>JAPDKZ010000022.1:0-603089 GCA_027569885.1 Aspergillus diversus
GACTTAGATTTTTTTAAAAATATTAAGAATTGGGTTGTTGGAATAGCTTCAAGTTTGACAGGTGTAATTGATTTTTGGAGGTGGGCGGATCGACCGGGGTGGGCGGATCGACCGGGAATTACGTTAGTAGATCGAGAATGACTAAGGAGCCAAGACGCTGCGGGGATGGAAGCGTACCTAAGGTTAAGGAACGTGATGTGATGATGTCGTTATGTAGCTCTTCCTCTCCTCGACGATCGCCCACTTTCTCGCACCCGCGCCTTCGAGATGGCTGCAGTGCCCCAGAGGACGCTCAACTGGCTCTATAGCATTTTAATCAAGGTAAATTATTCCCAGAGACGCCCGGGAAGCAGCCCACGCTGACCCTATCCTAGGACCACTACGATGCCAGGCAAACATATCAGGACCCCAACCGGTCCTACTATGATGTCGCCAATGCGTTGGCTCAATATCCTTCCCTCTCCCCGCGCACCGAGGTCTACAGTACGTAGTCTCTCAGTACCATTCTCCGATTGATCGGTCGACATAGGTGACCCAAGCTAGTGCTAATCATCTTGACTTCCCCGCAGCCTTTGAGAACGGCTTCTCCGCGCTTCTCCTCCAGCTAACAGGTACAATCCCGGTCTCTTTTCGCGGCACTGTCTACAAGTTTCCAATTGCATTATGGATCCCCAATACATATCCTCGAGAGCCCCCAATGGTGTATGTAATGCCAACGCAGGATATGGCTGTTCGAGTTGGCCAGCATGTAACTTTGGAAGGGAGGATCTATCATCATTACCTGGCGCACTGGGCAGAGGCATGGGAGGTTGGTTGTGCTCCTTCTACAAAGAGATGCGCCTAGTGGTGTAGCAAAGATTCTGATTCTATTGATATCTAGCGATCCTCCCTCCTTGATCTCCTGTTAATCCTCCGAGAAGTGTTCGCCAAAGAGCCTCCCGTCAAATACAAGCAACAAGGGGCACCACCACTACCACAGATCCAACAACAGCCGCAAGCGCCACCTCCTCGCCCTCCATTGCCCCCCGAACTTGCGGGGCAATCTACTCAGACCCCCCCCGCTCCAAGCTCCACCGTTCGTTCTCCTCAGCCAGTTTCCCAGGTGCCACCCCCGCCCCCTCCCAAACCAAGGCAGATCTCCAGCCCCGAACAACAGCTGCAACAACAGCTACAGAGAGGCTCAACACAGCAGTATACGTCCCCTCCGCCAATACCTCCTCTTCCACCCAAGAAACAGAGCCATCGACCACTTGTCTCGCCTTCCCATCATCCTGGACTTAATAGCTCTGGAGGTAGAGCGCCACAGCACCTACCTAGTTGTATGCCTGAAGCGTCTCGAGCCGTCTATCCTCCCCAGCATCGCCCACAACCCGACGTGTCGCAGTCAACGTCTACATATTCTCCAGGCCCTCATCATTTCCAGGCTGCAGGTGGCCCCTACGATAACTCTGCGACGCAGGACCCTCGCCGTGGAGCACAACCCCAGCCTCCTCCAACTCCCGCCCAATACCGTGCTCCTCCTCCACCTCCACCTGCAACATATCACCATCAACCCCCAGTACAACAGGATCACTACACCAGGCCCCACGGCATAGATCCCCGAGGAACCCCAAACGCACAACCCCCAATCCCAGGCCCCGCCCCAGCCGCAGTTCCCAAACGAGAGACGCAAGATCTCCTCACATCCCCCTTCGAGGTCGAACTTCCCTCACTCACACCCAGCGGCCCCGCTCCGCCAATCCCCCCAAATCCAGAAAAGGACGCCTTATTGCACGCCGTCTCCAAGACTGTCACCGAAACGCTCCAGACAAATATTACCCAGTCCGAGGCCGCGGCGCAATCCCTCGTCTCGCAATCACACTCCCTCCACGCCGCAATTGCCACCCTGCAAAACGAAATCTCCTCTCTCAACTCCCTCAACTCCACCCTTGAATCCAACACCACCGTTCTCCAACAATCCCTTCATCGCGCGGACACCGTCATCGCCGACGCGCAGTCCCGCGTCTCTTCATCCGCCGCAGCCCCTTCAGCCAGCGCCGACCCCACCGCATCGGGTCTACCACCCATCGACGAGGTCCTAGTCGCCCCCACCGTTGTCGGGAAACAGCTTTACGACCTCGTTGCGGAAGAGCGTGGCATCCAGCAGGCTATATATGCACTACAGGTCGCTCTCGTCAAAGGGGTGATCGGCGTGGAGACCTGGTCGCGACATACCCGTGGCCTGGCCCGTGAGGCATTTTTGAAACAGGCGCTGATTCACAAAATAGGGAAGGGTATGGGACTTGAGGAACCTATATAGATAAATTCAATATTTTTTTTTCCTTCTTTCCTTTTTTGGGCCCGTCTCTTTATTCTTTGGCTTCGTTATCGCGGGTGGCGGCCCGTTGAACGGAGCTGGTCTTTTGAAGGTGAAGGATGAAACGCTTGCTATTTTGAGCTATCGATTGGGATATCCTGTAAATACCCACATAGATATGGCGAGTATTTGCTACCTAGCATTTGAATAAAATCATTGAAGCGCCAACGAGCTCGGAATTATTGAGGGAGTTAAAAGACACCGAACAAAAAAAGGGACGGTGAGCTTATCTTTTACAAATCAAAATCCCATAATCCTCATTGCGGGTACGAGCAGATACTGACTGGACTCTACGACGAAAACACGAGAATGGTCAAGCGGCAAATGGTATAATTGAAGGGAAATAAGATAAATAAAAATATTTCCTGAAAATATCTGGTGATGAAACAAAGAGACGTAGCCGTTCATAGATACAGAGAAAGCAGGTGAAAATGAAAAGGAAAAAAAACATAGCATCTATAAGCATATGGCCCAATTCTCCAGCCTTCCTTGCGCCGAATATCAAAACCCAACGACCACATGGTCCAATATCAATAGTCATAACAGAATAATGGAAAGCGGATAAAGGTGGAAAGCTTATTTCACCTCATTCACATCTGAAAACGGGCTTTCGACCCGCGGGGGAAGAGAGCCGCTATTTCTGTTTGACCTGGATCCATCCTGGGTTTCCAGGAAAGAGGAGTTCCGTTGAGTTGGGCCATTCGTTGTCTGTTCATTGAAAGGACTCTGATGAATGGGGGTGGAATCTTCAATGACCAGGGGGATTTGGTCATCGACGTTGGCGGAGCCGGTTTTCTTCGAGCCCAATCTCTGGGCATCATCATCCTCATCGGAGGAGGAACTTGCATCGAAGCCAGAGGTCGTTTGCTCAGAGTTGAGCTTTTTGTCAGAGGTTATTTCGGAGATGGATTCCGATTGCTCCTCGATGGCCGGAATCTTAGTGTTGGTCTTCTTGCCAATACCTTTCACCATAACTGGTTTAGCGGTAACCGTTCTCGCGACGATTGAGCTACCGCCGTTGGCCTCAGCAACGCCTGCCTTGGCAAGTTGAGACGGTGTGATAGCAGGGACAGCTGGAGCATCGGGTGCCACGGGAGAAGATGACTGCGGTGTGCCTCCAGTATGGATGCTGACTACAGCAGCACGGGTCCGCATAACTTGTTGAGCTGGCATAGGGCTGACGATAGCGTCGTTACGATAGATCGTGGTAGCCACACTGCTGCGTAAGGTAGGCGCGACGCTGCGGCGCTCCTGGGACATATCAGACCAAGAGGAATCGCGTAGATCGCCGGGCATGAAAAAGTGCTGGTCTGGGGATGCGCCTGGGAGGGGAGGAACTGGCGGTACGAGCAAGCCAGGAGTTTCCGGGGGTGATCGATTTGTGACGCCAGGGATATAGGCGATTTGAATCACGTTTGAGGCGCGAGTCAAAACAGTAGAGGCTATAGAGTGAGTTGACTTTCTTGACTGGCGGGTGTCGGCAAATGAGTTGGCCTTTTCCAACTCCTCTGCTCTTTGCTGGTTACGCTTCTTGCGAATAACAAACCACCAAATCAAAAATGTGATTATTGCGAGGGCTGCAATACCTCCAACCACTCCACCCGCAATAGCCCCTGCGTTACTCCCTCCACCCGACGAGTCCTCCTGTGAGCTCGAGCTACTACTCGAAGAAGACTTAACACATTCGGTAGTCGCGCATTGATGGCAGGATTGAGTGATCATCGTACATGACGTGCCTTCCGGACAAGCTGGACATGTAGGAGCCGCCGAAGGACATTTTTTACACCCTTCAGACCCGGAACGAGCGTACATGGCTATATAGAGACCCAAGGTTAGTCAGTCAACAGATGAGTAGGGGAGTAAGACTCGCACTTACCATGAGGGGAGAATGGGTCTGTAATGTAAAAAGACATGGTGACTATTTTTTTCGTTTTCCAATTTGATGAAAATTGGGGAGGAAATAGTGAGAAATGCAGCAGTATGTCGTAACTAAAACGAAGGCTGGGCTAAATTATACACAAAATCTGAGATATGCAAAAACAAAAGAGCGGCAGGCCGGTCAACGGCGTAAAGAACGTGCGAAAGATATGCAACTGAAAAGAGTGTTGGGATGCTCCAGGGGACGTCAAGTCGTGGTTGTTATTGCGGAATCATAGGGGTGGTGGTTCAAAGAAACGAGAGAATATTGGTGTTGGCACAGTTAGGTAAGAAGTGTAAGCAATGTTGATCATAGTCCTCCAAAAGTCGAGTGGATACTAAATATTCAATGAATCGAGATTCGCTATCGGATTCCTCCCAATCGGACAGTTTTGCTGCGTCGCCGCGGATAGATGGCCTCACTGCAAGAAACCTATTGATAGGTAATTTGACCGGGAAAGGGGGGGTTGGTTGACGTCGTGAGACACGCGTTGTGTGGCTGCCAGGTACCAGCGCAGTGACAGATCAGGGGGGAGCGAATGGGCAGGTATTAAGATCCCCAGAAGAAAAGGTGAAGAATCGAAAACGAGGGATACGAAACGGAAACAGGAAAAGAGGAGAGAAGAAGATGAAGAAATTATTAACAGCCGGTAGTTAATCGTTAGTGAAGAACGAGAGAAGACTTGACGGCCCGGCGGAGGGGGAAGGGAGGAGGTGGAGTCTGAAGAGGAACGAGGGATGGATGGGAAGACAACGGCTCTGGGAAGGCTCAGCCGACCACAGAGAGTGCAGCTGCAGGCCGAATCCTCATTGCGCTAATGCCCACTCACTGTGCTCAGATATCACCACAACGACCAGGAAATTTGTTCATTCATTTCCCCTTCTTTTTGATAAAGTTGTAAAGGCACGAAACTTATCATCCGTCTTCGAGATCACTCAATCAATATTCTACGTCTTGAAAATCGATCACCCTCTTCCAAAAAAGTCCACCACTCCTCTTTCCTTTCAAGGGGCAATTCAAAGCGCTTAGCCATGTTTGAAATCACCTCTTGAAGCCTTATTCCATAAAAGGCTTAGCCACAGTCTGACAAAAAGAAGATGGTCAGACAGTGAAGGAGTCTGAGCAAAACCAAGAGAGAAATAACCACATTCACAAGGATACGAAATGATGGAGGAAAATAGACTCCATCCAACAAGGTATCTTTCAAGGAAGATCTCCAACTGGACAAGACGAACTTGGTTCGCTTCCGACTGAAATCAGAGGGACGGAGAACCCCTGACATAGCGTTGGAGCTGTTGTTTCAACTCTCCCTTCATCCTTCCTGATTAATTATGATTCTGGGTTTCTGCGCCCGCTCTGTTGCCTGGGCTGTGTCCGGAGAGATTTGGGCCGTGTCTGAAGTATTGCTGATGGTTCTGGACCATCTCACGTTCCCTTGCCGGGAGATTACATGGAACCTCTGGTCGAATCACAGGACCGAAAAGCGTTTGAGGCACGGCACAGCAGGATGGGTATTTAATCAAAGACCAGGCTAAAAAGACTGGGTTGTTCCCCACCCCACCAGCGGCACTGATCAGCAACAATCCAGTGTTGTTGATGGAGACCGTTCGACTTCCAGCCCGACCGGTGGAGACTTGAGAGGCTGATGAAAGAGGAAGGTGAGGAGCACACTGAACTTTACTCTCCAGGCTGGGCAAACCCGTCAAATCGAGATCTGGTAGAATATAATTGTGATAACCATGAATCTTCATCAGGCCTCTAAAGTCTCCTCCCAGATACGCTGTAAATGAAGCAGGGATGCCACGGCGCTTTACATGTTGACATGCCTTAGCTTGCCCACATATTTTCCATGTGGTTGTCTGACCATCAGGAGGTATGCATCCCAGGCTCGTCTGCATGTCAATTGAATCCTACAAGTCGGGGTTTTGCCATCCTAGAGAAGAGAACCATCGGCCAACCAGGGCCAAAAACATTTTCCCCTCTCCATGGCTTTTTGGGTCCGAAGAAATCGATAACATAACCATCATATTGAATGAAACCTCTCTACACATACGGATATGTAGTGCAAACTCGGCGAAATAGGTGAATGAAGTCCAGGGCTACTTGTTTTTATTTTCTAACGGAATTTCCCTCATGTTTAGATGGCTCACTTTCCTAATTTGAGCTATGTTAAGTCGGGTTCCTGCATGAGAAGAAAATGCAGTTTAAAGTAATATGTATGTAGGTATCATTTCCATATACCATATCCAATGGAATCTAGACCGTTTTGGAGGATCTATTAATTCTCCGCAGGGGTTGGTGTTTCCTCCTTATTTGCTCCAGGGTAACGAGACCCTTTATCTTTCTTCTTCTTCTCCTTCTTCGGCTTCTCAGGTGGGGGGTATGCCTTTACTGAGACCTCCTGCCACTCGGGCGATGCCTCAAATGCGGCCCGCATTGGTGCCATGATTTCGATCAAGGCATCCGCAACGCAAGGTTTAAGTAGTTGAGGCGTCAACTGCAAATCTGTCAGCATTGGAGAAATTTCATAAAGCTTCGATGGGAGAGATTGGTAAACATACAACATCATTCTTGTAATCTTCGTGCATTTTCTCAATGTCGGTGTAGACGAGGGGCTCTAGACCGTCCCTCTCACGGGTAACGCGGAATTCTGGGGTTCCATTCTTTAACTTGGAAACCGGGAGAAGGACGTATTGTACGAATGCGAGAATGCCATTGTTTTCAACCTCTCGTGGGGCAGCTTGGGCTTTGCGAATCTTCTTCCTCACACTTTCTGGGCTTTCAAGGAGATCGATTTTGCTATCTAGTGTGTGTTAACATACCATGGCTCTTTGTTAATTGGGGAGGGGAGGGGACAGGGGTTCGGTTAGAAGTCATACCCTCTTCACTAGAGCTCATTTTACCACCAGTTAAACCAGGGACCATGGGATTCATAAGGTGCGCGCGCTAAATTGCATGTAAGTCCCACAGTTTGACACTATTCTTAAGGGGTTCACAAACACGTCTATGGCCGACTTTTGAGCTCCAGTCGATGGATGCTGCAAATAGTTTTCTCTGGTCAACTCCTGCACAAGATTAGCTTTCCTGATTATTCTGGTTAGGAAGAAAACTACATTGTTGAGCAAACGTACCACCAAATTGCGCATCACAGCCGAGATGTTCTTCGTCTGTTAAATACGGTTAAACTAATTCCATTTATTCTCAAGGTGTCTACTGACCTAAAATCTGGAGGATTGGGTAGAGAAGACCGCTCAGAGGGCCAGAGTTCGACTGTTTCACGATCTCACTACCGGCTCGTTTTGCCTAGAAGAAAAGTTAGTCCTATGTTTATCCCCTTTGGCAGGTTGCTTACTTCGTGCTCAGTAACCAAGGAGGATAGCTTGTAAACATCCATAACATATTTAGAGCTTGTTTGGTAAGAGCTCCCAAGCACGAACTTGAGATTTTCAGTTGCAACACCAACGGCCTGCAACAAAGCGGTAATTATGAACTGGTAGTATTTCGCTCGATATTCAACAAGCTCAAGTGGGGCCTTTCGCTCAGATGTTAGCGAGCGCTTCGTCTCAAAGGCAGGTTCTGAATACCTTCAGGTTATCAAGGTACGCGTGGATGTCGGCGATAAGTACAGTCATATCACAGCCAGCTGCTAAAAACTGTGCAATTTTCACTGCCGGTACTATATATATATAGACGTATTAGGAGGCAACGTTGTAATCGGCGATAATTGGAGCGGGGGGGTCCGTACCGAAATATCCGCAATGGGGTTTGCCGGTAGAGCTCGTCCCTATCGTAAAAGGAAATATCAGTATAAGTCCCAGAGCTTGCGGGTGATAAAACCATAGAACCGCCATACCCCAGTAGATCTTTGGGTTTCGTCCCTCCGCGAGGATACTCTCGATCAGAGGCTGATTGAGCACCTCTTGCAGGTTTTCCGTGATAAGGGCGAGCCTTTCACTCGCGCCCGTATCCGCCATTGTCAATTGAGGTACTGTGGGTTCGTGAATCGGAAGGGTTCGTGAACGGTCAAATGCTTTTGAAGTGAGTCACCTGGAAAATAAATTTGGGCTATACCAATTGCCCCTCCGAGACCGGAGCATCATGTTTTTCCGCTCCGCAAATGTGGGATGTCACGTGAAACTACATGCTTCAGGAGCAGCATCAGCTCCTCCTTATTATTGTTGGACGATCACTCCGAGTATGGGATGTCAACATATATGCCTTCATCAGACATCTCTCCATAACCTCTTTACCAGGTATTCATGCCAGGGATAGGGGGGTATGATCGCTTCACGCATAAATTCACCTTTTGCTTGTGTGCTGTCATATTTCCCTAGAGGACAGAATGCTGTCAGTTCTGTGGATCCATTACTCGATCTGTCACCTATTCCCCTCCCAACTAGCACGGACATATTCATTTTTGGGCAACCCAGTAAGATGGCAACGTCACTCTCGTTTTACCTGAATATGTATTTTAGATTTTTTTTTTTTTTATGTACTCATCCGGCAAGCATTCTTGTGACGCAAGAAGAAGCAGTTGAATGACCCACATCCTAATTGTCCTGCTGGAAAGCCTCATGCCTTGATCCTTCAGAATGCGGTTGATGAATGTTATAATAAAATAAATTTTGGTGAGAATTAGGGGGGAAGGGGGGGGTTGACATATCTATTTAGTTTACGAGGACTGTGGTTTGTGCTTGATTTTCATGTACATATCGGGCGGTAGGGTTGCATTTCTGAATCTCTACCTCCAGGTCAAGTATATATATCTGGTCGGTAGGAGTAGTTCTTGAAATAGAGGGTCAACCATTCCTTTATTCAACCACCTAGAATTTGCCGGAGGTCAATCACAGTGTTAGATTCCCTCGATACAAGATTACCTTCACTTTTTTTCTTTCCTCAAGAGGGTAAGAGATCACCCCATATACCTAGTACCGACTGATGTTCCGCATAACTGAACAAGATTCCGCACTTTGTTCAATAATAGGTATTAAATAACCCATCGCCCAACCCCAAAGGCTAAATTTTCAAAATTATTATGATTAACTATTATTAGATTCTTAGATAATTTCTCGTCATGTCAAAGATGGAGAAACTTTTCTTCCCCCAACCTCGTGGAGGATAATTACGAAGCCACACTTAGTTTAATTAATGTCTTAGACATCTCGAAACTCGGGCAACAGCATGGCATTATGATTGACATCAGCTCTGGAATTTTCAGGCCACAACTGGTCTTATGCGCCACACCACAAGTTAGACACAGTTTTCAAATGCCAGATGGGGGGATCAGGACGACGTGCATGCAATGAAGCAGTTGCCAAGAAGAAACCCTTGTATGTTGCATTTTCTGTCTCCTCACATCGATCTACATTTTCTGCAAGACAGATATATTCCACTGTCTCTCTGCGAATGATCCTCTCTGTGATCAAACTGTACTCCGTAACCCCAGGAACTTTCCGAATACCCACAATGTGGCTGAAACGATGAAGATGCGTTGACAGGCACAGACTGTTTTGCATATGCAGTGGTCCTAATTGCACTCTGTATATATGGAGATGGTCTGGGATGTGATCTTACTCGGGAAAATCGTTACCTCAAAATTTCGAGTTCGAAGCTAATTTTCGAAAATTTATTTCTCACTAGCAAGCTCAGATTCAACTCCAGCATTTTTTATGGGTATGGCAATCAAGAACGAAACAATGAAACAATGACACCATAATGGTCATACGGCATCTTGGGATGAAGATTGGATTTGTAGGTCCTAATCGAATAGGAAAAGAGTAAATATTTCCCAAGCGAAAAGAAAGGAAGCTCTTGGGATGATTGACTGGAAAAGGGTGTGATAAAGGTTACATTCACCACGTCATTCAACAGGATCTGATCTGCCCGCGAAGGATCCATGAGCACATCCACAGCTGAGGGTGTTGTCACCAAGTGCTTGTTGTGCGCCACCTCCTAGGCCTGTGCTCGTGCCACCAACATAGGCTGTGCTTGTACTAAAAGACTAAGAATAGGAATGGAAGATGGCTAGAAGACGGTTGACCCAGCCTAAGTCTGGCCTAGCATGGCGAGTGGGTGCTGAGCCGATGAAAATTTGTCCCCTCTTTGTACTCTCAGGTACCTTGGATGTATTGCGCAAGTTGCAAATTTCACATGTGATCGACCTCAAAAAACCCACATTTAGATTCTGCCATCAACCAATCGCCAGATACTTTGAAACAATACTCGACCAGTTGGCATGACCTATTCGACTAGCGGACCCCGCCGAGGGATCCTTGCGCCTTCCTGATTGGGCCCCGGCGAAATTTCCTGTGATTTTGGCAGAATTAAGGATTTCAAACTCGCGTTGTCGGTGGCTCCCGAGTGACCAACCACAGAGAAACACGGTCAGAGTGTGGAATCCTATTGCTCCACAAGGCTATATTTGGCACTGCTTAAGCCCTTTCTGGGAATCGTCGGATGACCCCGCCCCCTGAAATAATTCTGTTCGGAGGCGTATTTTGTGTTTTATCGATACAGAAAGGATCATTGGTGACAGAAACTGCTTTGATCGTTGAATGAATGAGGTTTGTGACATGGACTTGTTGAGAGCAAGACGAGGTTTAGGAGAAAGGTCGCCTTTGGGTTTGGAGGCCTTTCGATGAGGACGGGTTCACATTCTTGACCTCAAAATTAGCCAGGTTTTCAACAAATCTTTGAGTAGACTCCCGGGCAACAATGTTCACAAGGGATGTGGAATGCTGTCACTGGGACTGGAGGATGTGCACCACTCTGTCGGTGCGATCCAGGGTCTCGAGGGGCCTCGTACCACCTTCTCCATCCTTTGTTCTTACCAATCGCTTGACCAAATGAGCTTTATGAAAGAACACAAGCAACCCGGAGACCCATGAATTGACAGGTGGGAAAGGAGGGCGAATGGAATCAAGAATCACAAACAAACACTTGATGTGCATGATCAGCTTGAGCAAATTGAAAAATTACAAAGACTATGTAATATTTAGTACAGGATATGTGGAAACATGGAACAGAGATTTCTCGTCATAGATTGGTGAGGCTGACGCCTTGCTCCCAAGTCTCCGGAGGCCGTACCCTGTTTCCCCTGGTGGTCAACCACTGAAAATGAAATTGTCATTTCGTTATGTTATGTGCCTGGTTCCAATGATGAAAGGAGGGCATGAGGGAGGTTGGTTGTCAAGCCACTAGGCGCGTGATGCTCTATGATTTTGATCATGTTAATGACAATAATAATAATAAATTTGTGTTCCTGAACGGTCTTTCCCCATCCTTTCTCTTCAATTGCACTGGGGTTTGTTGGTCTCGGACGGCGCTGAAGATCTGTTTCTCGGTTGTAGCCTCTAGGTACCAGCCCCAGCCCGTTGGTAAGGAATTCAATACCCACCCTCGCCATCCGCTCTAGCACCGTATTAGGCTGTTCCAAAAAAGCGCTCCAAACCAAAAAAAAAGACGCCAGGGAGACACTCCTAACAACGGTCTGAAAGAAAACTGCAAAAAAAAAAAGGGAAGAAAGAAAGAAAGAAAAAAGCCCTCCTCCTCGAACAGATCCAACAAGAATAATAATTTGCGAGTGCTGAGACATCCTTCTTCACTTTCTTTCCCTGTTGAAACTTTTTTTTTTTGTTTAAAAATTACTTCCCCGACAGACTTCCACTTTCTCCTCCGCCCCTCCCAACTTCAAATTGGGAAACTTTTGTCTTCGCCCTCCCGCTGTATACCAACCACGCTTCTTTTCCCTTTCGCTCGCTTTCCCGTCCCCAACCTGTGTTTGTGGTTTCACCCACGGTTTCTGATCTCGGGGCTCCCTCATCAGCCCTGGCGGCTTCTTCCACGTTCCTGCTGTTCCTGCGCCTCTCGCTCTGCTTTCAACAGCATCATCGTTTTTATCTTTTTTCGTCCCACTTTATTTTATTATACTTGATGATTTTTTCTTTTTAACTTTTCCTTTCTTTTTTTTTTATTATTTGCCTTCCTCAGCTGGCAGTTGTCTGGACTCAGTTGTTGCCGCGTTGACTTGTACCCGTCCTGTTCGTCCTTCCGAGTCGGTACAATCTCATCTCCTTGTTTTCCCTGATACCCCCTTTCCTTCTCATCCTTGCGTTCTATTTCAACCTGTATTTGCTTGGCCTTGCAAGTAAATTCAGTTCGCGCGCGTACCGCTTTTTAATATCACCTTTACACCATGGCCTATCAAGGCTCTGGGAGCCAGTCGCCTGGCGGCCACTATTCAGAAGAAGGTCACCGGCTCCAGGACATGTCCCATGGCAACAACGTAAGTCTTGAAACATTTTGGAATGCCATTCGATCTTTGTCATCCAATTGCTGAGACTGATGTCAACCAATTCTAGTATGAAGAAGAAGCGTCGAGAGGACTGCTGTCCAGCCAGCAAAGCCCCTTCGCCGGCCCCTTCGATGACCCCAGTCAGCGTGGGTTATCGCCTGCGCGTCCTACCTCTGGATATAGTTTGACGGAATCATATGCCCCGGACGCCGCTTATCATGATCCATACAGTGGTAATGCGTCCGTTTACTCGGGACAATCAGAGAATCCTGCTGCGGCTTTTGGTGTGCCTGGGCGTGTCGCCTCACCATACGCTCGTAGTGAAACTTCTTCAACAGAAGCCTGGCGCCAGCGACAGGCCCCCGGGGCTGGTACTGGCGGTGGCGGCGGAAACCTGCGTCGTTATGCCACGAGAAAGGTTAAGCTCGTGCAAGGCTCTGTCCTGAGTGTGGACTATCCTGTCCCTAGTGCTATCCAAAACGCTGTGCAAGCGAAGTACAGGAATGATCTTGAGGGCGGCAGCGAAGAATTCACACACATGCGATGTAAGTAAACCCCGTGAAAAGATCGGTTTGACCAGAATTTGATTTGTGACCAGACACTGCTGCGACATGTGATCCCAATGAATTCACCCTCCACAATGGTTATAACCTCCGACCTGCAATGTACAACAGACACACAGAACTCCTTATTGCGATCACCTACTATAACGAAGATAAAACCCTCACCGCCCGTACCTTGCATGGTGTCATGCAAAA
Source organism: Aspergillus diversus (assembly GCA_027569885.1). Classification (NCBI taxonomy): domain Eukaryota; kingdom Fungi; phylum Ascomycota; class Eurotiomycetes; order Eurotiales; family Aspergillaceae; genus Aspergillus; species Aspergillus diversus. The sequence continues at coordinate 13,326 of JAPDKZ010000022.1, forward strand.
TATCCGCGAGATCGTAAATCTCAAGAAGTCAGAGTTCTGGAACAAGGGTGGGCCTGCTTGGCAGAAGATTGTTGTTTGCTTGGTCTTCGATGGTATCGACCCTTGCGACAAGGACACCTTGGATGTCCTTGCTACAGTCGGTGTCTACCAGGATGGTGTCATGAAGCGTGATGTTGATGGAAAGGAGACTGTGGCTCACATTGTACGTGTCATATTCCTTGTGATCCTTGATGAATTTGGCCGATTTTGGACGTTAACATTGGGATAGTTCGAGTACACGACGCAATTGTCCGTAACGCCGAACCAGCAGCTTATCCGCCCAACCGATGACGGCCCAAGCACACTCCCTCCTGTGCAAATGATGTTCTGTCTCAAACAGAAGAATAGCAAGAAGATCAACTCTCACCGATGGCTCTTTAATGCTTTTGGCCGTATTCTAAACCCGGAGATTTGCATTCTCCTGGATGCAGGAACCAAGCCCGGCCCTAAGTCCCTCCTGTATCTGTGGGAAGCTTTCTACAATGACAAGGACTTGGGTGGTGCCTGTGGTGAGATTCACGCTATGTTAGGCAAGGGTTGGAAGAACCTGATCAACCCCCTGGTTGCAGCTCAAAACTTCGAATATAAGATCAGTAACATTCTCGACAAACCTCTGGAAAGTTCGTTCGGATACGTTAGTGTGTTACCTGGTGCTTTCTCTGCCTACCGATTCCGTGCGATCATGGGTCGACCTCTCGAGCAATATTTCCATGGTGATCATACCCTTTCTAAGCAACTCGGAAAGAAGGGTATCGAAGGAATGAACATTTTCAAAAAGAACATGTTCTTGGCCGAGGATCGTATTCTTTGTTTCGAATTGGTTGCTAAGGCTGGCTCGAAATGGCACCTTACCTACGTCAAAGCCTCCAAGGGTGAAACCGACGTTCCTGAGGGTGCCCCTGAGTTTATTTCCCAGCGTCGTCGTTGGCTCAATGGTTCCTTCGCCGCAGGTATTTATTCGCTCATGCATTTCGGTCGAATGTACAAGAGTGGACACAACATCCTTCGAATGTTTTTCTTGCACATTCAGATGTTGTATAACGTGTTCACAACAATTCTCACATGGTTCTCTTTGGGTAAGGTTTCTCGGTCGTTCTCCATCGATTTTCTGCCGCGATCCTTGGGCTGACTTACGTTCTTACAGCTTCTTACTGGCTTACCACATCGGTCATCATGGATTTGGTCGGAACCCCTAATCAAGACAATGGGTTTACTGGCTTCCCATTCGGCAAAACGGCAACCCCCATTGTGAATACAATTGTGAAATATGGTTACCTTGGTTTCCTGCTGCTCCAATTCATCCTCGCTCTCGGTAACCGCCCTAAGGGTTCCAAGTTTTCGTATCTGGCATCCTTTGTCGCCTTCGGTATTATCCAGATTTACGTTGTTGTAGATGCACTGTACCTCGTGGTCCGAGCCTTTAGCGGTGATGCTCCGATGGATTTCAACACGAGCGATGGAGTGGGTGCTTTCCTGGACTCTTTCTTCGGATCTACCGGTGCCGGTATCATTATCATTGCGCTTGCTGCCACATTCGGTCTCTACTTCGTCGCCTCGTTCATGTACTTGGACCCTTGGCACATGTTCACCTCTTTTCCCGCCTACATGGCTGTTCAATCTTCTTACATTAATATTCTCAATGTGTACGCCTTCAGCAACTGGCATGATGTCTCGTGGGGCACCAAGGGCTCTGACAAGGCTGATGCTCTCCCCTCTGCCAAAACCACCAAGGAAGGTGGCAAAGACGCCGTCATCGAAGAAATTGATAAGCCACAGGCCGATATTGATAGCCAGTTCGAAGCTACCGTGAAGCGTGCCTTGACACCTTACGTGGCTCCGGTGGAGAAGGAGGAAAAGACCTTGGATGACTCGTATAGGTCTTTCCGTACCAGACTGGTGACGTTCTGGATTTTCAGTAATGCTCTCCTCGCAGTGTGTATCACGAGCGACGGTGTGAATCAATTTGGCTTCACGGTATGTAAAGCTGTACCCCCCGCTTATTCTCGAAACATTGACGACGTGCTAATTACAACCCAGAATACTTCTACCGACCGAACCGCGCGTTTCTTCCAAGCTCTTCTGTGGTCGAACGCTATTGTTGCCCTTATCCGCTTTATTGGAGCATGTTGGTTCCTTGGCAAGACTGGTCTCATGTGCTGCTTTGCCCGGCGGTAGATGCGGTCGTCCTTTAATAATGAAGAGTGAGAAAGATGCCTTGCAAAATATCAGGCTTGTAGGGAACACGGGGAGTTTTTCTTGGCACATTTTTGTCGCAATCTTGTATTCTAAATCTTATGTTCGTTCATTGCTTTTCCGTTCATTTACTGCGCTCTCACTGGATTTGCACATTTAGCAGAGACTGCTGGGATTCTGAAGTTTTGTAGATTCCTAGCGGTTAGAATAAAATAGGATGCATGAAAGGCGTGGATTTGAAAGCTCTGTGCATTATCAAATTTTTTTTTTCATGTATGGGGATAGGCTGCAGTGGTAGATCAGGTAGCAAGCCAGACATCCGTTTTGAGGCGCATAGCGTCAGGTCGACGACGGCTCCACCCGCCCACTCCATCCACCCACGCAGTACAGCCTTGCGGTTTAAAGCCATACTCGTTATCACGCCTCTCTTTCTCCTCTCGTTTGACTCACCCCCTTATCCTCTTCTCTTCTTTTCTCTGGACCCAATATTTGCCTTGTCTTGAGCGTCCCTGCCGACTACCGTCTCTGTGGCAAATAAGCGCCCATTACCGCATCGACCCCGCTAACGACCTCCCACTCTCCAACATCTCCTGGTGGCCGACCTGGCGACGTAATCTTTCGTTTTTCCTTTACCTCCTTTACGTTTTTTTTTTATTATTAGACAGCTTGCTTAAACGGGATTATACCGTAATCGTCACCTAAGATGTTGAAAATATGGTCTATGGTACCCGCACCTGCTCTTTGGCTACTGAATGTGTCACCGTTCACGAAGCCAGTCAAACCAACTCACCAACTAACATCCAATATGAAAACAGAAACAACAACAGCAAAAAGCTGAGAATGAAGATGGCGCTGCAGGGAAGAAGAAGAAAAAGGTTACCGCCGCTCAGCTACGCGTACAGCGAGGTATGTGGCTTCTTTTTCTCGTTTTTTGGGGAAATTCTTTGAACAAAAATACCGAAGCTCACATTCGTTATGCCCCTGCTCTCAGATCTCCAGGAATTAACGCTCGGAAGTACAATGAAAATGTCCTTTCCGAATCCCGATGACATCCTCAATTTCACCCTGACCATCGAGCCGGACGAGGGCATGTACAAAGGCGGTTCGTTCCATTTCAGTTTTTCGGTCAACCAAAACTTCCCGCATGATCCGCCCAAGGTCAAGTGTACGCAGAAGATCTATCATCCAAATATTGATCTGGAAGGGAATGTCTGTTTGAATATTCTGCGGGAGGACTGGAAGCCGGTTCTGAATTTGAATGCAGTTATTGTGGGGATGCAGGTATGGGTTCACAACTCTCTATTTTTATTCCCGTTCCTCTTCAGAGAGAAAGCTGGTGTGCTTTGAGGTGATTCTTCCCGTTATTGATCGAAAAAAGCTAACTAATATGGATGGTGTAGTTCCTCTTCCTGGAGCCCAATGCCTCCGATCCCCTGAATAAAGAAGCGGCAGATGATCTACGACAAAACCGGGACATGTTCAAACGAAACGTTCGGAACTCAATGGGCGGAGGGAATGTAAAGGGTGTCCATTTCGAAAATGTGATGCGATAAACAGCTGTCCAACCTATAACGGGCTCTTCTATAGCTCCGGAGAAGAGGGATTCCTTCCAGCCCCGCCATTCCCTCCAAACTAGGACCAGGACTAGATTTCCGTGATAATTAGACCGGAATCATACGACAAGCGGGTACCACACGGTGTGATGATTATGGAACGGGGAGCTGTAGGATGGAATTGACTGCCCCATTTCATGGTTATGGGATACCTATCTCATACAAATTTCCCACTTATTTTTAATTAGCGACTGGATAGATTCCCTGATGAATGCAATGATATGGATACGCGTCTATTCTTGCTCGGTCTCCTGAAAGATAGTGACTCTTAGCTCGAGGGCCTATTCGGTAGTCCATGGAGCACCCAGGTCCGCCTACAAGCTCTCCATACGGAACAAATAGCATCCTGATACTTTGGAGAACTGTTGGGAGAGAGTAGCAGCATTGTGTACCACAGACGTTCAGTGTGTAAACGTATATATACAACTGACAAAAGAAAATACAATTGCATAATTGGTAGTAGCTAATCTAACATATCCTTCTCTCACTTATTTTTTTTCGCGAAGTGTTTCTATAACCGACTCCAAATGACAATCATCAGTCAGACAGCCAACCCCGAATCCGCAAAAACAACAAAACGTCGGTTCGAATTATAAATGATCACCATGGAACCGGACGAGGTGAACAAACCGACATATCCATGCTCTCAGCCGTTTTGCGCCAACGTCCGCATTTCCCCAAAGACTTCACATGAATCGACCGGCATTCGAATAGGAAAATGCGGGATGTACCAGGGGAGAGATCGCTAAGGTTCGGAGCTAACAGGCGGATTGATGGGTACAGAGAGCGTAATCTATGCCTGGCCAGCAGCACGCTCCTGCTCGAGGCGGTTGTAGTAGTTGTCACGGGCGCGGACGCGGGGAAGGTGGTAGCCTGGATGATCGTGAGCAAAAAAGGAAAGAAAAAAAAAGAGGGGATTGACACCGCGATAGCGACGAATGGGGAGAGGATGAGAATAGATGATAACATACCGTACCACCAAAGGTAGCCGAAGGTAGTACCGAAACCTGTATCAGTAGGCAAGAAGGAATTAGTTTTTTAACAATGCACCAAGGAAATGCCTCTGGATACGAATATGTGCTCCAGGCACCAATTGAGGACTTTGCGGGTCCTCCGACGAGAAATTGGGTTATGCTATCTCCTTTTGTCTCCCCAATTTTCGCCGGGGCATTTCGGATCTGAGCTGATAATGACGCAGAAGGGGAGGTCACTCACCGAAGGCGGTGCTTAGGTCAAGGACCAGGTTACGGCGGAGCATCTATATACCCAGGCGAGTTAGCAAGTGCCGAATGGTAGGTAGGGGGCGCTGTAAGTGGAAGTCGAGGTGACAGTCAAGAAGAGGCAGTGTGGGGAATGGAGACGTACGCCGGTGATGGGAGCGACGGCAGCCATTGTGTCGCGGATCTATGGTAGAAGTAGATCTAAAGAGAGAATTGGGAGCAAATCGAGCAGAGAAAAGACCTGCTTCGGGTGGTGGATGAGGGGGTGGTGGGGGGTAGGGAAGAGAAGGAAAAGAGCGAAGTGGTGATGTTGGACGTCGAGTCGATGTGAAGCTTTCCGATCCGGCACGTACAGTAAGCGACCACTGTGAGTGGCCTGACATGACTGGCTGCTGGCCAACGATGCTACCGACGACGAACTCCTACTTTGTACAATTCGTTGACTTTTGGGGCCACCTAAGGGCTCCTTTCACTTTCTCATCACTCTAAGATGACTTTTTATCATTGCTACTGTACTTCTTCCTGAATCATTCGCTTTTGACTGGCCATGAATCACTTATTCTTGGCTGCCGCTGCCGATTGATGCCTCAGGCTAAGATCACGTGCAGAATCACAGAAGCCACAGCTCGTCCTTCGTGCCATCACTTTCTGCCCTGCTGTCGGATAACTTCCCCAGATTCATCTAGCCATGCTCTCCTCGGAGCCAGCTGTCAAGCGGTCATCCTCGTCACTGCCAGAGCAGATGACTGAGCCCGATGCTAAACGAGTCAAGCGCCCCTACCATCACCAGCACCGTTTGCAAAGACCGGTCGACCCGGGTCTGCCCGAGGTCGCCATTATCGATGAATCCTACGTCGACCACATGATGAATCGCACAATTGGCCAGTCTTTACGAGAGTCTGGATTTGATTTGGCTGACCCGCTTGCCTTGGAGAGTTTCCGGAATGCGGCGGAGGAGTGTATGTTTGCGCTTGAATAAATGGACGCGGCGTGACCGTAAAGCAGAGAAGATATTGACTAGAAAACCTGGGCTGTGATAGATCTTTTGAAATTCGCGTCGTACGTACGCCAGTCGATGCTCACGAGCAGACGGTTACAACCCATTCCGCAAGATTTCGAATACGCTTTGAAAAAACAGTCCCTCCCCGTGGACTCCCTCCTCCCTCAACTGAAATCGCCCCTGAAGACCGAACCCGTCCCGACCCTGTTGCCCAGTCCCCCGCCCGAGGAGGAAGAGGAGACTTTTAAATGTTTGCCATCACTGGGCCCTCTGTTAAGTGGCGAGGATGATCGTGTTCGGAGCCCGTACATCCCCAAACACTTCCCTGAGTTCCCTAGCAAACATACCTACCGCCACACACCCGTCTTTACGGAGCGAGAACAAGACCCACGGAAAATCCGTGAGCGCGCCGCAGAAGATGGCCGGAACGGAGAAGAGGCTTTGCGCAAGCTGGCTCGGGCCGCGTATAAGGACAATCAGTTTGGGTCATCGGGCCGCGACAAGAAACAATGGGGTCGAAGAACGGAGAGCTTGGAAAGTATGTTTGAAAAGACGGTGAAGGGGCTCACAAAGAAGGCGCCAAAGAATCTAACGGCTCTCTCAACCTCTGTTACTGCGATGGAGATCGATTCTGGAGCGCCTCCCGAGGCGGAAACAAAACCTGCCAGGGTCAAGGGATCTCTTGGTGTTGAGCTTCCGCCCATAATAAACTGCGAAAGAGAACTTTGGCGGCGGAATGCGACATCGGGTAGGCGCAGGCCGGACGAGAAATTGGCTGGCGCAAAGGAGACCCAAGATTTATCGAGGGTCGATAGCTGGGTGAGCACATAAAGCGACGAAAGTGGATAAGCAGCAAATTGGCGTCCGGGGCGTTTCGCATTTCCTTTTCCTCATTATTATTATAGCATAGCCGATAAGATACCCATGAAGCACAATTCAAATCATTTAAAAATTGTCTGTCGTTTCTTTTGAACTCCCAAAAAGTAGTGGTTAGTATTATATCAAATCCGAACTCCGTAAGTGCAATGCGACGTTAAAACCCCCATGCTATACTTTCGAGCTTGCCTGGGCTTCACGCTCGCGCCTTGCGTCCTCCTCTGCCTGCCTGATAGGTTCCCATGCCGTAGTTTCGACCGTTAGCCCGCCCGCACATCTGCAACCAAAATGTCAGCCACGTCACTCGCTATATCGGACACGCAGCTCACCGTCGGAACAGTCTCACGATGGGTTTGCAAACCACCACTCCGGGCTTGGGGACACCGTCCTGAGGCGGATTGCAGGAATATTGCACCAGTTCCATTAGCTTGCACTTTTCCAACTCGACGGGACCGCCCTTGCGACGCTTCTCCTGGAAGTTCCTCGAGATAATGTTGACATGGTGCGGGAGAGATTCGGCGGAGAAGACGGGAACGAGTGGTGCCATTGAGGATGTCTTTCGTGGCTTTTTGGTGCAAACTTCGAGGAATCGGCAATACTGTGAGGAAAATCAAGGGTATTTAATGAGGTCTATTGGGTTCGTTTGATTATGGGTGATGGGGAGGGGGGGAAGAAGGAGTGACTTTTGGGTAGAACATGTGGATGGATGAGGCGGAATAATTTATTTGTCGGAGGTTCAAGGCCGACGCCAGTTTGAGCTCTTGCCATTCGCCATAATCTATTCTTCATCAAACCATGCCATGCCGTTTTATGATGATCGGTGACTGAGCAGCTTTTTTAATACTACTGAAGTTACTCAATCCTTCGACGATGATAGAGAGCCCCTAAATGTCCGACTGCGAGGCTTCAAATGGCTGCCAGCTTTGGGGAGAAATTGCTTCGGGAGGTGCATACAGAGGGGCTCGATGAGGTTAGTTTATTATGCCAGCATCCTCTTCATCTTATTCCAGGAAGTGGAAGGCTTGTGTGCGACTTGCTGACGAGGCCTCAGCTTTTTCACGACCTGCGAGTTTTGCACTATGAAAGTGTCGAAAGCACCAGAGTTCTAAGCCACCGTTTCGGGGTCGCGTCCATCGATAAGCTCCTAGAGGCGTTCATACCACTGAACACCGTGACCCAAGGTTCCGATCAGCCTCAAGCTGCACCAGATGAATCTCTCCCTGACCAGCCAGGGTTTGAATCCCCCCAACCACGGCCAGCGACTTTAGTTCTCCCACAGACCTACGGTAGTCGGGTAGTCCCCGTTGTGGAGGTCTCAAGTACCTCTTCAGCAGCGGGTAAATCTCAGCTACTTTACTATTTAGCTTCAATTGCAGTATTGCCATCCAGTTTCGGCGGCATTTGGTTGCCCGGTCATGAGTCCGCTGTCGTTTTTATTGATATGGATGGCCGCTTTGACGCGGAGCGCCTACGAACCGTTGCCTTGGGTATTGTGCAAACGCTCCGGACGGAGACTAGCCCCGGAGGCCTAGAAACCGATGCTGCCTCTGCGGAGGATATGATTGTCTCCGCTCTCCAGCACGTCCATGTATTCCGACCGCAGAGCTCCGTTTCCCTGCTCGCTACGTTACAGTCGCTAGATAAATACCTCCTCGATTTACCACGACATGTGTCGTCTAAAAGACCTCTCCACTCCATTATAATAGACAGTGCCACCGCTTTCTTCTGGCAGGATAGGCTGCAGGACGAGATCGCGCGCATAGAAGACATTGGCCGACCCATGGCCGAGGTCGAGCAAGAGCGGCGCCAAAAGCAGAGCTTCTACCTCGCGGATGTCTACGCTGACTTGGTAACGGAGTTGAAGCGATTACAGCGGCTCTTTGATTGTGCTGTCATTTATTCGGCCGTTTCTTGGACAGGAAGGCCAGCGGATCCCGGGCAATATGCCTCCTATAACCCGTTCGATACCGTGCTGCCAAATTTGCCTGCTTTCCGTGCTCCTCTCCCGGCACCATGGGGCTTGTTCCCGACATTGCGGTTGGTTGTCCAGCGTGTCCCAGTCCATCCTTTCCCACCTGTCATGACTGTCAATGAGGCACGACAGGATGCGTCAATGCGACTGTCGATTGCGATGCAGGGCAAGTTTGTGGGGTGGGTGAACGGATGGGGGCGGGAGGATTGGCATCGACGAGTGGTAGAGGGCGTGAAGAGTCGGGATGGAGGGCGGTTCACTTTCTGTATAGGGCCAGAGGGCGTTACATTTTAGTTGCACCCTGATGTATACTTGATAGACCATAATCTCCCTCCAACAATGCCATCTATCGCGGTCTTATATTCTCTAACTGAGTTTATACACAAGCTGTAAGAGAAACTCTGCACCTAGGAACTAAACAGCTTCCCAATCGCCTCTACCGTCGTATTGCCCCCACTGAACACAACACCCACATCCCACCCCTCAGGCGCCTCCTTCTCAACCAGGCTCCGGAACTCCTCATTATACAAACAAACGGCCAACCCAACCACCGCACTAGGCTCCACAACCACCTTCATCCTCTCAAGCACCAACCTCATCGCCGCCTTAATCTGCTCCTCTGTCACCGCAAACACCCCAGCAACCTTACTCCTATCCGAAATCACCGCCCAGTTCAATACCCCAACCGGCGTCCTCAGCCCATCCGCAATCGTCAGCGTCTTCACCCCTTCCACCCTAGCCCCCATTTCCAACCCCCGTCGACAATCATCCGCTCCCTCAAAGCTCGGCTCCGCCCCGAACACCTTCGTTCTCTTATCCGAGAAAAACGTCGCCACACCCCCATTCAATCCACCCCCTCCAATCGGCGTGATGGCGGCATCCAGCTCAGCCGTCGAGGAAGAGCCACCATGCACACTCAGCCCCGGCTCCCGCTGTACCATCTCCCGGTACTGCTCCGCCATCTCCAACGCCGTCGTTCCCTGCCCACAGATAATATTATAGTCGTCATACGGCGGGATTAGAATCGCGTTCGTCCGGACCTGGACCTCGGCAACGGCCGCTTCTCGCTCTACGCTCGTTGACCCACTGAATATCACTTCTGCGCCATGCGATTGCGTCCCGGCTATCTTACTCGGCGTGCTGATTTGTGGCATGATGATGTAGGCGGGGATATTGAGCGTTGAAGCAGCGAGGGCGAGAGCTTGGGCGTGATTTCCTACTCCCCCCCAAAATTCAACAACGTTAGCCGTGTTTCTTGCCCCTAGTTATCCCGTTGGATAGGGTAGAATAGGATTGAAGGAAGAACAAACCAGAACTATGCGTAATCACCCCCCGCTTCTTAACTTCCTCCTCCCCCTTCTCCTCAATCAAGCGCAGGAGAGCATGGAATGCTCCTCGGGCCTTGAAGGCACCAATGCGCTGGTAGTTTTCGCATTTGAAAAAAAAGTGGAACTTGGGGTTGGCGGGTGTTGCGCCGGCGTGGGGTGTGCCTTCTAATGCGGTGGTTGATTGAGAGGTCGAGGCGATCTTGTTCAGCGTCTTGCAGGTGAGGAGCGGGGTGCGGTGGATGTGAGGGGAAATGAGGGTGTACGCGGATTGGATGGCGCTGGGGGTTGGGAGAGTTTGGGAAGCCATTTTTTTTTTTTTTCTTCTTCTTCTTTTATGCTCTTTTTTTGGTTTTGGGGGATTGTGTCATCCGTGGGTGGGTTATTTATTGGTTTGATAGATTGGGGGAGGGGAGAGGTTGAGTTAGAGATATATTTTAACCAACTCGTTAGCCGATTTGGTGTGGATGAGTAAGGGAGATGGAGATGGTATGCGATGAGTTTTATCTAATTAACAACGGGCCTGCTATAATTTTTACTGAGCTTTTAATATACCAAATTGAATGGACTGGGTGACTATCTTGCGTGATTATGTCCAGGATGGCGAGTGTTTTAATTGACGGCAATCTTCTGCTGTCTCGAGGGCGGAGACGAATTCCGAGGCCAACATTTTGTATTTTATATGGGATGAGACTTTACAAAGAAAAGATTTTAAGTCAAGGAATTTTTTTATTCCAATATTATTATATAACAAATAAGAAGAAATAACTCAATTCATGGTACATTCGTAACTTTTCCCGGAACCCAGTTCTTTGCAAGCATCATTAAAGTAAAAGAAAAGAGGAAAAAGGGAGAATTTATTTCTGGTTCTCCGGACGGAGAGAGCGGACGGCCTTTCCGGCGCGCCAGATCTCAAGGTTGCGGATCTCCTCGAGCTCCTTCTCGTACTTCTCGCGGTAGTCCTTCTGGGAGTTGTAATCCAGAGAACGCTGGGTCTCGGAGCCGTTGTGGACGCTGTCGTAGAGCTCGTTGAACAGAGGCTTCAGGTTGTCCTTGAAGCGCTTGGACCAGTCGATGGCGCCACGGCGGGCAGTGGTGGAGCAGGCGGCGTACATCCAGTCCATGCCGTTGGAACCGATCAGGGGGTACAGAGACTGGGTGGCCTCCTCAACGGTCTCGTTGAAAGCCTCGGAGGGGCTGTGGCCACGCTCACGGAGAACCTCGTACTGGGCGAGGAACATACCGTGGATACCACCCATGAGACAACCACGCTCACCGTAGAGATCGGAGTAGACCTCCTTCTCGAAGGTGGTCTCGTACAGGTAGCCGGAACCGACGGCGACACCCATGGCAATGGCCTTCTCCTTGGCCTGGCCGGTGACGTCCTGGAAGACGGCGATGGAGGAGTTGATACCACGGCCCTCACGGAAGAGAGTGCGGACGGTACGGCCGGAACCCTTGGGGGCAACGAGGATGACATCAACATCCTTGGGAACGTCGACCTTGGTGAGATCCTTGAAGACGGGGGAGAAACCGTGGGAGAAGTAGAGGGTCTTGCCCTTGGTGATGAGGGGCTTGATGGCGGGCCAGGTCTCACTCTGGGCGGCATCGGACAGGAGGTTCATGACGATGGTACCCTTCTCAATGGCAGTGTTGACGTCGAACAGGTTCTTGCCGGGGACCCAGCCGTCCTGGATGGCCTCCTTCCACGAGGCACCATCCTTGCGGACACCAACGATGACGGGGAGACCCTGGTCACGCATGTTCAGACCCTGGCCGTGACCCTGGGATCCGTAGCCAATGAGGGCGAGGGTGTCATTCTTGAAGTATTCGAGGAGCTTCTCACGGGGCCAATCGGCACGCTCGTAGACGGTCTCAGGGACACCGGCGAAGTCGATGGTCTTGATGCCGCGGACGGGGACGTGGGAGGCGGTCACACGGGTAGCGGCGGTAGCAGCAATCTTTGCAAGGGCAGGTCGCGGGAGAGCCGCGGAGACGACGGATCGTGGGGCGGCAACACGGGCCAGACGGAGGGCACGGGGAAGACCACGAGAAGCCATTGTGCAATATGTGAAGGGGGTGTGAGGTTGGAGAGGAGAGGAGAGGTCAATTGGTCAAAGGGAGGAATGAAAGATGATGGGAAAGAGGGAGAAAAAAAAGTTCAATGGACACAGGGGAGCAAGAAGATTATAAACTCGTTGCTGGGGTTGTGCCGGGTTGCTGGGGCAGCACGTGATCCCGGAGTTGAGCCTGACCTCCCCGGCCGATGTCGGGAATCTAGGGCCTATGATTGGCGGAGAGACATTATGTCAGCCCCTCCCGACCGGGGACCCGCGGTACTTTACCATACGGTCCTTGTACAGAGCAATAATCTCGGCATTGGCAGGATTGAGGACTGGATTTTTTTTGATTGACGGAGTCTGGAGCCAACTCCAGAAGCTCGTTGATTAATTAAGTCGGAGCTAGGATCAATTACCTTAAAAATAATTAAACATAAAGCGACAAGGCTCTCTCGGTGCGATGGAGGGCGGAGTTAGCTGGCTCTCCCCTCATCATGGGGTAAGCTTGAATGATTCCTCCACACCTTTTTCTTTATGTGCCGAAAGGAGAAAACGGGAAACTTTCGCACTCCGTGTGCTCCAGAGCATTCTGTTTCCAAGTATCTCCTCATTTACGAAGCTTTTATGGAGAGCGTCCTTTAATTTCTATGACTCAGGAGAGCGCTTTGCTTCGGCTAGACGAGGGGCGAACCCCATGGCACTGAGAATATGGGTTGTACAGTGTGTTGAATTTGATACTGAAACAGGCAAGTACGGACGGAGGCCGTCGAGGAGATGGCCGACTCAGATAAGAACTTAAAAACTATTATTCATCCAATGGCTGGATGACTCTTACTCAGGGAGACGAACCACGGTCCGATGAGCGCTATCCATTCCCACGGCTCCTTTAACTAAGAAAAATGGGGATGGGATTTTATCTTGAATGTGCGGGTGCGGAACTGCCTGAGGTATCGACAAGCACACATCTCATTTAGAGATTGCTCCCCGCCATGACTCAGACAGCCCAGCAGACCCTTGCACAACTCTCCACAGTTTCTTCAACGTTGAGCAAAGTTGAATTTTTGATGGATAATAGTTGACGGCCTTTGCGTTTTGAGATACCAATCCCCAACTCTCCTTTATGGATTCCTCGGTGATGATGCCAACCCACCGAAAGGTTTTCTCATTGATGGTGGGAATGAGAAATTTGGAGGATTTAATGGGTTGACCTAGCCATGGCCGGCAAGGAATCGAAGGCAGGCCGTGTAAAGGCAAGCAGGGTGCTTTTTCTGTTCCCATATACCTAACAGCATGCGCTTACCAGTTGCCATCACCCCCACGCGACACTGCGCCTGGAGGGTTCTAAGCTCGGCCTTCTCCTCTTCCACAAAAGTTTCAATCATTATTGGTGGTCCTTCTACTTCAAGTTCTGAAGGAGGGTTGAAATTGCATCCAATCAGAAGGAAAAGATACAAACGGGTTTTAAATCTTAAAACCTGCAGGTGTTGGGGGTGTGGCAGGCGACTTCAACATCGCGGATTGTTGGCCTGCAGCTGGCATATTGTCTTACTAAAAGCTGATAGCGGATTGGTTACGGACAGGTATCTATCCCGATTTAAGTAGTACATCAGTTAATCGGTACTATTGTCAAGGGTAAAAATAATCTGGCCCAAATTTGGTGTTTGGCCGCAGACATTGTATATATCGTTGGCGCAACACGCTTGTAGGAAAATTAATGCACGGAAGGATGCTGGCAGAAGGGAAAGGGAAGGAAGGTAGCCGGTTTGGGGGTGGGGATTTATACTTCGTGGAAAGTAGATGCATTGTAGCTACCATGGTGAATATCTGCCCTCTCATTAGCTCCTTAAGAACGTTTGTTTGGGTCACTCTGGTACTAACTTTGGTTGACTAGGAAGCTTCGGTGATAAGAACATATTAAAAGATAATAGAATAATGAGCTTGCCCTCTGAAATGTGTGTACCTTCTTGGTGTCGGGATATACGGACGAAAGTCGGCTCTGATTTTTGGGCTGTCCTTTTGGTACTTTTGGCTCAAGCACATCAAACCCATTGTTTCTCCTTGAACACGTTCACTAATGTCATCATGCCCGCGAGACAGAATTACTAGCCTTATTATAAAATTCCCTCTCAGTATGTTGGAAATGATCCTAACCTCGCAGCGATTCAAACTCCTACTGAGGACCTTTTTGCTCTGCACCAGAGAAAGTCTCTGGAAAGGAAGAGCTAGATTGATGGGGCTCATTCCTCAATATCAGATCGTTCGATTTGGAAATAAATGGCTTGGAAAATCTCCTTGAAACACAAGTCTTGACTGGAACCTTTTCCCATCCAAGCTTCTTAGGATAGAAATTAGTGTTGCCTAGGGATTTCTCCCATTATATATCCGCAGTATCTGAATGGGCTGTACAGCCAAGAGATCCATACCTCGAGCCGTCGTCCTACGAGTCATACTAGTCCGCCGCTTCTCTCTTTGTCCCAGAAGGCACCAGGCTGGAGCTATGAGTGAACAATGCCTCGTTTCCCTCTTGAATCTCACAGTGTAATAACCATGGAAGCTTCCCTATCTTATTGATCCCGTATTAAACTCAAAACAACCTGGAACCACGGTTTGATGGAAACTATCCCGAATTGACAGCTCCTCGACTGCCTGAGGGGTCGAAGGATTCTCCATTGATAAAACCTTCGTCATGCTGTGTTCTCTCAGCGGCCCCTCCAGAACAACAGCGAATGGAGCCACGAGGGGTCAAAAGTACGACACCCAAATAGACACATCCGACCAAACATCCCTGTACTTCTGGCCGCTCTCTGTCATTTCTGGCTCTCACTGCTTTTCGTCCTGCAGGAAGAAAAAAACAAGAAAAGAAATCCCCCCCCCTGTTCCCCCTCCCTCACCTTTCTGATCTACTTAGTTCATCAGCCTCTGGGATAATCACCAGTCTTATTATTATTATTGCCATTTATTATTGTTTTCTCAATTATTGCTCCATTCTTAGGCGGATTCATTGAACCCTGGGGTTTCTACGAGTATTATTGACCCCTCCATCATCTCTATTATTGTAAAGCTTTTCTTTCCTCTTTGTTCCCTTTTTTCCCCCTGACTGTTGATTCCCCCACCATAAAACACCACATAATATTTCCCCCTCCTTTCTTCATACTGATTCCTTGTCAAACTTCCCCAATCCTACCATGTGCAAATAATAATGAACGCCTTCTCCGGATTCGGGAATCTGCCTAAAATCCAGACCCGAAAGGCTCTCCTCCTCCTCGACTTCCAGAATGACTTTGTCCGTCCATCGGGTGCGCTTCATGTTCCCAACACGGCCAATTTTCTTGATACGCTGCCCCAGCTCGTGAATGCCTTTCGCACTGTCGGTGATGTGGTCTGGGTTCGCTCGTATTATGACTCACGACGCCCCCGTATTGGATCAGACGGCCAGGACCTGGTCGTTATAAATAATCCTGGGGACCGGTCTCGCGAGAAAGAAACTTTAAACGGTGATGAGATTGATGAGTTGGTGGACGAAGAAGCGTTTCTTTCGACCGATTCCCCGCAGTGTTGCCGAGCCCAGTCAGCAGGCGTTCAATTTCCTGCTCCAGTCTTGGCGACCATCGACACTGAGTCCGATACCTTGATAGAAAAAGCAGATTATTCTGCGCTGCAGTCGCCCGGCCTTGTTCTATCATTTCGGACGCGGTTCGTTACTGAACTTTATCTCTGCGGCTCACTTTCTAACGCTTCCGTCTACGCGACTGTGCTTGACGCTGTCCGTCACGGGTTCTCTGTCACTCTCATTGAGGATTGCTTGGGGTTCCGGAGTTTCTTCCGTCACCAGGAGTCGATGCGACGCATGGCCGATATTTTCGGTGCAAACGGGGTCACATCTGAGGAGTTACTGGAGGAGTTGGATTGGCAAGAAACCGACCACATCGCACAGAAAGGTGAACCGCGACCCGCACGAGCGACAGCCCCCGCTGGGATCGAAG
Organism: Aspergillus diversus; assembly: GCA_027569885.1. NCBI lineage: Eukaryota > Fungi > Ascomycota > Eurotiomycetes > Eurotiales > Aspergillaceae > Aspergillus > Aspergillus diversus. Next base: position 29,607 of record JAPDKZ010000022.1, read on the forward strand.
GTGTCATGGGGGGGCTTGATGTGAAGCTAGATAGTAAGTCTAGCCCCGGCGAAGAAAGCCCCGAGTCCCCAGGAAGCGACAGAGGCCGAAGGATCGACGACATTATGCGCGAACTGAACGACAACGAGGATGGGGACCTGCAGGAGCTTGCGAGTTTGACTCGAGTATCCCGAAACCGCTCTGACAAGCCTGATAAGAAAAAACTGGTACGTACGAAAGTCCGCCGTTCACGGCGACCCGACCCGAAGGACGAGGCAGTTTCTTCCCGATCTGCGCCCCAACGAACCAAGAAATCTAAACCCGAGCAGGATATGTGTCGGCCCGGTGATGTGATTGGGGAAGGCGACTCTCGCATAGTCTACGACCTGGACCTCCCCGAAGACGCTTTTGAAGGCATTCGCGACGAGGTCGCTTGGCAGAAGATGTACCATATGTCGGGCCAAGTCCCTCGTCTCGTCGCCGTTCAAGGCAAGCTGATGTCCGACGGCTCGATCCCGATATATCGCCATCCAGCAGATGAATCGCCGCCATTGCAGCCTTTTACATCCATGGTGGACCGGGTGCGTGTCATAGTGGAACGTATCCTTGGACATCCTCTGAATCACGTCTTGGTTCAATTGTACCGTGATGGACAAGATCGCATCTCCGATCATTCCGACAAAACCTTGGATATTGTCCGTGGCTCATCTATTTGCAATGTTAGCCTTGGGGCACAGAGAGTCATGATATTGCGACAAAAGGGCTCAGAAAGGAAAGAAGGCTCAGGGAGGGTCACCCAGCGTGTACCAATGCCCCACGAATCCCTTTTTGTCCTGGGAGAAGAGACCAATATGCGCTGGCTCCATGGTATTAAAGCAGACAAGCGTCCAGACACCGAGAAGACGACCGAAGAACGGGCATACGGTGGCCAAAGAATCTCCCTCACCTTCCGACACATTGGAACATTTTTGAACCCAGCGGGCGACACCATCTGGGGTCAGGGTGCCGTCTCTAAGGCGCAGGATAAGGCTAACCCTGTCATCCATGGTGACCAGGGGCTTACGGAAAAACTTGTCCGTGCGTTTGGAGACGAGAACCGCTCTATTGAGTTTGACTGGAATGCCGTTTACGGTGGCGGATTTGATGTCGTGAACTTTGTTACTACTACTTCAACAAAGCTTGTATTGGGCCAGGACAAAATAGCTAATCTGCGCGTCCAGCTCTCTTTGAGTGAGAACGGTATCCGGTACGATGTTGTACCCTACGGTGCGGTCCAGACGTCAGATAATAGTGGCGAGGATACCAAGTTGCCCTTGTATATCGACTCAGATGACACCAAGGTGGCCGGGGACACCAAGATTATGACCTACCTGGCGCAACGAGCTCCGGAGCTGGCACGCCCGGGTATAGATGTTTTGGGTGGTGGTAGCCAGCTGTCCGATATCGATGGGTTTCTCACAAAGTGGCGAGAGTTCCACGAAAGCAACGAGGAGGGGGAATTCCATTTGTTGGATGAATGGGAGGAGGCCCTGAATGGACATCACTACCTAGGCGGCCCTGCCTTTTTCATCGATGATTGTGCGCTCTGGCCTGTCCTGAGGGACATTGTGCAGAAAAATGGACCACTGTCGGACAAGACGTACCCGAATCTATTCCAGTATTATAGCCGTGTGGGCAAGCGTGGAATTGTCAAAGCTACCCTCGAGGAGATGAAATGATTCTACCTTTCACTTACGTCCCACTACATTGACATCGATGATGACCTGATACCTACGGGTGGCGTTTGTGGCTGCTTAATGAGATGACTTGGAGTTCACCTCGGGAGCTCTTTCCAATTTCTATTTTATTTTATTTGATATCTACATTCAGCGCGATATACCTCATATATATAAATTCTTTTCTTTTTCTTTTTTCTGCACACTATTTAATACATTGACTTCAGACACATATAATCAGACTTTCAGCTTCATGATTTCGAAGCATGGCATTCATATTTTGCTCGTGAATATTTACAGACAGTCTCCAGCAAAATCGGTAGTCGCCAAGACATTGCTCAGGGCCACACCTCCACAGGTAACAGCCTTGAGGAAGGCCTCTGCCACAACTGCCGCACCGTCTGGGCTGGTATGAGTGTGGTCGTTGGGGAAGTAAGTGGTTACGGTGTCCAAGCCCAAGCTCTCAAAGATGGCAGCTGTATAGGCCCCATGATCCACATACTCGACACCAGCCACCTCTGCCGACAACTGTGCGTATTCAACGAAGCGCGACGGGCTGTACGCAAACGAGCCACCCTCCCAGGGATTATTCGGGGTCTGGCTGGAGATAAGTACATTGGCGCCCTTGTCGAGGAACATCTGCGCCGCGTTCTCTAGGTACTTGGGGAACGTCAGGACGGTCTCCGCGACACCATCGTACGTGGTCTCGCACGTCTCGTCGCCTGTGCCAGGACAATCAGTACGTCCGTTATCGGTGGACAGCGAGCCGCCATCGTTATGTCCAAACTCGATCACCACGTAATCTCCTGATTGTATGACGTCGGCGATCTCCTGGAATCGGCCCTCACGCGTGTACGAACGGGCACTGCGCCCGCCGATGGCTTTGTTTTCGACAGCGATGGACAGACTGTCCGCCACGTATTGGCCCCAGCCTATCTTTCGTTAGGATATTTAGGGAGACAAACGTAAGAACGAAGCTAAAGGGTATTGAAAAGGGGAAGTATACCATCTGTGGCTCCATCACCACCTCCATTGGCGGCCATGGTCGAATCACCGGCCAGATAGAGTGTCTGCCCTAGAGCGCTAGGCAGAAAAGCCAGAGTCGACAGGGTGAATGACTTCATTTTGCTGTGTCAAGTGTGTATTCCTTTTGGCTTTTTGTGAGGAGACAGGGGTGTAGCTTTAAGATCCGACAAAATTGAGGGTGATACAGCCCGCTTTTATACCTGGTCTCCTTGGTGTGCTGAGAGCCTGCATCTTGTATCAAGTCGAGACACTCTAGGAGGAATCGGTGTCTGATCTCCCGAAGGGTCCTTCGGCATTCACTTTAATCCATCACCTTTCCCTTCCTTTCTATCTTCCTCTCTAACCCAATATGACCCCACCGACATCTCCGTTACTGTTACGGGCTGGGTCGTAGGGCTCTGAAACCCGGACCAGCGGAGCTAAGTTTCATCCTCATTCTCAACTGAAGAGCAGGGCGCGCTAAATAAGCACCGAAAAATGGACGGAGGAAGAAATAGATTACTTGCCTCTCGTGCGCCCGAACTAAATCCATCCTTCATTGTAGAGTATGTATGGGGGGAAATTCTGCAGAATCAACCCCGTCCAGCGTTTGTGGCGCAATTTCCCCGCGTTTCGATTCAAGGCGTATGTTGATCAGGGCAGAGCGAGATATAGCGCTGTGATCGTCGGTGTGGGGGGGCGTGCCGTTCTCTTTTTTTCCACCTATATCTCCGTGAGATCGAGATTAATGCGTATGCACCCCGGAAAAATCCCTTCTTGGGCGTGCTTCTTATTTCTCTTTGTTTGGGGAATGAGAAGGTCGGGCCAAAGGAGGTTTGGGCTGGTAGGTTTGGTAAGGCTTGTTTTTCTTGACTCAAATTGGAATTTTTGGTGGCTGACCATGATATAAGGAGGAAAGGGACTCGGGTTTTTTGAATAATTATCCGATATAGGCCCTTTTAGTTAAGTAAAGAAGTCCGGGATCGCGTCATCGGACTGAGTATAGAGGAAGCATAGAGGCTTCAATTTGGCCGATTCGGAATGATAATATAGCGAGAAATGAGAAATGAGAAACCCTGCTGTATTTCAACTTACGAGAATAATTTGGACCTGGAACTATTCTTTTAAAAAAGTGTTAAAGATTTGAAGTATTGCATAATATTAGCTACATTAAGTAAAGGTACAGATAAAGCAAAGATAGTGCTATGCCAACAAACAACTGGGACAACCATATTCCTCCACTTGATCTCTATGCAATGGAAATCTTCTTGACACTTGGGGCCGCAGCTTTCGGCACAACGACAGAGAGAACACCATTACTCAGGCTGGCTTTGACGTTATCCTGATCGACTCGTGTGGCAAAGGTAAACGTGCGCTGGAATTCGCCAACCGTTCGCTCCCTAATCCAGTAACGCGGTTTGGACTTGGGGTCTGCTTGTTGAGACTTGGTCGCTTGCTGCTTCGTCTCCTCTAGCTCCTCGGTTGTATCATCTTCTGCGTCAGCAACAGTAGCAACGGGAGTAGAATTTTGCTGTGGCTGGTCATTTCCGGAGGAGGAAGAGGAGTGATATTCGCGCTCGGAACGGCCCTTGATCACCAGAGTCTGGGGGTCGGAGAATTCAATGTCGATGTCCTTCTGTGCAGCTCCGGGGAGGTCCCCGTCAAGGTGGTAGGCGTCCTTGGTTTCGCGGACGTCGAACCGAGGGGTGAAAGAGCGCTGCACGGGGGCATTTTGGCATTTGCTTGAGGTTGAGCGGTGGACGTCATAGTCGTCTAGCAGGCGGAAGAGGGGAGAGAAGTCTCCGGGGGTGGGAATAGTTCTGAAGAGAGACATTGTGGATCGAGGAGAGATAATGGTATTCAACAAGAGGTTATAGTTTTTAATGGTGATTGTTGTTGGAGTATATACTTGAAGGAGTTTTGAAAGGCTGCTTCTTTTTGCTGGAGTGATGCTCTGATGGAATGGGCATTTCACTTCTTTTATGCTTCTCAGGTGCAATTCGAGAAGCTCCCATTTTGCTTACGCTCACTCATGCTCGACCCATCGTGAACATCTTAGAAATGTGATTGAAGTATCTCGGGCCTTCTGGAGATTTCTCGGACATTCGATGACGTCACGTGATCACAAGCGGATTTGTCATGTTGAAGGCGCTGGAAGTAACGAAAGTTATCGCATTGGAAATCGCATTAACAGAGGTAATATTACCAATCCATGCCTTAAATTAGCAGAGGTTATGATTACATATGCTCTGGAAGAATCGAGGCGGGACTGGCATCTTTGCAGGAACGATCCATTTGCGTCTTGTTTTCATACCTCACTCTGCAAATGACTGAGTAAGAGCGCAAAGGGGCTGGAATAGTAAATGGTAATTGGCCTAATAATAGCCATTCCAATAGTAGCAGACCTCCGATCGGATTTGAAGACGCAGATGAAGTGTGGGGGCTGCCATACAAGGACCCCGAGCTAGGTTGAGACCTGGAACTCACTCGCCTGGGTTCAGCAACCACACTGGCGCATCGTATTCTCCCTTGCATTATCCCGAAATATATATCCATCCCATTTGCAGATATGAAACCGCTGGCGAAGAGAGCTATCGGGACGAAAGAGGAAACGGTGGTGAGTTCATGGTAAATGGTCTCGGGGAGTACGAGATTGATCGGGAAGTTGCGTCTACTCGGACTCTGATTCCTCGGGTTGCATGACTTTCTCGTCGAGCTCCTATTCGATATTAGCGACTAGAATGAGTTGGGGATAGCTTGTTCAATGGTTTCCTACCCTTCCTAGTCGAGCCTTCAGATTCTGCAACTGGCTCTCCTTGATCACCAGGTGACGGTCGTCATCTAGGTCTTCCACAATGTAGTCATGCCGCTCTTCATCGTATTTGAGTATGATAGCTTTAACTGATGGGTCGCATTCGATGAGAACTCCTGTGATGCAATCAGCTGGGTCGGGCTTGGGAGGAGGTAGCTTCGGTTGTTTGTCGTACCTCGAACAGCACGTGGCATCGTGACTTATTGATTGAGGAACGGGGCGTGAGAGAAATGGCACGAGAAAGGTCGATATAGATGGAACGAATGACGGGATAATTCTTACTGTAAAGATTACACTGAGGTATTGTGGCCGAGAGAATTTTAGAAGAAGTGTTTCTTGGATCTGGGTGCGGTGACGATTCGTCGCCAAGATATGGTCAGGCACCAAGGCACCAACAACATTTTGAAATCCAATCAGTAAAGCGAACTGAAGTATGAAACTATGCACGATCAAGTATTCTATTTGCTTAAATGACCTAATAAATATGATACATAGAAATGGGAGCTGCTCTAATCATCCCGATGCAAATGTTCATCCTGTACACTGTTGTCATCACCAGGGGCTGTCCAGCCTGTTCCGGCTTGAGCGATTGTCGCAATGAGAGTGGCCACAAACCCTGCTATGAAGAGCAAGTATATGGCGTGTTGGTAGCTTTGAATAGCAATCTCTTTCTCCACACCTGTCAAACTATGTACTGTTGCTGGGCTCCCAAGGAGCTTGTGAATTAGACCACTTTCCCCGGAGAGGCCGTGTTTGGCAAATCCGGCCTCGAGGCCGGTCCTTAATTCCCGCTGGAAGAATCCACCACCGATTGCGGAGCCGAAACTCCCTGCAAAGCCTCGCGCCATACCCACTAGGGCGGTGACGATGTAATGAACATGTGGTTTTGTGAGATGGAGTATATGAGCAAAGGTGTAGTTCATCGATGCGCCGATCGTGAAGCCATCGAAGAATAGTGCGAATACATAGGCGATAGTGGACGAAGTAGATGTAGAAATTGTTGCCAGCAACAAGCTCGAAAAGGCGAAGAGTAGGTATACAAGGACATTAGTTCTACGGGATTGTTAGTTGTGACTTTGGTACCAAATTGGGATAAAGAGCACTCACGCATAATAGCTATTTCCATGGCGGATATGCAACCACCCAACCATCAGGCCTCCAAGCCCAAACCCAGCGTTTGTAGGCATCAGGATCAACCCAGCGGAGGCGGGAGACCAGCCTCGAACCACCATTGCGTAGACCGGCGTATAGAATAAAACTGACCAGCGGGCCGTCATGGAGATAAGCGCAGCTAGACAGGTTAACAGGACGCTTCTCATTTTAAGCACCTCGATTGGCACAATGGGCTCCGAGGTAAACTTTGACTCGATTACAAGAAACGCGGCTAGGAAAACAAGGCAAAGGATAATCGGAGTGATCAGAATTTCTGGCGAAGCCAGGCTGAAGAGAAGTAAGAATATGGAAAGCGCCTGCGGATTGTCAGATCAATTGCACTTTTTATGGTGGATGGATATGCTTACCAAAGTCACTGAGCCTGCGTAATCCACCTTTTTCAGTTTTTGCAGCAGAGAACGCTCTTTAGACCCTTCAGGTTCATAATGGGGATGCGATGGAATAGCGAAAAACAGAATCGGGCCAAGTACTAGCGAGATAGGTGCTTGCAGCCAAAACATGAAACGCTGCAAAATAAGACGTTAGGCTTTACCTTTGCAGCCGGGGTAAAAATCAATAACGATCGAACACGTACCCACCCATACGTTGGAGTCACCAAGCCGGCCAGAACAGCGCCGGAGGAAACTCCAACGGTCATACCTAGGTTGATCATGCCAATGAAAAGACCTCTTCGCCTTTTACTAATCAAGTCGAGAGTCAAAATGATTCCAGTAATCATAAGACCACCGGCACCAACCCCGGTAACGGCACGGCCTAGCAGAAACACTGATAGGTCCTGTGCTCCCGCAGTGATGAAGAGGCCGATTGCTAGCATCACACAGGAGAAAAGCACATATACTCGAGGCGTGAAAATCTGAGTGAGACGTCCAGCCAGTGGAGTGACACTGGACATTGCGATCTTTCAGGTTCAGGTCAGTGATCGGGAAAAGAAAAGGAGAGATAAAACGTACCATATATGCGGAATTGAACCACGTTGTTTCAGAAAAGGCATCTAAATCTGCGGCAATATCGGACTGTGCGGTGGTCATCATTGACATGTTGGTGGCTAGAATCCCGAGCCTTTAGTCCATGAAGTCGATTGGAATGAGTTGGAATTTGCTACCTTGAATAAAGACTAGAAGTCCCATAGTGAACAGGATTGTCAGGCCTCTACCAAGCGACACAGGAACCAGTGGAGCGCTGGATGCCACGGAGTCACGCCTGATCAGAGGCGTGTCTTCAGAGGGAAATGCCTCGGCCACAGATGGCTCCTCTGGGTCTTGATCCGTAGCCATCATGAACGGCTTTCAATTAACAAGACCAAGAGCGATATCCAGGGGGCGAAGGATTTCTTCTTCCCGGACCCATCTGGGGGATAAAGATAGAGCAAACCCAGAAACCTTGCGGGGATTGCGGGCGATAAAATCTCAATGTTGAAGCTTGGCTTTTTCGGTGGGTTGCGGATAAGCATTTATAATCAACCATTTGAATCTGATAAGTTCGCTTTCCCGTCAGCCAATTATTGACGAGGATCGCCCACTTCGCCCATGTTCCTTGTCAGGTACCTTGTCCCTCCACGTCTCAAGGCATGGGCGCCATCATTATGACATACGGGGCACTCTGATTCTAGGCCCCCAAGTTTTGTTTTAATTTTATTCATATTTTATCCATATTTATTTTGTGGATGCGGGGAGACTGCTCTGTGGCTAATGGCCCGCTTACCCAAGCTCGGCTCCCCTTCACTAACTATTTGATGAAGCTGGAACTGGAGAATTGAGCTTCTTAGAGAACAGCTGTCTATCGCCATCGGAGTTCCATCACCCCAAAGACTAAAACTGGTCCCAATGTTCGCTGGTAGACGTGGCTCCATAGAGTCCATACAAATGACACGAAGGCATGGATCGATTGATCAGTCCAAATCCTTGCACTGCTTACCTACTTGCCAAGGCTCGGTCATTTCTTTTGAATCCCCAGCTCACATCCGTCAAGGGCCGCAGTCTCTCTCATTTAATTTGTCATCAAGGCCAATTGCTTTTAATCATTATTGATTCGATATTGTTAGGGAGTTTAGTACTATATCGGTCTTTCTCACAAGTTTTGCATTCATGCATAACTTGGGTTCTCGTCTGATTGCTGTAGCCTGAAAAAGAGCTATCTCATGTCCGTTTTATCCAAAGCTCCTGGGAGCTTGCGGAGTATTAAGTATCAGTTTGATAACGGCGGCGGAGCTTTGCGCTACGTCCCTGACTTGATTACTGCGTCGAAGGTGCCCGGGATGTTGCCGTTTCCCCCACAACAACAAAAAAAAAAAAAGGTAACCCACTGACGTACAATCTGGGTATATCTTAAATATAGCTAGTCGTTGAAAACGATATCCCAACTCGGATCACGCTGAGTCACAAGGAAAAGAAACCCGGATATATGAGCGCCAATAACACTTCGTTAGAGCTTAATTTTCTCCAGGAATATTGGGGTTTTGGCTAATTTTAGATGGCTGAGTGATCCACCCTTCTGCCGATCACTTTGAGAATCCCCCCAGCAGACTCTGGGGGCCATTCCGACGAGATGAAAAAACCATATTTTCTGCCCACAGAGGTCCTTTTGGGCTCCTTACGCACTCGCTCAAGTCCCTTTCTAATCACCCAAGCACAGTATTAGGCGCCTTCTTGGGTACCTTGCTGGCCACATCGTTAAGCACCCTCTTAACGACCCGAGAACCTCCTCCAGCGCCCTTTATAAAAGCTTTTGTAAGGGCCGCTGTTGGAGAGAAATATCTAAAAGGAAGCCTGAATAAATGCTTGCGTGTAGAATCGGAGCCCCAGCGGTCTCAGGGTTTGTAAAATTTTATTTTGTCGGAGTGGCCGCTATAGTCTGCCGGATGTGAATCTCCTCTTGTTTTCCTAGAGTCGTTGAAGTGTGATGCCTTTGTCGGGATGGCCGCTATAGTGCTGTAGAGGAGCGGCCTTATCGCTGCTCGAAGAAGGCATGTCCAACCGAGCAGGCACTTTTTCAATTAAGTAATTTGAACGGTGGGCACTCGGAATGTTCCGTCCATTCCGTGTCTTCCGATGGTCTGAGAGCTATCATCCGAATTAGGCAACAGATACGCCCCCGCATTCCATACATAATCTGGCCAGCTTCCCCTCACCAACGGAAGAAGATTTTCATCTATCAGCTTCGCTCATTTCTTTGTCTTCTTCGATTTCACCCACATCATGGCACCTCATCCCCTTGCCATTCTCTCTGAAGAGGAGACCAACCTTGCTCGTGACATCGTTGTCGCGCAGCACCCCAACACCGTCATTGATTTCCGTGAGATCTATCTCTTGGAGCCCCCTAAGGCACAAGTCCTTGAGTTTCTTGCTCTCGAGCACTCAGGTCGCTTGAGTCCTACCTCGCCTCGACCTCCCCGCTTAGCCCTTTGCCAGTTCGATGTCATTGGGTCCGACCGGATTCCTTCATATGAGGAATCTGTGATTGACCTAGTTGCGCAAAAACGTGTCAAACACGACGTGATTGGAAAGGAGCACCATGCTGCTTTGACTTTGTACGTGATGGATCCTGGTCGGCGGCCGGCTCCATGCCCTGCGCCATGTCTAACCAAGTTTACAGGAGCGAATTCGATGTTCTGGTGGAGAAATGTTTTGCCTCCCCTTTGTTCAAGGAGGCTCTGGCTGATTTCCAACTACCCGAAGGATTTGAAGTTGTTATTGAGCCTTGGCCCTATGGAGGTTTGGACTATAGCGAGCCGAATAGGCGTTTATTCCAGGGCCTGTGTTTCGCCCAGGATGCAAGCAAGAAGAACCCAGATGCCAATTTCTACTCATATCCGTTGCCCTTGATTCCCGTCATGGATGCCTTGACTGGCGAGATCATTAGGGTTGATCGTCCTGCTACTGGTGGGAAAGGAGAGGGCTTACGCGACCAGACATTTAAGCGTGATATTATTGGACACTGCAAAGCCTCAGATTATGTCCCCGAGTTGCTTCCCGAAGGCACTCGTAAGGACCTGAAACCGCTTAATGTTGTGCAGCCCGAGGGCCCTTCTTTCCGCATCACGAACGAGTCGTTGGTCGAATGGCAAAAATGGCGTTTCCGCGTCGCGTTCAACCCCCGCGAAGGCGCAACGATTCATGATGTCTGGTATGATGGTCGCAGTGTCATGTACAGATTGGGTATCAGTGAGATGGTAAGTTTATTTCTAGAGGACCCACATGGGGGAACCATAAATGGGCTAATGATGAATTCTAATAGACTGTTCCCTATGCCGACCCCCGACCCCCCTTCCACCGAAAACAGGCGTTCGACTTTGGTGATGGCGGTGGCGGAAATATGGCAAATAACCTCTCTATCGGCTGCGATTGTCTTGGTGTCATTAAATATTTTGATGCCGTGGTCACCGGCCCAGATGGCACGGCACAGAAGCTGCCAAATGCGATTTGCTTGCACGAGCAGGATAACGGCATTGCGTGGAAACACTCCAACTGGCGGACGGGTCGCGCGGTGGTCACTCGCAATCGCGAATTGGTTGTGCAGTTTATCATTACTCTGGCCAACTACGAGTATATCTTCGCCTACAAGTTTGATCAATCTGGTGGCATTACGGTCGAGGCGCGAGCGACAGGTATCCTGAACGTTGTCAATATTGACGCCGGGAAGATCAGCGAATACGGTAATGTGGTCAGCGGAGGTGTCCTTGCCCAGAACCACCAGCACATTTTCTGTGTCCGTATTGACCCTGCGGTTGATGGGCCGAACAACTCGGTCCAAATAGAGGAATCCCATCCTGTTCCTATGAATGAGGTGACCAACCCTAATGGCAACTTTTATAAGGTCACTTCCGATACGGTTGAGCGGGCCGGGTTCTTTGACGCTGCCCCTGACTTGAACCGGGTGGTCAAGATGATCAATCCTCACAAAATCAACCCCATTAGCCAGAAGCCTGTTGCATACAAGTTTACTCCTATGGCCACACAAAGGTTGTTGGCTGACCCGAACTCCATTCAGGCTAAGCGTGCCCAATTTGCGCAACACCATGTTTGGGTCACCAAGTACCGCGATGGTGAGCTCTATGCTGGAGGACGCTATACCCTGCAAAGCCAGAAGGAGGTGGAAGGCGTATCTGATGCTGTTAAGCGGGGTGAATCTGTGGCAGACACTGACGTGGTCGTCTGGAACACTTTCGGAATTACGCACAATCCCCGTGTTGAGGATTGGCCTGTGATGTGAGCCCCCCAAGTCATTTGAACCGTATGTACAAATTGCTAACTACGAGTGTAGGCCTGTGGAGATCTTCCAGCTTATGATCAAGCCAGCTGATTTCTTCACAGCTAATCCATCGCTGGATGTGCCGTCTAGTAAGAACGATGCTTCGAGGGTGGTCAGTGGAGCTGAGTGCTGCCGCAACGCCCATATGTAAGTCATGATTTAGCGACTCGGATGGAATAGGCGTTTTTGTATGATTGTGGTTTGAATATTGTTGTTCTGGTGTACATAGCATTTTCTTATGAGTCTGGCATGGAAAGCGACCACTGATCGTCGCTTCGACGAAAATGAATCTATAATTCTTACTAAACTGCACATACACACCAATATCCCCCAAGATGTTTATTCATATGCCCTGAATGATCAGCTCTGTGTATAGCCAAGTGGTTAAGCTGGTCCTGGTGAGAGTCCCAGCAGTGCGGAAATTTCCGCCTCCATTGAGGCCGCCGCCTGCGAGACCGTCACTCAATGACCCCAGGGATAATCACATAATAACTGGAAATAAAAAAAGATAAAAAAAAAACGTAGAGGCAAGAGTACTGACCAGTGAAATGGAATCATTAGAGAAATATTTATCCCTGTCCAATGCAACAAATGAAAAGTGCTTATGTACACAAAGTTTGTTCCTCAGCATGAAATTTCCGCACCCTCGGAAACAGAACCTATCTTTTCCGTTTATCACCGGCAGATTCGGATCTCTAAAGTTGTACAACATTGGGCCGTGTTCGGCGTCTGGGGGCATCTAATTTGCACTCTGATGGAGCATGCCTAGCAAATAACTTAAAAAAAAAAAATTACCCCTAGATCGTTTCATTCCAAGCTGGCTCGGTCCATGGAGAGCGAGTCCCCAAGGAGGGAGAGCCCCTCGGAACCGCCTCGGAGCAGAAAACGAGCCAAATACACCCAACTGGCCTGGTACGTTCGTTTCTGTTGCTAATCGAAACCGATCCCAGTTTAACTCATCTCAAGCAATGAATGTAAACGCCGGAAACTGAAATGTGACGGGGGACAGCCTTGTGCGCGATGTATCCGCCAGAAAGTTCAGTGCACCTACACGCCCAACAGCCACGCCTCCGGGAACATGCCGGCAACGCTACCGGAGGGCCAGGCTCAGGATGAGGGGTGAGTATAATCATCTCCCTCGCTGGTAGTTCTGTTGGTGCACTGGATAAATCTTAACTGGCTGAATCAGATTCTCCTCCAGGTTCAGGACCGTGGACCAACGGATCGAAGCTCTCCAGCGAGAGATGCGGGTGATGGCTGCTCGCATGCGTCATCTGGAGTCGACAGCTAGCACTCCTAACAATACCACAACGTCTGCGTCGACTGTGTCGTCGTCGACCGCAAATATGGGGCTGCAACGGATTATGAATCGGCCGTTGTCCCCGGATTACGTTGGCCCTACGAGCGCTGAATTCGGTCTCACTGCGCGACAGAAACAGCCAGATGATAGTGACTGCGACGAGTCTGAGTCGACAACAGCACCTAGTCCCGCTGCGGCATCGGACGTCGAGGCGATGTCTACGGACCCCCTTGGGTGTCTCGGGAAGGAGGAGGCTCTTCGCCTGGTTACTGTGTACGAGAACACCGTGGGTGTGATGTACCCCTGCATCGACCTTGACAGCGTTCGCACTTACGTGGTTGACTTCTATGGAGATGGAGATCGACCAGGACCGGTCTCTCCGGAAATGACAGACCAGGACTGGTTCTTTGCCCGAGATGCTGAGGTGCTGAAGATCCTCCTAGCAACAGCCCTCTTAGCCGAGTCGCATGGGCGCAGTGAACGGGCGGCGTTGTTAGCTGATAATGTGGAGGATCGGTTTGCGGCTCGTCTCAAAGTCCCAGAAGTCGATATGAAGGAATTGGTCATCCTTACTCTGCTTGTGTGTCATAATTTTGCCTATACCCCCCCATATGAATTAGATCGCATTTTGCTGACTTTCCATCTAGTCTATCTTTCATTCATATCGGGACGACGAAGTCATCTCCTGGCGTCTCATCGGACTGGCTATACGAGGCTCCATGCAACTGGGTCTGCACCGTCAAGAGACTTGGCTGCGTACCGGCGGTGTCTTCCCGGGGGAGCTTCAATGGACCTGGGCCAGCCGACTGTGGTGGTGCATCTACGTCTTAGACCGTAAATGGTCTTTCGGGACAGGTCTCCCCTTCGCCATCCAAGACTCCGACATGGACACCAACCTCCCTGAACCGGATACAGCAACACCCTACCTAACTTGCATGATCACCTATTCGCGTCTGAGCACCAAGATCTGGGGCCTAGTGATGGGCTGGCGCAGTCGTCCGCGCGCCGCAACCGCTGACTACTGCTCCTATCTGGATTTCCAAGTCCAGCAATGGATTCAGTCTATCCCCCACGAGCTCCGCTTCGACGTTTTCACCCCCTCTATCACTAAACCCGACTCATCGGCTCACTATCACCATCACAACAACGAGAACGACGAACCCACCGACCCCCAAAAGCAAGACCGCATGATGATGCTCCAGGTTCTCCTTGCCCTCCAAGCCAACCAGCTCCGCATCCTGGTTTACCGCCAAAACCTCCTCAGTACCGAAAGCATCGAATCAAACATTCCCGGCGCCTCCGTCGCAGTCGAAACCGCCAAAAGCACCATCCATATGCTCGATTACTTCAGCCAGGTCTCAGACCTCTACTTCCAGCGCCCCGAACCATTCAACTACTTCCTCATTTCTGCTCTCGCCGCACTATTCCTAGCTGTTCTCCACGCCCCCTCACGCTTTAGCCAGGTGTGCCGCGGAGAGTTCTACGCTGCGGTAGATATGGTCCGGCAATCTTCGACGAGAGCACGCACTTCGCGCAGATTACAAAAGATTATCCGCAGCTTGAAACTCATTCCACTGAATCTGGATAGTAGGTCGTTGAATGGGCAGGGTAGTTATAGTCATACCAAGGCACAGACACCTCGGGATGAGGAGGAGCGGAGGCGGAGCTCATGCCAAATACCGAGCCAGAGTCACCACACCCGTGCGGAGGACCAGGGATGTACCCATATTGCCACGATCGGCGGCCATGTCCCATCCCATGACCAGCATCAGCATCACCACCACCGCGTATCTGTCTCTGGTGGTCTTCCGACCCCGCAAGAGTCGATATCGATTTGGACGGCTGTTTCGTCGCCGTTGCAGAATCACCATGTGGGCCCTCCAACGACAGTTGGGGCCCAGGGTGATAGAGAGGAACAGGGGGATAGCTGTGAGGATCTGACGAGTTTCTTTGAGATGGCGGGAGGGCTGTATTTTGACCCGAGGATGGAGGCTAGCGGTAACGAGGGCTTTCTTCATCCAACTGGCGGAGGAGGACACAGTGAGGGGATCGATGCGTTCCAGGCGGAGGATGAGGCTTTGACCAAGGTTATGGCCGGGTTGTTATAGGGGGTTTATATAGCTCTGTATACGGCCATGGGACGTAGTAGACTCAATCGCACATGTCTGTATAGCTATTTATGCTTCTATTGGATACGCATATTTGTAATGGGAAAAAACTTTTTCAAAAATAGAGTACAAATACATGTCTGCTATTGTATATACCCTCTACTTATAATATATCTCCCCTCTCATCCGAATATGGATCTAGGGTTTCGATCATGCTTCGCCGGAAGGTCCATCTAGGACCGTGTCTAGAGTAGGAGCGGTGCCGAAGTTCGGGGTTCCGTCTTCGTTCCAGTTCACGATAAGCGCCATGGTGTATCGGTTTCCGTCACACGCACCCTCGGATGCAGAGGTGGCGTGGAAGATGTTCCAAATTTCAGTGCCATCAGGACTGGTGAAGAAACTGCATTGTTTTACTTGCGTTAGTTATGAAGGAAATAGGATACGGAGAGTAGAGGGATTTTTGAGATAAGGACGTACCCGTTATGGCCCGTCCCGTAGTTTCCGTCTGCGGATTCAAAGACTGGTCCTGCGGACTTAGCCCAAGAGGAAGCCTGCAAGGGATCACCGGAGCCATCGTAGGTCAGAAGAGCTAGGGAGTAGTTAGGGGTCCAGCAGTATGAGGCAGAGTAGGCGAGCCAAATGGTCCCGTCGTGGTAGAGGGGTGCAGGCCCCTCATTTACGGGGACATCGACGGTTTCCCAATCCTCAGTGGGCTGCGAAAGTACATAAGTATCTCCGATGGTGGAAGGAGTATCTAGGGTCGCAATGCAGAGGGATTGGATTGTGTCAGCAATGCAGGACCAGACAAAGTAGTTCTGCTCGCCCACGGTAAGGACCGTTGCGTCAATTCCCCATTCGGGGGTTACTTGGCCGAGGTACGTGTATGTATCCCAGGGACTAGCACCACCTGTAACGGAAATTTGTTAGAACAGGGATAAATTGGGCTATCTCCGCTTTTCTTTACTCGCAGAATATGGTTCGCACCTTGAAGCACGTGGACGCGCTGGTTGTCGAGATTGTCGCTGGTCCCAGCAGTGTAGTACAAGTACCAACTGGACGATTGAAAGGTTAGATTGGCCCGAGAACGGTGATTGAGGGATGGTGTCACTTACGTGCCGTCAATCTGGTGGAACTCGGGAGCCCACACATTGCAGCATCTGCTCGTGTCTGTGTCGCTCCATACAACCTGGACTTCACCGGTCTTGAGGCCCTCCAACGTTGTCGCACGGATAATTTGGACGTCGGTCCAGGTCGTAGTAGTTAGGTAGTAATATCCATCCACGTAAGTCATGAATGGATCACTACCATTCGGATCTTTCAGAGGATTGGTGAATGTGGCGGCATTGGAGAGGGACCCCAAAAAGAGGGTTGTGAAGAGAAATCGGAGAAAAACTAGCAGACTTGAGGCCATTTTTGCGGATGCATGTAATGAGTTGCAGCTGATTGATTCGCAAGCTCAGATTCTTGCCCTCTTCTATATAGGTTTATGAGTTACACTCTTGAAAACCAGTAATCACCCGCCATTTTTTGTCATTGGTGGAAAACAGATCGACAGTAGAAGGCGACTTTTCACCTCGAAAGGCTTGTCCCTGAGGGGGATGAGCACAGGGTATAGCCCAAAAAGTTTTAACCCAAACGAAAGTGCTTCTTCAATTGAGATTGAGCTCCTCGAGAGGCTGAACTCGGAATCTCGGTTCGAAAATCTCGGTTAAGTTCTGGTGACGGATTGTATTAACCGACATCCTAGTGTTGACGAACTCCGTTAAGATGTGAAGTGAGATTTATTGTGACACTGCACGAAAGTCACCATTGGCTGGAACAGGATATCCTCCGGTCTAATGGAAATTCGTCAATAACATTTTTCAAACACACTGGCGTTGTTCCCCGCAATTTCTCCGCCCTCTAGGGCCATATCTTAGAGATGATCGCTGCCTTTAAGGGGTAACCCCAGTGGTGAAACGTCTCAGCCAAGGACACCATCCCCCGTGTCTTCCATGATGAAAGAGGAAATACCCCTTGAAACACCCTGAATCCTTTCATGTTGGCATGGAGTCTCAGACCAAAATGCCCAATTCTCAGAGGGAAAATAGATGTTCCTTCATAGAACAGCAACGGCAATTTAAGCCCCTGTTGTTGGAAGACAGGAAAAAAATATGCCGGGCTCGGTATTTTCCATGATCTTGCCAGGCAATAGAGTCTTGGGGAGCCCGCCGGAAGAAGCCTTATTTATCTGATGATATTTTTAATACCAGTCCCTTGAATTCACGTTTGATCAGGTGGCAGAGTTGTGGCTTTCCAATTCTCTCTTTCCACAAATGACCGCTATTCCTTTCTTTGTTGAGACTGTATAGTGTTGCTAGTATATAAGCATCACTGCTTTCCATATGCCGAAATAAAAACATTCTTGGTTAGGTGTATATTTCTCTATTACATATCACCAATACTTGTCTCATTGCACCATGTCTTTGTCGAAACTTGTAGCCTCCGCCACGGTGTTGGTTGGCCTGGTTCACGGATATGGTGCCCCAGGAGCGTGCTCAGGTGCTTGCAATATCCATGACCCAAGTTTGATCCAGAGGGAGTCGGATGGCGTTTACTTTCGCTTCTCAACTGGGAATAAGATCTCCTATGCTTCGTCCTCCTCTATTGAGGGCCCATGGACGGGACTTGGGTCAGTTTTGCCCGACGGATCGTCGATCAATCTGGCCGGGAATGACGATCTCTGGGTAGGTTATAGCACCCAATAGGCCGAACCTTCTACATCTTTTCCGTTGCCGCTTTTATCCTGCCCATAGTTGGTATTGTGTCTCCGTACTGACTCGGTTTTAACTCTCTGACAGGCGCCGGATGCGCAAAACTTTGACGGTGTTTATCACGTGTACTATTCGGTCTCAACCTTCGGAGTCCAGGACTCTGCAATTGGTGTAGCGACATCGGATTCTATGGATGCAGGCACTTGGACAGATCATGGCTCAACTGGTGTAGCATCCAGTGCAGGCAAGGCATACAATGCCATCGACGGTAATGTGTTGAACAATGGTGGATCGTACCTTATGACCTTCGGGTCATTTTGGGGAGACATCTACCAAGTTGCAATGAGCAGTGCGACCGCTGCCTCTGGTAGCTCATATCAAATCGCTTATGACCCAGCGGGCACCCATGCTGTCGAGGGAGCATACCTCTACCAGTATGGTGACTATTATTACCTCTTCTTTTCGGCCGGAATTTGCTGCGGCTATGATTCGTCCATGCCCGCAGCTGGCGAAGAGTACAAGATCAAAGTTTGTCGGTCATCGTCAGCCACGGGAGGCTTTGTAAGAGCAGCATCCTCTACTGAAGTTAGGAATCTGAAGCTAAAGAATAATAGGTTGATGCAAATGGAGTTTCTTGCCTTGAGGGTGGTGGCACTATTGTCCTTGAAAGTCATGATAATGTGTATGGGCCTGGTGGACAGTACGTTCCCTATTCTTTGCAACCTTGATGATTGACGCCCCTTTCCAAGCTAACTTGTTCTAGGGGCGTGTTTACTGATCCATCTCTTGGCCCCGTCCTTTACTACCATTATGTCGATACCAATATCGGTTACGGCGATGGCCAGAAGCTCTTTGGCTGGAATGCTATTGACTTCTCAAGTGGATGGCCGGTCGTGTAAAAGGGTCGCAATTAGGTCCTAGAATTCGAGTAGTTGTATCAGCATTGTGGGAAGCAGCTAGTAGGAAGGCCTGAAGTGAAAGGGGAATGCCTAAGCATGAAAAGAGGGACTGGAATGGAGCATTGTTTTCGGCTATGTCAATTGGGGAAGAAAAGCGAAAGAAGGAAATTTTCCTGAAGCTGAAATGGAAGAAAAGAATAAAGACATGGGGAAAACTTGCCCTGGGGCACTTTGCGTGTGCTTGAGGCTTTCGCTTCTATTGATTATTATATCTACTTTGTTCTGGTTTCCTCGTGTTGCGCATCACCATCCACCTTTCTTTTGCCCGTGCCAGAGACTCGATTTCCCGCAATACCAATTAGGTCAGGCCCATTGTTGTGGAAAGGTCCAAGGTACCTATGGATCTAGGACAAGTTTGTTTCTATTGAGCTTGGTGGGTGCACGGTCAAGAGTTGGTAAGTAGGTTAACTCCGGCAAATGCCTGTAATTTATTTCCCCATAGATTATGATTATGGATGAACACCTTAATTGACATAGTCTTCTTTCCTTTCCATGGAACCTAAAAGAGGGGAGAATGTTGATATAACAATCCCGCTATGGGAGCTGCCAGTACACTGCCCACATGTTCTCGGCCGAGACTGGATGTGACTCGGCCAACATCGGAGGGCCTCACTATGACCACAACATCTTCTTCATCTTCACCGTATTAATATTTTCGCCTGGACAAATAATTGTACCAAAATAGAACAAAAGAGCATTTCAATGCCTGCGACCCCCGGTCGTCCCTCAGCGGGACTCCAGAGCAAGAGCGCTTTGAAATACACTGCGGGTTGGCGACGGGTTGTGAGCAATTTCAGCCCATCGTAAGTCCATGTATCCTCAGCTTCCTTCCCCTACTACCTACCCAGAGATAACATAACTGACATGTATAATATCACCTAAAGATGGTTTTCGACGACGATGGGAACAGGAATTGTGGGAATTCTATTCCACATCGTCCCATTTGGACATGACGTCTTTCGTTATTTTTC
Source organism: Aspergillus diversus (assembly GCA_027569885.1). NCBI lineage: Eukaryota > Fungi > Ascomycota > Eurotiomycetes > Eurotiales > Aspergillaceae > Aspergillus > Aspergillus diversus. The sequence goes on from JAPDKZ010000022.1 coordinate 49,629, forward strand.
AATCATCTTTTTCATCCTCAACACAATCTTATTCGCCACTGTGTTTGGCTTGTCGGTTCTTAGATACACGCTCTACCCTGAGATCTGGGGTGTGATGATTCAGGACCCCATTAATTCTTTGTTCCTGGCGACCTGCCCGATGGGTTTTGCCACATTGATCGAGATGTGGGTATTCATCTGCGTGCCGATCTGGGGAGACTGGGCAGGCACAACAGCGTGGGTACTGTGGATTGTCGACGCTGTTGCCGCAACGGCTGTTACCGCATCATTATCCTTCGTTTTGTAGGTCCCTCAATTTCCCCCAATGTCTACCTGGCGTGTTAAATAACCATTGCGCAACATTCTTCTAACGTCCGAGCTTATGAAAGAATGTCCCGAAATTATATTACTTCCCTGGAGCGCATCACTGCTATCCAGCTACTGCCCATCGCAGCGACAATTGTTGCTGCAGGCACAGGTGCCGAGGTGTCAGAGATCTTACCCGTTGCAGAACATGCCATGGGAACGATAATGACTTGTTATATCTTATGGGGCATGGCAACACCGATGGCAGTGATGATTCTGGTTATTTATTATCAACGTTTGGCAGTTCATAAGCTTCCGTCTAGGGAAACGATAGTCAGTTGCTTTCTTCCCCTGGGCCCCTTGGGTTTTGGGGGCTTTAGGTGAGTGATGGAGTTTACAACAATTTATTCAACGCCTGTGAAGCTAATTCTCAAATTCTTTCAGCATCTTGTATCTGGGGAAGGTTACTCGCCATTTACTAGGCAATTCTGACCCCGAGTTCCTTGACCCCATAGCAGGTCATCTGGCCTATGTCTTAGGGGTCTTCATATCACTTATCATGTGGAGCTTTGGTCTAATTTGGCTCGTTTTTGCTTTAGCCACTATCTATTATAGCAGTCCCTTCCCATTTAATATGGGTTGGTGGGGATTTACCTTCCCTCTTGGCGTGTATGCGGCAAGCACGATTCAAATGGGGACTGAGATGGATTTGATGTTCTTCAAAGTCTTGGGGACAGTGAGTACTGTGACTTGTATATTTACTTGGGGTGAGAGAGGTTACTAATGAGTGATGATTTAAATGACTGAAGATATTCAGCGCAGCAGTTCTCATGCTATGGTTAGTCGTCGCGACAAGAACTGTAATAGGTGCCTGGCATGGAAGCCTGTTCTACGCGCCCTGCCTACAGAATTTAAAATCTAAGCCAGAAGACGATGAAACCTCAAGAGAACATGCCTAGTCGAAACCGTCACAGAAACAAGGATATTACGTTCGCTGAGAGCTTTTGACGCCGAACCAAGCTGGAAGACAGGATAAAGGCTGTGTTAGTCAGGAAATCGCCCATATATTAATATTGCTATAGGTGAAGTTGGATAGACAGTCTTCATTATTATTGCATCACATGGATCACACCAGTCGTCGCGATATCTATTTAGTTGCAGAGGTGCCCGGAAGATCGTGACTATATATCGCAAAGGAAAATATGTTAGTTGACGGCAACTCCCAGCACATTTCAGCAGGACTTACCCAGTGGAGCTCTTGAACTTGTCCTTGATTGTACCGGTGACCTTATCGTTGGTGGAACGCATCTTATCAGCGTCGAACTTGTCTCCCCCAACTCTTTGCTCAGCGGACTCAATTCCTGCGCATTTATACGTGAGCCGTTACCTCAACCTCCAAGCAGCGACACGGAGGAAATCAGTTGTTCTTACCCTTGTCAAGGTAATCCTTGTCGCCAGTGCTACCACTGGCTTCGGACTTGCTTTCGCCGCTGCCGCTCTTCTTATCAGTGAGCTTGTGGGCGAGATCGGATAGTTTCTGCATTTTGATGGTTGTCTAATTTAGCACGACAAAGTTGAATATGAACATTACTCAATACTGCTAAACGTTGCTACGATCATACTTAGTTATAGTTCCGATTTCTGTGGTGGTTTAGTCATCGACTTGGGCTCCCGCACCCGACTTGCGAATTCGATGATGTAAACGACATTCTCGGTTTTGTCCTTTCGGACAATTGTTCAGGGCCAACCCCGAGGAAACTATAAGGGGATGATAGGATATGGTTTGGTTGGAGATATGAGTGACGATGTTGGTATCCTGAGAACCGTTACATTCTCGGGATTCCAACAGTCATCGCCCACCTTGTTGCTGATCACCAGAGCCTTCAATTCCGGACCAAAATGTTAATCTAAGATTTCTTTTATTTATTTAAACTTGTAATTTAGGCTCAGCTAACTGATATGAGCCGCGAAGAAGCAAAATTTAGTAAAAATTTACGTATTTTAAAGTTGATCAATGATGATCAAATTCCAGGACAAGTATGACTGAGCCAAGTAATGAGAAGGATGGAGGGGGATGAGCATAGACGCTAGGATATCGGATGAAACAAGGCATATTCACAATCTATTTCTTTTTCCTCATCGACCGGATGATCATAGAAACCAACAGTCCATCCTTGGTCAATTCATATTGCCATCCAACATCGAGCCCACAGAAGTCAGATGAAGAAAGAATACCCGCCAAGGCGGATCTCCCGATCGGGATCTCACTGTTATCGATCGTGGCTGTGGCGTCTTAACCGCCGGGGCTTTCTCCAGAGCTCTCTCCTTGAAACAGAAAACCTTGAAGGGTGGGGCTGTGTCTTTTCTTGTCCATGTTGCTCTCTTGAGTCCCAAGTTCACAACAACATGAGATTCCTAGAAGGAATGAAGACACAAGTTTAGACTTATTATTATTGAAAAGACATGGGTCTGACTCTGGGAGCGGCATGAGTTGACTCAAATCGGGTTAGAATATAATTGGTCACTGGTTTCACTTCATTGGCTGAGAGGGGATAAGCGAAGGAGACCCCTGGCAGGTGCTGCAAACAAGAACAGTGTTTGAAGATCTTCAGCCATGTCGCTATCGAGGATAATGGTGGCTGGCAAATCAACCTCCATCATGTGAGGTTTAAAGAGTGAGTAGTTTTTCTTGGGTAAAAAATAAAACATAAATAAATAATAATGAGAGTCGAAAGGGGTATTTTTGGTCAAAGAAAAGAATCATTCAGAAAAACAATGCAGAAGAGCCAAGAAGAAATGAACAATGACATTGTCCATGGTCGTTGAAAAGCTGGGTCTTTGGATGGGCCAAGAACTCGTATTTGTCGGCCAAGGGGCGAATCAGCGCGCCTTTTCCTTCATTTAGAGCGGTTGATCTTCCAGCTATTTTCAACTCATGATACTTCGGCTCTTGGCCTTTTTGTTTCCTCTCCTATTCATCTCCCTTCAGCGGGAAGCATGACTCCTCTTGTCGTCCCGTTCACCAAAGATGGGTGACCCATGCGGTTTTCTGCTCAAAGATAACCCTTGTTGGTGGAGATAAGAGACAACCGCGCTGTCTCCTTGGTTGACCAAGCCGCGAAGAACCACCCTCCGGTGGATTATCTTCATTTCCTTTCACCCACATCTTGAGCTTTTATTGGGGACCCCTAAGGACAGACAGAATTGGTTCTCTGCCAAGTTCGTGTTGGCGGAGAATACAACCCACTGCGCCCCAAAAGGGGAAAATTTCAACTTTACCAACACCTCCACATGCCAGGCCCTCCAACCGAATCATGCTGACAGGGTAAGGCTGAGTTGAGAGATTGGCGACGGTGGCATTTCCAGCATGGGGTATAAATCTTCGTTCCCTTCTTACTCAGTTCTCATGCTTCCCCCTTAATCTTCATTATACCACGATCCTTCCGCAAGTTTCCCTTTTCAACTCAACCTCACTCCAAAACCACGCTCCTTTATTATACCCAAAATGCGTTTCTTCATCGCTCTTACTGCCCTGGCTGCCAGTGCTGTCGCCGGCGATCTTGGCAGCATTTTAAACGATGCTACCGGCGATTGTACTGGTGAGTGTTTGGTGGCCTACTTCCAGGACGTGACCGAGTGCGGTGACGCTTTCAACGGAGACAACACGGGCTGCTACTGCGATGCACTGGCAGTCAAGAACATGGATGTCTTTGAGGAATCCGTTACCCCGGCCGATCAAGCAACCCTCCAGAACTGTCTGGCTAAGTGCGGCGATGACGCGACGTCCAATGTCATCAGCACCCTTACAGATGCCACAACCGAGTATCAAGAAGTGTGCAATGACAGTGAGTCTCCCTGGGCCGTAATTCCCACAAGTTTAGGTGCAAGGTATTCAGCCTGTACCGTGTTTGATGACCCAGCATGAACCTTGCAACATATCCAAAGCTCATGGACTGACCTTTCGTGAACTACTAGACGGGGCCAGCGTTCTAACGACCTCTAAGGCTGCTCTTGCTGCAGGTGCCTTGGTCTTCATCGGTTTCGCCCTCTAATTTGCCCAAATGTTTCGGATACTGTGAATTTGGCAATGTCTTTCGAGGACCATCTTGTACCTACTTTGGACACTTGATTATCAAACAAATAGTAGTATAATACATAATGATTCAAACATCTCACGAAACGGATTGTACCACATTTATAGTTCGCTCCTCTACTGATCTTTTGTGGACGCTAGGTGTGATTTCTGGACAAGGCTAAAAGTACCTCATCTCGAGAGCGGGTGTTGGAGAATATTGTGAAGTGATAAACTTGATGGTATTTGGAAATGGCCTTCGTGGGCGATCGAGATCTCTTGTCCCAGTTAAGTGGAAGTGACATCGAACCCCGCAACGGTGGCACATGAGGCCAATCTCCACAAACCTCGCGCCATCAAATCAGATCGACCGAAATCCAGTCAACTCTCCCACTTCACCATCTTCAACCTGTCTCAGTCATCGCACGATAAAAGGCATCCAGACAGAAAACAAACCCAGTACTGCGGAAACAAACTAGCTGCCATGGGATCACATATTACCACGTTCACTACCGTCCCAATCCTCGACTTTTCCCTCTCCACTACTCCCAAGACTAAGCCCACCTTTCTCGCTGACCTTCGCAACGCGCTGGTCAACGTTGGGTTCTTTTATCTAACCAATGCCCCCATCTCCCCTGGCGTAACACAAGAACTGGTGAAGAAAACCGGTGAAATATTCGATCTCCCTCTCGAGAAAAAACTGGAGATCGAGATGGTCAATAGTAAACACTTTCTCGGATACTCCCGACTCGGAGCGGAGATCACCGCCCGAAAGTCCGATCATCGAGAACAGTTTGATGTGCGAACCCCTCCCTGATTACTGACCGTGCTCAGCAAACCGGCTGATTTATGGAAACAGTTTGCAACAGAGATGGCACCCCCTGGACCGGATGCCGCTTTGTATCGGAACATTCGGGGTCCAAACCAGGTACGCGCAGCCTGCCGATACCTGCCTGCAAATAAATATTCTAACGATGGCAGTGGCCCGATGAGAATGCGATCCCAGGCTTTCGCCATATTATCGAGGCCTATCTGGCTGAAATGAATCCAATAGCGGAGAAATTCCAAGCCCTAATTGCCGAAGCCCTCGATATGGCCCCTGACGCGCTGAAAGCGTATTTTGAAGTCCCGCTTCAACAAAAGATGAAATTAATCAAGTACCCGCCGCCATCTACGGAGGCAGATTATCAGGGTGTCGGCCCACATAAGGATTCGGAATTTCTAACGTTTCTCCTACAAGCTACTCCTCACCATGGACTTGAAGTGCAAAATAAGGCCGGCGTTTGGATCCCTGCTCCACCAATCGAGGGGTCACTAGTTGTAAATATTGGCCGTGCCTTGGAGGCCATTACCGGCGGCGTCTGTACAGCAACTACGCACCGTGTTAACCTAGATCCGTCCAACTTCGTTGACAACCAGGGCAGATATCTGGGACCACGCTTCTCGATCCCGGTCTTCCAGGGTATGAGTCTTGAGTTGTCAGCCGAGAACATATCCTTAGATATTCCAGAGCACATCCAAGAACTTGCTGGAGATGAAAAAGCACGGTCGGATGCTGAGGCTACGTTTAACAAAATGTTTCGCGGTCGGGTTGGCGAAGGAACTCTTATCCATCGGATCATCAGCCACCAAGATGTTGGTCGGCGGTGGTACCCCGAACTATTGGCATGGGCCCTCAGTGAATATGAAAAATAGGACGAACCCATCACTTCGTAGTGAAAAAAGAAATTGAAGACGGCCTCCTGAAGATTATCCCCACTAATGGACATGAAACGGCAGTGGGGAAACCCTGCAACACTACAAGCTTGGCTCGAGATAAATCCTCCGCAAGCATCTAGATTTTCCGGCAATCGGAGCTATTACGGTAAACCGTTTCATATATAAGGGATCTAAGCTTGCCCTTGCATGGAAATATTTTGTGACATCCACGCCCGCAAAAATGAAGTCATTCTTGGTCTTCGGGGCCCTTCTGCCCGCGTGCCTCGCTGCAGATATCTACGTATCCCCCACCGGATCTGACGACGCTGCCGGTACAGCTGACGCGCCACTGCTCTCAATCCAAGTAGCAGTTGATCAGGCTACTCCAGGGACGACCATCTATCTGCGGGAAGGGACGTACACCCCAACAACCAATATTCAAATCACCAAGAGTGGCACAGCATCCGCACCGTACATTTTGAGAGCATACGAGGGAGAAGCGGTTATCATTGACGGCGAAGAGCTTACAGGGTATGCTTGGTGAATTTCAGTGTAATTGACACAGCTGATTGGTTCTAGCACCCCTGCGGAACTTGATGCATCCTTGGATAATGAGGATAGAGGCATTCTTCACATTGAGGGTGCCGAGTACTGGGAGTTTTATGATCTCGAGCTGATAAACGGACCGTACGGAGTCTACTCGCGTGATGCGTCGAACAACCACTACGAGCGACTGATCACCCGCGATAACTACGAGACAGGTAAAGCATAGTTGCGTGGTCTCCCGAAGATAGCCGCTAATGTACGAAATAGGCTTCCAGATTCAAGGGGCTGCGTCAAACAACGTCGTACTGTACCTGGACTCTTATGGTAATAGAGACCCGCGCAAGAACGGTGAGAGCGCAGATGGGTTTGCCTGCAAAGAAGGTTCCGGAGAAGGAAATGTCTTACGCGGCGCCAGGCTCTGGAACAATGTCGATGATGGTTTGGACTTTTGGTATGCTGCCCACCCAAAGTCACCTCGTCTCTAGCTAATTCAGAATAGGGAGTTCAAGTCGGCAGTGACCATCGAAGATACTATCTCATGGGGCAATGGATTTAACCGGTAAGATTAAGCCTTCCTAGTAGGAAGCACCGGGCACCTTTGTCTAACTGTTATAGATGGGGCTTTTCTCCATTTGAAGGCGATGGAAATGGCTTCAAGCTCGGCGGTGGCGACGACGCCGATATTGGACCGGCAAACCACCGCATTATTAACTCGATCGCCTTCGGTAATGCTAAAGATGGGTTCACCGATAACTCCCAGCCGGGCAACTTTGAGCTGATCCGCAACACCGCGTGGAATAACGCTGCCGTGGGATTCAAGATGGGAACAGCGGTGGCCACATTGACCGATAATGTCGGCGCTGAGAACGGAGAATCGCCTACTTCGCTGAGCGAGGACCAGATTTCCGAAGGTAACTCGTGGGACGGTGATGGAACCTGGAATAACGCTAGCTTTGTCAGTGTAGATGCCAGCCTGGTCCAAGGAGCACGTAACGCAGATGGGACGATCAATCCTAGTGACTTCTTGCTGCCTGCTTCTGGAGAGGCTATTGGAGCTACGACAGATTGGAGTTCATGAATGAGCCTTGGTGGTTGGATATATACAACTCTTCCTGTGTTAGATGTTGGTAGATAGGACGATTTGATTCAATTTACTGGATCTCCCTTTTTCTATTTTCCCTCAGCTAGAATGAAAAACCGCCTCCGAAGTCGGAGCCTAAATTCTTTGCTGCCTTCACGGCAAATATCATGGCAATGACGATCATCCCGTGTTTCGGCCAAGCACCAAGCTGAGCCACGTGCGGGGCTAATGTATTGAGGCTCCTTCCAAGGCTGGCTATGATTCATGCTGGATGTTGCTGCCACTTTCTTCTCATCCAGATTTCGGACTTCATCAGCTATCAAACTTGCCATCTCAAGACTGTGCAACAGGTCATCGCCTACGATCCCAAACGGAAAGTTTTCAGCATCATGACGGTGCCATCAACCCCCCTGAGCAGTGACGGCTCGTTCTCCACCTACATCCGTCGACCCTCAACTTTCGAGGAACTACACCGACCAACCCTGGGCCAGGAGGTTCAGGAAATTGCCGATTTTATCTCAGGGCTATCTACAACCGAGGAAAGGGACGAGGTGTTACGCAGTCTTGCGAGATTGCTACCGGAGGCCGATAGTCACCACGCAGGCATCGCCTGCATCGTCAGTGGGATTGTAGTTGAGTCAGGAGGAACGCCTACGGTCTCCGTCGACGACATTATGGGTGTCCTGATTCGTCACCTCACACAAATCAAGGAGTACGAAGATTCGGGCGTCGTTCTCAAGGGCGAGGAAAAGTTCAGAGCCTTCCCAGACGCCTGCAAGGCAGCGAGTGGTCTTCGTTTCTCCGTCCCGGCCGCGATGGCCATGCTCTCTCGAGACCTAGAGTCACGCAAGAAGTGGCAGAGTCATGCCGACCTAGTGAAATTAGTGAATGAGCTGGAGGATCACTTGCCATGGTTCATGGAGAGCATGCTTTCTTTGTTGGATGACGTCAACATCTTCCTTGTCGACATTAAGAATAAGCGTGTCTTTGTCGCCCACCTCACCGGCGTCCAGAATAGGATGTATCATTTCTTTGCGCTTGCCCAGCATTCCCTTCTGGAATTCGCGGGTGCTGGATATCTGAATGCTGAGGCCTCAGACCCCCTCGCTGTTCGCTATGCGCAAAATATTGGCCTCTCCAGGGATGATTTTGAGAACTGCGAAGATATTGGGGAATCTACTCGTTTCGACTTCGAGTATCCGGGTGGGCTCTTTTTGCCTGGATCCTGTGCATTCCAGGAACTTCCCAGATTCCAAAACGAGGCGTTTATGGTAATTAAGGAGCAGGGGAGTGGCGGGTGTCCGACGTCCCACTGGAGTCCCTCTAACATCCATCCCGTGCTTCACGAGAAACTCACATCGCATGTGGAAATCGTAAGGGAGTTATCAGGGGACGGGTTGGAGAGGTGGATTGAAGCGGTGGCTGGAGACGAGAAATAATAGGAACTTTTGTGTTGTAATTAGGGAGGATGGTCCCATATTTTACAAAAGGCTGGCCCTCATTTCCTGCCTTGTGCTCCTTGCCAGAGTCACTATTTCCCTCTATTACCATCTTGTATTATTCCTTCGATCTCATTTCCCGTGCATCCTTTGATGAAGGATCATGGCTTCCTCTCAAAAGAAAGGCTGGGAGAAACGACGCTGAATAGCCAATCAGAGAATGGATGGCATCACAGCAATTTCCTCTTGCGACATCAATTAGGGCCAATACCAGGGCTTCCGCTCATCACATGCGAGGTTTGTGTTTGTTGTGAATTTCCCCTTTTCTGACCCTGATTATTCATCATATTTGCTTTTGGTGTGTTTTCATGCCAAGAACACGCCTCGATCCCACTGGCAAGTTCTCATTCCTCCATTTCAGCTCTTGCCCACCTCCTCCGTGTGCGACCTCCTGCGATGGATTAATTGAGGCAACCTACCTGCAAGGTGTAGACTGTGTTGGCCAGAGAAAGATGCCTAACGAACCTTGGAAGCATCCGCGCTATTTCCTGGACTGCACGACTCAGAGCAGTCATCTGCACGAGGAGCGAATTTTAAAGTTCGGGCTACCGATCCAAGATTCATAATATTGGGTGCTGAGATGCGCTAAACCCCCTTCAGTTGGCGATCGTCTCCCTCCTTTGTTGAATTATTATTTTTACTTCTTTGAGAAGTCTGCACAGTCCAGGTTGCCTGGAAAGTTGTGCCCGAAGCGAGGGAGATCACTCCCTGTTTGCTGCCTTGCCAAGTTGTCACCAGGTTTGCGGGTCTTGGTGGATGGAGGAAAAGATCGTGGAGCTCTGACTTTTCCCTTTCCCTTGACTCTGGGAGTGATGGGCTTTGTTTGACATTATCGATGCTAATGGTGGGTGGGCTCGTATTGAGAGCGCCATCCATGTTTTGGACCCTGGAAGGTGGGCTCTCATTTCACATCAGACTTCCATGTCTGGGCCCAGAAACCCTGACAAGCCTGGATGGCGCAAACAGTAATCAAACAACCCTGTGAAATGTCACTGCTAAAAGGAATGACCGCATCTCTTCGACGCAGACAGAGTACTCACACAGGACAGCGTAAAAATCGAGACCCGATTTTATTGCTAAGATGCAAAGTCTGGGCCAACGCATGAAGTCATCTTAAATGATCCTGTTAAGATGAGTCAATGTGGGATTCATCATCCAGCCGTATTCAACCTGCATGAAACAACAAAAATCAAGGTGATGACTGCGTGCCCCTCTGTGTGGCTCATGGGAAGAACAATTCGCCTTGAAAAGACTGAAGAACACGATGCAGCCTCCAAATCCTCCAACTGACATCTGAATTTGACCAGGATGAGGAGGCAGACCTTGCGTTCACGATGATTCGTGAACCCACTCGAATACGAAGCCTGGGCTGAAAACTTTGCACGGATCTGCTCGCTGATTGCTTAGATCGTATTTAGGTTAAATGAGGCCTATAAATATACCTCGTATTTCTGAACTAGAGCCGCAATGTGCTTGGTTCGAACCAACCAAACCACACAAGGTCATAGAGATCGTCGTGATCGGTGGGAAGAGTCACAAAAATCCTTGAGACTCTGCTGGCTCAAGCCAGCTCGCAAACCCCTTGGAGGAAGGGTACAAAATGGATATCAAGAGCCTCTGGGGCTGCAAGCCATTGAAACTCTTTTTTCCACTTTTTTTGTTCTTCTTTCTCTTCTCCAGTTCTCTCCCTTCCCATTCAAGTTGCTTTTTTTCTTTCCTTTTTTCCACTGATTTTGTTTCCCCTGAAAGGAACTCAGGTCATTCACAATGACTAGCAATTTAGAAGACTATCTCGACCAGAATGGTTTCGATCTGGATAATTTTGATCTGAGCGATTACACAAACGGTGACTACAGCTCGGGTGATTACAGCTCTGGTGATTACAGCTCGGGCGATTATAGCGACTACGGCTCCTCCGATTACGGTTCATCTGATACCTCTGATTACGGTTCATCTGGTACCGACTGGTCTGATTACTTCGGCGGCTCGTCCGACTCGGGCTCGTCAGACTCAACTGACTATTCTGGCTTGACCAATGACTATGGCGGCGATTACTCTTCAGGTAGCAGCGGCGACTCTTCCGGTTCGTACGGTTCGTACGGCTCCTACGGTCTCTCTGGCGGTGATGACTACGTAAGTGATACTTGCATGACATCCTGGGCTTTCAAATCAAAAGGTGCCAAAGTCGACGTTGCGTTCGATGCCATCTTCTTTGTCCTTTACCTTGTCCTCTTCGGTATCGCAGCTGTCCGCTGGTTCAAGAGCAAGCGAAAGGGCGCTGCTCTGGGAAAATGGTTCCTGTTCATCGTGTCTTTATTCTTCGGCCTTCTGTAAGTTGTCTGTAATTCACCCCTCAATACAAGGCGACTGATCATGATAATAGCTATCTGCTGCTCGATATTGTCGCTCTTGCTTTGAACGAATGCCAAATGCTAGGTGCTTCGCGATACGCTCTAATTGAGGCTGCCCTGCGGTGGTTCAGCGATCTTTCATACTTTGCCTTGGTCACGCTCGTCTTGATTCCCATCTGCCTCAAGCTCCAGGGTGCTGGGACCCTTGGCACTATCACTCTTGTCCTCCATAGTGGTTGGATGGCAGTGACCGGGATTATTCTCATAGCCGCTGAGGCGGTCAACACCCGCGTCGCAAACGCTTATTACCAGAAGGACATCGACAAGGGCGTGCTCGATTTGGCGAAGCACCTAAGGGATATCGGGCTAGCTTTCTACGCTCTCCTATTCCTTGCCGCACTACTTGGAGCGGTGAACATGGTTCTGTCCTTGTTCCGCAAGAAGAACATTCGAAAGGGGGTAAGTCTTTTTCCCTCTCTTCAACTCTTGTTTACCCATTTGGCTCTAACGTGGACTTTCACAGGCACTCTTGATTGGAATTCCCGCTCTCATCCTTTCTTCTGTCGGTATGACATTGGTTCTCTTGGGCAGCTTTGCCGATTCAACGAAGACCAAGGACAGCCGCTCGCTGAAATATCACGAGAATGCCCAGGACGCAGCAGACTTCCTCTCTCGTCTCTTCTACGTTCTCACATTTCTCAGCGCCCTCCTGATTGCTGGATCTCACCAGGAGATCGATGAGCCAACCGAGCAGCAAACCGCTCCTCCCGTTTCTCAGCCCGTCGAATATCCTCCCGTTGCTAAACCCGCCGAGTATCCTCCCCCTCTTGCCCCCCAACCCGCCATGTATCCTCCTCCTGCCTCTCACTCCACCGGGTATCCTTCTCCTGTTTCTCAGCCTGCATACCCCCCTGGCACGGTCCCTTCCCCCCCTCCAGCTCATGTTTAAGCAAGTCGGGGGTGAAAAGCCGCGAATAGGTCTTCCTCGCGGGGTTCTTCAATATCCTGCTTCTAATTCCTTTCTTAATCCGCTTCGCTTCTCCCTTTGTTGACGTTTTGCCCTCAACACTCATTTTATATTTTCTTTCTTTCAAGACACGCCAGATAGGCTTGTACACGATATGGATTTTATACCCAAATTTTGCCATAAATATTCTGTTACCTGAAAATAATGCAAGAAACTGTCCACGCTCAATATGTTCTTTGAGTCATTTTCCATAGTTCTTTAATATGATAATGTCTGTGATTTGCTTGTACCGATATTTGATAGCAAAGGATAGCTTGCCAAATCCACATTCATTCCTCTTGCAGTAATTAGTGATATTTGTGTAAACAACCTTGACCCATTTGTCCTAGGTAAACGCCGGTACAGGTCCTGAACCAGACCTCAGTTAAATCATCACCTGATATAGGAAAGAACCATCAACTAAGTTGTACCCTGACGCTCACACCAGCCCCATCGTCTTTAACTCCCCCTTTATTTCACCTGCGTTTTACAACAGCTGATAGGGCACCGCACTGTGTTAACTGACAAACCTCCCGTCGAACCATAGAGTGGCTTGTTGATCCAAGCGAAGGAGGGGGGGGGGGATGAGTTTCTTCCAAAAAAAATACTCAAATATTTCTGGTCTTCCCTTGGTTAGCCCTTGGCTATTGACCGACCTTCAGTTCAGATCAAAAAAAAATATGAGCCCTTGGAGCAGAATGAGTGCCAACATATCAAGGGTACTCTAGAGGCTGAAATATATAACTGACGATTTCGATGATGGCCACAGGCTTCTAGCGCAAGAACCGAGCCGATAAATCAACATTTCATCCCATCCTGCGATACGAGAGGAGGATAAATGAATTCGAGCAAAATAAAAACTATAGCGACCGTCGAGACTTTTTGTCGGGCACTGGTATGGATTTGGTGGCTTCGGTTTGCTTCTCTCTCCCTGCCCCAAGGTTCGATGCCCTGCAAGATTGTGCGCCCAGTCTGTTGCAAGACGGCTCGTTCGCCACTATATATGCAGTCAAGGTTGTTTTTAAAGTTAAATGGACCGTGGAGAAATAATATATATGCAGGTGTTACGGGGAAAATAAGCATGTTCTCAACGCATTACCTCGGGGCTGTCTCTGAGGGAAAGGCAAGTTGCATTCTTCACGGGCGGGCCAATCCGACACCGGTCTTGTTGAAGGAAAAAAAAAAAATATTTCGAACTCCAACACAAACGACCTTTCACATAACTACTCAACTAAGCATATAAGTCACCGTCAATCTAATGTCATCCAAGTCTCCTTCGGTCCTCCTTTTTGGAGTAGGTAGTGTGGGTGCGGTCTATCTCTTGCAATTGCAGCGCGCTGGCTGCACTGTTACCGCCGTCTGTCGGTCGAACTACGATGCGGTGACGCAGCGTGGTTTCAGCTTGACTAGCCCAGCATTAGGAACAGTGACATATAAGCCCGATCATGTAGTCCGAAGTGTGGCTGAATGCCCTTTCGATATGGTCTACGATTATATTCTTGTGACGGCGAAATCTTTCCCTGACAGCCAACCTTCTCTGGCTGACCTGCTCCGGCCAGCGTTGGAAGGCCGCCCTACCACTGCTATTGTCCTGGCGCAAAATGGCATTGGAATAGAAACCGATATTGCTGAAGCGTTTCCTCAGAATCCTATCCTCAGTGCTGTGATTTATTTACCCGTCACTCAAACGAGCCCGGGAACCATTCACCATGCCGAGGCATTGAACATTTTCGAAGTGGGGACGTTTCCTGCGAACGCCCCGCCTTCCCGGAAAAACCTTGCGCTGAGGTTGGCCGACTTAATGATCCAAGGAGGCGGTCAGGCTACTGTGCACGAAGATATCCAAGTAGCACGTTGGTCAAAGCTTTTACTTAATGCGTCATGGAACCCTATCTGCGCGTTATCACTTTGTACAGACGGTGGCTTTCTTTGCAGCTCCTCGCCCTTTGCCCATGACTTAGTATGGGGAATCATGATGGAAGTTGTGTCCCTGGCAAAGAATATCGGAATCTCTGGGGTGGATGAGAAAGCTGCCGAGGCACGATTAGCTATCGCTCAACGAAGAGCAGAGCAGGGCACTGGCCGTGAAATGAGCATGTTACAAGACGTTAAGCAGGGGCGTCCTTTTGAAGTGGAGGCCATTATTGGAAATACTATTCGGTTAGGCCGGGCGCAGGGTGTTCCAATGCCCCGGTTAGAGACAGTCTATGCTCTGGCCAAGGGACGATATGATATTTTGATCTCTGAACAGAAATGATCAGCGAAAGATTTACTGGAGGAAGTGGCCACCGTGTCTGGAGCCTAAACTTCGCGACAATATAGCGCACTGCCTTATGGAGTTACGTTGGGGTATCTGGGTTCTGAGACCGGATGCGCCTGTTGTCGATCAGATCTCAGCCACAACTGGACGACGCAGGTAGTTTGGCTCTGCCCCCGTCGTTCCCGATCTTATCCAATTAAATAGTATTTGTTATTATGGTATCTAAAGGCAAACGAATTATGTCGCTATTCTTCCCCCCTCGCTTTCGCTGTATTGGACCTACAGTGAAGGAATGTTGCCACAAAACTTTCCAAGGCGGCTGCATCATTCAAGCTCCCAATAAAGGAGACATGCTGGTCCGGACGAAGAAGAACCATGCACCCTTCAGAGGAGATCCCAAATGAGGTGTATGCTTTCCCTCCTCCAGAATGATAAGATTCGTTATCAGCAAACACCCTGTCATAGTCCATGCCCTCTTCCTCAGTATACGGCCGGAAGACCTCGGGCAACTGCAATAGATCGATCGCATGTCGATCAGCCGAATGAACCAAGTATATTCCAATCCTGCCGACGGGGCTTATGGACCCATTAGCTTGGTTAAGCTTCGAGATGTATGAGTCTTCTTGTGTGAAAGCCTTCCCTAGTTGCTGGAGACGGCTCATTTGGACGGGGTCGGATACATCCCCACCGAATACCACGAGGTTCCATTGTCCTATACTAGGGAAGATTTGTTGCAGATGCCATGCTTGTGAGTCGGTTTGGTTTAGGACCACCTCACTTGGAATTCGACCTCCAACTTGGATATTGGTTGCCAGGGACGGTTTGCTGAGAAGCAAAGTATCTTCCGCACCGGAGCCTTTGATGTGGGTAACCAGGGTATTGGGTTGGTAAGTGACCGCTAACCCGGAAGCAGAGGTATTTTCTTCCTCTAAGGCTCTCTTGTAATCCTCGTCAAACTGACCATGTGTGTCAGTGATACTCCCGCAGAGTCCGCGGCAAACCCGCCGGTCAAGTCGAAGCAGCCGTTCCGCTACTGGTAGTCTCTCCTGTTGGTAGGTCTGCAGGATACTGAGCGGTGAAACGCCATGGATAACGGATGCCAGTTTCCAGCCTAGATTATATGTGTCTTGCATGCTCACATTCATACCCTGTCCAGCTTTGGGAGAGTGTGTGTGAACGGCATCTCCGGCGAGGAATACCCGATCATGACAAGAAATCTTGGGACAAACTCGTTGACCAACCTAAACATAGTCAACCCAGGAATCCAAGCTTCATAAAATATAAATCGGAACATACTTTGTATATCGTGCACCAGTCAATGGCGATTGCCTTGATATGGTAAGGTTGCATTATTGCCTCAACATGCCGCACGACAACCTCTGGGTCTTGCTCGTCTTTGTACTGCGCAGCAGTAGCGGGCGAGATCTGCACATAAGCACGGATCATCTTCTTCTCCCTTGGGATTATCATTAAACTCCCGAACTTGGATTTGACAATACATCGCTTGCGAATGTCAGCTGTGAAGGGTCTTTTGTCAGCATTGATTGATGCCCCAATAAGTAGGGGCGTCGGGACTGGAAGGGACGTTTGAACGAACAGAAGTTTGTCGCTGGAATGAAATCCATAGCCGCCCAGTCCTGCCCCAGATTTTCCCCTTCTAAACGGAGGCCGAGCTGTTTTCGCACCCAACTGCGGGCCCCGTCACAGCCCAGGAGATACTTGGCCTGGACTTCGAAGTTAATCTCTGAGTAGGTTGAGTCATGCGACAGGGCTGAGTCTGGGCGGGTAGAACTCTCATTTGGTCTGGCCTGACTACGATCATCGGCTTCCCCTGGGAGAGCGGATGGCGCATGGTCGAGGGTTACGTGAATTGGATAGGCGGTTGGATCATCCGCCACCGAAGTATCGATCTCTAACGTCTTGGGCACTGTCGCTTGCCGAATCTCCACATGCCCGTGAGATCGAAGGAACTTCAACAAATGCTCCTCGATACGGGCTTGACCGAGCGTTGATTCATGGAATCGTGACCACCCGGGCTTGGTATTTGCCGAGATACTTCTCCTTTGCAATGGCCCGTCGGCGGAGTCGCACTAGAGAGATGACGATTGATTCATCAGCATAAAGGACTAGGGCAAGGGGTCATTTCCGAGCAGGGACCACACACCCACAGGGCGATTTCAATTGTATGGTTTGACTCTGCCCAAATCTGATTTGCCAGACCAAAACTGTCTAATATCTCCAGTGTCCGGCCTTCAAGACCGTCCGCACGGCCAGCGCGAGTGCAGGATGACTTTTGTTCGATCAAGAGTGTCTTGATCCCCGCTCGAGCCATCCATGCCGCCGCCATCAACCTGTTCCCGAGCGGATAAGTATTTCCTCATAGTATCAAATATTGAGGTGATCGAAGGGGTACGAAAACGAACCCTGCTGGCCCCGCACCAATAATTATCACGTCTACCCGAGGTTTCTGGGTCATATTGTATCGTCTCAGATCGTGAGGGGGAAGGTCGGCTAGATGTGAGAGCTAAGGAATCCGATTGTTCAGACGCCCACTTTTCAAAGATTTTTTTCTCACACCCCCTGGAGATTCTTCTATGGAAGTACGGAACAAAAGGGGGCGGGAAGGAGAAAAAGGAGAATCCATTGACCGGTATTTGATGACATGGTGTCAACTGCATTACTATGGAAAAAAAAAATGGATTGAATGTGGCTAGTATTACATCGGGGTTATTATCTCCTAAAGCGGTTGAAACACAAGATGATTACTGGATCAGGCTGCCGTGGACTCGGAAATCATCAGTTCAGGAAGCTTGACCAACTTCATTTGACTTTATCTCTCTCTAGTTCTGACTCAGGCTTCAATGATCTGCGATTAGGTTGACCGACCAGTCTTTGTCATAATGTGGCTCGTTTTTGAGAACCATCCTAGTGGGTGCTAGAATTCAGATCCCCCACGCCTGCTGCATGAATTGGACCGCGGTGCAGCAGGAATGATCAAGGAGAAGATGGATATCACAGACAGGGAAGCGAACATGTCACATTTCTAAACAGGGCGCCATACACCGAATTGATGATCACCCGGAACGCCGCAGTCGCACAATATATTGCCCCTTACTGACACCATTGGAATATTTCCAATCAATGACGTGAACTTATATGGAATCTGGGCACAACCTATAATAACTGGCTGCGGCCCTGTCCTCGGTGTCGCTCAAAGAAATAAGTTTTTTTTTTGTTCCCCTTTCCATTGAACCAACTACGCTGTGCTCACCAAAAATACGGACAAAAATAGAAAAAGAGAAAATAAGAGAACAAGGAAGATACCATGGGTTCAATACACAATTTCTACAAGCCCGAAGAGGCCGTATTTGTATGTATCCACGATCCCTTGGTATCCCATCGTGGCCGTTACCACCAAGAATATACCCCGTCAAAAGCCTCAAGTATACCTAACACCATGCCTAGTGCAATGATGGCCGAGAAGAGGCACTGTTGGCTTTCATCAATGAGCACGCAGAGCGGGAAAAGATGCAAAACTCACCTCGGGCGGTCCTCGACGCCATCGATGAGTTCGGAAGAACCCATGACTTTCTGATGACGGTCGGTGAGCACAAAGGAAAAATGGTCACGGACTTGATCGCCAGTAAGAAACCGAAAAACATACTCGAGGTTGGATGCTACGTTGGTTACTCAGCCATCCTCTTCGGCGATGCCCTGCGCAGGGCCGGCGGCGAGAAATATCTTAGTCTCGAGCTGAGCCCTAAATTTGCCTCGATCTCACGAACTATGGTCGACATTGCGGGGCTTGGCGACTTTGTTGAGATCATCGAGGGCCCCTGTCGTGATTCCCTGCGGCGCCTGCCCCCCAAGGCGTGGGATGTGATCTTCCTTGACCATGCAAAGACGTCGTACCCGAATGACTTGAAGCTGTGCGAGGAACTGCACCTTGTCGCACCGGGCACTGTCGTTTTGGCCGATGACATGGTGCGGCCCGGGAACCCTGAATACTCAGAGTATGTGCGACAGTCTCCAGCAGAGAAACGTCAACGCCATAAGCGTTTCGCTGGTGGCATCATGGATGGAGGCATGTCCTTGGGCGACCCATCTTTGGTGTATCGCACTGAGGTCTTTGAGGGCCTGCAGCCGACCGGCGACCCGGTGAGTTCACCACACTTTTTCTTTTATTTTCTTTCTTTGTTCTTCTCGTTGCCCCCCCACTCTTGTCGCCCCACTTATCGTATCTGAATATGGTAATTGGAATTGATTACTGACTTCTGATAGGATTCGGTTGAAGTTTCCTACTGCTTGGGGCTCGAAACGGAGTAGTAGGTGCATCCTCGTTGTTTCCCTTGCGTAACAAGGGGGTATACCGTCCAATTCAACACGTCACTTTGGCCCGCCACCAAGTTCAACCGGCCAAATATGCTACGGATCTTAATTTTAGGAATGATAGTTACGAGAATGGAGACACATTGTGTACAGCTCAGATATGATATACAAATGATCGTACACGCACGTTCGTCCCAAGCAGCTTAAACAACACCGTAGCTTCCTTTCACCTCCGGTTTCCACATACCGATAAGAACCCTAGAAAAACGAAAACAAACCCCCCATAGCCCATGAGCGGGAAACGGAGTGAATATTCTCCTTATTGTCCCTTGCGTTTACTCGCAGGCCGGAAGAGGTTCAGAGTACTGGCAGGCATCGCTAGGGCCATCGCTAGTCTCAGGGGGCTGCGTAAATGTCAGAAAGATTACCTTTCGGCGGTTCCTGGTCTTCAAACCGGGGGTGGGAGTAAGCTTACCTCATCTCCGGTGTCGTTACCCTCGTACTCCTGGCAGATAGTGTTGACGTCAGATGCACAGACATCACTCTTGATCGTAGCGGTATCGCCGTAGTTGCTGTTGATGCCGACCAGGGTGCTTCCCTCAACAGCAATGACACCGTCGATGGTGACATGGCGCTCGAACATCTCGTCACAGTTACCACAGGATCGGTACAGCTTGCCAAAATTGTAGACGGTGAAGCCAGAGATGCTGACGGTTCCACCACCGTTGTGTTGGATAACCTAGATTTTGTGTTCCCGTCAGCACTAGATCTAGAATAAAATTATTCACCGAGAATAGCATTGAATATTTACCTTGTCCTCAGCGTCCTGGGCACCGCCACCGATGACGGTGAAGGGACCATCTCCCTCCTTCAGGGAAAGAGCATCTGCAGGTTACGGTTTTCGTGTGTAAGTGATTCTGACTTGTTTTCAAGGAAAAAGAATGGGAGTTTACGTACCTTCGCAAACAGCCTCCCACCAGACGTTGTCGATGGTGCAAGATCCCATGCAGTGAACGCCCTCGAGCTGGTCGGGACCAATGATGGCGTTCTTCAGGGTACCGCCATTCTCCACAATGAAGACTGCGTCGCTGTCACCACCCTCACCCTCGGAGCAGTCGACACCACGGCCAAAGGTCTTCATGCCACCGTCATAGGTCTCGTTACCGGAGACGATGTACGGCTCGCTGAAGGTCTCGCTACCCTCGGAGGCGGGCAGGGGGAAAGTGAAGCGCTTGGTGAGCTGGGCATGCCATGCGCGGCGGTAGGTAGGGCCCTGCGTGGCCAGCACGCTGGTTGCCAATGAGAGAGCCAAGGCCTGTTGGAAAATCATTGCAAAGAAGAGTGTCAAGTAGTATTTGACTGAGAAAGAATAGGGATTTCTTTTTTTTTGCGAGGTTTAATGAATGGGTTGAATCACGATGATACCAGATCACGGATTATTGGTGTTTGGTTTTTTTTCGTTTTGTGAGGTCATTGAGGTTTGAGGCTTCCAGGAGCTCCCTTATATACCATTTGTCTTTCCCATTATCCCCGCACGGCAGGAATACTGATCTACATAGTGAGACCTGCTGAGACTCGAATGACTCGATTGAGTTGGTGGCCGTGGTGAAAATTGAAGTGGGAAGGAGAGACCCCTTCTTGGCACGTTTCAACAACTTGACTCCGCTTCCTGCTGTTGAAACCGATCTGCACCAGACTAAAATTCTCCGTCGAGAGGAACGACCGCATTGATTCGTGCAATATTCATTGGCTTGTCTTTGGGAAGATAGCACACGCTGCCGATCGCATTGCCGGTAAAGCTTGGATAAATCCATATTCGCTTTGGCACAGAGAACCCCTGGCGACGGCGGCAATGGGAATGGGTCCGCCAGGAGAGTGAGACCAGAGCGCTCTTGGCATTATCCGAGTCATTTCATGGCTGTGCCACTTTTCGAACCAGGATGCTTTGCGGAATGGATCGCTGATTGATGGGTTAAAATTCTTGCCGCCGTGGAGGGGGAATGTCCGTGATTACCACGGCGAACTTTGTCTCTCAAGACCTTGGATGAGTCCCTGGGTCCACTCAACTCAATCAATTCTGAGGTTAAGGTTCGATGGAAAACACTGGACTTACATCATAGTGGTACATCACCGTGATTCTATACTGGGTTAAGATTAAGCTGATCTGGTGAACGCGGGGAAGAGTTGCAGAAGATACCAGAAGAAATTCTTCCACCAAGTACAGTAGATGGCAATGATGATCCTCGGTATCGCTGCTTCTAGTAGACGGACACTCCCCGTTGAGCGGGATACCTAACATTGTTTGGCTTGTCAATGAAGAGCCTCGCCATATGATTCAGTCTGAGACTCTGATTCGTTTGTCTTATTGCCTAGACTCCTCTGCCGATGGCCAAACCGCGGAGGTTACGGCAAGTCGGTTCCGGTGAGTTGAATGGAATCCACTGTGGCTGGTCCCAAGCACTGTCGCTCCACTCCCTGCCACGGACACCCTGCGCTAGTCAGGTACCTTACGACCCTTAAAATGAATCAGTGAGACATAGGTCCCGAGCGAGCCGGCTTTTCTTCGGATTGATAGGGGAATACATCTCGAGAATATCATGTCGTGGACGACACTTTCCTGTTCTGCTTGGGGAACGTGCATGTCCGGCCCCTGTGCCAGTAACTCAGCAATGGCAATAATATAGAAAGACTTTTCTAAGCATCGACCGCTCCGTAGCGTCGTTCAATGACTTTCTTGCAGTGAAGAGGAAGTCGCCTCCGACTCATCCAGTGGTCATCCAGTTGAAGATGCCCGGAATTCGATTAATGCACCTATACAAAGCCGTCCTCATTTTGATCGGCGTTCTGGTTCCAAGTGCTGTGGCAGCGATCGTCCGGGTGAGGGTACATCCTGATAGGAGTCGACTTTAAATCCCTAGCTGATCTACAGTGATGGTTAGGATTAGGTAGTGGGGTTGAATTAGATATGCCGATAGTAGCATCCCGTTGTTTCTGATGTTACCTCCATGCGTGGATGGAGAAACCTTGGGGATTCCGGGGTCGGTAGTGGTGGAATATTGGAGTTTTGATTCCAGTATATCTCTTTGCTGCTACGTCAGCAGCTGGAATATCAAGGTGGTCCCTTGTGCTGTGAATCAAGCTCGGATGGCCACAATTTGATGCGTCATCAGCATAAAGAAACAAAATATTATGTCTAATCGAACCGGGGTGTATCGTGCCTCTAAAACGCCATAGAAAATCCCACAACAAGGTGCGATACGACATATGTATTCCAACTCTGCTTTTTCTCGGATATCCCTTTTGGTAAATGTCCACAAAACCCAAGTTTTATATCCATACACTGGGGGGATTGCGAGGGCCTGTGCTTCCTCAACTCTAGAGCATTGGATAGATTGAGACCAATCACTCTAACCTACGAATCAACTTGGCAGGAACCCCCCCGTATAGACACCTCGATTCAACATCACGCGTAACCACTGCCCCCGCCGCAATCGTCGAACCAGCCCCAATACGCACGCCATCTTGGATGGTCACCCGGGCACCAATCCAGCAATCCGACTCAATAGTGATCGGGCGGGCGAAGGACGTCCCGGCTGCCTCTCTCCGGTCCACGGACGAGCTTTGATGCGTACCTGTACAGATACAAACACCAGGACCGATGAGAACACGGTCACCGATTCGAATGAGTGCGTTATCGTAGAGGGAGACTCTACCCGTGTTTTTTGTTTGGTTTAGGTCAAAACTGCCTTTTTCTTTTTCGGTTCCGAGGGTGATAAAATGAAAAGATGTCAAGGCTTACTCGCGATTAATGTAAACCTCGTCACCGATGAAGACATTGCAGCCCCACCCCACGAAGAAAGGCGGCTCGATGTTGACGTTCTCGCCTAGTTGGCCGAGAAGGGTTTTGGCTACCGTCATTCGTCGCGTCTTCAATGATGCCAAGGTGCTATTTTGGGTAATGGTCAGGTCGTTGAAATCGTTGAGCTTTTTCAACGTTTCGAGCTTGTATGCTTGAAGTTCTTCGGATTTGAAGGTTGAGAAGCTGAGTGGGATATTTGTAAATTTGGTTTTCTATTGGTAGTGGGCGATTGGTAGACAAACTTCATTCCACTGATCATTTTCTCGTATTCGTCGCACCAGGGCACTGGAATGCGGCTCTCTCGCAGCTCCGATATCTTGGCTGGGTCTTTTGCTGCAGATGACATCTTTGATCAATTGATGGCTGAATCAGATGAGTGAAGGTAATGAAGATATTGGGGGGAAAAGGCGGGAGCTGCGAGATTCTCGACTGGGAACACGTGCACATGATCAGTTGGCTGGAATTTGAGAGCAAATCCGGATATCTCATTGGACTTGGCAGTGAAGGTTTTTCTGCCTTTACCTTTCGTGCCAAAGGTACCAAAGGCTAGTACTTTGTTGATTTGCCTTTGCGAATCGCGCTTTCCTTGACTGCGTTGGATATGTGGATGGGTTTAACATTCCCTATTCCTCTTTTTTGTCCAAGTCTCTTTATTTTCGGTCTACGTCAAATTTAAACGACTTGAACAGTTTATACACCTGGTCCATACCTTTCATTCAACATACCCCTAGAAAGGGAAATCCATTAGCCGGGCCTCACTCAATTATGTTGATTCAGCGCTAGAGGAACCCCAACTTTTGGTCATATTTCCTTTGCCCTTTTAGTGGTATCCGTCAACTTAATGTTCCTTCTGAAAAGGGTGTCTCGAATGCTGTCAAAGAATGGGGCCAAAAAACTATTGAACAGCAGGTCAACAAGATTCAAGAAATGCTACGGCAGCAGCAATGGCCTCCCATGCCCTGGGTAAGCAGTGTTGGGGGTAATCTTTCCGGGGGGTTTTTTTTTTCTTATATTTGTTTTGTTTTTTTCGGGTGGGTGGATATTGGAAAGGAGATGGGTGAGCAAAACGCTTGTTTAGTTGGGCTGTCTTTTCCACGTGAATAACCTCATTATTTCCTCTTTCGGCTCTCCATCGTAATTACCTCAGGTTCCCCCTTCTGATGGCAATCTTTTCACATTTTTGCTGCGGGCACCATACATTGAACTTGTCCGAACAACATCACCCAGCAAAACCTTCTGACAAAAAAGAGAAAGAAAAAAATAAAGAAGGGCTGAACGGGGAACTCGGGAATTCCACATTATGTCACCAGCAACAGACACCAATCAATCCAAGCGACTAAAACACGGGGTTGTTGAGGCTCGCGAGTTCTTGACACGGGTTGGAACGCGCCAACTATCACCGATCGGGAAATGACGCTTTCTTCATCATGGTCACAAAAACGCTGCCATTGCTCAGCTCGTTTCTATCCACCAATTCGGGAGACTCATGACGAATAAACGGCCATTGCTGTATGGAATTTAATGATGATATTCATAAACCCCGAGATCAAGCCTGAATAAGAATAGAAAGGTGGATGTTCGTCTATATTTAACCCGCCGATCCTCGTGTTTCCTCGTATCATGGGCATCTCGCCAAATCAAATGCAACCCGGCTCGGATCAGCCTCGTACCCTGGGGCACAACATTAACTATTTATTCAGCCGGTGATCCTCGATGAAAAATCAATTCAAGGGAGCACGCGACCAAAAAAATCCCTCTCTCACTTCTTGCAGAATCGAGAAACCAACCATTCCACATCACCATCACCATGCGACTCTCCCTCCCATTCCTCGTCGGCATCTTTGGCACCCTCGCCGTCGCCGATCTCGAAGCTTCCGATCGCTTCGATCTAACTAAGCCCTCATATGATCTCTTCCGACACAAATCCCTAGCAGGCGCCAGGGTTCAACAATCCTTCTCATTCGACAATGTCAACCGTCGCCTCTTCGTCGCCCAGGGCCGATCTGGCTCCGACGCCGAATCCGGCGACCTCACGATCAGCCAGCTCGACTTCTCTGGCAAACTGATTGGATCCATGGATGTCCTCGGGTTCGGCCACGGGGTGAACATCGGCACAGAGCCCGTCGGTGACTCAACCTACCTCTGGACTGAGATCGATGCCAAAACCACCAGCGGATATGGGCAGAACCTGACGCGCTTTGAATTCGTCGATGGCACCACACTCGATGCATCCGCTGATGACCTCGAGCGCATTGTCCCCATTGACGGCGCAAAGGAGTTTACATGCACGATTGACCCGGTGTATGAGCGGTTGATTGTCCGCTACCATACCGATCGGAAGCGGATTGCGGTTTTTGATATGAAAGACGCGGCGGAAAGGGATTGGTCGAACCCGCTTGCTGATTTTGCGCACCCGGAGATGGATACCGCTTCTGAGGTGTTCCAGGGGTATACGGCGTACGGGCAGTATCTTTATCTTCTTTACGGAGCGGCCTATGACTCGAATGGTGGCGTTATTGACTCCGAGGTTGCGACTGTTGATATGAATACTGGCGAGGTTGTCCAGGGGCCGGTCATTACCAAAGCAGGGTCCACATTATCCTACCGGGAGCCCGAGGGCATGGCGATTTACAAGACTGCTGGCGGGGAGGTGCGGTTGTTCCTCGGGTTTGCGTCTGGGGTGTCGGGCGATCGACGATCGAATATTTTCTACAAGAACGCCCTGGTTTAAGGGGTTTAAGCGTTTCCCTGCATTTCTGTTGTACCTATTCAAGAGTTAGATTGGTTGATATATATTGCATGGCGTGGAATATACAAACAAGGCACCCTTCAACCTTTGATGTATTTTTAACGGATGGACTGACGACGGCCCGGGGTCGACGGAGTATTGGCTCCTTCTTTTAGGGAAACGAAGTTAGACAGCCAAACAATGCCACCCCGATTTAAGGCAAAAAGCATAGCTATTGCTGGATATATCCACCACCCTATCATAGCCTTCTATAACCAATATTTCTACTCTCAAAAGCGGGTTCATTAGACCGCCACCCTTCCGGGTACCAATGCTGCCTTCTCTAGAATAGACACAGAGATCAAGATACACAAGACTATTTCCCCTCTAAAGCATCTGCCATCTGGCCCAATGTATCAAACTTCCAATCGTATATAGTCTCCGCCAAATTCCCCATAGTTGCACCCGGCCTCACAATCCAAACAGACTTGATTCCCGCCTTTTGGGCGGGATGATGGTCATGGAACTGGCTCTGCGCCGTCTGAAGCACCTGTCCCTTCTCAACCCCGAATTTCTCCTTCACAGTATTTAACATATATTCGAAATTTCGCTGGTCGGGCTTATATGACCCGACATCCTGCGCCGTGATTATCATGTCAAAGGGTACACCCTGGAGACTACCTGCGTTTGTTTTTGCGAATGACTCCCGGTCAACGTTTGAGAGGACAACGAGTTTATAATGCTTCCGTAGTCGATTCAGCGCGTCGACTGTATCTGGGAAAGCGGGCCAGGAGCCGACTGATTCGCCAAAGGCTTGGCTTTCGTCTGCGGAGGGAGCTGGAAGGCCTAGTTTGGCGAGGAGTGCAGGATGGATTGTGGCTAGGACGTCGCAGTAGAGCATGGAAGGGGTTTTGGATTGTTGTTCGCGCTCGAGGTCGTGGAATGGGTGGAGGATCTCCTCGCGGGTGAAACGGGCATTGTGTTTATCGAGGGCGGGTTGGAGGGCGGCCAGGATGCCGCCTTCCCAGTCGACTAGCGTGCCATACACGTCAAATGTGAGGAGGCGGAAGTCGGATAATTGCGACATATCGTGGTATAGGATAGGAGATGGGTATTGATGAGGATGAAGGTGAGAATGTGTGGAAGGGGAAGGTCGAGGGATTGTGAAGGATAGAGAAGAGAGGAGGGGAAGTCGTTAGATGCGGGGTGGATTTCTTTCCGTTTTGGGACCCCGCTCGGACTCAATTTGAAGTAAGCCAAGATAATGAGAATGATAGTACTATTGCTATGTTCTTTTTATTTCCGTGCCTATCTCCTATTTAATTATCTTGAATGAGTAAATACTTCAGTTGCGTCATATCCACCGCCAATATACACTGCGGAATGAGGATAGATAACGAGGAACGCTTATGACACAACAAGGATGGCAACGGCCCATGCAGGCATGCGAATCGAATATTGTCCTTCGCCAGAGCTTGTAATGTCGCTGACGACAGGAACAATAGTCACATCATGGGGCAGGTTACTCACGTCCCGAGGCCCGGAGAGCATTTCCAGTCTTCCAGAATTGGTTCCGGGAATATTGATATTAACCACCTGTTCATCCTCACCATAGTTCGCTAGCTTCACCTGATAAGTTCCGACGCTGTCGACAGTCGTGGCGACCCAATACACCGGACCAAAGCCGGAAGTAGAGTTCACTGGCAGTATGATTGTGCCCTGGTTAGTTGAGAACATCTTCTGGACGTAGTAGGATGTTGACGGAGTCAAGGAGCCCGGACCCGAGTCAAACCCGATAAGTGTAGGCTGGTGACGCGTTAACGGACTCTTCTCAATAATATGATTAGGTAGAATACACCCACCGACCACTGTGTGAACCCAAAGTGTTGCAGCAAAGGAGCATAGGCAGCCATCTTCACTATGTCGCTGTTGCGCTCGAGGCCAATCATATGAACTGCCTCGCTGCAACTGGCCTGCATGAATGACCAGTATACTCCATCGGGGTTGCTTTCATTACGGCACCCGTATTCACCAACGATGACTGGCTGTGATCTTGGTTGGTTATCCCAGTAATCAAACATCCCCACAAGAGCATCAGGCATGCGGTAGTAGTGGTAGTCGTACCAAATCCCATCTGGTGGCCACAGTGGAAGACATGTTGGGTCCATATTATTTGCAATCAGGGTGATTTCAGGGTAGTTCTCATGAATGGCGTTGTATATCTGAGTAAACCGATCCGGGTATGTGTCGCAACCACCCGTATAGTCATCTTCATTACCAATCTCGATATATTGAACCGACCAAGGCTTCTCACGTCCATTTTGGGCTCGTAGTCTGCCGTATGTGGTGTTCGAAGAACCCAAGAGATACTAATCATCAATAAGCCATCACTGATCAGGGTACATATCCCATCAATACGATAATCTCACCTCTAATTCATTGAGTATGTCTGTGATGTATGGTTGAAGGTCAGACCCAGACAAAATTTCTCCGTAAGACTTTCCATCCCAAACGGTCAAAAGCGGCACCATGCCCATGTCTTCGCACCACCATAAATATTCATCCAAGCCTACAAATATTAGCTCAACTTGGACTTCCTTTCCCTACACAAGTATTCACCTACCAAGAGCATCCGTATTCGGATAGTGCCAAGGAGCTGATAATGTGAGTAAGAGCCGAAAAGGAGACAAGGATCGGAAAGACTGATAGAAGACTCACTCTGTCTGCCTGGGCGATCGACCACTGGTCCTATTGTCAGATTCCATTTCCAGCGGCTATCCACTTGTATTCCCTCGCTAGATCGTCGGTTAGTTTGAGTCCAGAGGGATATGAACATTCTTCTCACATGTTGTTGCCTCCGGGAAATCTGAGGAAGGAGGGCTTTAGCTCCGCAACCAAGCTAGCGATGTCATCACGAAGACCATTGGCCCTTTTGTGCTTATTAGCCCGCCCGCTACACGAATAGAACTGCAGTACGCCTACCTGGACTCGAAAGTAGGTGGAAATAATTGGACGAGGCCGAAATTCAAACTACCCGCCGGAACTAGCGAGGAATCAAATAAGAGTCTCCACTCATTATCGCCGTCGGGAGAGGCGTTTGAATCGAATGTTGTCTCATATCGTGTGAACTGCTCCCATTTGCTGTCGACGGTCATATTATGGTTGGCATAGACAATTCCACTCGATGACCCGACCAGCTGGAGGGTAATGGTTCCCGTATATTCGCCCATCACCCAGAATTCACTTCGATAGGTGACGGCCAATACCGGAACGCCGTTGTAGCCGACATTGGCAAAACCCACATAACCACTTGCGCCTGGCTGCACAGACACGAGGAGCGAAGACCGAATCGCACTGCTGACGGGACTGAGCGTGTCCTGCATAATGTCAGCCTGACCAATAGGCTTGTATGCCGTTAGCCCTGGATCATCGCCCTGGAAGCCGTTGTTTTGCAGAACTTGGCCATGAATTCCACCGTCACCTGCGCTGTCTCAGTGGAAAATTCAGGATAGCAACGAATCAGACCGAAATACCTGATCGGTCCATCTCCTGCAGGATTTCCAGGTTAATTTATTTTCAGTGTTTTCCAATGACAGCCAATGAGCCACCCTTACCTCGAACATGATCCCGTATAGTATAGGACTAGATTGATTTCCCCCCTCCTTCAGGACTGTCAGCTCGATAGGCGATGCCCCGGACACATCATTGGCTCTTTTGGGCGGAGACGGATCTCCCGTTGGCCAACCCAGGCCCGTACAGCTCGCTAAAACCCGTAGCACCGTGCTAATGGCCTTCATATTGAGTATCCAATCCGGTTTTCGTAATCCCAGGCCTTTCACCTCAGTGAGAATTTGACAGGCACCCTTGCTTGGCGCTAAAGGTTTGGAATTGCGTTCCGAGTCCCAGCGGTTCGATTTTAGAGGTCTGGCTGGAAATTACATTACGAGTACATTCCACCAAGTTCAGCACCAGGAACCGCCAGGGCGTGGTGAATGGAAACGAAGGTGCTTCCGCAATGACATCATTGGGGCAGCTTGTGTGGTGGTTCGGAGGGGAAGGCATTCACTAATCTGCGATCGTGATGTCAACGTTTGAAGTTTATCTTGAGCTTGGGGTTCAAGGTCAGGCGAAACTTGAATGTCTTACTCTTCGTCCGTCTCGGTCCACGGTTTCCAATTAGAGGTTTGAAAAAGAGACACCGAGAAGAAAATTCCGGGGTAATGATCCCTCACCTTGGTTGTTAGATCCTTCGCAGAATTCGCAGTCATCGCTTCACATTTGGTGGTCTCGAAGAATGGCTCCTGATCGGGTCTAGCGTGGTTGCCTTGCACGCGTGCTGGGATTTTTTGGTTCCTTAATATTTCTCGTCCTCGACAACAAACTCTTATCATCCATCTCTTTCTTCTTTGTCTAATTCAATTCACCCCCACATATCAAAAGAGATTGTTCTGCATTTAGGCTAACAATTTCAAACACGGGCTTAATAACTCCCAGACCAACCATTGGATGTGGCGGAGCCGAGAACCCCCAGATTCGTATTCAGCCTTGGCGCTAACCATAAATCCATGCTCCAGCCGCAAACCAAGGAGTGACGGGAGTCTGCAGAAAGCACGGCTGCTAAACTCAGTCAAGGTTGGTGGGCAATCCGTGCGTCTCGAGTCGGTGAATGAGAACCAATATACGTGGCGGAGAAATTTTCGGCTTAAATGCCAGGAGTGCCCAGTGTCAACGATTGAGACAGAAGAGAGACATCTGTCAGACCATGATGTAGTCGAGCAAGGATGTTGCGATTGTTATTGGACTCGATCTCGAGCCAAGAACGTGGCAATTCATGGAAAACAATGGATTCGCTGTGGACATCTCGTATCAGCAGTATGGATCACAAACCTCGCGGGTATGACTCCGACAGCGCGTGTTTAGTAGTGAAAGACATATGGAGTTGAAGACTTAAATATCGGTTCAATCCCCGTCGAAAAGATCCAATCTTATTCCCTTGCTCAGAAGTCCTTGTCTTGATTTAATTGAATATACTTTTATACCAAACCAGAACTATCCATCAAAATGCAATTCTCCCTCATGATTACTGCTGTGTTCACAGCCTTCGCTGCTACAGCAGTTGCGTCTCCCACTCCTGCCGACGTCTGTCTCTTGATCTGCGCCTTCGAGAAGCCAGATTGCCCTGCTCCTTCTGTAAGCTGCTCTCGATGTTTACTTTTGCTCGAGTCAGATTTACTAACAATGCCATCACAGTATCCCTCCCAGAGCGGTGACGTCAGTAAACTCCACTCCCCCTCCTTACAACTAGATTCTCACATAAGACCAGTGTTGGACCTGCTGCACCCCACAGGAGTAAATAAGACTCTGAGAAGGTTGTCGAATGTTATCGCCTCATTGTTTTTGTCGTACCACGTGCCTTATGTTCGTCTTAGCTAGTCGCGCCTGTATGGGTACTAGGAATAATAAAGGAAATGAACAACGTTCGATTTATTAAAGTACAAGCTTACACATCCCTCATGTTACCACAATATGTGCCTACACTCCGATACAGTGCTAATTGTAGATCAGAAAAAAGCCCGGGTTGTTTCCTATGTCAGGTCTATCATGAAATATCCTAACCAGCCCCATGGCACTTCTCCTCCCCCAAGAGAGAGGCACGGAGGGATTGAGAAATAGCTGCAGTGTGTGGGTGTTTCCTCCTAGGTCGAACAAGAGATATCCAATGACCCCCATCCATATGTCCGCCAATTTCCGGTTTTCCCCAGATATAGGCATCCATAATACGAACCGAATAGGGGTCCTACTGGATATAATCTAAAGTATACCCCTTAAACGCATCCCAATCCCGATCTTCTTTGACCTCCATAAACGGCAACTTGAAATGCTTGTCATCCAACATATCATCATCAGTCCGAGCAAGAGTAGCCCTTTTGTTCCGCGCACAACACCCACACGAACCCGTACAATGGCCATTGAACCCCTCTCTATCCAAACTCCTCGGTTTCTCACAACAACCACAACCCCGCGCACAACATCCCCCCTTTCCCGCACAGTCAACCCGGAACCACTGCCCCATATACCACCCTTCATTCTTCAGAAAGGAGCAAAGGGCCCGTTTCACCGGCCCCTCCGGGAACCGACTGTCGATTGCCTTTTCACCCCAATTGAACTCCCGGAAGTGATAGTCCAAGCGGGCGCGCTCGTTCCGGAGATCGAGTAGCTCGGAGCGTTCGGCGGCGCTGAGTTTTTCCTCCATGCGTCTTGCTTTAAGCTCTTGGATTTTGGTGGACACAGGCTGTCTCTTGCTGGACTATGCTTTGGGTCCCGATGTAGGCGTTGAGGTAGTAGATTACCATGTCCCATTCGTCGGGGGTGAGGCCTCGCCATTTGTGCTGGTTCTGGCGTAGTTTGCGGGCAAGCGTGGTCTGTCCGCATTTTTCTAGACTGTTCTCGAGCTGGATGAAAAGAGGTTCTAGCTTGAGTGCCAGTCCGCGTTTGAACTTTGTCGGTTCCTGTAGGCCCTTTGAAGGGGACATGACGACTTAGTGGGCGGGTTGTGTGTGGGATAAGGAACGGAATAAACTGGATGGGAAGGCTAAGAGGAAGGTTGAGCAAAAGAGGGTTTATAACTCTACATTTTTTGGAGGCTGTTATTTCCGTCTCTCGTCATTCAAAACTTTGCCGGTGGGCTTTGTAAAGTTTATTTTTATGGATAACTTCGAGGTACCTCTTGATTAGGCGTTTAAAGTTTATATTCCAAGTTTCCAGGATCGAAGATTTTCCAGGATTTGTCAATTGATTAATGGCTGCGGCTAGACAGGGAACATGCCGATACTATGCAATGGTTGGACCAACGGGATTTGATAGTGATTGACTTTTGGGAGTACATTGGAATTATAATGACCAGACCAGCAGGTTGGAGGAAAGTTTTCTAACACATTAAAACAAGAGAAGGAGGCCAAACTCTATTAACCCAACAAGGATGGAATATTCTCCCGCTCTCACCCAATCAAATAGCATATGTATCAACTTCCCAACATTCACAACACCTCTTACTCCCCTGCACATTTCCTCGCAGCATCCAGAATGTCCTGGTCCGCAGCATCCCCGGGAAACCCAGTCCGCAAAATGCCAGTTGCTGCATCCAACCGTCTCCTCATGCGCCCCCTTGGAAATCTTCTATCGATCTCACACATTTTCCCACAGAACTCCAGGAACGACTTTTTCAACTGGAGTCGCTCGCTCTCCAATTCGAATAGCTTTATCCACTCCGCATCGCTGGGATTCACACCATCTTTAGTTTTCGCCCGTAGTTTCTGGATTTTGTGCGACACCGCTTCCCCTTGGTGTTTGGTGCTCGTCGCAGCGGCGTAAAGGTCGACGTATGATCCTATGATCTCAGCTTTCGGCTTCTTCCATTTATCCTGTTCCTGACTGTCGCGACGTGAGGAAAGGTTCTGGAGGGCGTTCACTGGTGGTGCAAAAAGAAGTGCAACTCCTCGTATCAGGCCCATCTTCTGTGCGGGTTGTGGGTTCTGGTTTTTTTATGGAAAGCAGAATGGGGTTGTTTGAAAAGAAAAAATCAACCAGTATTTCCCCTTTATAAAGTCTACCGGCTCTCATTCCCTTCCTCGGTATTTGACCTCCACTACTACGTTGTATAAAGGTTGTTTATATGGATAGGTTTGTGTTAACCGGAAATTTAAAGTTGGGATCCTAAGTGTTCGTACTACCTAGGAACGTAATACACCTTAGGATAGCCCCTTGGCGGACTCTTCTAGGTTCTGGTCCGTGACAGGTTCAGTTCCTAGATCGTTTGCCTGGCTTTTCCCACAGAAGATTTCCTATGGTTTCTTTTCTTGGCCTCCTGTATCTCATAGATGTCATTCTTTCGCCCGATGAGTGGCCAGCCCTGAGGCCCAGAACGTGATTACCAACTTCAAGAAGCACGACCAACAAGACTACTCCGTTCTAAGCATATAATGAAGAGCTAAGGATCCTCCATCACACAAACTTTTTTCGTATGTGGTCTATCTTATCTCTAGACATCTGTATATAATGCAGATTTCTGCGGGAAATCAAGCCTCAACATGCACGGCCGTCCCCTTCTCCCCCTCACTCCCTGTCCCGGTCTCGCTATCCTGCATCTCCCTCAACGCCTCCTCCGCCATCCGCTTCCTCTCCTCCTCCGACGCGCCGTACCACCGACTCGCCACATGCTCATCTCCAAACAACGTACCAATCTCTTCCAGCGTCCTGCCCTTCGTCTCCGGAAACAAGAACCAAATCGCCACAATATATACCAAACTCGGCACAATCAGCACCAGATAAAACCTCCATTGGATCTGATCCAGCGCCACCGGCGCCGCAACCAACGTCACCTCCGACGAAAGATAGAAACTGCTCAGCCCAAACGCAACCCCTTGGCTCCGGAGATGATTCGGGAAGATCTCCGCCAGATATACAAACTGCGTGGCATCCACAAAGAAACACCACCAGAAGATATAAAAGAAGATGAAAAACACCGCCGCGCGCAATCCGGCCACGTTCGTCGTATCCAGGAAGCTGGCTGTCAGTGCACAGAGAAAGATAACAGAAAGCGTACACCCGCTCGCCCCAATCAACAAAAACCGTCGACGCCCGTACCGATCCACGAAGAACGCCGTCCACGTATTCCCAATCAGGGTGAAACTCGTCCAGCACGCGTTCAGAAGCAGGGGTATACTCCCCGTCAACCCGAGACTCGCATAAATCAGCACCCCGTAGTTGGTCAGCACAAACACGCCCAGGAACTGGTTCCCCCACATGAGGATGAAAGCAATCAGCGCCCGTTTCCTATTCGCAGCACCCCGGAATAACTCGAAGGATTGTCGCGTCAGACTCCGATCCACCTCGACCTGTTTCTCAATTAGGTAGAATTCTCTCCTAGCCGCTTCCTTCCCTTCACCCCTCTCCCTATCTTCCGTCGCAGAAGAAGAGGTAGAGACGGGAGACGAATGCAACCGCTCCACAATCCCCAACGCCTCCCCCCTCCGTCCGTTCTGCAACAGCCACCGCGGACTCTCCGGCACCCAGGCACTCCCCACCAACACAGCCAGCGGGAAAATCACCTGAAACGCCAACGGAAACCGCCAGCTAAACTCCGCCGCTTTATTTTCCGCCCCCATATGCCAACACGCGTACCCCAACCACCCGGCCAAACTATACCCAACCGCATACATCACCCCCGTGACGCAAACCATCGCACCCCTCGTCTCAGCAGTCGACACCTCAGCCTGATAAATGGGCACGATGCACGCGAGAACCCCCGCCCCCATGCCCGCCACAAACCGTCCCACGAGAAACATGCCTATATGCACGGCCGCAGAACAGAGGACCCCACCCACTATGAGAATGAGGGAGCCGAGTTGGATGGTGGGTTTCCGCCCGTATCTGTCGGCGGTCCAGGCTTGGAGGAGACAGCCGCACACGGCCCCAGCGGAGTTTATGCCATTTAGGGCGCCGATCATGTTGGTTGTGTGGGCGTAGGAGGGGGAAGTGGGGGATGAGGCGAGATCGAAGTAGGTGTAGAAATTGGGTTGGCCGACTGTGGAGCCGATGACGGCGAGGCCGTACGCTGTGGAGATTGTGCCGATGGCGACGAGGATGACCACGCTCAGGTTGTATTTGTTTACTTTCATTTTGGCCCTTTTAACCCGGCAAGGGGCTTGGAAAAGAACAAGAAAAAAAAAAAAAAAGCGCCAGCAGTTTGGTATACGAGGATGAAGGACTGGGCTACTCCTAGGTATATATATGGGGCTACTCCAATATTGACATAAGAGATGGATGATTAACGGGAGAGAAAGAAGGGAGGTACCCCTCAATTGTGATCTTCTTCAACCGACAATACTTCTCAATTGAGCCTGTTATTTACATCAGTCGAGAAATGATATACCCACTCTCAGCCGAGCCCTCGGTTATGGGGTTGGGATGCGGGGATAGAAGCTTATTTCTGCAGACAAGGCGGAAATGCGGGGACAACAATACGACGACTCGCTCCACTTGGCATGACATGTCCCTTCTGGGTGATGTCAATTCCCTCGGTGTAGACTGGTGGGGCTTGGAGATTGGGGTATTGAAATGATGCAATGCCTCCGGAAGCGCAGATAACTGGGTCCAGTCATAGGTCTTACTTAGTATGGACCGCAACGATCTTTCCTGGATTGTGTGCTTCATCCTTGCCGGGATTTTCTTCTTCGTTTAGTTGACTCAATTGATGGGGTTGCTAAGAGAGTATATTTGAGCAAGTGAATTATTTTAAATAACTTCAATGGAGATACATAACATGAAAACGTGATAATAAGCAAAAGAAATGACAAAAAAAAAAAAAAAAAAGAAAAGCTAAACATCCACACTAAGGCCCTGCTCAATAACATCATCCACCGTCGCTTCGACCCCTCTTTGTTGGAGAGTAAACGCGACAACAGCGGCATCAACAAGGTCGCCATCAAACACGGGAGCAGAGCCCTCAACCTCAGGCTGCTCAACTACATTTTCGCTCGTGGGCAGCATTCCTAATTTAGTATCCATGGACCCATTCACAAATAGGTCAACTGTCTCACAAATGCGGCTGAAAAGTTCTTCCGCCAGCTCTGCAGGAATTCCGTCCTCCAAATATGCCATGGCAATCTCCACATAGTCTGCACCGGAAGTGGATGTTATGGAAATATCCGACACGTCTCCGGCCCCCTCAGCCTTAACCACTGAAACCTGATATTGTCCGTCCTCCAGATCCAATGTCCACTCTGACGCCCGGTCCAGGTGGTTCAGCATCGAGGTGAATAGGGTACCCTGCGGCATGTCGGTGCGGGATCGGAGAATCTCGCGGTAACCAAGATTCTCGTGTGGCAGACGGGAAACAAGTTGGTTCTGCACGGACTGCAGGAGTTCGAGGACAGTCCACGACTCATCAAAGGACAACCGTACAGGCACCGGATTGACACAGCACCCGCCTACCCTTTCGGCAATTGGATCACCGGTATTGCGGCCGGAAACAACTTCTCCAAACAGCACGTCCTTGCGACCGATGTGCTGTGCGAGAACGTGTGCCCAGGCGGCGCGGACAATTGTTGAGACAGTGATCCCGCTGGGAAGTACTTTTCGAATAGGGATTTTTTGTGCTCTGTGGTAAGTTTGTTGGACAGGTAGCAGTCGCCGGGTTCGTTGTTCTGGGGAAATGACGGGCATCGAGGAGCCCGCGAGTAGGTTGCGCCAATATTCCCGGCTAGACGCCGTCTGGTAGTTCGGTAGGCTGGAAATGTAACGGCAGAAGCCAGGATACTCTGTCACTGGTTGCTTTTGGTAAATTTCGTGGAAAGAGTTCGTCAAGTACGACAAAGAAATAGCGTCGTAATCAGCGTGGCTCAGTCGCAGCAAGATACGATGCCTCGATTCCGATTTGGATGTAATGATAGCACATTCGAGGAAAGGCTGTCCCATTTGGGGAGGACGATGCATGTCCTGGGCTGTCAGCTCCTTCGAAAACTCATCGATTGTCTTCTCAGTTTGATAAACATTGATACCCGGCTCATAATCTTGGAGAACAACCTGAAGGATTTGACGGTCGTGGCATACGTAGGCCGTCCGCAAGATTTCGTGCTGTTTAACTACCTGGAGGCAAGTTGCGCTCCAGCGGGGAATGTCAGGGCTACCAGTACCATCAATGTGGAGATGTGCCATTAAGTCACGAGAGTGGCGTAGTGATAAGGTAACTGCGAGCGCTTGGAAATCGGTGAGAGGAGCTGCATCGACAATACTGCCTGGTACGGACAGAAGGTTATGAAGTGATTTACGAACAGAATCGTCCGGAAGGCCTAGGGAAGAGAATGGCTGATACTTGGTGGGTGTAGCAACCGATTTACCGCGCGTCTGGTCGATAAAGTTGGCCATATCGGACAGAGTAGGATACCGGAAGACGTCAGCCACCTTGAGGGCGACTTGTGCGCGGTCGCGGGCGTTGGCGACAAGGCGCATAGCTGAAATCGAGTCACCTCCCGAGCGGAAGAAGTCATCCTTTGCACCAACTGACTCAATGGGGGCCTTTAATGCCATCGCCCATAGGGATTGCAGGTGGCGCTCGGTCTCAGTAGACGGGGCGACCTTGACCTCATCAACCAGGAGGTACTGCGACCAGGACGAACATTCTTGAACAATGTCCCACGTTGCGCGCCGATTCAGCTTTCCGGAGTCTGTGAGGGGCAGTTTGGACGCAGGGATGTACAATTGGGGGACCATATGAGCTGGCAGCGCGTCGAGAAGTTCTCGTCGAAGGGCTGTAAAGGAATCGCGCAGCTCATCGGAGATAGGTAGTAATATGTGTGGGGTTTCAACTCTCGCATCAGACGAGCCGGATACCTCCATCACCACCGCAAGAGCCGGTTGGTGGTCACCGTCTGCAGGGTGGAAAAGGCCAACTGCCACCTCCTGCACGGTGGGAAGCTTACTCTTGACCGAAAATTCTATCTCACCGGTCTCAACACGTTGGCCGTTAATCTTGACTTGCGTATCTTTCCGGCCCAAATATACGAGTGATCCATCCGCTTTCTGTTGGACAAGATCCCCGGTGCAGTAAAATCGCCTGCCTGATTGGGGACCAAGTTCAAATTGTTGAAGCCACACTGGATCGGTGACAAAAGATGCGGCTGTTTTCTTGTCGTCGCCGAGATAGCCCCGGGCCACCAAGGGGCCCTCAACGAGTAACTCACCAACCATTCCTACGGGTAGTAGTCGGTGATAGTTGGATGGATCCACGACCCATAGATTGGAGTGGGCCAACGCGTGGCCAATGTTCGGCGCTTGGCTCGGTTCTGTGATGCGGCGGCTCCAAGTGGTAAGGATAGAGCATTCGGCCGGTCCATATGCATTATACAGGCCGACATGGCTAGAG
Source organism: Aspergillus diversus (assembly GCA_027569885.1). Classification (NCBI taxonomy): domain Eukaryota; kingdom Fungi; phylum Ascomycota; class Eurotiomycetes; order Eurotiales; family Aspergillaceae; genus Aspergillus; species Aspergillus diversus. The sequence continues at coordinate 88,265 of JAPDKZ010000022.1, forward strand.
ATCCACGGAAGTGCAACCTCTGGGCGGAGTGCCTCTCCGAGCATTACAAGCTTTTTGAGACTGGGGACCTGCTCGGGCTTGAGAAGGTTGGCGATGGTTGGCGTGATCATGGCAAAATTGACACCGAATTCCTCCATGGCCTCCCCTAGGCGGCTAGTGCGGTCTTCCTCCGAAACAACAACCACACACCCACCGAATATCAAAGTAGTAAAGATTTCCGAAATACTGACATCGAAATTGAACGAACAGAACTGTAGGACCCTTGTTTCCGAATCTGCGTAAAGGGAACCATGGGATTTCATGCTCGAAACCAGACTACTGTGTTCGAGAACCACTCCCTTCGGGACACCGGTACTTCCAGAGGTGAAAATTATGAAAGCCGGGTTAGTTGGGCGGATGTCAGTGCAGCTCCAGGGGTCCATCTGAGGGAGCTGAGCAAGAAGCTCCTGGTCGACTTTTATGATATGGGGCGCCACCCCGTTGAGACGCTGGGGGCCCTGGGAAGTCAGAATGATCTCGGTAGCAGCGCTGTCCACAATGTGTCGGACTCTTTGGACTGGATGCTGGTGGTGGATAGGAACAATGGTGCCACCGGCCTTGAGAACCGCTAGATACGTAACGACCGCCCATTGGGTTTTCTCGAAGATCACCGCAACTGTCTTTTCAGGCCTGACGCCCAGGCTTACGAGATGATAGGCAAGCCGTGAGGCAAGAGCGTCGAGCTCGTGATACGAGAGTTTGCCATCCCAAGCACAGACCGCGGGCGCATCCGGAGAAGAAAGAAGTTGCTGGGAGACGAGATGGTGAATACAAGCATTTTCTCTAGTCATTTTCCCAGTAAATGGATTCCACGCTTGAATTTGGCTGATGTCGCTAGCGGTCATAAAGTGAACATCTTCGATACGGAGTTTCTTGGTCTCGGTCTGTCTGGATGCTGCCTGTTGTAGTTGCAAGAAGACACACTCAAATCGCTCGGCTAGGATTTGTATCCTGCCCTTTGGTAATAGAACGGGGTCAAACTGCACGCTTAGGTCTATGAAACTGGTATCGTCCTGAATGCCAGTGTTGCATTCCACGACCAGTGGGTAACTGTAGAATTGTGCCGCTTCCAACGGGACGGGTTCGAGGCCAGGGAAAGTGGATTGAGGCTGGTCTGATCGATCTAGGGAGGGTTGAACGACGAAGAGATGCTGGAAGGCAAATTTTGAATCAGATGCAATTTGCTGAATGTTTTGGAGACCGGTGTGCTCAAAGGGAAGCATGTCGACTGCTTGTTGCTGAACCATAGAGAGATAATCAACAATACTCTGGGACTGATCAAGCGAAATCCGGACTGGAACGGTGGTTACTGTAGGCCCCATAATATCAAGGATGCCCGCGACCGGGGCTGTGCGCCCGGAAAGAGCAGTTGCGAAGCTGACATTTTGACTTTCGGTTTCCTGGGATAATATCAAGGCCCAAGATGCTCGCAAAAGCGTTGAGATTGTGAATTCATCGGATGTTTCCTGCACCGTGATTCTGTGCCGGTGATCTTGTAATGGTCCCGGCTTGTAGCCCCTAGGAACCTCTGGGAAGCTTGGACCCATGCCTCCCTTCAGCTGAGCCCCCCAGTATTCTTCAGTTTCCTCGGTAGAGCTTTCCTGTAGGTACCGGACAAAAGGAGCAAATGGAAGGCAGTCGGGTTCATGCTGGCTAAGATAGGCATCCGACACAACCTCAAGAAGCTTTTGTGAAGTCCATCCATCATAGGCGCTATGATGGGCAGTCCAAATGAAGAATCGCTCGGTCGAGTTTGTAACAACTGCGAATCTCATGAGTGGTTCACCAAAACCAATTGGCTTGGCCGCATCCTGGGCAATGTAGGTATCTAGGTCAGACGAAATGGCCTTCCAGTTCAGTTGTTCTCTTACAACAACCTGCAGCATCCCGAATGTAGAGTCTTGAATGATACGGGTCCGCAGGATGGGTACTTGATCGCAAACCTGCTGCCAGGCGCTCCTGAGTTGATTTGAATCAATACCACTATCGATTCGGAACGCCCAACGACCAATATACGCTTGATTATGTTGTGCCGTGATGGACATGAGCCCCTCCTGCAATGGAGTGCACGGGTAAATGTCCTGAATGGTATTTGAGGCGATGTTGCACTGTAAGGCGATGTGCGCCAATTGAGACTGCTGATCCTCCAAGGGGGTGGCCCATAACGAGAAGGGATGGGACTCAGGCCCATTATGCACAGTTACGGAAAGCCCGGCAGAAATGACCTTATCAATCGCGGCGGCCATGTCAGAGAGAACTGGTCTTTTGAAGATATCCCCCACCTCAAGCGGGATTGGCGGCTGAGTAGCCCTTGCGAGCGCGACAAGGCGCATTGCGGTAACCGAGTCACCACCGGCGCGGAAAAAGTGGGTATTTGCGCTGACAATCCGCGTTGCTTTCAGAGCCCCAGTCCAGAGAGCAACGAGTTGATGTTCGGTACTGGTTGAAGGCGCGACTCTATTTACCTCGGACAATCCATACTGCGAAAGCTGCTCTTCGGATAAGGTTTCGAGCATGGATCGGAGCGACCTTCGATCTAGTTTGCCTGAAGCAGTCACAGGCATTTGGTGTATGGGAATATATTTGGATGGGACCATATAAGAAGGCAGTTCTTGCGCCAAAGTTTTTTGAAGCTCGAGTAATGCCCTTCGTAAAGAATCGGTAACAGGGATGAATGGCGATGTTTGATCTTCAGAGTGTTTACCGAGTTCGATGGTGGCCACCAGGCCAATATCACCACCTTCCGACGCCGAGTTTATGAGATCTGCGGCCACAGCCTGGGCCTGAGGGAAGTGCCTTTTGACCCAATGCTCGATTTCTCCAACTTCTACCCTCTGACCGCGCACTTTCACTTGACCATCCGCTCGCCCAATGTATGTAACAGAGCCATCTGCAGGATCCTGTCGTACGAGGTCACCTGTTCGATACATTCGGTGGCCCGCCCACGTCTGAAATCCATACCGAGAGACAAAAGTGGGATCCGAGACGAATGATTGCGTGGTACGGTCTGGGTCATTGAGATACTCGCGGGCTAAAAGCGGACCGGAAATCAAGAGCTCTCCTTCAACTCCCAGAGGAGCTAAGCGATTGTAATCTTCTGGGTCAACAACCCATAATGCCCCGGAGAGAGGGAATCCAATGTTAGATGCATCTCGTTTCTCTGTGATTGGTCCGTTTGAAGACGCCAATATCGTGCACTCGGCTGGCCCGTAGCCATTGAATACGGTGACATGATCCAGCCAGGGCTCTACTACATCAGGCTGGACAGCTTCACCTGCTAATACGAGCGTAGCCAATGTTGGAACAGCTGTGGGGTTTATGATAGATGCCACGGTCGGGGTGAGCACAGCGAAGTCGACTTTCATTGCCTCCATGGTCATAGCAAGGCTATCGACGTTCACACGGTCATCCTCCGACACGACACAGACACAGCCACCAAATTGAAGCGTTGAGAATATGTCTAGAAGACTGATATCGAAGACGTAAGCCGAGTACTGTAGAGTCCTGGTATGGGGTCCAAGCCCCAATTTAGCGCCATGACTTTCAATGCTTGTGCAAAGCGATCCATGGGTAAGGATGACGCCTTTCGGACGGCCTGTTGACCCAGAGGTATAGATGACAACAGCGGCGCTATTCAGATTCAACGATGGCGGGCTAAGGGGGCCAGTAGGCTCTGGCTGTGTATCAAGGAAGGATGCATCTATTGTAATGAGGTGTCGCACTGCGATTTGATCGAACTTTGAGACATGCCGATCCATTGTTAAAACGACTGGGGCTTCAGTATCTTCCAGTATTAGGCGCAGCCGTTGAGATGGGAGCTGGACTCCGAGCGGTACCACTACCCCCCCACATTTCAAGACAGCGAGCATGGAAACAACCGTCCACATGGACTTATCGAAGCAAAGCCCAACCTTTACCTCCTCTCCCACGCCAAGGGATCTCAGATAAACAGCGAGCTTATGGGTCAGGTGGTCCAGCTCCGAAAAAGTCAGTTCCCCATCCCATGAGCAGACTGCTTGAGAATTGGGCTCAGATGTCGCCCGTTGTTGGATTTTATCATGGACACGGGCATCAATGACCTCGGGGACATTTGAATTCCACCGATGGAGCTGCGTGAGATCTGACGGCGGTAGCACGTCGACTTCACCAAGATTTGCTGTGCCGCTTTTGGTGATAGAGGCTAAGGAAGATTCCAGGCTACCTAGCAACCGCCACGCAGAGCACTCATTCAAGACAGTTGACGCGTACTCAAGAGCAAGCATAATGCTGTGATCATCCACAAGGACTTTGAGTTGGACATCGTACTCGGTAGGGTCCTCCCCGTTTAGACTCTCAATTGTGATATTCATAGAATTCGTAGGCGCTAAAATGGGTTTCCGTTTATAAACCATGGTGGTATTAAAAAGGCTCTGCTCACGGAGATGGAGAGCATGCTGAATATCACCGAGTGACGTTCGCTGGTGGTTAAAGGCTTCTAAAAAGTCGCCCTGGACGCCTCTAGCGGCCTCCCCAGGGTGAAGATTGTCTGTGAGTTGGATGCGTGTTACCATCATGTTGATCATGGGGCCAGCCATCTCGTGGATCCCGTCAATTGGAGCGTCCCTTCCATTAGCCAGGTAGCCAAAAATTACATCATTCGTTCCGATGTAGGCGGACAAAACAACACCCCACGCAAGCTGGACGATGTTGGCAATAGTGACAGAGTGGCAGTCCCTAAAGTTGAACATGGATTGCAAGTCGGTTATTTCAGCAGAGACACTCTTCATGGCTCTTACTGCGGAGTCCGGTGAGGGCGATGGGGGGAAATGACAGGGCTGAGCCATTGCGAGGCGATTAGTCCAGTAGTCCAAGGACTCGTTGGCTGACGTCCGCTGTAGGAAGGATACATAAGTTCCATATGATGGAGCAGGGATGATTGACAGGGCATTGTCATATGAAGATATGATCTCATTAAAAAGCAAGTCCATGGAAGAAGCATCCATAAGCGCGTGGCTGATATCTAGTCGGGCGCATATCTCACCGGTGGGAGTCGGGTACAGAGTTAGTTGGTATGGTGGCTGACCATCGTTGTATGTTGGCGGGGCAGTCCTAGAAAATGTGGATAGGAAAACGTCGGCGCTTTCACAGGGGATAACTGTGGTGGTGGGTGCATAGTTTCTCAACACAACCTGATAGAACAACTCCTTTCCGGATGGGCTTGGAATGAATATTGTCCGTAAAATCGCGTGCCGTTTCACTACTGCCTGCCAGGCGTGCACGAAACGATCAGGGTCTACATGTTTGGTATTGCCAACGCCCTTAACTTTCCCGGCTTGTTGAACCTGATAGGTGCTCTTGTCCTTAATTTGACTTAGCAAAATACCCTGTTGGATGGGAGAGCAAGAATATATATCCTCCACGTCGCAGGGGTTCTCAATACCAACCCGAGGCAGGACATCTCGCTGTAGCTTGTCGATATCCTCATATGTTAAGTCGAGAGAGGGGAAATCGCTTAGCGTATAAGTTGGGCGCATACTTGACATCCGATTGACAAGGTCCGTAAGAGAACGCTGATAGGTATCGATCCAGCGACGGACTGCGTCCTGCTTATGCATCTTCTCACTGAAACTGAAGTCGATAAGCAAGGTATTGTCCGCCACATACGCCTGAACTTCAAACACAGCCGACCGGCGGACATCTGCACCGATGCTTGGAACATTTAGGCTTTCGTCTAATCGGAAAATATCTCTCTCGTACCGCATACGTTTCGATGCCCCCGAGTAACTGAATATCACTTCGGAGTGACGGTGCAGCCCAAATTTCTCCCGACCGGCTTCAGTCAGGAAACGCGATGAGAAGTAGTCCATGCTGGTTCTCCCTACCTGGCGCCGAATATCTTTGGTTTGACGTAGAACATCGATTGGATCATCCGTATTCGCACAGACGTAGATGGGCGTCATGGTGTTGAAGCACCCGACTGTTCTAGAAAGGTCCACAGTATCTATCCCAGTATCGCGACCATTGCTTTCATGGAATATGGTAGGAGCGGCCCGATCCGGGAAAACTTTGCTAAAGGAGTGGAAGAGGGCTGCTAGAAGTGGCTCATACGGACTTGTGCTAAGGGGCTGATCCTCGCGGAGTAAAAGGGAGGCAATATTCGGATCCAATGTTAGATGCTCGGTCACGCGAGAGGAGTATATATTATCCGTCGTTGTCAAGCCCCAATAGCTCCAGTCCTGGATTGGCGTTTCAATCGGTAAAAGCTCGCCCACGGTGGTGCAGTCTTGAATGCGTTCAGTTTGGAGGCGGGTCCACTGCTCGAACGACATATCCTTGCTTGCGGCCAAAGATCCGTGATTAGCCATCGAGAGTTCAAGGTCATCCACCAGGATACTCCAAGATAGAATGTCCACGACAAGGCGATGTGCTATGAGGTAAATAATTTGCCGTTCATCGCTCGATACTGAAATAATTTGTGCTGAGAACACAGGACCGTTTATCAGATCAAGAGATTGCTGGGCTTTCACTGCCACATCTCTAGCTTCTTCCATTGTCTGCACATCATGTACGCGCAACCCGAAGGAGCCTTTAACTTCGGGTGCGATTTGCTGTACAAAGCCACTTTCCGTCTCTCGGTATCGTAAACGAAGTGCCGTATGTTTAGACACAAGACCTTCGAGAGCATCGTTGACGTCCTGAACACTGAGCCGTCGCTGCGTGATAAGATAAAGGCTTTCATTATAATAGCTTTCGTTGTTAACTTGGAGGCCGTTGGGTGAAATGGATTCGAAGTAGAAAGCTTGAACCGGGGAGAGGCCGAAAGGGGAATTACTAGCTTTCGTTTGGCCTTGGCCCGTTCTTTTCACCTTGGCCTTTTGAGCAAGCTGGGTGATCGAATCGCTTTGCAATACATCTTGAACAGTAACAACGATGCCATATTGTGCTCGACATTGGGAAACTACTTGCATGGCTGTGATAGAATCACCACCTACACGGAGGAATGGTAGATTGACGGGAATTCTGTCCACCGTGAGGTTGAGGACTTGGCCCCATACGCCCTGGATATTCTTTTCAACGATACTTCCGGGGTTTGTCTGGCTTCCGGACGAACTGGCACGGGTGATATGTTCAAAGGAATCCTGGCTCATTGCCTCTAGCCACTGTGTAAGTGTACGACGATCGATCTTGTCGGACGTGTTGTGTGGCATCGATTTTAGGGATATCCAAATACTTGGAACCATGTACTCCGGAACACACCCTGTGAGGTTTTGGCAAACGGTAGAAGCTTGGGCTAGGGCACCGGCGAGTTCTTCCGACCCAGTTGGTTGAATTTCTCCAGTAGTCTCTGAAGATGCGAAGTCACATAGCGTCAAGATTCCTACCAGCTGTGAGTTTGCTGGACCAGCGCGGGGGTAGAGTGTGACGGCCTCAACAACGGCGGGATGATTAGTTAGATGGTGTTCGATCTCCCCAATCTCGACTCGCTGACCGCGAATCTTAACTTGCCCGTCACTTCGCCCGACATATATAAGAGATCCGTTGCCAGCCTGACGAACCAAATCTCCAGTTCGATACATGCGACGCTTGTCCTCCAGACCAGGGATCTCAGGTAATTGGAATACCCAGGCAGGGTCGGTGATAAAAGCCTTAGAAGTTTTCACTGGGTCGTTGAGATAGCCGCGTGCAAGTAGTGGTCCTTCAAGCAGAAGCTCACCCACAGCACCAAGAGGGACTAGACGGTTGTAATCATGTTCGTCAACTACCCACAGCCCACCTGCGAGGGCGGTACCAATATTTGGCGTGTCCGCGCGGTCAACGACTTCGTTACAGGTTGAAGCAATACAGCACTCAGCAGGGCCATAGGCATTAAAAACTCGTACGCCATTTAGCCAAGGCTCAAGGTGCTCCGCCTGAACAGCCTCACCTCCCACAACCAATGTCCGAAGGTTGGGAATATCTGACGGCTGGATTGTATGAATGACGCGAGGCGGGAGAAAGGAGTAATTAACCTGCAGGTCTCTCATCGCACCTGCCATGTCGTTCACTCTCTGTTGTTCAGATGGGAGACAAACACAACCGCCAAACTGAAGTGGTGTGATAATATCATGGAGAGAGATGTCGAAGGTGAAATGGGCGAAGTTGAAAGCGCGCGTCTGAGAGTTCATGCCGAACCTTGTACCATGGGCTTGCATACTGGTTGACATTGCCCCGTGCTCAATAACCACGCCTTTAGGTGTGCCTGTTGATCCTGACGTATAGATCACGAAGGCTTTGTTGCCGGGAGAAACCGAGGAATTCACTCGAGCTGAAGGGGATTGTATAGCGGATAGTAGTGCATCGTCTACGGAAAGCACGTGTGATGCCATCTGCTCAAACAACGGGGAATAACTGGGTGTAGTAAGGACAATGCGGATACCTGTATCTTGAAGGATAGCTTGAACCCGTTGGATAGGCTCAGCTCTCACCGGGACCACGGCTGCACCAGCCTTGAGAACAGCGAGATTTGCAATAACTGCCCATTTTGATTTGTCCAGACATAAGGCGACCATATCTTCGACCTGGACGCCCAAAGCCATCAAGTGGTGAGCCAGCTTTTCCGCTAAAGTATCTAGCTCTGCATATGCGAGTTCACCATCCCACGAACACACTGCTGGAGCACTTGGAGCCATCTGAACTTGTTTGTAGACTAGATCATGGACCAACGCGTGCTTCCTCTCGGGAACGCCGCGATTGAAGCTCATCAGTTGAGTAACCTCTTCGGGGCTGAGAAGGTCTATCTCGCCCAACCGCTTCGCATTACCGCCCAATCGGGTAGTATGTATTTGAAGGAGCTGGGTGGAGATGTGTCGGAATCGATGGAGCAGGTTGGTCATCTGCAGAGATGGGATGACGTTCTCATCAAAGTGGGCTTTGACCTGGATAGTACTGCCGTCGCTTGAACCAGTGAAACACTCCACTGTAAGTGCGTACCCATCAAGATCGAATTCCGGGACTAGACCGGGTTGATAGGACCAAAGTTTCCGATCTGCAATACGCTCTTGCTCTTGGGCGGGCTGGACAGCAAAAAGATGAGGCAACTCGAGATTTACGCCAAGGAGACGGCGAATGTGGTGCAATCCAGTGTGTTCAAATGGCATCATATCAACAGTTTGCTGGTGTACTGCTGCAAGAAAATCAGGGACAGGTTGATTGAAATCGATTTGTACTCGGACGGGAACCGTTGTGATTGTAGGAGCTACCATCTCTAGAACTCCTGGAACGGGGGCTGCGCGCCCGGAAAGAGCGACACCAAAGACAACGTCATTACCGCTGTACGGGGAAACCGCTAACGCCCACGCGCCTCTTAGAACGGAGGCCATAGTAGTCATGCCGTCTACTAGAGGAACTTCAATACGGGTGCCCATCTTTTTGGAGGGTTGGGGCCTGTAGGTGGGACGCGGCAGGGAAGGGAATGTGGCCCCGGTACCACCCTCTAGTTGTGACTTCCAGAACTTCTGGGAGGCTGTTGTATCTTGTTTTTGGAGGTAGCGAATAAACCTTGTGAACGACGGGGCTGGTGGAAGATCATTGCCTTCGTATAACAACGTCACAGCGTCAAGTATTTTGCCCAAACTAGCTCCATCGTACACGCTATGATGCGCGGTGAGAACAAAGTACCGGCCCGATTCATCGGTCGTAATAATGGAAAACCTCATCAGCGGCTGTCCATACGTGAATGACTTCTGCACATCCTTTCCGATATAGGTTTGAAGACCTTGGCCATGATGCCACGAAAGGCGCTCTTGTACTACAACCTGCAATGCACCGGAGTATTTACCCGGAATAATCCTCGTGCGGATAATGGGCACCTCTTGAGCCAGGCGATCCCACGAACTCTTGAACAGTTCAATGTCCGTGGTTCTAGAAAGACGAAACACCCAGCGTCCAACGTAAGCTTGAGGCTTCTGAGCGGTGATGGCCATGAGACCTTCTTGCAGAGGAGTAGATGGATAAACATCTTCAATTCGATCAGGGCTTATATTGCAAAGGTCAGATACTCGCTTCAGCTCCGCGCCTGTCTGATCAGCGGAGCCGCTCGCCTCTTTCCATAGGGCAAATCTGGGAATTTCCTCCGCCTGCCGCCCAAGCGAGCCCTGTTTTTCAATATACGTAGCCATATCCTGTAGTTTAGGATAGCGGAAAATATCAGCGACCGTTAAAGGAATACCAGAGGTGTTGGCCTGGGAGACGAGTCTCATCGCCGTGAATGAGTCGCCGCCAACGTGGAGGAAATGATCCTGAACCCCCACCCGAGAAGTGTCAATATTCAGGACAGTTGCCCAAAGGGATTGGAGTTTCCTTTCTAGCTCTGTGGCCGGGGAAACATTGGAGCTATCGGAAAGAGAGTACTGGAAGAGTGTTTCTTCCGGGAGGCTTTCAAGCAGCTGACGGAGCGAACGTCGGTCCAACTTCCCGGAGGTTGTCTGTGGCAATTCCGCTACTGGAATAAACAGCCGGGGTAACATATATGAGGGCAGGGCATCGGCTAGAGACGTATGTAGTTGACCAAAGGCTTCACGGAGCTGGGGTGTGGTTTGAAACAGAATTTCCTGGGCGGAGTTGAATGAAGGATTTGGCCCGACAAATTCTTCCGCTAGCTCCATGGCGACGGCCACGACGAGGGAAGCTGAATTACCCCCAGGGTTAATGAGGGTAGCGACGAGGCTCTTAGCGGCGGGAAGTAGCTTTTTCACCCTGTATTCGATTTCGCCAACCTCCACACGCTGACCGCGGATTTTGACCTGGGAGTCCTTTCGAGCCTGGTATATGATATCGCCGTTCAAGGCCTGACGAACTAGATCACCGGTTCGGTAAAAACGATGGCCCTCTAGCCCAACCGATTTCGCCCATGGAGGGTTGGGAACGAATGCAGCATCGGTCTTCTTTTGGTCATTGAGATACCCTCTAGCAAGCAGTGGACCCTGAATCCACAGCTCGCCAACAGCGCCAACAGGACAAATCCTCTCATTGGCTACAACCCAAACACTTCCAATAAGGGGTCTTCCGATGTTGGGTGCCTGGACTTTTTCCACGAGAGGTGCGCCACATGTAGTATAGATTGAACATTCCGAGGGTCCGTACCCATTGAGAACCTTTACTCTTCCAGCTGCTTTGGCGTATTCCTCAACCATGGCTTCCTTCACTGCCTCACCTCCTAGAATGAGTGTGTTTAGGGAACCAATGGATGGGATGTCCAGCAGGCCCGCAACCGTTGGGGTCAGCTGTGCATGGGTTGCATGATAGGATTCGAGCACCTGCTGGAGGTTATTCATGCGCTCCTCCTCAGAAATCACACAAACACAACCTCCATGTGTAATGGTAGCCCATATATCACTAATGCTTGCGTCAAAAGTATACGAAGCAAACTGAAGTGACCTGGTATTGGGTGTCATCCCGTAGACCTTCCCATGGGCCTGGAAGCTAGACCACAGGGCAAGATGAGTAAGAATCACACCCTTGGGCATGCCAGTACTGCCCGACGTATAAATTATGAACGCTGCATTATCCGCAGTGGCTCTTTGGGGAGGAACACCGGTGGCCGCCGGGAGTTCGGCGAAAAGGGCAGCATCCACCTGCAAAATTTGAGGAATAACGGTAGTGAAGAGGCTAGAGTATCTCTCCGTAGTTAAGACGACACGTGCATTAATATCCCTGAGAATGGCTTCCAGTCGCTGGGCTGGGTGCTTTGGATTCACGGGTACAACACACCCTCCAGCCTTCAGCACGGCCAGCTGTGCAATGATGGCCCATTTTGACTTGTCTAGGCAGAGGGCGACCATAACCTCAGGGCCCACACCCAATTGGGTACCCAGATGGTAGGCAAGGTTGTCGGCCATCGTATCCAACTCCTGGTAGGTGAGGTCTCCATCCCACGCACATACGGCTGGAGCATCTGGTCTCAAGAGTTGCTGAGAAGTAACAACATCGTGAATGCAAGATTGGCCATCGACCTTGGCAATTTCCTCGTTCCATTTGCAGACCTGGGTCACGTCCTCTTGTGGGAGGATGTCAATACTGGAAAGAGGCGAATCTTTGTTAGAAATCAAGGATCGCAATCCTTTCTTCATACATCTCAAAAGGCGAAGTGCACTTTCGCCAGAGAGGAAATTCGGAGAATACTGCAAGGATATAGAGGTCCTGTTCTCTGATGCAAAAACGCTAACCGTAGCATCGTATTCCGTGGGATCTTCGCCTGCAACTTGCCTAAGGTCGAGCCCAAGCTTTTCCTTTGCCGACGAAACAATGGGCCGATACGAAAGCGCGGTGTTGAAGAGACTTCGCCCCTGTAGCTGGAGAGCATGCCAAATCTGAATCAATGGCGCGCGTTGATAATTGAAGCTTTCGAACAAGTTATCCTGCACTCGCTGAAGGGTTTCTTGCACGCTGAGCCCTGGGTTCAAATTGATGTGTGACACTAGCATGTTTATGAGAGGGCCAACCATTTCGTGAACTCCGTTGACAGGTACATCTCGGCCGCTGGAGAGATAACCGAAGGATACATCACTAGAGCCGGTATATTGAGCCAAAACCAAAGCCCAGGTAAGTTGAAAGAGATTAGCGGGCGTTACACCACTGGATTTACTAAACCGGTTGATATCCTCCGTGAAATCGATATCCAAGCTTGCGCTTTGCAAAGCCGGTCGTTGGAGGGAAGCAGTGGGATCAGTAGTCGTAGGCCGAGTCACGGTGAGAGCTGGAAGGTAGCAAGGCTCGGCGTCTGCTAATTTAGTGGTCCAGTATTGAACAGCTTCGTCGACTGGAGTCTGTTGTAGGTAGGACATATAGGCTCCGTACGCCGGACCAGAGGTATTAGGGGCAAGAATCCCGTCATATGCTCGAGCAAGTTCAATTTGCAGAAGCATGAGAGAGGCTGCGTCAACCAGAGCATGACTAACTATGACCTTCGCGTATGTTTTGTTTGAAGGAGTGGAGTAAAAGGTAATCTTGTGTCCGACATCCTTATCGATGTCTTCGTGATTTAAGGTGGCTTTGACGGCTAAGTGCGATGCGACCTCATCCTCCCCCACGCAAACATACTCTATTGGGGCCCTGCAAGTTTTCAACACCACTTGGTCAAACATCCGATCTTCGGCCGCAGCCGACGATGAAATGAAGCGAGTTCTCAGCATGGGATGGCGATTTACGAGTACCTGCCAAGCCCGAAGCAGTTGATCGATCTTGGGGGTCACTCCAGCATTGGTCGGGAGTATCTCGAAGGACTGCTGGATAAAATACTCGGAAGGCGACTTTACTTGACTCATCAAGATACCCTGTTGAACTGGCGAGCAAGGGTAAATGTCTTCAACTTCATGCGCGAAAATCCCAGCTCTTGGGAGTATTTTGTTCTGGAGGTTACGCAGGCTTTGGGGAGTCATGTGTAGCAGAGGGAAGTCGCTCAAGGTAAATGTTGACTGGGTTGCTGTGAGTTCGTGAAGCAGCTCGCGTACGATGCAAGCGTACGATTCAGCCAATTCCTTGACCTTGACTTGGTGTTTCATGTGGCGATTATATTTCAACTCAATTTGCAGCTCTCCATGAAACACGTTGATGTCAATGTCAAGGATGGACGGGCGTCGGGCCCTTCCGCCAGCATTTCCGACAGTAGGCCGCCTATCAAACAGGTTGCCATCCGCTGGTAGTAGTTTCCACCCATCACATAGTTGGAACAAAACCTCTATATGCTGGTGGCGGGCGCAAGCCTCCTTGACCTCGGGCGTGAAGAAGCTGGAATTAAAATACGGTACGCCTCGCCCGGGGGTTGCCCGGTGCGTGTCCTTTGTTATTTTGAGAATGTCCAAAAGGGTATCGGAGTCCTGACAATGTATATGGATAGGTGTTAAAGCCGTGAAGGATCCCACGATATCTGATGGGTCCATTTCGGATTCTATCGAGTGTCGCCCATGATATTTGTTAAAGACCGCCGGCAGCGCCCTGTCAGGGAAAGCATCTTTGAAGGCCTTGAATAGAGCCGCGAGCAGTATCTCGGTGGGCTCTGTACGTAATGCGGCGTTTGCCTTCCCAAACAGAAGTGACGTGTGTTCCGAGTCCAGTGTTACGTTTTCGACAATCTCATCGATTTGCAGATTATCTGCTAGTTCCCAGTAATCTGCCAACCCAGTTGGAATGTCCACAGGCACAGCAGACTTCGCGGAGTGGGCGGACGTACTAATTTGCTTTTGACAGTTTTCAGCCTGCAACTTGATCCAACCCTGGAAGGGCAGGGGGCGGGTAGTATGTGAATTTTGATTTCGTAGTATATGATTCAAATCCCTTTCCAGAACGGACCAGGAGGTTTGGTCCACCGCCAGTACATGAGCAGTCATAAAGAGAATCTGCTCTCGGTTCGTGTCTGAAGTGATCTCGAAGAATCGGGCGGAAAATACTGGCCCCTGTTCTAAGTCAAGACTGTCCTGGACTACTGCAATAATATTATCGACTTCCACTTGGCTTTTGACGACGTGGGTTTCGAAACCATACGAATTATCCTTGTCATCAGCAATAGCCTGGCGCCACCCGTAAACGCGATCGCCTTGAAACCGGGAACGCAGCATAGGATGTCGGGAGACGAGAGCTCTTATTCCACGGGGAACGCTTTTTGAGTCCAGTACTTCTCGAGGAACGAGATATACACTGCTGTTGTACCGATGGTCGCCCTTGGAGTTCAGTGGGTCGTCTTCTGGGGCGATCGATTCGAAGTACCATTGCTGGGCAGAAGATAATAGGGAAGGCTTATTGGCACTTTCCGGATTACCAAGCGGCTGAGCTGTGCGGGCTAAATCGGCAATCGACTTGCTCTCAAGTACTTCTCTTACCCCGAGTTTGACACCCCGTGTGCGCAACCATGAAACCACCCGCATTGCAGATATAGAGTCCCCTCCCACACCCAAAAACGACTTTTGTTCTATTGGGATCTGGCTCAGTGGAAGACGCAATACATCCGCCCAAGCATTTTGCACCTCTCGTTCAATTGATGTTTCCGCTTCGCGACTCTGGAGCTGGGCATTATTAGAGCTTACAAGCGCCTCATAAAGATCATTGTCAAGGCTTTCAACCCATTGTCCCAACCCTTTTCTATCAAGTTTAGAGGAGTCGTTTTGCGGCATCATGGTCTCGAGTGGAATCCAGACATTTGGAAGCATATGCTCCGGAACATGGGACGTGAGCTCGTGGCACACAGTAGATATCTGACCTTTTGCTAAAGGTAGCCTGTCGTGTAAAACAGGCACAATATCTGTCGTCGATTCCGCTGCTGAATGGAAATCCTTTAATGTGAGGAGGCCTACCAAGCGATCCTGACACGGGCCTAGGCGAGGGAAGATAATAGCAGCGTCAAGAACCAACTCCTGCTGGAGAAGGAAGTGCTCAATTTCTCCAACTTCAACACGCTGCCCGCGAACCTTGATTTGAGTATCGCGACGTCCGATGTAAGTGATTGAGCCGTCAGGGTTCTGGTACACAAGGTCTCCAGTCCGATAAAGCCGACGTCCTGACCCGAACCCATTATTGAGCATCCATGTTGCATCCGTGACAAACGCTGCTGCAGTCTTCACTGGATCATTTAAATAGCCACGTGCTTGGATTGGGCCTTCGATCAACAGCTCTCCTGGTGCACCAATGGGAACCAAGCGGTTGTAATCATTTGAATCTACAACCCACAGAGCTCCAGCAAAAGGGAAACCAATGTTTAATGCATTACAGCCAGGTGTAAGCAAGTTTGTACTAGCTTGCATAGAGCACTCGGAGGGTCCATACGCGTTTAGTACATCCACATGATTTATCCACTGCTCAACGACGGCTGGCTTAACTGCCTCTCCAAGGAGAACCAATGTTGTGAGAGACGGAATTTCCTGGGGGAAGATAAGGCCGGCGACGGTCGATGTGAGTCCAGCACAGTTAACCTGATACTTGTTCATCGCGGAAGCAAGGTTATGGATTCTATCATCGTCAGATATTACACATAGGCAACCCCCGTAATGGAATGTTGTATATATATCCTGAATTGAGATATCGAACGTGTAGGCGGAAAATTGAACGGTTCGCGTATGATGACCGAGCTTAAACCGAGCACCGAGGTGGTGAAGACTGGTGCACAAGCTTGAATGTGCAAGAACAACGCCTTTGGGGACACCGGTACTGCCTGAGGTATAAATAATGAACGCACAGTTGTCAGGAGTCGCGGCGCAAGCAGGAGCTGGGGATGGGGAAAGTGAAGACATGAAATGTTCATCCACGACAATGATATCTTGCAGAAGGCCCTGAAACTTGGCTGCAAGCTTTGGTGTTGTTAGGATTATAGTTGCCTCTAGGTCCTTAACAATAAGCTCCGTGCGTTTCAGCGGTTGGTTTGTACCCAATGGGACCACGGCGCCTCCAGCCTTGAGAATTGCAAGCTGACTGACGATCGCCCACTTTGACTTCTCGAAGCACATCGGAACCTTTGTTTCTGGCTGAACTCCCAAGGTAACAAGGTGTGATGCTAATTTATTTGCCTCTTCGTTAAGCTGCTGGTAGGTGAAATCACCATCCCACCCTTGTAACGCCCATGCATCGGGTCGAAGAAGCCGTTGCTCGTCGAACCGGTCTTGGATGCGATAATCTGCTGGCTCAGGGCTTTTACCGCCCCATTCGCGGATCTGGGAAATGTCCCTGGGAGTAACAACGTCGATAGCCCCCAGGGTACCGCTGGCATCATTCAAAATGCTGACAAATGCCCGTTCAAAGCTTTCCGCAACGGCCTCCATGGTGGATTGGGGGATCCGTGAGTGCCAGAAATCAATCATCACTTCGAGACTTGAGGAACCAGTGAAAATACCGACGGATATATCGTACTAGAGCATGACGGTTAAAGTTTAATTCTCACTCCAGGGACCATAATACTTACTTCGTTCGGGTTTACGGCATCAACTAGCTCAAAGCCAAGATTTGATCCCTCGAATTCTTGGGCCGCATTCCTCTGACACGACATCAGTGTGTTGCCTTTGAGGCGGTTCATGATTCCGGTTTGCGTGTCACTATCCATTGCGCTAAAGTATTGGTAGGCCAAGCTTTCCACCAAGTCTGTCTTGGCTTGCAACAGCGCCTGTCCCACGGGGGTGGCTCCCTGTACCGGTACACGGCAAATCACGGAATTTAGAAACGCCCCAACCGTGTTGTTAATGCCCTTGAGAGGGATATCTCGCCCAGATGTCGCGTACGAGAAACAAATATCCTCCGAACCCGTATAGGACCTAAGCACCAGCGCCCAGGCCACCTGGCAGATGTTAGCAGGGGTAATATTAAACCTACCGCAAAACTCTTCCAAGCCCGCTTCATTAAATTCGACATGACGGCGGACTGTTCTCAAGTCCTGCCGGCCAAGTTGCTCACCCTTAGTCGGAAAAAAGGAAGGCTGGGCACCCGAAAGGTATCTGGTCCAATACTCCAGCGATTCCTTCTCAGAAAGCTGCTGTTGGTAGAGAACAAAATCATGGTAGGGGGTTATCGGTCCCTCCATAGCTTGGTTGCTGTAGATGGAGGTTAGGTCCCGCAACAAAACATAAGCAGACTGCCCATCAATGACAGCGTGAGACATGTCGAGACGCAAGTATACCGAGTAAGGCGATATTTCACATAGGGTCAATTGATGTGTGCATTGGTAGTTTTTGAATACAATCGGGCGGCGTGAAGAAAGCTCATGCGCTGTCTTTTTGTCTCCGTCATCCAGGTACCTGACAGAGCTTAGCCCATGTTTCAACACCACCTGATCGAACCTGCCAGAGTGGTTTGGGCTCTCAATGAAAACAGTTCTTAGGGCAGGATGGCGCTTTACAACCTGGGCCCACGCCGCACGCAGACGATCATAATCCAGAGGAATATCAGTTGTTGTTGTTTCTATTTTCACGACAAAAGAGCATTGATACATGTCAGGATAGACCGCTTGAGCCACCAAGAATGCCTCTTGTCTTGGTGTGCACGGAAATACCGCCTCCATGTCTTGAAGTGGGTCTGAAGATATGCGATTTAGATGGTCGGAAACCAGGTTGTCAAGCTCGGGATACGTAAGGTCGAGAAGGGGGAAGTCGCTCAGGGTAATTCGGATTGTGGACTTTTCGAGTTGGCTAATCAAGGTATCCAGAGTGTTCCGGAAGATCTCAAAAATCTGGTTGGCCTTTGACGAAGCCCGAAGTCCACGCTGCACTCTGAAACGGACTTTAATTTCACCATTTTTCCAGTACGGTACCACCTGCATCAGACAGGCGGCTGGTAGCTCTGCAAAGGCCTCACGCTCCTGAACCCAGTGTACGCCAGTTCTTGGTACACCTGGACCCTGCTGGAGCCCGGTGATATCCAGAACGATGTAACTACCACTGCCTCCGGACAATGAGGACAGCCTGTCTTCCTTAGTTACATAGCCTAATCGCATGTCCTTAGCTTTCCGAATGAGTTGAACATTGTCTTCACCCGGGCCCTTTCGTAACTTGACCGGCGCAACCGTGTCGAAACAGCCAACCGTGCCGGCAAAGTCATCAGAATTATCCTTAGATCTACCATCAACAATTACGTTGAAGGTAAAGGTATCATTGAGAGTAGGATTTATTTCCTGTAGAGTGAGGTAAAGAGCAGCAATGAGTAAATCTCTCGGTTCCGTGCGTAGGATTTGGTGCAAATCGTTTGCTTGTAGCCGCTCCGATAAATCGTGGCCCTCCTGGATCCCTGGCGCCGCGGTAACAGTTGGGCTTCCGCGACCGCAGTCGTTGCGGTCGGGATTATCATTCAGTATTCCCTCCCCCTCCCGTTGTATAGCGCCATTCGAGGCGGAGAAACCCCAGTCGAAAATATCATCATTCTTGATCCCGACCCAGTTATGAAACAAGCTGTTGGGTCGTTTATCATCGGAGGGATTCGTCACGAGCACGTCTTCTAGTTCCCGCTCGATGAGCACCCATGAAGTCGCGTCAACAAGAGCGCGATGGGCATTAAGTCGAAGGAAACGAGCGGAGCACGTGCCCTCTTGCACAAACACAACAGCTGCGAAAAGAGGCGCCTGCTCCATCCGCAGCGACGTTTCGATATGCTCCATCAACTCGGACTCCGAGTTGTCCAATCCGGCCTTCAATTCTTTCGTTTCGAATACGACGACGTCGTCTGCCTCGGATATTAACAAACTCCCATTCCGATTGTCCCCTGCACCCTGGCTCGTCTTCGCTCGCAAAATGGGATGTCTGTCGACGAGAGTCTTGAGCGCATCCAGAATCTTTGACTCTTCGATTTCTCCGTTGATCCGGAATAGCCTCGCGTTCCGCGCGTTTCCCGACACATAGAGTTTCTGTGCGCCGGTCAGGCTAATCGCAAGCGAAGAGTGGTCTTGGTTTGAGGAGGATATACCATCGCTGTCGCGGGGTGATTCTGATGGTGCTGGTGCGGTCGCCTCTTCGGATGGCATCACGGACTCACATAGCTGCTTGATACTGGTCGCTTGGAGGAGATCGTGGATGGTGATGTTATACCCCGCCTCCCCACAGCGCGCCATTAACTTGATTGCCAGTAGAGAATCTCCGCCCTGTGCAAGGAAAGACTTGTTCATCCTGATCTTCCCGACTGGCCGACGAAGAACTTCTGCGCAAATCTCCCTGAAGTCATTTTCAATCGCCTCATACGCTGACGAGGTACCATTGGACGACAGCCCTGTGTCTGTGGTATTCTGCACCATTTTGGGCCGCAATTATGATATTTTTCGAGGGGAAAGGAGTGGCAGCAAGAAAGAATTAACAGCCTTCTCAGGAAGCCTAATTCATACCACAGATAATGGAATGTTTACGCTTGATTTGAGTACCAACTTGAGCATATCGTTCTAAAAGCCAGGTCATTTCATTAACCGTGCTAGCAATCACTTAGCAGTAAATTTCGATACACTATGATGGGCCCGAGAACACTCCTTCCCACGAAGTCAGGAACGAGCCCACCTCAACTCCACTCGCTTACTCGTCGAGCTGAATAATTCTCCCTGCCGAGCGCCATCCATCGTGTCGATGTTTGTCAATACCTCATCTTCAGTGCGTTCCTAGATGGGCCCACATAGCCCGACCCACTCGGACCTATTTTGTGACTCTGCAGGCGGGTCGATGGAGTAAGGATGGGCCGAGAGGGCGCCAACACAAGGGCCTCGACTAGCGCCGAAGACTAGTAAGGAACTGCATCGACCCGAACTCAGATGTCCTCGTGGCGGTCAGAAAAGCCTCGCGTTGCCTTTTTTGAACTTTCTTTTTTTTTCCCGCGACCCCTTATCCGGGACTACTTTTGTGAGAATAACGCCATCGCCGGCATCATTATAATATCTGTTTTATTTGTGCTTAATTTTTTTTTACCTTCATTTTATGAGTATTTCGTTTTCCTGAGTTTTGGAATTATGGAGGGCTGGTGTGTCAAATGTCAGCGTGCAGCCGCCCATGATGCAGTGGTACCTGTGGCCGCTGCTTTGACCAACTTTGGGTTCCTTTGTTTATTGGACGCCTACCAGTCACGGCACATTAAGGAATGTGCCTCGATCTGACGAATCACTTGAAAAAACAAAGGGGCGAGACAAAAAGGGCAGGAAAGGGAAATGATTCAGGAAGATCAGCAGAAACTTTGGACCCGAAGAGGGACTCATTCCTGTGAACAACCTTGGAGAAAATCTCAGCGATCGCATAAATGTCCCAAGCATGAGCCAAGTTCATTGGCCAGCAGCCACGGCAATCTCAAGCAATAACTGACTACATTAATTCGAATCCAGCCAAAGCAAACTCCCAAACGGGGAAAAGTAGCCCAATGCCACCTGTACCGTGGGGCAGCCAGTGAAACACCGGAATTGGCGCGATGGGGAGGGAGGGAGATGAAATTGGATCTCTGGCCCGTGAGGAACCAAGCCACAGCTTGGGGAGCGAGATTCTCCGGCGTCATCATTGGCTTTTACCGACAAAACTCAAATCTTATGCCGGATTCTTTGTCCCTCCCCACATAAGATGGAGCCTGAAGGAACTAATACGACTCAGGGCCATAGTACCTTTCAGGCAGCCTCAGTGGATATATCTCCGGACCGAACGGGATGCCCGAAGCCCGTGCTAGTTGGTTGTCGATCTCGGGAAAACCCACTGCAAGCATTTTCAATCACGAACCTGTCGAGCTGTCGAGCTTATCCAGATTCCAATATCACTGTCGATCGCCCAAGGCCAGACATCGACTCCACTGGACCCAGGCGCCAATCGTATTCATATCCACTCGGGAGCAAAAGCTACGGGCATGCTTTCAGCTCCCGCTCCGCTGCCAACTGAATCACTGACTTAACACTTTTGTTTTTTGGCTGGCGCCAATAATTCCAATGGTACTGTGCTTTTCTGGCCACAAACGTCAGCGGGTTGGCGCCACGGCCATCCTCAAAGTCTCCAGACTTTTGTGCAGCCGAGATTCGAATATTATTATTCAATATCCTAGTTCCAAAGATTTCTACTTCTTCCCAGTGGAGCCCCATCGATCGCTGTCCTCTTGGTGCAAAGTGTCACCTCTTACAATTCGCCTTGGAAAGCTCATAAGCTAGGGCCACTGAATACCTCGATCTACCCCGCTACTCGCAACTCTCCTACTCCATCGATACTTATTTCAAAGGATAAACAGCTTTATTCAGCACTCTACCTGAAAACCTGCGAGGCTGCGAGCACTGTCATGTCGAACCCCGACGAGCCACCGTACGGGTTCCCGCCAGCATTGTCCACAGATAATCTATGGATGAACTGGGATGAAAGTGCTCCCCATGCGCCAACTCACGGTCAGAACATAAGCCCCCAGGATTTTATCTGGCAACCTCCTTTGTTTTCTTTTCCTGAGTACTATTCCCTCCCCTCAAACAACTGGTCGAGTCAATGCGCCGCACCCCTCTCCGCGGCGTTGGAGGACCCTCAGACAACGATGACGCAAAGCCCAGAGAGTCCAGTGAACAACATGATCGATTGGTTCTCGTCTTCAAATTCATATGAATCGACTGCTCCATCACCAGCATCGCTCAGCTCTGGGCCCCCTTGTTCCGACGAAGGAGCCCAGTACGATACACTAGAAAAACAAACCGAAGAACACTACTTCGGAATTCCCCCGGCGGACAAGTCCTCACGGACTCATCGCAAAAAGAGCTCCTCAGCCCCATCATCGTCTTTTACTTCCCCCAACCCCAAGCGCGGCCATTATACAAAAACCCCCATTCGATGTTTCGAACACAGTTGTGGCGGTCGCGCGTTCTCTTCCCCAGGAAACTACGAACGTCACCTCCGTGAAAAGAGCGGACGCGCCAAGAGTTTCAGTTGCGAGCTCTGTGGCCAGAGATTCACACGGTCCACAGCCAGAAACAAGCATGTACGATATGGTCGTTGCCGCATGCGCTCTAGCAGGTGACCGAATTCACCATCAACATTCCCTTCAAAATTATCCAATTTTATACACTCTCGTGTTCAAAAGCATCATATATACAACCCTCTCGGTTATACCATGTCATTCTCTTGGTTAAAGGATGAGGCTAGGAGCGCTTACTGTCGAAATATCCCTACCAATCAACACGGCATCAGGTTCATCGGAAATGGCTATAGCAAAGGACAACGGCGCACTCGTTATGATCAGGTTATTTTGTAAATAGATTAATGCATCTCATGGGCTCCAACGGACGAGTTCCCTAATTGATTAATGAATCGAAAGACTTATGTCTGCTTGCTTTATTGAATTTCGCTTTTCCATCCTCTAGTCCACTGGCCAAAATCGTAGATCAATGCTTATATATTTCGCTGTGGCCACCAGTACGTCAGAAGCGCATATATTCCAAAACGCTGCCACACCTTGGAGGCACTAGCTTCAATGGAGTTGCCCTGCATACCATGTGGATTTAGCGGCTCGATTCAGTAGAAGTCCATCAAACTCTGCCACCGTAGAATGTGACACCGTGACACCACATGACGCAACATGTCCACACTTATGCCCTCCAGAGTGGATCACGCCCTGAATCTGAGATGATCCACTACGAATCTCATCTGTTATCGGTAGAAGGTTTCGGTTAGTATTATTTCATGTTTGTTACTCGGGAGGTTGATATATTCACAACTAATATGATTGGGTCTAGGGGGCATTGGAGCATTATTAGGAGAGAAAGAAACACAAAAGAATGCCAAAAGAAAAAGAGAAATCAAGTAGAATATTCAATGAAAACATAACCAAATTGGTTTACAAAAAGTTTAGGCCGTGCTGGAGTTAACCAAGCGAGACTCCTTCGTCACTATCTGGGCCAGCTGCTGGATGCTTCCTGTTCCTCGTAGCACCATAAGCTGTACGTTGGCTTGTAGATAAGCTCCAATCCAATTGCGTAGCTCGACCGCAACCAACGAGTCAACGCCGTAGCTATCTAAGCTCTCAGATGCGCTGAGCATTTCAACCGGCGTAGCGATGAGCTTGCTCAGTTGCTGGAGAATTGTATTGCAAATGATCTCAGTGGCATCATCGACGTTTGAGGCATTAGAAAGGAGGGAGAGTGCATCCACGGATTCATTGTTAGTGGCTTTCGTGCCAACCTTGTCATCTTGTACCAGATGGCAAAATCGACGTTCGGATTTCCAGAATGGGCCCTTTGCTGCGGTGTCCTCCTCGGGTATGAGGCCCATGGCACAGTGACAATCGGAGGGACTTTCGGAACGTGGGTTGGTAATGGCGTAGTTAAGAATAACCAACACGTCATTGACACTAATGGGACTCAATCCATTCTTCCGCAGGGCTTCACAGACCTCGGGATTTTCGCTAACAAATCCAACTTCGCGAACAGAACCGATGTTGATAGAGAAGGCGGGAAGTCCCTGGGTAGTAAGATGGCGGGCCATGGCATCTTGGAAGCTGCATGCAGCGGAATAATTGGACTGTCCGTAGTTACCAGTTACAGCAACACTTGAGGACATTAGGACAAAGAAATCCAGTTCCTTGAAATATCGGTGCAGGTTCTGGGAACCGCGAACCTTGGATGCCAGGCTAATTCGCCAGTGATCTGCGGTCATCTCTTCGAAGAGAAAGTCCTATAAAACTATTAACATCATGTAAAACAAATAGCTCGACAAAGTAGAACGTACCTGGAGTACCATGGCGGAGTTGATGATACCCCGAACAGGGGGGAGACCATCTTGTCTGATATCTTGCGCCAGGGTGCTAACTGCTTCTGGCGAGGCGACATCACAAGGCTTAGCCACTAACGTGACCCCTCTTGCTCGAATTTCCTCAACAAACGCGCGAGTTTCTTGATCCTTTATCCCTGAGCGTGAAAGACTGAGGATATTCTTAGCACCATGTTCTGCAAGCCAAGAGATTACAGCACGGCCCAGACCACCAAATCCACCGACAATAACATATGTGGCGTTCTCCTGGAGCTCAGCTTGAGCTGGTATGGAGGGAACAGTCTAGAGCAAATTAGTTTTGACGCCTTGGGCACATTTCCTGCTGATGGTGACTTACCACAACTTGCTGATTCTCTTCCACTGTGAGAATTATCTTGCCAGTATGTTTTCCAGCTTGAATTTGGCGGAAAGCAGTTTCAATGTCGGAAATTGGAAGTGTAGTGAGCGTAACTGGCCGGATAGAGCCAGCTTCGGCGAGAGCAGCCACGTCGTGGAGAAGACGTCTCGCTAGTGTTGTCCTCTGCTCAATTATAACTGTCAGGTCTACGTAGGCGAATGTGATGTTCCGGAGCAAAAACTCCATGGGCATCAGTGCATCATCCATAAGGTCCTTTCTACCAATCTCGACGAAGCGTCCAAATGGAGCCATAATATTGCATGTCTCTCGGAAAACTTCACCACCGAGAGAGTTCAAGACCACATCGACGCCATAACCACTGGTAAGGCGCTTGATACCACCGTTGAACGCTGTTGTTCGACTCGAGAAAATATGATCTCGAGGAACACCGTACCTTTCATAAAGCAGGTCGCGCTTCGCATCACTGCCAACGGTAGCAAAGACCTCTGCTCCAATGTGCTGGGCGAGCATAATCGCTGCTTGACCAACAGCGCCCGCGGCGGAATGAATCAAGACCTTTTCTCCTTTCGCTAAGCATCCTTTGTCCACAATGGAATAATACACCGTGGCCCAGACAATTGGGAGGGAGGCACCTTCAGCAAATGACATAGAATCCGGGATTATTTGACAGCAGTCTCCGTGCACCATTGGGTAGTTGGTGTAAGAACGCGAATAGAGAGCACAAACACGGTCTCCAGGCTTGAAACGATCCCGCATACGTTCCCCAACTTCGACAACCACACCACTGCAGTCATTCCGCATTTCAGTTATGCCCTCAAGCTGGCCGGCGGCGATCAGGACATCCTTGAAGTTGATACTAGCCGCGCGAAGCTCAAAGCGGACGTCATCTGGCCCGAGAGGAGGTGCCTCAAGATCATCTTTCCAGCGGATCGTTTCCAGAAGTCCCTGAACGCCAAGTTCCGCGGTGAGGGTGCGGCCGCTTCCAACGAAAGGAACCAACTCTGTGGGGGCTTCTCTGTTGGTCAGGGCGATATCTTTAGTCAAAGCAGCCCGATGCATGAAGCGTGATACAAAGAGCTGCCCATCTAACTCCGCGAACTCGGTCTCAACCTCGGTTGAGGACCGGCCCAAGTCAAACGTCGGACTAGCGAACAGAACAGGAAGAACTTCAGACAACTTGCTAAGGACGGACACATCGGGAGTTAGGACGTCGAGGGTAACCTGGCGTAGGTTAGGCAGCTCCAGGCGTAGGGAACGGACAAATCCTGTCCACAAGCCTGTTTCCGCCTCGTCAAGGTTTACCATACTGCCATTGCTGATAAATAATACAGCCTGTGCATCTAGGATCCAACTCTTTAGCGCACCCCATGAATCTGCATCAGGGCCATTGCACAGAAGCTTTGCCACTTCAGGCAGCATAACAACAATCCCACCGCCAGGAGAAGAAGCTGAGACGGGATGCGAGGTGATTGTGTATTGAGGGCATGAGCTGCGTATTTCCCGCAGTTGAGCGTCAACTCCACCAATTTTGGATTGGTCGGATTCAGTAACAAGGTGAATCGCTGCCAGTTCGCCACGCGTTTGCGAGACAGGCGCACTGGAAATGAAGACGCCAAGGTTACCACCATCCTCTTCCGAATAATCTGTGAAGGCCATCTCCGCATTGACGAAGTCCGCAGACTGCAGTTTTTGAACCCACTCGGATGGTGAGAGAAGCGGCGAGAGTTTACGGCCCTCATCGTAGCCCGCCCACCAGCCTTCGAATAGACCGAATACGAAATTCACGAAGGTGATGAGACGAGGTATTTCCATGAGGATGAATTTACCTCCGGGCTTGAGGAGCGGTCTGATATTTCGGAGAGTCTCGTCTATACGTGGCGTTGCATGGATAACGTTGCTTGCAATGATCAAGTCATAAGTCCCAGTCTCGAAGCCTTGCTCCGCAGCGTCACGAGAAACATCCAAAACTCGGAAGTTGACGACATCTGCAAGGTCACCTAGCTTCTCCTTCGCCGGCTCAAAGAATCCGGTCGAAAGGTCTGTGAAGTCGTATTCGCGGATATATCGGGATTCACCACCATTCAATTCCTCGAGAACAGGCAGTGTTGCCGACCCGGTGCCAGAACCAACTTCGAGAACCTTCATTCCAGGATAGGATTGGCCCAGACCTTTACAGTACGCCGCGATTTGAGAGTAGCAGCGGTCAGAGCACCACTCCGAGTACACCCGACTTAGGAGGTTATCCTGAGTGAGGATTGAGAGGACAGTCATCTCGCCCCTTAGAATTGCAGGTAAGTTTGGTCCAATGCGGCTAATTGCCTCGCCAGCAGCTCCAAGGCCCTTGCCATCACCATTTTCGGGAAGTAGCGAAGCGTCAAATGATTTGCTTTGAATCGTGCGCATCCAATCCAAATAGTAATGCAAGTGCTTGTCAGGGATGTCGGCCCCGGACACCTCTGTCATTGCGCTCTGAAGGAAGTTGAGAGCCATCGCATCGAGACGCATATTATCCTCCACGACCGAGCCCGGCACAAGCCCGGCCGTACAAAATTGGTGCCGATGTTTTGCGGTCCACGCATCAACGTATGGTACCCAGTGCTGGGAATGGCATGCTTCCCTGGTTGCTCGATTCATACTCATGTCTCCACCCAGACTGGTAACTCGAACACCCTGCGCCACAAAAACCATACTTTCACTTGGTGCTGTAGAATCTGTTCCAACCACATCAAAGACCAATGGATCTTGTCTAGACAGGGAAAAACAGGTTACGTCAGATCCAGGAGCAGTCTTCCTGTTAGCAAACCATAACTGCTTGATGAAAACGGGAACGTAAGCAGAATGAGCGCCATTTTCAACAATGACGACGGATGAAAGCCCATGAAACAAACACGAATCAATCACAGCAGGATGAAGAAGGTCATCCATTCCCTCCGGAGGTGTCTCGGTCTCTGGGACGCGTGAGGTCGATATGCATGCCCTCTTGCTAGTACGGATGCTAGACATGTTGTTGAATGGGTGCTGCCAGTCCAGTCCGATACGCTGGCCCATGTAGTAAAACTTCTGAGGAGTTATCTCATGGTTGCATTCAGAGTCGATATGAGCCAAATCCTCCGGCGTTAACACGGACTCAAATCCTCGGACAGACTCAATCTCCGCTTGGACCAGGCCACGACAATGCTCAGTCCATTTCTGATCGGGAGATACCGTAAAGATACGGAACTCGTTCCAAATATTGGACGACTCCCTGGCTGTTCTAGCTTGCGGCCGCAAGGAAAGTGTAATTTCAACGTCAGGTCCATCCTCTGGCAGCACGAGACCCTTGCCAAAGCTGATGTCACGGAACAGGATATTGTCAATTGTGGCAGTACGGTTAGTTGTGTACATATGCTGACGAATGGCCTGGATCGCCATGGTGATATATCCCGCCGCAGGGAACGTGACCAATCCCTGAACAATGTGTTTCCGAAGCCAAGGAGACTCCTTGAGGTTAATAAACCGGCGCCATCTGGGTTCAAGTCGGTTGACATCGGTACACAGGTTACCAAGAAGCTCATGTGGCAGATGTGCGCGGTGTCGGTACTCCTTGGATATCCGACTCTCATGCCAGAATGTACGGTCATGGTCGAACGAATACGGGGGGAGATCGACCAGTGGTGCCACATTTCCTTCATTGGAGCTCTTATTGAGATCTTGGAGACTAACCGAACCGTTCTTGATATGCAAGAAGGCCAAACATCGAAGAAGAGCCGTCTCTGCGTCATTGCCTCGTTTTAGCATGTTTGTATATGAGGACTGTGTTCGAGATCCACCCAGCTTCTTCAAAATCTGGTTCACCGGGCCCTCCAGTTGCGAATGTGGTCCAACTTCAACAATGACATCGATGGGCTGGTCATCGTAGTCCTGGTTACACAGGGTGGTGAGCGCCTGAGAGAACAGAACAGGGCTGACAAGATTTTGAACCCAATACTTTCCATCTAGTTGGGTATTTCCGTCTACCTCCTTACTTGTTACCGAGCTGAACATTCGGATACTGGGGACCAGAGGGGACGGTTTGATCTTCTTCAACACAGAATCGTACTTGTCCTCTATGAGCTTCATCTGGTGCGAGTGATAAGCCGCGCCGTGAGTCATCAGCTTCCGGTTAAAAACGCCTTCTTTTTCAAGAGCAACACTTAATTGATCGATGGCAGTGGCATCTCCCGAAACAGTCACACTTGACGGACTGTTAAAGCACGCAACCCTCATACGACCGCACTCCGACCCGATTCTCTCGATATGCTCATCAACCTCGCTTGGTGGGGCGCCAACCGCCAGCATAGCACCCGGGTATTGGTTGGCGGCAATGAGATCGCTAGCCAGTTGCCCACGGTAATACGCAATGGTCATGGCATCTTTGAAGGAAATAGCCTTTGCTGCATATCCGGCGGCGATTTCACCACTAGAGTGTCCGACCACGGCGCACGGGGATACCCCAAACTCTGTCAATAGGTCTACCAGCGCTAGTTGAACCGCGGTACACAAGGGCTGTGAGAAAGCAGGCTCGTTGACACGCGAGCTCACCTTTGGCTGGCAGAGTTCGCTCAAAAGGTCCCACGAGCAACCTAGTGAAGCTAGTTGACGACGTGCATGTTCTAACGAGCGAACAAAGGAGGGATAACTTTTGAGAAGGTCGCGACCCATTTCAGCATACTGAGCACCTTGGCCACTAAACACAAGGGCAATTCGTGGGTGGCCCGCCTTCTCCCGTCGAGGGACGGGGGAGTTTGTAGCTATGTTCAGTTGCCCAATGAGATCGTCGATATTGGATGCAACAAACGCGACCCGGAAAGCGTGGACGGATTGTTTTCCAAGTGTGTAGGCCAAGCGCGCTAGCAGTGTATCGGGGTGCGCGCAGTGGCGATGCTTCAGAACCAGGTACTTCGCCAATTTGTAACAATTTCTTTGGCAGGCTTTTTCGCTGGCACCGCTAATTACGAAGACGCGCGGCGTTTCGGTGTGGTATGGAAGCTGAATCAGGCTTCGTAAAGAGGGCCGGGCGAGAGAGGAGATCATGTCGCTTGCGGCATCCAGAATAACATGCGCATTTGTTCCACCGTAACCAAAACTAAATTCTAGTATCAGCAAGTGCTACTGACGAATCATTTTACGTCCGCCAACGTACCTATTCAGTGAAATTCGCCTCAAGTTCTGTCGCTCTAGTTGTCGGGGAATCTGGTAATCTTGTCAGAAGAAAAAAGCCTAGCAGTAAAAAAGGTCCGAAAGATTTCTTACTCGCAAATTCCACTCTGTCAGAGGAATATCTGGGTTAAGATTCTCAAAATTAACCTGGGGTGGAATGAGGCCATTCTCAAGCATGAGGACGGATTTGATCAGTCCGGCAAGTCCGGCCGCACTCTCCGTATGCCCAATATTGCCTTTAATTGAACCCATTGGCATCGGGCGGCCAGGCATCCTTCTTTGTGACAAAGCTGCTGCAATAGCACTCGCCTCAATGGGGTCCCCGATCTTTGTCCCTGTTCCATGTGCTTCCACATAGTCGGCATACAGATCCAGTTTAGCCTGTCGATAAGCCTTTATGATAGCCTCCTTTTGGGCAATAGAGCTTGGGACACTGATACCCTGGGTTCTGCCATCCTGGTTCAGAACAGAGTTTCGGATCACTGCTCGAATTGGGTCTCCATCGCGCAGGGCAGCTGAGAGGGGCTTAAGGACAACACCTGTGCAACCCTCTCCTCGCCCGTAACCATTTGCACGAGAATCAAAGGGGAACGAGCGCCCCTCTTTGGAGAACATTTTTAATCTGCTTTGATAAGAAAATCGCTGAGGATCTAGAAGCAGGTTAACACCCCCCACAAAACACTGGGTAGTTTCGCCACTGCGTAGACTTTGAACGGCCTGGTGCAAGGCAACCAAACTAGCAGAACACCCAGTATCCATCGTGAAACTAGGCCCACGCAGGTTGAAAACGTATGAAATTCTGTTGGACGATATTGCTGCTCCTGTACCGGTGATTAAGTAAAGCGGCGGCTGCTCAACATCTCGAGTGGCTATCTCATGGTAATCCGACGCCCATTGCCCCACGAATACTCCGGTATTTGATCCCCAGAGTGAGTCCATCGTGATTCCTGCATTCTGGAAAGACTCGTAGGCAATTTCAAGGAGCAGTCGTTGTTGGGGGTCCATAGCCTATGTCTCAAGTAACGGAGAGTTAGACCTGATTTGTTGGTCCGCTTGGTTAAGGGGTGAAACGTACCGTAGCTTCGATGGGATGAATTCCGAAGAAGGCAGCGTCGAAAGCAGCGGCATCCTCTCGGAGAAAATGTCCGCCCATGGCATTGGTCTACGGTGAGGGATAAGAAATGTTAGTAGCCATTCATCCTACTTGGATATCCTATGACGTGGGGTCACCTTACCGTGCCAGCTCGCGTTCCAGTAGGCTCTTGGAACGCCTTCATATTGAATCGTGTGCCCGGGCCTGGTGTCCAGGCAGAGCGCCCGGATATCAACATGTCCCAAAGACTGGACACATCCGTCGCACTCCCTGAAAGGCGACAACTCATACCAATGATGGCAATGGGCTCCAGAGAGCCAGGGCTCCCTACATGCTCGTTGGAGCTATTGCTCTCATTGTCGCTGAGGACAGACCAGGGAGAAGAGGAGAATCTCTCACTGTCGGCCGTCTCACTCTCAGCCCTCTCTGTTTGGGCTCTTGAATTGTCACTCAACATTTTGTTATACAAAGAGGCCTGCAATCCAACAAATTTTCACTTGTCGCATTGGGTTTTGATATATTGACAGATAGTCGGGAAAAAAGAAAAGATGGTATGTGACAAATTCCAGTGCAATATTATTCTTTCCATCAATTACGAAAGAGTAAGTGGACGTCGGGTGCTAATCACTGCAGCTTGGGCCTGTAAGTGCTGCAGTCTGGTTCAGGTTCTCCGCCAGACCATCGTCTGGTGAGTGCCCTTTTGAGACGTGATCGATCCAACCTTCTCAATCCTCAGTGGACTGTTCCTGCGGGTCTCATTTCAGGTACCTCGAAGCGATCTTGAGAGGCGGGCCATTGTGGGTCGATCGAGCCAGGTCGTCAGCATCCTTTCAAGAACCATACCATCCTCTATTCTCCCGCGCCTCCAAGGAGCACAATTCCTTTCCTTCAGCTCACACCCCCCAAACGGAGCATCGGGCTACCATTGGCCATTAAATGGACCTTGTACCCATAATAATGGATCTCACTCATTTAAGTGGGGGGGTTCCTGGGCCCAGTGAGTATTCAGTGTTCCCACGCTATGGTGGCACGAAGGAAATCCTTCCAGGGGTGTGGTTCAAATGAACTGGATCTACACGTCAGTCGGCGCGAAGGAAAGTCCGATCGGCAGCGCGAAGGAAGAGAACCATCGCTGTCCCGCGCCGAAATTTGCGATTCGACTCGACATCCGCGGACACTTTGAATTCTGAGAGGATGCGGCTGGCTTTGTGTCCGAAAGCTGGGGAATGGTGGGAGAATTGGCGAAGCTGAGGTGTTGACGACGGCTGGTTGCAATACGCGAGTCAGGTGCGTCGCGATACATGTGATCCATCCTCTCGCATGCTGCTCCATGTGGCCGCAAGGGAAGCTCGCTGCTCCCCTCTATTTGAAACTAGGCGATGTACCCAGTCGACATTATTCCACCTTATTATCCTCGGGTGCTCGCTTTCAATTTTGACCCTATTAGTCGCGTGCGTCACGTACGTCCATGCGTATCCTTTCCCCCCCGTCTTCCTCTCACTCACAGCTGCAGGCCTTCCGCAAGCATGGATGAAACTCTAGTCAAGCTCACCGTACCTCTGAGTGAGGACGTGATCAAACTCTCCGCCCTGGACCAGAACTT
Source organism: Aspergillus diversus (assembly GCA_027569885.1). NCBI lineage: Eukaryota > Fungi > Ascomycota > Eurotiomycetes > Eurotiales > Aspergillaceae > Aspergillus > Aspergillus diversus. The sequence goes on from JAPDKZ010000022.1 coordinate 120,700, forward strand.
TTCGCGATTTTATCCAAAAACCCTTCTTATCTTCGAGGTGGATAAGTCAAGCAAAGTCAAAAATGTCGCCCACCATCTAAAGCAGGGTCTCGCGGCGGCCCTGAGCGAAATCCCCGACTTCGCCGCAACCCTCGTGCCCGTGCCGGGCTCCCAGAGGAAAGAATTGGAATTGCAGCTTGGGCCCGAGTCTGGAGTCCCGTTCAGGGTAGTCAGTCACGAAAATAGCCAGGGTTGGACATATGGAAGCTATTCTGAGCTAGCCGAGAAAAACTTTCCAGTGGCAGAGATCCCTCCTGAAACTCTATTCATGCCGAATCCCACTGTGGAAGATCGATGCGCAGAAGGAATACCGGTGATGTTTATCCAGGTCAACCTCATCGAGGGTGGTCTCATTCTCGCGATAGCTTGGCATCATACTGTGAGCGACGCGAGGGGCTTGAATGTACTTGTGGATTCTTGGTCTCGTCACACCAAGGTTTCCCTCAAACAGGGGCAACCCGACGCACCTGTAGCACCAAGGGAGGCGGCCAGGGAGCGCTGGCGTCTTGACCACGGTTTTAGAGATGTGACGGTAGATCAACTTCCGGATTATGTGGTCGATAGCTCTATTCGCGAGCCTCCAGTCTCGCAGGGCGCACATCTCCTCGACCGCCAATACGAGGTGACGGGTCCTTACACCGTCAGCACCTGGTACCTGAGTGCAGAATCTCTAAATTCTCTACGAAACGCCCTATCTCGGGCCAAAACTGATACTGCAGCGCAATTCACGCAAGTGGAAGCTGTCTCGGCTCTGGTTTGGAAACACATGAGTATTGCACGCGGGCTTGCAAATACCTACCCAGACGGATCATCTCTTTTTACCACCCGTGTCGACTTTCGCGAGAGAACAAAACCGCCTTTCGACGGTAATTTTGTCGGTAACATCAACGAGCCGAATGCCCGGGCGAGAGTTCCTCTCCAGGAGGTGTGTTCGCCATCCACGCCTGAGTCCCTCACGGTTCTTGCGGATGCAATCCGAGTTGCAACGGACAAAATAGATGAATCGGCTTTGCGAACCCTAATCGGGCTGGTCAACAACCTCGAGGCTGTGACAGATCTCACCTGGAATTATAGCCACTTCCCCGGCCCCGATTTTGGTGTCACCGACCTATCCAATATAGACTCTTTCAAACAGCACTGGGGCGTACCTCTTGGACATCCCACTTCCGTACGCCCAGGCTCCCGCGAGACAGGCCTACTCTATCTCTTCCCTCCAGATCGAGAGAAGGGCTTCGAGATCCAAATACAGTGTGAGAACGACGCTCTGGAGCTGCTGCAGAATGACCCTATTTTCGTAAAATATTGCTCTTTCCGCCGAGTCAAATTTTACAATCAATAGGCACCAACTGCTGTATTTTCTTGTGTTTATAATAGTAGACAGAGACTTTTTATCACAATATTATTCCACAGAATATAAATTATCACGTGCTCGATCCTCCTTGTCATACAGCCTCTCTTCCAAGTCCAAAGCTAGTATCTGAACCCCTCGCCCATTTCTTTGTCCTATGTAAAGTACCCAATCACGCCCGAGGTACCTATTCAATTACTATCGTCAAACGCCTATTTCTTCTAATGGTACTCCATATTAAAGAATAATGATTGAAATAATAATAGTTTCTCCGCATCCTTTGTTCCCCGTTAGTTTATCACGGACTTCCCGCACATATTCGTGGGTGATAAAGCAAGGAAGGGTGAAATATATATTTGACGGAAGGGCCTGCACTAAGTGTCTAGGCACCACCGATACGCAACAAGTAGCAATTCCGCAGCATCGGTCAGTATGCCATTTTTTTACACACAGCTACATATTTCGCTTGAGAATAATCGCAATGTTATCAAAAGTAGGATAAATACACAAAGGGTGATGGTTTATTGAAGTTACGTTTATGATGAAGGGCTGGAATTTTACTAGAGGAATGTTCCGATGATGAGTATTGCGCTCGTATCACTCTCCCTCTTGTGTCTCTATTTGCTCAAATATTTATTTCTTTTGGCGCAGCGCGTTGGCAATGGCGTCGATGATGTTAAGGTTGGGCACCAAGCTTCGTTCGCCCTTAAGTTTGAGTTTGGTTGCGTCTCGAAAGGCTTTCCCAGGCGTTCTTCGGGGCTTGGCGGGGAGAAGGAAAATGGCAAAGGCGACGCGTTACCAGGATAGGCAACACCCAATATCGGCCTTGGTCGAGTCCCGTCGCGTCGTGCCGAATAACAAAGTTTCTCCCCGAGGACCATTGAACCGTATTCCCAGTATACTGGATCCAAACTTCATGAGAGGAAGTCAAACGAGGGGAGAAAAAAAAAAAAAGGAAAAAGAAAAAGCCAAGCGACAGGGGAAGGATGGGGAAGGCAACGAGTTCGAAAAAACTTAGAAGCGAGGTGGATGTCTTGCCTCTGGTCCCCACTCAGCATCAAAACAAAGGGCCGAATTTATACTTTTGGTACCTTGGTCGACTCTCGGATGGAACCCTTCACAGACATGGATAGAGTCTCCAAGGATCTAAAAAGTACAGCCCGGTCACGATTGGCGAAACGCGGTGATCTTCTACCGATCGGAGCAACGAGTGGCTGGAAATTACAACCGCCTTCAGCGCCTACTTTCTCTTAGCCTTTACTTGGCTCCCAATTGCTTCCCTCTGGCTGCTCGAACTCTACCAGAATGAAATTGATCATTGGGACAAGGCAGGCCAAAGTTTATTCCCTTTGAAGTCTGAGGACTTGGCGATATGTACGGTAGAATATGACCATTGGCTCCCGAATTTGGCCCTTCGCGGCTGGTACTCCATATCTACTTGCCGACCTCGACACCGAATGAAGGGGTACATTTTATTGCCGGGACATTAGCGCCTTCTGTATGCTGCGCATGTCCTCATGAGGTAGTAGCCATAGCCCTCAGGTCCTTCTTCAGTACCTTGCCGGTCTCACTCTTCGGGAGCTTGGGAAGGAATGCAATGCGGTCATGCAGCCAGTGTGACTCATGCAGCTTATCTTGCACGTATTCATCAAGAAGGTCTGCAAGTTCTTCTTCCTCCATCTCAGTCATGGCGGAGTTGGATCGTACGATGTACGCCTTAGGTCTTTCCCCTGCAAGCTCGTCTGGGACACCGATTACCGCTACATCCGCGACCGCGGGATGTGCGAAGAGCACGGTTTCAATGTCGGACGGGATCACTTGTTCTCCCTGCAGGAAGACATGCATTAGCTTGGTTGTTTTGGAACCCCAGACAGCCTGTGATACAACCGTGATGGGGTAACCAGTGGGACAAAGGATTCGTGTCACTGACCTTGACTTTGAGCATATCCTTAATGCGATCCAAGATGAACAGATGCGGGTCACCATTCGGGCTCTTTCTGAAGACACCAATATCACCAGATCTCAGCCAACCTTTCTCATCGAAAGCTTTCTTTGTGGCTTCGTCATCGCCAAGATACCCGGCAAAAATGCTCGGCGCCTTGAATAGAACTTCACCTGGCTCGTCAAAGCCCTCAGCATCCTCCCCATTGAGCTTGACCAGTCGCAGTTGGCACTGGGGCACAGGGACCCCGGAAGATCCGTGCCAAATATCGTGCGCGCTGGTCCAGGTTGTGACGGCTGCCGTTTCCGTCAATCCTGGAGGATGAGATGAGATTAGAGCTCAAAATAGGAAAGACAATAGGAGAATCCCCAAATAAGGAAGGAGCTTTACGTATCTTACCGTATCCGTGGTGGAATCCCCACTTGGGCTGAAGAGCGTGCAGCTTTGCAATCAGGTTTGGGTCCAACGCCGCCGCACCGGTGATGATGGTCCGGACTGAAGAGAGATCGTAAAGGTCGAGTAGAAAGGGGTTTGCTGCAAGAGCCGCTAGGATCGGGGGGACCTAGTGAAGGGCACAGAGGGGTTAGCCCATTTTACCTCGTGCGTCAGTGTAGGTAGTCTCACCAAGTATAACCTTCGAATGCGATATTGAGGGATTGACTTCAACATTAATTGCATATCGAAGCGGGGAAAGACGATAAGGCTATCACCCCACTGAAGAGCGGCATGAATGAGGGCAAGCCCATAAAGATGAGAGAAGGAAATAGCTCCGACCACGGCCTCATTCCGACCAGATTTTACGTAGCTCTCAAACATACCAATTTGCAGTACATTTGCAATTAAGTTATAATGTGTTATCATGGCCAATTTCTATAAAAAGCAAATACGTGGTAAGCCTTTGTCTCTCTCACCGTCGTGGTTTGAACGTACCTGCTTCCCTGATGTTCCACTTGTCGGGGAGAAGAATGCAATTTGGGTTTTGGCTTGACCCTTCTCCCAGACCAAGGGTGGGATCGGTTCGAGTCTCGAGCCTTCTGCGATCATCTGATCGACCGACCTGAAGCTATCGATCGCCTCCGCATCATGCAGATAGCCTTCAGGCAATGACATAGTAAAGATATTCTTCCGTGGAATTGACACTTTGTTTGCAACCTCCAGAGAAGTTCCTACCAGCGTCTGACAAGTGAAGATCGCCTGACATTTTGCCTTGGTCATATGGGAGACTAATTCCGGAACACCGCTGGAGGTGTGAAGTGCGAGACAAATGCCATTCAACCGATGGACAGCCCAGCAGACAACAAAATAATCGAGCTACCAGAAATTACTCCGGGTCAGTGGGATCCGGCCTTTGACTCTTGCGTCGCATTGCTATGAGCAGCCCACTAACCGTGTTTAAACTGTAAAGAGCGACCACCTTGTCGAAAGGGGAGCCCTCGTTAGGAGACCATCCCAGTTCCTGCGAAAGCGCCCGAGAAAGGTAATCGACACGCTCCTGGAGAGTCTTTGTCTTGATGGCGTTTCCTGTAATCCCATCGATAAAGGGTGGGCGGAAGCCAATTTGAGGGGGCAAGCTGGCGTTGCCTTCAAGAGCAAACTGACCAACCGGGATTGAATCGGGGATTTCACAGGGGATCTGCGGGGTCCAAGAAGGAGATGAGAAAATCATCTTGTCAAATGCTGACACGGTTGATGAAAAGGATAAGTTGGCTTGCTGGCAGGAGGTCTTTCTAAAACAAAACCTAAAGGCATACACAGCAGACAGAGAAAATATTTATCGAAGGACAGAGACCTGCCCCGCGCAATGGATTGAGAATTTCAGGCCACATTATTGCTCCGCCAGTCCTCAGTCATCGGTTCTGTTCTGTTTGTTGATTGACGTAGCCAAATTTGAAGCAATGCAATGGGTCCCATGGATGAGCGTCTTTCTCAGTCAATTGGGTCTCTGGGATCTGCAAGGCTGAAGACGCGAAGGAAATCACTAATGAACGCCACTGAAGCCGCGGCAAGGAACCCTGGTCATGCCGAGCGTCCTGAGGCATCCAATTTGGACGGCACGCGTGTTGATAAAAAGCTCCGTGGTGGAAATACCTTTCTTGAGTCCCTTCTGCTTGTGACGTCCGAAGACCCGGCGTAATCAGGCACTGACAGCGTTTTGGTCTCGCTGCCACGTCAGGTCCATCACGCCTGCATAGTTAGTGCATATGCATTATGAAACCTTACTGTCGACACATGTTGTGACTCAGCTGGGCCCGAGTCGAACCTTCACTCACCAAAGACAAGTTAGTACAAGGGCCCTGGGCATCTCTCGGGATGATTGGTATGACAAATCGAAGCAGTTTCCCTTCAAGGCGTCAAGCATGATGGGCTTAATTTGGGATTTTGTTCACATTTCCCCCAATTTGAGCATAAACCGAGCCGCCAAACGTCAGGCCAAAAGTTTAGAGAGATACTTAAAAGAGTAAGAGATTGACAGAGCCTGGAGTCTGGAACACAAGAGTACCTAGCCTATCATTTCCAGAACATACTGGCTTTCAGTTTTCATTATTTTGCATTCTGTTACGCAATAATAAAAAAGAAAGCGAGTCAGCGACACCATCCTCATCCCCAGTGTCGAAGATTGGAAAAGAAATAAAAATAAAATAAAAAACCTCCAAATTCGAAGCGAGACAAAATAAACTGCACTGTGGGCCACGATCTGCGATGACTATTTGTTGGATCGTCCGCGTGATAAAACTAAGAAAAACAAAACAAAATCCAACTTTAGATTGTGGATGATGCGAAAAGTTCCGGATGGGTTGCTGCGAAGAATTACTAGAATGAACTGTGGAGGTCCGAAGGCGATCTTTGTGAGTACCCTCAGGTCAGCTCCTCCTCTTCCTGTTAGTGTGGGAGTTCACCTAAACTGCGTCATGAACCAACGGACTTGGTCCCAACCTCTTGGTTCATTCTGCACAACAAGGATGTTTTACAAATTCCAACGAGCCAATTATAGCCGAATTCCTTGTTGTAGACTGACGCTCTGGGTTTCCTACTCGCAAGCAAAACAATTATTTCCGATTAAACAAAAACATCCTCAGCAATCCATCCTGCGAATCCTCCTTTTTGCGTCATTCACTGACGCGGATGGAATTCCGCGAGGCAATCTAAGTTTCTGAATCGCCGTGCCAATCAGTCAGCCATTTTCTTCCTCGTGTCCCACTTTCCACCGACAACCCGTGTTCCGGGGTTGTTTTGCACGGCTTCTCGAATCATGCTGTACATCGCCTGATTGAGCCTTCATGGGTATAGTGACTAGTGAGCCCTCACTTGAGCCTTGACAAGCCCAGAGACGGGGACGGCTGAGAGCACGAGCCAGTTATCCACCACCAGCGGGACTTCTCCCCACTATAGCTGTGGTGCGCCGCGCCATGGCGGAGTTGAGAGGGTGACACTAAATACTTGCACCTGGGTCGGAGTGGGAACTCGACTGGCTCTCTCATTCACCAATGAGAGAGGCCTAATTGTATTGAGAGGGAGCTGGCTTCCAGACCCGAGATCGTGGCCGTATTGTCGGCCTTTGCTGATGAAAAGTGCCCACTCTCGACTCCACTACCCCATTGACCATCCCCGCTTCAGCAATAACTTGGAAAGAAAAGTTGAGACAGTAAGGAAGGTAGGTAAAAGGATTTCTGCCTCGCTTCTTCTTCGTGTTGCTCAATCGATTCTTTTTTTTCGCCCCACCGTCACTTGCCCTCCGGCCTCAATTGCTGTTTTGTTATATCTTCAATTTCTTACATTTTGGTCTTTATTTTGCTTTTGTGGGCCCACAGATTTGGTACGTGTGCCAGCGAACCACAGGGGTGGGACGCCAGCTCCGAAGGCGCCAGAGAGACCAGCTCAATGGGTTGAAGGTGGTTTCTGAGAAGGGAAAGTGCTGGCTGAACTCATGATGGTTCAGATCGAAGGAGGGTAGCCTAGTTCGATCTTGGTGACTGAGGCCATCTTCCAATCTTCCTTAGTTCCTTGGTCCTCGTCACGTCATGTTACACAATGCCGTTTTCCATGGTAATTGCCTGATAACAAAATCCTTGTTTTTGACATAACCCCGCATCATAGGATTTGGGCGAATGGAGCCTTCGGAAGGATGAGTCTGGAGTGAGGACAGTTGTCACTCACTGCTCCTGAATGATATCCTGGAAATTCACTTTTATTGGGTAGACATTCTTCTCCCTGCCGAAAAGTACCTAAATTTCAGGTTAGTGCAAAGCAGACTTATCTTATCGGGTCTGCTCGGATAACGAACCAGACAAAGGCGTTGTGAATGCTCTCCTCTAGGGGGGGTCTATTGTTGATTCCCGTTTTGTGGAAATGGAAATATGTGGAAGGAAATTAGTAGAGTCCGAATTTCCCTTGACTATGTCCCTGCTACCACAGTGCCGGATTTTGGATTTTCTACTGCATTGCCTTGCTTAATGTTGCATGGTGCTCGGTCATAGTATCCACTTACTCGACCGTTGCGCTGGGCATCATACCACTAGTAGCAGCTTAGCTGGGTATGCACGTGTCAAGTCATTGTACCATGGATTACGCTGCTAATACGAGTAACAGATATTCTTATCTTTTCCTTGAATCAACCATTACTTCCTTGGCTGCTCCATTAAATTAGAGTTCATTGATCACTCTGTCAAAGGGAGAGTTTGGACGGTATTCACTATCTCCGCGAACCAATGCTGTTGGAATGGTGATGCAACCGGCCGTATGTCCGAGCCTTCTAATCTATGCAGGGCGTGAACCCAACAACAGTGAATGCAGTCAGATGGGATGGCAGCACATGGGTTCTGGGTTCGGGAATGGTTGCTAACCACCAAGGCAACTGTACAAGCATTCACTACCCATGCGATGATCATTTTGAGTCGGTAACGCTCTCGCTGACCATGGTATCAAAATTTCATACCATCTCCTCTCATCTCCACATGGGGAAAGCCGTTAAAAAGTACAAGATAGGAAACAGACTAATCCTGTTCGCCTGGCCTGAGCTACTGCAAGCTAACGAATTAGGCAGTCAAAATATGGTACGGCGAGATACTCCATGCCCCATATCTCTCAACAAAATGAGATATATTGCCGACCGTTTACTGTTCTGGAAAACACACAAACCCACAATTTTCAAGATGTTGAGCATTACAACCACTGTCGTTAACTGGTTTCTCTTCAGAAATCACTCCTTCCCGGTCCCGTTCAAGTTAGCTTCCTTGCTCAATGGGACCAAGCCTGAGGCCCTCTGTCCCGGGAGTACCGTCTCCAAGCAAGAATACGAGAGTCTCCTGAATGACTTGCTACACGCCGTGGCCTACAAGGGCCCCGAACGGGCTACCGACCCGGCAATGGAGAAGGCCGTCTTGAAGCAGCTTATTGCCGACGGTGCATCCCCAGAATTGATCAAACAAATCAAGCGTGGCCCAGTCGAGGTCGGCGTCTCGATGGGAACTGCATCCTACCCTCATCTCCCCTGGAGGATGCAAGAAGCCATTGCAGTGTACTCTACGATTGTCGCTACGATTGATGGATATGCCACGGAATTATACTGGGATTTGAGAAGCTTTAGCACCAACCTTCTTCTCGGAAAGCCACAGAGCCATGAAGTGCTTCGTCTCCTGACGACCTGGCTGGCCAGACACTGCAAGGACGATTACAAAGGATTTGGCGGAGACATGGTCATGAAAGCAACTACCGACTTTGTCTGCACTAATTACTTCGAGGCACAAGCCACGGGACTTCGGGGCGTGCTTGAGTCCTCGAAAGCTGCCGTCTATCTCCGGAACAAGTGCGGGGACAGCGAGGTGTTTGCCCACTTTATTTTCCCCGAAGACGCTTTCCCGGAAGAAAAATACCTCGAAAGCTATTTTCCCGCCATTCCCTACTTGATTCAGTACCTTGACCATATCAACGATGTCATGTCCTTCTATAAGGAGGAGTTGGTTGGAGAGCGCAATAATTTCATCCATATCTTTGCCAGATCGGAAGGTATCTCTGTTTCTGAGGCTCTGAAAGAAACCTTCAGGAGAAGTGTTGAGAGTTTTGAACGGGTCCAGGCAATTTTGTCCAAGGACGGGGATCCACGACTTCTGGAAGCCGGTATTCGATTTTTACATGGTTACATTACTTTCCATCTTTTTTCAGTCCGATATCGGCTGTCTGCGTTGCACGTTCCCGCCATCTTCGAGGCTATGGGCTCCCTGGCAGAAAACAAGAACGAAGCTTAGCCTCAATTGCTACATACTCTCTAATGTTCTGGCAATGGTATGATTTAAACGGAGATAACGAGCAAAGCGCGAGGTTGGGAATTTGGATTTTGGAGACCCATGCATATCATCACGGCACCCTGATCCTTTGATGGGACTTGTATGTTTTCGGGGAATGTAACGGCGGGCCTGCGAGTGTTGGTGCCAGGTGGGGATCAAGATGACAGATTACTGTGCATGAGCCATTATTTTTGACTTTCGTTTCTGGGGAGGAAATTTGCCTCTCATACCCCCGGCGTTTTTGAGCGTTTTGATCCACATGCACGAATTTCTTTTGTTTACCATAATCATTTCATGCTCATGATAACGAACAGCGAAACTCAAATTCAGACAATCTCTCCAGCATATGCTAAATCTCCCCCAAAACAACAAGTAATTCCTGATGGCTCTGGATTAGCGTGTAAATACAACCCTGGATCTGCAGAATGTCCCAGCGCCTTGGAAGGAGCTGTTACTGGTTAGTCATCCTGTTGACGTGGCACAGGGATCCTTCGCGTCCACCAGCCCCTCACTTCCCATGTCCTCAACGCTTCAATTGCATTGTTGACACGCTTCCCAAGCACCACTCCCATGGTTCCTGACAGTTGATGAGACTAATATGATGCGTTCCAAGGCATATGATCAATATTATACCTAAACGATGGTCGCATCTCGCTTTTTATCGCGAATCCTCCACCAAACCCCGCACCCTCCTCGCGAGACCCGCCAATCTGCTCCCTTCGGGCCGCCTTCACCGCAATCTTCAACAACCCCAAGAATAACTCCAACCATCCCCCCTCTTGTCAACCCGGTTGCTTACTCGTCGCGAGCGGTCCTCGAATCCACCGGTATCGATGACTCCACCTGCGAAACCTATGGCGGGTTGGACAACCCCAAGTTCCTCCCGGTTCTCCCGTCTGACTACCAGTCCTTTTATTGTACCGTCCGTGACAATAATAATGGGGCCTCCATAAAGATTCTCCCCCAATCGGAAAGTCCGTTCTTTTCCCGCTTCCCGCTCGAGGTCCGCCAATTGATTTACCGTTATGCCTTCGGGGACCGTCGGATACATCTGGACTTCAATTTTCAGACCGTTAAGAAATGGATGTGGTGGCATAGGGTGTGTGATGATGCACAACATTGTCCAGATAAAGAATTAATATGTCCCGAAAATGCGGACGCAGAGCGGACCATGTTCCAATTGGGCTCGAGGGCTTGGGTAAAACCCGGGTTCCGGTACAAGATCGGTGCATTAGGGTGGTTAATGTGTTGTAAAATCGGGTAACTACATCCCGATGGGTCCTCGTTGGTTCTATGAACCATGAAACTGACCATACCGCTCACGCTAGATTCATCGAGTCCATACCTATTCTCTACAACTCCAATACCTTCGCTTTGACCCATGGGATTGACCAACTCTTTCGCATATCACGTACGATGGCTGCCGGATATCTAGCCCTCGTCACGTCTCTACATGTTGAGGTCGATATCTATAAAGCTTCTAAAGGGCCGCCTTCCATGGAGCCGCCGTTTGAGGTGTATTACAACAGCCTCTTTGATATTTTCCGCCGCTGTTTGCCGAACGTGAGAGATCTCGTGTTCTCCATCGCCGGACTACCAAACCGTGCGGGAAAGTTAGTTGAGTGGTCAGATGAATCCGAGTGGTTATGGATTGGGCCCTGGGAAGAGTTGGCACAAAGTAGGGACTGGAGAAGGCTAGAAATTATCCTACCGATTGGTTGGCTTTCGGAATTCGAGGCGCTGGTGGATCGTAGGAGTCGGTTGGGTGGAAATAAAAGATATCGTTTAGTGCAAGGCGCAGGTAACTACACCAGAGGATGGTGATGCCATGGCCACAATGAATGCGTGGTTATGAGTAAGATTTTCACAGTCTGGCGCCTATTATGTAGGCACGGATATCACTGTGCGACGAACACACAACGCTAGTGCACCAACAACAACCGTAAAAAAAAGGCATGGATGCAGCGGAGGTGTCTGCTTTCCATCTTCCAGTAAAGTAAATGTATCGTCTCTCTAACTTCTTGTCTTTAACCCAGCTATCAACCCGGAACGCCATCCTTAGTTCAGAAAGCTGACATGATAAAGTATCATAGACATCTACCCACACGGGGCGGTGCCCGTGCTGGCCGATCATTCCCTACCATGCATCATGCGGCCGCTTCTTGATTTGTTGGATGAGGTGGATAAGTGGCTGGTGGCACTCATTGGTGTTGCTGAAGACATGATAGAACCAGACAATATGCATGATATGATGGCGAGGCATATTCAATATTCTCTTCTATTGTATGAGATTTTTGGGATCGCTGTGCCACTCAATAACTACGCCACAGGCCTGAGCGAATCAGCCACGGGCAGGGGTAAATCGCACTTGCAGATGAAAGTTGTGGGGGTGGACGCTTAGGAATAATGGCGACCTGGTATCCAATGGATAGATAGGGTGCCGCTGCAACTCGCATAAGTTGGAGTTTGGGTGGTTGAGATTAGTCCTGGCTGCAAGCGCCGGCGATTTTCGACGACTGTGCCTCGTGCTGCGGTATCGCCGCCTTGAATTGACGGGAGCCTCAAGGTGTAGAAGTGCGCCGTGAATTAATATGATTGAAAAGCCTGACCTGGAAAAATATGCCTTGCTTCAAGCATATAAATCAGACTTCCTGTCGACTTGAGATGTTGGAAATCAGAGCCCCAGAGTGTCTTCTGCCCCCTTCTGTTTGAACCTTCCAACCTTGCGTGCGCAAAGGGTCCACCACGTTTGTCCTTCAAAGCAAAAGTGAAGAAAAAAATGGCCCTCGGAGCTGTTGACGACCTGGATAATGAGAACAGGGTGCGGGTCCTTGGTATCATTGACAGACTTCGTGAGCTTGGAGTTAGTGAGAGCATTTCTCTGCCCCAGGTACGTGCGGGATAGAACCTGACATAGAACAAGTGCTTACGATATCTAGCTCGTGGTTGTGGGAGACCAATCGAGTGGAAAATCGTCATTGTTAGAGGGTTTGACTGGGCTCTCATTCCCTGTGGCGGGTGATCTCTGTACACGCTTTGCAACACAAATCGTTCTTCGTCGAGCGCCAGTGCATGAGGCAAAAGCAACAATCACAATTCTTCCCGGTCCGTCTTCCCAGACATATGAGGAAGTAGAGAAAGCTCTCCTCGAGTTTAAACGGGACTTGGCGGTAGATCAGTTCGGAAATGCGGAATTCTCGCAGGTGTTTGAGGAAGTAAGTCGTTTATGGGTTCAGTTTTAGAAACAGTCGACTGACCCTGGGATTTAGGCCGCGGCATGCATGGGCGTACCGGACCAGCTAGCGACAATATTGAGGACATCGAGAAGCGATTCTCAGATGACATCTTGAAGATCGAGCTCTCAGGACCGGAGCACCATCACCTCAGCGTTGTTGATGTGCCTGGGCTGTTTCACAGTATGTGATATGAATATATGGCAACTATGGAGCTTCCGAAAGCTAACTGCTGCAAGACCCGACGAAGTACCAGACTGCCGAGGACCAGGTGATTATTCGCAAGTTGATTGAAAACTACATCACTGACAAACGAACAATCATACTGTTTGTATTTACCCTTCCGTTGTCTCGCTGCGATTCTAACTAGGATGTTTAGGGCGGTCATGGATGCGAAAAACAACCTTGCCAATCAAGAAGTGTATGCCTCCCAATATCCTTACCCTGATGCGACAATAATTGCTGACCTGGCGCGAAAGCTTCTCCATGGCTCGAGCGGCTGACCCATTGGGCAAGCGCACAGTTGGTATCATCACCAAATGCGACGTCGTACAGAAGGGAGATGAAGCCGGGGTACGTTCATATATACGTAATAAATATCGCAAGGCTAACCCCTAGACAGGTGTTACGGATAGCGAAGAATGAGGTCGAAAAGCTGACGCATGGCTGGTTCGCTGTGAGAAACCGATCGACACAAGAGATTAAGGAGGGCCTGACGATAGAGGGGCGGCACCTGAAAGAGAAACAATTTTTCTCCACAGACGCTCCATGGACAGAGCTTCCAAAGGACCGAGTTGGAATTCGCCCTTTGAAGCTATTTCTGGGTGGGCTACTGTACGATCATATCAGAAGCGAGTTCCCGAATGTCGTCAAGGATATCCAGGACCTTCTGTCGCGGACCCAGGGGGAACTGGACCTACTTGGACCCTCACGCCAAACCACCGCCGACCAACGACGATACTTGATTCGCATTGCAAATCTATACCAACGTGAGGCTACCAATGCACTGGGTGGAAGCTATGACCCCACTGTTGCTACTGACAACCCTCTCAAACTACGTATGCACATCCGAACACTCAATGACAGCTTTGCGCAGAACATTGCCATCGGGGGACATACGAAGGCTTTCCTCAACGTCCGTGGTGAGCTGGACCCGGCTTTCGCTCATACAGAAGATGACGAACAAGATATCTACGAATGGATCCGTCTCGTATATCGCGAGTCCCGTGGGACGGAGCTCCCGGGTGTCGTGAACCCGGCGGCACTCGAGAACCTGTTCCGCCAGCAGTCTAGCCGATGGCAAGGAATTGCGAGCGAGTACATCAAAGGCGTCATTGAGATTGTATCCGCCTGTAATAACGATATCCTTAAGAAGATCATCCCCGACGACGATGTGAGAGGCAAGGTCAATCATCAGTTAGCACGACATGAATCCGAAGCCCATGAACGTGTTCATACGTAGTTTACACGCATCCTACAAGACGAGAGGGGCGGAATTCTTCAAACTGTCAATCACTACTATGCCGACACCTTGGCTGCTACCCGTGAAGAGAGGGTTCGCGCGAGACTGGAAGCAAATGGATTCGGGGATGGAAGGGGCCTTGACCTGTTGGACCTCATGCAGAGCGTCCATCTAAGCAACGAGGAGCAGGCTATCCACGATATTCATGACATTTTGAAAGCATACTACAAGGTGGCGTTGAAGAGATTCGCCGACAATATTGTTATGCAAGTGGTTGAACGGCATATCCTGGGTCCGGATGGTCCTGTTCGCAGACTCTCTCCGGATTTGGTCAATGATTTTGATGATTCCCAGCTATCGGATATTGCGGGCGAAAGGTTCGTAACTTCTAGCATGCGGAATGAGTTGGGTTCCAGGAAGGACAGATTTCTGATGGCCCTTGACATCGCGCGACAAGCTGGGATCTAGGGTTTGGATGTTGATGTTTCCCTTTGCGGCTGCTTTTGTTTTTTCGGTTGTTTCATACACTATATCAATGCTATATGCTTCGAACTCGCTGTCTGCCTCAGGCTCTTCTCATGCGAAATCGTTACTTGTCTCGACGTTTCATACCTTGGTCTTAGTAGGTAGGGAGTGCCTCAAGCTACCAGTAAACGTAGAGGCCCGGAGAGCTTACAGAATACCACCTCATTCTTCTAATCAATGCCCTTCAAGCGAAATTTGAACGTCGCGATAATACAAATGGTATATCTCGTTCCCTGTCCAGTCACGACCGTTTCCCCCTGATGGAATATCTTATTTCCTGGTATGCTGGGATGATATCTACTCTGTAAATTAGATCATGTTCGGGGGTGTCTTGACGATCACTCGTGTGACCTAACCTACATACTTATATGCCGGATAACTGTTTTCATCACATGCCTGGCTTCCCCGACATCCTTTTGTGCAACGAATGCATGTAATCAATAGGACCAAAGCTCTTTGCTTCGGGTGATGCTGGTCAAGATACTCCGTCTTATAATGGTTCGGGTCATAGCTCCAATCGATCGATTAAGCTATGGTCTGAGTATCTCCGGAGATCGCCTTCCACAATATATTGGGTTTCTACACGGGTGCAGCGGAGTAACAAATGATTCCATCGGGTTACACTGCTGACAGAATTTGAGCAAACCTGACCTCAAGCAGGAAAGCTCAAAGCCGGACTCTGCAGCTTACCAATATCACCCCAACCATCACGGGGAGGTGAGGGTGTGTTTTATTTCCACGGCGTGTGTCTCTATCGCCGGTTCGTCAGATTTCAAATGAAACCATTCGGAGCATGACGATCGACGGGATGCGTAAAGTCACTGCCAAGAGATGGAAAATCGACCAACATCTATCAGTTGGATTGTCATTATTGACTTGGATGCCTCAGTCCAGCTACCACCAACCACTAGAAAATTGAATTTCCATGGGGTTTAGGGGCGCGGAAAAGGCATTGTTCAAATTTCACACGATGACTCTTCTGTGTTTTTCAACCACTGAATGTAGGGAGCGTGAACTCAGCGCCGAAAACTATATTCCGGCATCTTTTTTAAGAAAATCGATATTTACTCTCTAAATGAAGATACGGTACATAGCAGAGAAGAATGTCCTAATCGACGCCCACCTGGTACGATATCAACCCTCTACCAGAAAAAAGAGGATATCACGAAACAGAAGGAAACACATTGGTATCAGCTCTTAAACCCAATCGACCCCCGAGTCAAGAGGATCCAGTTCCACGAGTGCATCAGATACGCGCACCTAGCCGCTAACAGTCATATGTTGAAACCAGCTGAGCCCACACTGGGCAAGACCTCTAAGATCCCCCTTACGCGGGTCATCGACTGTCAATTTTGAAATGCTGCGAATCGCTTCTCCGGCCTTAAAATCCTTTGGTGGCGCTTGAGGATCCCAATCGAAATTGGCAGCCGAAGTAAGTTTTCTCGTAAGTCGCTCGCATTCCGCACATATCGGCCATTCGCGCTTATTCTCGACATAATACCGATAGGCTCCGTATCGAGAGGACGTCAAGTGCATACACACTATGCCCGCGAGGGCATGAACCCCAGACAATGGATGGAAGTTGGCGCAGTGTAGCATGGCCTCGAGATAGGAATGGAATGGATCCCCATACCCTAGCCCATACACGGCGAACACCCCGTTTTCGTGGTTCCCGGCTGCGGAGTCGCTTCTCTAGTCGAGTAGAGCGTGCGTTGCCATCATAATCTCGGGGCCAACAAGGCCCTCTTCTAAGGGTAAACCGGCCCGCATGTACGCGCTAAATCCGGTTGAACACCCCCCGACAGCTCGCCATGAAAGAGCCGCCTCGATGGTCTTGGAGGGCGCGGACCCAACCGCCTGCAATGCTGTTGCATCTAGGAGCATGTTTATTGCGACAATGCCACCATGTACAGCCTGACCCTCCCTTCGCCGTGGGTAAACTGGTGATAGTCATCGCAGACGGACGCATATGCAATAAACCCACTCTTCACTGCCGTAACCTGGGGTAGCCACGCAGACTGGGTCCCCGCACAGCAAAGAACCGTTAACTCGTAGCAGGCTGTCGCTAGGACACTCTGCTGGGGCTGCTGGAATATTAATCCGAGGCCTTGCTTGCCGAAATTGGCTATAAAGTTTTGTTTCTTATCCACGTGGGCGTTATCGAGGGGGTTGTTGTGATAGCACTCCGTCATCCGGCGCGTACCCTCCTAGGCGGCCTCGATGATGTCGCGCCCGAATCGTTCGAGAAGGAGGTTACAAATATCTGAATAGGACCGCGACCACTCCGCGTCTGCACGTTGGCTCGAGTCGTCGGGCGATTCTATCACCGTCCGGTAGTAGTATACTGCATCACACTAGGCCTTGTTGTTCGGGATGGAGACTCTGCCGAGCAAGCCTAGGATACCATCCCGCAGAGTATCCTTGTAGTAAGACAAGGATTCTGGGAGGCGCTGTGAATGTTCCACGTCATGAGCTTCTAGTTCACGCAGAGCGATAGATAGGTCGGATTGAAGCTTTGGGCTAATGTATGGTCGAAGGCTGTCGTTGTTGGGCAGGCAATCTCTCCCCCAAGGAGGGAAGGCCGTGAGGACTCTCACACTGCAACATTGGAGCTGGAAGGTGAAAATAAGATGAGAGCAGATGTAGGGAGGGGTTTAATAGAGCTTGAGAACTGGTCAGCCCTCAATCCCAGGGGCGGGCGTGGTTATCGATATTTATATGGTGTGCTGGAATTCGATCCATGTAGCCGTCCTTGCTTCGATGTGACATGTAGAATGCCTGATATTGATCGATTCGGTTCCAGTAAGGAGTGGCGATTCGAATACCATAGGAGGTTACTATCTTGTGGCGTAAATTACTCGCCCATCGGCTAAGCAGAGTAGATCAATAACTCTTAGGGGGATTTCACCTGAGCCAAGAAACAGGAAATAAATTCTTACCAATAATATACGCAGTACTAGCAGGAGAGAGCGCTATCATTATCGGGTGTTTTGATCATCCGCTTCGCACGCTACTATGCACCGTCGAACAACCATCGTTCCCTCGCCACGCTACACCTTCCCTGATTACCTGCATATCGACTCCCATCAATCACATTCTTCAGATAACCACATTAGTGCTGAGCTCACACAACCGCCACTCCGTCCTCGCTAAAACGGTTGCATTTTTGTAGAAGATATTTGCCCGTCGATCCCCGGCGACTCCGGAGGCAAATCCCAAAAACAGGCGCGCTTCACCTGCAGATGTCTCATAGATTGCTAGGCCCTCGGGCTCCCGAAAAGACAGTGTCGATCCTGCCTTATTTAGGATAGGGCCTGAGTGACGGAGCTCCACGATACACACGCCAGGCGGATATCGTTTCCGGTTAGCACTAGCAACCACAATCGCTTTCCATTCACTAATTTTCTTGCGGGATAGCAATTCGGCTCGAATAATTTCCAAGGCCAAGTTGGAGTTTCAATTTGTGAAAAGAGTAGGTAGGCTTTTGGAAAGATGCAGCGTGGAAAAATTCTCTCTTTTGAGTCCTGCGACGGGGCTTAGTCATCCAGATAAGACAACGTGACCGACTGCGATGGAAGGACAACAATCGCGGATTGTTTTCTTGACCTTGAAAGTATCTCGCGAACGGCTCTCATCCATCAAACTCAGGCCTAAGAATGATCCTTACAGACACTGAAATGCAACCTACGTCCTTGGAGGATCATAGCCAGCAAACCGGAGATGAAAGAGAGACTCTCCTTTCCGAACCTGCCCAGGACGATGGTGCGAGGCCTTCTACGCCTCCTATTCGCCAGCGGCGGCACCTCGGCCTCTACTCGACTATGTTCCTGATGTAGGAAAACCTCACCACATTCGGGCTTGAAGCTTACGTCTTGAAATTAGAACCAATCGCATGATTGGAACAGCAATATTTTCGACACCATCATCAATTGCTGCAAGCGTCAAAAGTGCAGGAGCAGCCCTAGTTTTGTGGGTCGTTGGTTTGATTATGGCATACTGTGGGCTTTTCATATGGATCGAGTTGGGTTCCCTCATGCCTCGAAGTGGAGGAGAGAAGGTGTATCTAGAGGCGGCGTACCCAAAACCGGCTATGTTAATTACCACGGTGTTTGCGGTCCATGTGATATTTCTTGGATTTACTGGTATTTCTTCAATCCGCGGGTGCTAGATGCATGATGCTCATGATGGTACAGGTATAGGGAGTGTTGTCGTCGCAGAGAACATTTTGCTAGCTGTGAATGGTTCAGCAAATGATTGGGTCAAGCGGGGGCTCGCAATAGCCATTCTCGCATGCATCGCTGCTGTACACATAAAATCCCGTACGTTGGGAGTGAGGGTTATGGTAAAAGCCTAGCGCTCCAAAGGCCCGCCTACATTTGTTAACAATGGTAGAATCTGCTCGCCTCGGTCAAACTTCTCATCCTGCTCCTGATAATATTCGCTGGGCTGCGAGCCCTGAAAGGAGACCTTCCACAAATCCCTCATCCCGCCAGCAGCCTTCTGAATCCGTTCGTAGGCGCGTCGTCCGATGTATCGGACTACACAAACGCACTCTTCAAGATTTTAGCCACGTATCAAGGATGGTCAAACGCCGCTTACGTGCTTGATGAAGTGCAAAATCCACGCAAGGTCCTCAAAACTGCGGGAATTATCGGGGTTGGGATAGTTGGCTTTCTTTATTTCTTTGCTAATGTTGCATATTTCATCGTGGCCACTCCTGAGGAACTAAGCAAAACAGGTGTGACGGTGGTGGCGATACTAATTGGGAAGGTGTTTGGTGAGACAATGTTGTGGCTGACAGCCATTTTGGCGGCACTCTCATCGCTCGGGAACCTGATGACGGCTTCATTCTCGATGTCGCGAGTTGTGCGAGAGTTTGCCAAAGAAGGCCTAGTTCCTTACGCCCGTTTCTTCGCTACCACGACCTCATCTGGGTCGCCATCTGGGGCCTTTCTTTTGGTTTTCTTCTCCTCTGCGGTTATGATTATGTTAATTCCGTTTGGTGAGTCCCTTGCGTGGGAATTCTGGGTTTTTTGGGCTCTAACTTTAGCTAGGTGAGGTATATAACTTTCTGCTCGATGTTGGGCAATACGCCATCGCCATAATTAATATTCTGGTTGTTATTGGGCTTTTCATCATCCGGAGGGAAACACGTCACCAGCGCACCTTTCGAGCCTGGACCGGGGTAGTATATTTATTTCTCGCTTCTCAAGTCTTTCTTCTAGTCACACCTTTTGTCCCTACCTCTATTCACAAGGCTAAAGTCTTACCGGCATGGCTAAGCTCGGTGATGGCTATTCTTGTGCTTTCCGGTGCTGCCATCTATTGGCTTATTTCCTGGGTAGTCCTCCCAAGACGGGGACGATTTGTCTGGGAGGCGCGAAAGTCCACGCTCCCTGACGGATCATCACTCGTACTCTGGGATAAGGTGAAAATTAATTAAACCACTGAATTTTCTTCTCAGCTTGAAGTGTTCGGATGAGCAATACTACACCTTTCCTCATTCTTTCATTTATAATTGGTGGCTCTGACAACTCACGCTCTGTTGGCGCTGCGGCTCCCCCTTGTTGAAGGTAAAATTATATATTGGACAAGGTTGCTCCCCCCCTTGTCCCCGAGGCGGCCTTGCCCCTCAAATGTTGTACCTTAGTACCCTTTCTCCGCACTTCGCTTGGAGAACGCACCAACCACAGGACATGCTCGCAACAAAGACAATTTGTGACGCCAAGAAGGCGGAACAAGTCGCCTTGAAGAATTCTAACCCAGGGTGGATCTCGTAATTTTAATATATTGAACTCTGTTCTAGACACACACCCCCGCGTTCAGTGATTTTGGCGACTCGTGCAGAACGCCACAATTATTACTCTTGAGCGCGTTGCATCGGCTTTTCGTCAGTCACGGGCAAACTTCTCAATTCCAAGCAAGGGTATCAAGTCCCAGCTTAGTGCCTTTCGATGGTTTCTGCCTCGATTTTTTCTCTCTCTGTCGCGGCCTTCTTTGAGCCTAACTAACGGATCAAAACTTCAGCCTACAGCCCTTATACAGAAGGTTCCATCTGAAGTATTATTTGAGTTAACGGCAGATCGTCTGTGGTGGGGAAGATGCTCCATTCCGGATCCCCCACCTAATCGGCCTTGGGATCGCTGTGGAAAGTCACTACCAGTACTAGTCTTCCGGACAAGCCGGATCGAGTTCCCCACGGACGCTAGATCTCAACAAGACCACCTGACAATCTTTCATCATCAGGCACCTCACTTGCCTCAGTGAGAGCCTAATAATACCGAGCCCCACACCTAAGGGGGAGAAATTCTGGAGAAAACGGAGCTTGGCGCTTGAGCTGCATGAGGTTATTGAGACTAGCGGCCAACTCCCGCCTGTGATTCGTGGATTCTTCTTGCCCAAGCCTCCACGGATGCGCTTTTGTGTTAATCTTATTTTCAACATTGAATCATCAAGGCATTCGTGATCAGAGGGGGACCTGAGGAGGGAGTCCATTTCCAGATCAGGTAAACAGTGCGACCCTCAGGGCTGCATTCTCTTTGAGCTGAAACGGCGTCTTTTGAAGGGCCGTCGAAGTACCATTTGCCTTTGCAGATAGTTCTGGTCTCTCTTGCTTAACCCCTCATTAGACGTCCAAACAGACTGTCAGTCCGAATCAGCATACATCATAATAATACCAGAGATTATGACCGGTCATTTTTCCATGAAGTGGTGTATTCATTCTTGCCTGGGGGGCCATAAGTGGTACAAAAGAAGCAGGGGTGTAGAGGGCTTTCTTTCCATGAGATTATTGGCTCATAGACCCTAAGGCATACTTATACAATTTCGAAATAGCTTTTTCAATCTACCAATCATCACCCATTCGATTGGGCTGTACCTGTGATGCGAGATACCCTCGGTTTGCATGAGATCTACCACCAGAAGCTGAGATCAAACTATTCACCCTGCGACTTGTAAGACACACAGCGAGGTACATGGTGAAGGCAACTGACCAACAAGCTTATTTCATTCTGCCTTAATGCCGTGATGGGCCTGCAGCCATGCTCTTAATTTGCGGGGTGAAGCGGGGCCGACCAGGGGGGATGACACCGAGGGGCCGATTCGAACATTTTCCTCATCTCAACATCATACTGAGTCCATTTTGAATGTTTTAAGCACATGTCCAAGCCTCGCTTTGGTGCCATCGATGAAGAAATGTGATCGACCGAGGTTCTAGACAAGACTGGGGATAGAAGATCAAGTGCATAAATAGAGACCCATGTCCCAGGACAACTCAGAATATTTCCCAACGACCAAGGCAAAAGACAAAAAAGCTCATTCTCAAAATACCACACCGAAAACCAATATCTCAACCTCAAAATGAAGTTTCTCACTAGTTTCCTGACCCTCTCCCTTGCCATTGGCACCTTCGCCGAGCCCATCCAGAAACAGCAAAAGCGTGCCCTCGCCGACTACACTGGTGTCATCTCAGACATCAGTGACCAGGTTACAGTTGTCTCGAATGACGTTGCCTCCTACGTCGCCGGGTCAGTGGCCGGAACCGTCGTCCAGGCGTCCTCCGACGCTCTCGTTGACGTGATCAATGCCGGCGCAGCAGCCGTTCCCGGCTTCGATCCCCTCGGCAACCTCGATGCCCTCGCCCTCGTTCAACCGATCCAGGATCTCATCGACCAAGTTAGCGATCTCATTGATGACGTGATTGCCGCTGAACCCAACTTCATCGCCGATGGTCTGGCTGGCGACGTTCTCGCCAGTCTTCAGGCCCAGAAGACCGCCTCTGAAGCCCTCAGTGCTGCGATCACCGCCAAAGTCCCGGCCGCACTGGCTGACATTGCAGCGGAGCTTTCATCTCAAATCAGTGAACAGATCCAGCGCGGTATTGATGCTTATTCCGACTAAGTGCTTTACATATTGCACGACACCTGCTGGACCCGTGTTACTTTCGGTGGCTTATACTCCGTGGTGGCGGCTGTCCTTTGACGCGAACGTTTGTAGGAGGAGGAGGAAGGGGAGAGGCTCTGTGGACCGGTGGATGTGGATTATTTCTGCCTTTTATCTCTCGTCATTTATTTCTATACCTTCTGCCAAGTAGGACATAGAAATCCATTCGCTTGAACATATTGAACTGTTTCAACCACTCTTATTTGTGAAAGATATTCGAAGCATCTTGTGGTGCGCGGCTCTCTGTTGCTCTTATGCATATAGGGTGACATTTTCCCACCAAGAACAACAGAAATTGAGTGGATAATTAATTAACTAATTGTTTTAGTTGCATTCACCTTATATATGTCCCGTGACATCGGACAGATACAACTTGGAAAAGGCGCTTACGAGATGAAATTACTAGACACTACTAACTACCCCGGACACCCCAGCCGAGAAACCATCCGACGGCCGAAACCGGGAGCCACCACCGAACTGAGTACCGAAGAAAGAACACATAAAACAATCCCATTATTATTAAACATCAAAAGTTTTATTATTTACATATGTTGGTTGTGGTCACATGACCCAACAAAAAATGGGGAAGGGATCAACAGATGATCAAACTAACGAGGGTTGGAAACACGGTGCGCTTCTGGGGGCGGAGGCAGCGCCTCCCGCGAGTAAGGAGGCGGAGCATCGAGTCCAACCGGCTGGCCACTCATATTCCGTATTGGTTGTTGGATTTGTTGGGTTTGCTGGCCCCTATTCGCAAGCTCCACCTGGCTTGCATCCATGCTCTGATGGTTATTCTTGTTTTTTGCTTCTTGGGACATTTTTCGTCTCGCAAAGAAAATGGCCGAAAGGACTGCGAGTCCCACGAGGACGCAAGCCACGATAATCCCACTCTTGGCCTCGCGAGAGAGGCCCGGGGAGGTATCCATAGGCTCGTCGGAAAAGTAATCGTCATACCAATTGTCGGTTTCTGTGCCGTTTGTGGTGTCGGCGTCGTTGTTGGAATATGAATCGAACATGGTTTGATCGGCGATGCACCAGGTAATGTTCTGGGAGTCGTATTTTGATTCCCATAGCCGGATAAGGGCTTCGTCGCAAGGGATAGGTGGTTCGGAGGTGATGTTTACCCGATCGACGTCAACAAGATTGGGGAGGCCAAGGCTAAGACGATGTTAGTACGATACTGGTACAAGTAAGGGGGTCCATAGGAACTAACATGTCGATTTTGCCGGATATATCGATAGAAGCGGCGGAGACAATAGTGGAAAGAATGCTGGCAGGTATATCGGGATGAACCATGATTTGGGCCTCTGTATGCTCCAGCGCATTCATCATCAACCTAGAATAAACGTCAGAACAAAACACTCGGGGTATCAAATGTTGCTTATCGTACTTATCAACGGAGCCTTCAACTGTAAGAAGACCATTCAGGGTGGTCAATGCAGGTAAGTCAACCCATAACGAAGAGTTAAACACTTCTACGCTCAATCCTGGTGAGAAAGAAGCATCTGCATTCGACACCCCTAATGTTCTCAGACGAGGCAGAGATAACCTAAAACCCCATAAGCCTCTGACGCTCTATTTGCAATGTATTGAGAAACAAACCTCGACACGCTTCCATTAACACCGATGTGGGCAGCGGATTCGAGTAATGACAGGTCTATCGTGGTCTGACCATCCATCTCATTGAACACGCATTCAGCTGCAGAACAGAACTTGAGCTGACGGGTCACTTGTCTCAACGCCCTCAAGGACACACTATGCATCCTGGTCAGCCCTAGCAGATACATTCAGGGACCGCGAAGAGCCTACCCGCTCCATTTCCCTTCAATTATTATCGAATCCGCACTTGCCAATGAAGGAAGGTCCAGATCGGACTCTGGGTCTATCGATGAAGAGCCACTCAAGTATATCGCCCCAACACGCTCTACTTTGGGCAACTGTAGGTCGGAAACCCGCGAAAGGCTAAGTCCCCCAATATTTATCACATCGGGCATCTGAATCGAGAGCGGGTTTTCGGCAGAAGTCAAAGAATCCGTGAAGATCCGGCCGGTAACATTGGTAATTCCATTGAAAGCAATCACACCAGAGTAGCTGCTGTCGATCTGAATGCTCCCAACAATGGTGGTACAGTCAGCGAGGAATGTATTGAGTTGGCCTTGGCTTGTGACGCTCAGAATCCCTTCATCCGACCCCCCGCCCGACGTGGTATTCGTGTAACATTCCCGGGCCAAGGTGCCTGTGCAAAATCATAGTTAGCATAACCAGAAAAAAATGGGAGTAGGTACAATAACCCTCATACCGATGGGCAGATTTCCAACCGCAAGCACAATACAAGTCCAAATATCGAGCAACTTCATCGTGAATCTAAACATTCATCCAACATTGTAGGATATTTGCGATTAAAGGGCACTCCTGATGTTCGCAATGACAAGAACGAAAAGCTCACTGGACTCCCAGGAGGCGATTAGGGTAGTTTTGATATCATGTTCCGCGAGCGAGGCGCAGGTTTTTTTCGTTTCATCCATTTGGCCTTCTTGCGGTTGCGAGTCTTGGCGTGGTGGTTGTGTTCCACGCTCGTGGATCAGCGACCCGATAGCGCTCATCCCCAGAAATCCTTCAGGGGGCCTTGAACGATAGTGCACGCCAAGAAAATTTAATCAGGGTCTCTGAGCAATTGGAGTCCTCGTGGTAAAGCTTCTGTGGATGAACATCCATCATCGCCACGTTTCACAGGCTAAATAAAACCCAACACAGCCGCGCCAATTGGGCCCATTATTTTTGGGGGCGTAAACGAATCCTACAACAACCAAATGAGCCACCCAACAACACAAAAGAGGATGTAAACGCCGCCGGATCGCAAGTGCTAAATAAGGAGCCAATCATGACCCAAGTGACCGATTTCGAATACCCATTGTGACGTGACGGTTGTTGATCGATCATTCCGCTCCCAATATTCCTGCAATATCTTCGCCGCATTCATGACATTTTGACAGCTCGTATCAGACCAAAATTTCTCTAGGCAGCTAATAAGAAAATCCCTTTGGGACTGGATGCGACATTCCAAGCCTGCGACAAAAATTGGCCAAAGGATGCATTTAAACAAGGTATGGTCATTTTTCAGAGTACCTATGA
This sequence comes from Aspergillus diversus, assembly GCA_027569885.1. Classification (NCBI taxonomy): domain Eukaryota; kingdom Fungi; phylum Ascomycota; class Eurotiomycetes; order Eurotiales; family Aspergillaceae; genus Aspergillus; species Aspergillus diversus. The sequence continues at coordinate 146,603 of JAPDKZ010000022.1, forward strand.
GGTCTATTAATTCGTCGACCAGCGAATCGTTCAAAAAGGGTTTCCCTTCGGCAGCCGCAATGATACATTCACCGTATATGATCGAGCCAATTTGGTAAGACCGCGATAATACGTGTAGATTATTCGTTGGATGCGTAGAATCCTGAGAATCTTGCGGCTGACTCGCAGACCAGGTGTTACAGTCAAATAACCTGATAAAGTGCAAGATTTCGGAAATATTCGAGATATAATGGTATGAAAGAAAGCTACCGGGTGGTCCGGAGTCCGCGATAGCATCCCTTTGCTCCGATAAGTGTTGAACAGCAGTTAGGAGAAATACCGGGCACCCGAGAAAAGATTCTTCGACAGTTTCCTGCCCTTTCTTGTTCTCTGGGCGGCTGAACTGGGATAGTAACTTCGGCCTCACGAAAGTTGCACCAAGAGTCTCGATCCTTAAGCGAAAGCACCGTTAGCTATGACTATTCACATTTGCCAATTGAGGGGAACACATACAGATAGATTTGACTGTTGATAAAATCCCGTATTCCCTGTATAGTACGGCCAGGATCCACCTGCGGCTTATCCTGTAGCTCGCCATGAGGCTGAATCATGCCCATCAAACGTTTCGCCCCTTCTAGATGAAAATTCCACTGGTCGCTTCCTGATTCAAGAAGATCGAGAAAGATAAGAAGGAATACGCTGGCTACTGTGGTGTCACTGAAGGACGAAGATTCATCACCCAAGGTTTGAGAAAGTCCTTGGATAGCCTGATGTTTTAACAGGAGGGCGTCGCGATTGGCGTCAATAAGCTGGGGAGAAGTGGAGTGATCCCACGAGAGGAACGGAAGGCCGTTATTAGCTCTATGACGAGCAGCTAAAGCAAGGATAGCCTTCTTTAATACTGAGTTGTCCATCGCTAGGGACATGAGACTTCTGAAGGGATTTTTGTCGCTGTCATACACGATGAACAATTTGCATATACGTTCATTATCTGCAAATGTTATTGAAAGGTTTGGCTACCAGAAAAAGAGATATACGCACAGTAATCCAGGTAATACCTAGAAATGCCATCCCAGTTCCCAATGACAGGGTCTTCTACGGCTATTGGTATATTTACCGCGCATTTAACGACCCTCCCTACAGCGTAGTCAGGCACCAGTTAGCTAGCAAAGACAAGCATGATAATACATATCGTTTGGTTCCAACTCACCATCACCACCCTGATTCTCAAACTCACTTGTTGCTAAAGTAGATAGTATTAGTTCTTTATTTTGGTCATTTGCTATAATTTCGGGCGCTGCACGAGATTTCCGGGTAGCTGAATTATCTTCGAATTTCACCCCCCGCAGCTTTCCACGAATAGCTACCCCCTTCACCCAGGTAAGGGGTCTTTTATCGAAACATTCTAGCTCGCTCCGTACACATTTTAAACAGGGCTTTTGAGATTGGTCGCATTTGACGTGACGACGACGGCAGGTGTAGCACGGACTGTACGGACGTTGCATGATCGTCACCAGCTCGGATCCTATGCACGATGCCTCATTTATATCATGGACTATGATTCTCCATATCATGGAAAGACTGTAAGACGAACTCGTCGCATTTTTTGCTTCTAAACCAGAGATAAATCAAGATGATGAAAGATGAAATGGTGACATCCTTGAGAATCTCCACATTTACACGTGACATATCTCGATTTGTCATCACATCCCGGAAAAGAAACTAGGTGCCCCACAGCCTATCAGGAACAAGAAAAGCTTCATCAGCTATCCACTCCGGAGTACGCTGTAAAATTTGGTAGTGCAGCTCTTGGATGCAAGAGGAGATATACGGCACCGGAGGCTACTAGAGTTACCTGAGAAATGGATCCGGAAGCCAACAAACGTGTGGATCCAACTGCGGAAAATATGTTGACAGTGTCGAGTAATATATATCCGTCCGTGTTGAGACACAACAACATTTCTGAGACGAAAACCGTTAGTTATATATATCAAACCGTTTAAACCCTCCATCTAAATTTAGCTTAGCAGGGGATGAGTATTTTCCGAGTCAGGAACTGTTGGATCGTGGCTATCCTCTGCGCGGAGATAGCCAAGTCGCTGCAAGTCACATGTGCGGGGTCATCATCGGCCTCAACAGCTGTTGAAGTAAACAACGAAAACTCATTGACTTACGCAAGGGCACCTTGGGTACTTTGACCCCATTTTATCGAAGAATGGTAGCACCCCAAATATTTCAGTTGCCGGTAGCAGCTGCATTTAATAGTCTGGAACCAGACCGGAAGTTGTACGCCCATTACATGTCCAGGTACGGAAGACCCTTAAATTTTGGAGAGATTTGAACGGCAAAAATTGCTGACCAGCATTAGAGCAGCATGGAGTGGTGCACGAATTATTTTTCGACAGGTATCCCCGGAGGCTAACCCCATATTTGATTTCATCGTGGGCCTCCATCGCTCCTGCAATGGGGATTGGGAGAGCCTCGCTACTCGGGCTGATGTCGAGTTAAACGACGTTCAATTGTTTCTCGACTACGCAGCTACCTTTTTGTCGAATGTTGGGAACTACTATGTAAGTATTTTGGGTATTTGAGGGAAATATTTAAGATACTGATTTCTGTGAAGGGATCCGGTGACCAGAAATTTACGCCTCATATTCCCAAAGAAAAGCTTGCTAAAGTGGCTACGTGCGCTTCACCTGAAATAGCGCTCCTTTGGGAACAGATTCAAGAGCCAATGTTCCAGACACCACCGCTGAGCCTAGGGCCTCCTGACCAGCTGACTCAGAGCACGTACTACCCAGGATATGATAGCCCCTCGTTTGAGGAGAGTGCGGGGCTGGTTTCAAAGGTCATGGAAGAACTATCAATACTTCCTGAAAATACCCGCCTGCGGATAAAGGAATCCTCATCGGAGAATGAGGTAATTGATATCCTCCAAGCGTCGGTGAACGAAGGCGAATCTATTTGTGAAACGGCGAACCATTCCATACCGGGGGGTAAAATCATCCGGATCGTTAATGGTGACCATAAGGATGAGCTTACCCGGATAAATGCCTACCTTGGTAAGGCCCTTAAACACGTCTCTAACCAAGCACAGTATGACATGATACAGAAAACCCAAGCCAGCTTTGTCACCGGGAACCTTGAAACATATAAGGAGGCTCAAAGGATCTGGGTGGACGACAAAGCTCCACCAGTGGAGACGGTAATTGGGTTTGTTGAGCCTTACCGGGACCCACTGGGGATTCGCTCTGAGTTCGAAGGGATTGTGGGTATACCGGACTATCGAGAAACCGAAATATTGAAGGAACTCGCGAAGGTGGCAGATAAGATAGTCTGCAGGCTTCCATGGGTTCAGGAGAAAATTGGGAACAAAGGACCATTCGAAACAGATATATTCACAGCACCGGATTTCTCCAGTGTCCAGAGTATGATTATTTACGCTTTTTGAAAGGATTTTCATCGCTAACTGGGATCAAGGTCTTGCTTATTGTTCCAGTATAATCTTTCCCGGAATCAACCTTCCGAACGTGAGCATGATAATTGATAAATAACCCCCAAAAGCGGTAAGGCTGACTGCTTACAGTATAATGACATTCGCCAAGAGACTGGCTATAAAAACATTATTTTCTCGAATCGCATGGTAGCGGAGAGTCGTCGAGACCGGGGTCTGCACATGGTTGACGAATCTGAACGGGAGATGTTCAAGAACCACCGCCCTCACGCATACTATATCTGGGTTGTATTGCATGAAATCCTCGGCCACGGAACAGGGAGATTCCTTACAGAAATAAGCCCGGGTAAATTCAACTTTAACCCAGACAGCCCGCCCCTGAACCCGTGCACCAACAGCCCAATCACGACTTGGTATCGACCAGGTCAGACCTGGACTGGCGTCTTCGAGGATCTTTCTACCACCGTAGATGAGTGTAGAGCGGAGCTTGTCGGAGCATATTTGATTGACGATCCTGATGTTTTGAGATTGTTTGGCTATACACAGAGCAGTGAAATTGCACCAGAAGATCGTATGAAAAGCACTCCTCTGTGTGAGAGGCCATTGTTGACCGGTTTTAGTGGTTTACAATATGTATCTCCAACTGGGGACGGATGGACTTCGAGGATTAGAAAATTATGATCCAGCGACCGGGGTACGTATATTCGATCATCGGAGTAGTTGAAATTGTGCTAATATCTACATAGAAATGGGGCCAAGCCCATAGCAGAGTAGTTTCCCTTTCCCCACCTTTCATTAGTTGGTCAATTACTAATAAATGTTAGGCTCACTATGCAATTTTCCGACACCTGCTCAGGGATAGCAAAGATTTGTATGCCATTAAGTGTGACCCTCATTCTCGAACGTTGACAGTTACGGTTGATCGAAGTCGCGTTATCCAAGAGGGGAAGCCTTCCCTCGGTCGCATGCTGCTGAGGCTACACCTCTACCGCTGCACGGCGGATATTGTTGGCTGCCGTGAGCATTATGAGGACCTTTCTAAAGTAGACGACGAAGCCATAAAATGGAGAGATATTCTCATCACCAAGAAGGATCCGCCGGTGGTATTCTCCCAGGCAAACACGTATCTCGACGGAGACAGGGTCCAGATCCGAGAATATGAGCCCACCGCAGAGGGTGTTATCCAAAGTTGGGCCGAACGGGATATATAGACTTAGATGTCGCATAAGTCCTTTTTTCATTCGAAGGACAAATACTTACTGCGTTAATCTGCTCACCGTAGACCCAAATCTTGAGTATGGGCTTGGTAGGCTTTTACGCACCCCGACCGCATTCGAAAAGTTAACTTAGATACCGGAGCGCCAATACTGAATGTGATGCTATTTGTTCCTAGCTTCCTACGAGTCCCCCCCATCGGTACTCCGCCTCCCCAGGGACCATGGGCCAGCAGCGGTCCGTGCCGACTTTTTATGCGACATGCATGGGTACCTGGGCTCTAGTTCGGCTGGGGAAGGGGGAAGGGGGAAGGGTCGATGTGTCCGTAAACTCGATACTCTAGGGCGGAGTCACGAGTGACTATTTTGAGCATCTAAGCCACAGGGTAGGCAGACCAGACCATGGCTTTCTGACAGCCTTGCGTGCTGCGGCTCCATATTAAGGCTGTCGAATACCCACCTTGCGGATTCAAAACGAAAATTGCTGAGCGCTTAGGAAATGCCTCTCTCGAAAGAAAATCGGCCCATCTTTGAAAAGCTTCGAAAGGAGCACAATATCGTCTTTATAAATTCCCTCCCACCCGAAAAATGGCCGGTTGCTCACGGCGAGGTTTTCAAGGCCATCGCGACCATTAAAGAATTTAAATATGGCCAGTATGCGACCACTGAAACTAGCCCTGGTGATCATTTTACGATGCCCTGGAAAGGACAAGCTAAAGTGCACGCAAGAAAGCTGGCTGAGAAAGCGGAGTGCGTCTCGAGAAATGAGGCAACTTGGCGATTCGCCTGTAAACCGCTTGTGTTTAGTCGGTTGACCTCTGAAGTCGCATGGTAGTGACACGCACGCTTTTCCTTCCTTTTTTTCATTCTCGTTTAGGATTTTCAAGTAGCGAAAATAAAATGCGTATATTGGTTCAAAGGTGAAGCTGATGAGGCTGAACAGCAAAACTTGCCGCCAACGAGTATGGCGTTCGGAAGTTGAAGCCGTGTTGAAGGATGATGATCGGGCTGCCAGCAATCTCCAGACACGGCAACAGAACCGCGATCGCTGTCGCTGTCCTCGCAAGTCTCGGCCAGATGATGAGTAGGAAAATACACTTTCATCACGAAAAGCAGCATGTAACATATTACAGGGATGAAAGAGTCGGCCTAAATCGGTTATTCATAGACCGAGCTGAAGACCCGGTCAAGCACCCACCTTCACTAGCAAAACGACTACCCCAAGAGCAGAAGCCGGACCGAATTTATGGGCTTCGTCAGACTCGGAACCTCGAAAATTTGCTGTTGACTGCACTTCCGGACGGCACCTTTCTCGAAGATCGTGTCCACGAACAACCTCATTCCGCCAGCGGTGAAGCCCTCTTGTTCCCATTTCTAGTACTGGAGGCAAAAGCAGGCAACGGCAGGCAACGCTGTGGATGATTGGCATTCAATCCGCTTGCAGACAGCCTTTCCTATTTACACATATCTCAATGCTCAGCAGAGTTTAAGATCTGCCGCAGGCACCAAATCTCGTTGGAAATCCGGCCCACTAGTTTGGTTCTTTATGAGTAGAGGGGATGACTGGCGGCTTTGCCTAGCGTATCAAAACCCCATTCAATGCCCAAAAAACTTTGGCCACACGATATGTGCCACGGTCAGTTACGCCAGAAATTCTCTTCTGTATCCTCTTTTACTAACTTCGCATAGAATATCGTCCAAGTATGGTCTGGTTGTATAACTAATCGGGATGATGCCCTTCAGTTATTTCTTATCGTCGATCATCTCGCCGATTGGGCACGGGACATTTACAAGCCATCCGTCCTGACCGAGCTGAGGATACTGGCAGCCAATGATGCTGAAATTTCCACGGTATTTAGCGATACGGATATATTTCCCTCGAGAGATATCACGGCTGGGCTTCACGCGGCGGACCAATCTGACTGGCCCCACTCAACAGACGAAAACGATCCCAATGCGGCATTCAGGGACCTAGATACAAATATGGGATCAGTCCGTCATATCGCGCCAATCGAGTCAAGGTTCCTAGCCATTATTATCACTGCTGATAGCGTTCAGACGTTCTTACGTTCCATGAATCTCAGGATAAAGACGTTTTTCATACGGCGTATTTTGGACCTACTTCATTCTGCCCCGGATAGAGTACATTTTGGCAGCTTAGAGATGCTAAACGCTATAGACGAGGCATGGACTGGTTATTCACGGCTAAATACCCAATTCTATATGAGGGATATCCAATTCTTCACGGTTCATTTGTTTACCTACTACTTGTCTGCATCCTGGGCCCAGGTCCGGGAGTTATGCGTGATATCAGTTGCTGAAGATGCTATTGACGTTCTCATTGCCGAGTCTGGGCTAAAGATCGGACACGGTAAGGCAAAAAGGCCATTATCGCCATCATCAAGCGAAGATAGCGATTATTTTCCACAAAGCGATATTGTGGAATGCGTCAAGGTGCTAAAAAAGCTTCCTCCAAGGCACAACCTACTTGCGTCAATGACGAGGGTAGCAGGGTATATCGATCCTTGGTTTAAGCTACCATCAGATCGCGTCCCATTCCGGTCCAGCCAACCACTCATCTGGGAGCTCGTCATTCACACCTACAAGTTCCACAAAAGGGGAGAACTGGAGCCCGAGTTGCCGTTTCTCCGTATATCAAAATCCTCCGAAGTCCAAACGGTGAGTGATGAGGACGGGGGCCCTCTACTGGTAAACCCGTGTCTTCAGGTATCTGAGGAAGGAGCCGTCCTAATTCATGGAGATCACAATCACTTCGTCGAGGGCAGACGCCCTTCCCCACTCTGTGTGTATATTGTTAACAGTTGCAATAACCCGCCGGGACCAGCCGCGCTTGCCCGCATCATCAAAGGAACACTTGAAGACTGTGACGTCTACCATACAACTAGAGACAACGGCACCCTCAATCTGAAAACAGACAAGAGGTATCGCGAAATATGGAACTTGGAGAAACCATATGGGTTGTTTTTCTCGTACGGACGCGAGAGCTTTTCGAAATAGCTGCGGGCGTTGAATATGCGCCTTCCAACCCGGCAAGGGTCCCCAAGGGGCCCTACCGATACAGGCCGCATCATTTTCGATCGTGAATATTCTCCCTGGCACAACCCCCGCCTCATAAATGGGGGGCCCCATTGGGAAAGAAAAAAGAAATTTATCAAGCGTCTTTTCCACGAAGAAGTTACGGCAAGGGCAAAAATTGCGTATCAAAGATCGCAAGGAGAAATTTCCTGTTGCGTGTTATGTGCCGATGAACACGATGAAGACGACGAATGGACCCAGGATACTGATATCCAAGGTTTGCGCTACGAGTGCTGGTATGGCTTAGGTTACGAGGGCGATGGGAAATTCCCGACCTGGGCTCTCAGGACCCTAGAGACCAGTCTTGAACGTCCAATTTTCCAGAACTGTCAGTCAGATGGTACGCAGGGGATAGAATTTCCTGGCTATAACATCAGTACACCGAAGCTTGACCCCTTGTGGTTCCGTAGGCATTTTTTGGAACGACCATACAATTCGGACGACGAGACAGAGAGTTCTGACAGCGACGTTAGCGATCTTAGCAACCTTAGCGATTCGCTTGAGGATAGTGATAACTCTAAGAACTCCACATTGCCGAATCCTGTCCGCCAAAGCCGGTCCGTCAACGAAAAGCTGCTCCGAGGACTCCATGAACCACCTGTTATTGAAACCTTGGCTCGTGTAAAATATGTGTCAAGGAAAAGAAAGAGAGATCCCGATCAAGATGAGGAATGAGTAATGACCGCCTAATATATTTATGTCTATCACCAATCTACTACCAGATAGATCAATTCAGTGAAAGCATTTTACTATATTGTGGAACTGAGCCCTTTTACAATATTCCAAGGATACCCTTCTGTAGGGCGTTGTTATGTTTCATATTTCTGCAAGCAAACAAAATAAAGAAGAACAGCACAAGATAATGCGGAATAACCCCGTCACAAAAATATTTTGTGTTTAACACATCTCATCGGATGGCTACAGGCCGATTATCCGGAACTTCCTAAAATATCATCCGCGATCTTCTCGGCCAACATATCTAGTTCAGTTAGCTTCTGTCTGTGCATCAGAATATCAAACAGTGGAGACGTACAAACTGATGACTGTGGGTGCCCTGGTGGAAGGAAAGGGAACGCGCTGGCATCGACCACTCGCAGTCGATTAACCCCATAAACGCGGGCTTTACTATCAACGACAGCCATCCGGTCATTGGAAACCCCCATTTTGCATGTGCAGGCGGGATGCCACAACGTCATCACATTATCTCGAACAAATTCCAGAATCTGTGCATCTGTGTGCACATCAGGTCCCGGGTAGTACTCCTCTCCAATGATGATGGGGTTTATTTGATCGCTTGCAAAGGCTTGACGAATTCGTTTAAACATGGCAATTGCCAGCTGCTGATCCGACTCCGTGGCCAGCCAGTTGGGGTTTACGACCGGCAAATCTGACGTATCTGCCGATGCCAGCGAGATATTGCCTCGAGAGGTAGTGGTGATGAGAACTCCGAGAATCGAAGCGTACTGATATCCATCTTTTGGTTGATTTGTGAATAGATTTGAGGAATTGCCTATATATCCACCACCGGATATGTACTAAATTACCACGCATTAGCAAGCTATACAAAACATTTTATGAGGCGTGGTGCCGTGAGACTTACCTCCACTTCGGGCCAATCATCCGTAAACCTCGAAAGTTTCTGACGTGTTGTGGCGGACAGCCCCAGGCGTAGATTTTGCGGAATCTTCTCCCAGGCTAGGAAATCACTGACAGGACTAGTCATTGGCCCTATCGCACGGGTAGCATAGTCTATAAAGCTCGAGGCAAAAAGCCCGAGGTCGTTGACCAGCCCCGTGAGCGTTGGAACATTCACTCGATAACTTGGCGCAACGAAAGGATGATCCCACATATTTTGGCCGACGCCTGGTCGGTCAGCAAGGACGTTAATTCCGTGGGATCTCAGGTGAGCTGCGGGACCAATTCCAGATACCATCAAAATTTGGGGGGACTGGAAGGCGCCCGCGGACACAATAACCTCCTTTGTTGCGGTGAGGGTGGACTTGAAACCCCAGCTGTTGCTGATTTCCACCCCGGTAGCAGTCTTATTTCCGTCGAAGATGATCCTCTTGGCTAGAGTCTCCCGGTACACCTTGAGATTTTTCGGGGGGCTCGACCCTAGGAAGGCAGCCTCAGAACTGCTGCGTGATTGATCACTTGGGCGGATTGTGGAGGAGCAGAACTGATAACCGTTTAATTCGCCGCTGTTGAAATCAGGGGATTCAGGTAGCCCGATACCCTCCATTCCAAGCTTCATCCAGGTTGACCAGGGGGAGGCAAAGTTGGCATAAGAAACATGGAGGGGGCCTCCATCCGAGTCAAACGCATCTTGGCTGTATTCGACCGTCGCATTCTTTATGCGCAACTCGGTGTTCGGGGAAGTGAAGTTCACGCTGCGCTTATACAAAGGGAGAGTGTTATCGAAGGAGTAGCTGCTGTCGTCCACAACGTCTGCCCATAGATCCATCGACTGCTTGGTCGGCCTTTGAGGAAAGTCTTTTAGTATTATTCAAAATGAGAGAGGGGCAGGTTTGTGGCAAATTGAAACCGACCTTTGGTATATCATGAAATTGAGGGCTGACCTACAGATACGGACAACTTATTAGCATAGCTCAATTGGCCTCATCACACGCGACATGCTTACGATCCACCGAGACACTTTCCCCTTGCGAAATGAATTTCTCGTCCATTTGCACCCGGCTGTGGTGTAGTCACGAAACCCCAATCGGCGCCGTTTTTTGTTGTGGGATCGGATCCGACAGGGATGGTATCGGCCGCAGGAATTGCTGCGAGCGGCCAGCTGCTCTCGTAGTTTGTCCCGGCTTCAATCAGGGCCACATTGTGCGAAGCTTCAGCCAGACGCACGGCGAGCGTGATACCACCTGTGCCCCCTCCAACCACAATATAATCGAAGGACTCTGCTTTAGCAACGGAGGTCCCCCAAGTCACTCCTAGTGCGATAGATAGGGTCCAAAGGCTTAACATGATGAAGTTTGGAGGGTTCCAAAGTCTTTTACCCGCTAGTAGAAAACCTTTGGTTTAGAGACCTGGGGAACTTACCGTGGACATCGGGGGGATTTTTCTACCCCAGGATCTGACAAGTGGAAGGAGGCCCCTTTCTTGAAGACCTCGGGTTTGTTTGGTTTCTGATGCAACCACAAAACTATAATCCCCCTCCGTATCAAGGATTCTGTTTCATCACTGATACCGAGAACATGGCTCCTATTCTCGAGAACAACGGCCGGAGGGAGAAACACGCTGAGATGCTGCACAGGAAGGTAGGTGCAGGGCCTTCGACCCGCCAACTTGGGCATGTGGTCGATTATTCCGGTGCGATGAAAGCCATCGGGAACCTGAGAGTACCTGAGGCAATGCTCCACATGTACAAGTTTGTGGGTTGAGAAGCCGCAAAGGATACCGGATACGGAAAGTACACTCCATCGGGCCTCCGTGAAATGTACAGGGCTACGGGTCAGAGAGGTGAGCGCTGTCTCCAGGTTTTCCATCGGCGACTTTCGGTACTGGTGCGTGACGTTACGCGGTGGGTAACACCAGACGCCCTTGATATATAGCCCGTTCAAAACAATTTATCCTCATTTCATGGTTACATATCAACGAGGGCTCCGATTGGGGGACGAGAATGAAGCATTTCGTATCCCACCCCTGCTCGAACTCTCCTGAGCCGTATCAGACACTTCACAGAGAGCGGGGGTCCATCCTGAGATCGAAAGGAAGGAGACTAGCCAATGGTCAGACATGGCGTCGATCCCCCTGTGAAGCTTCTCATTGTCACTTACCCCCCGGGGGATTTAACCCCAGTCGATCCTGGAGTGGTAGGGCTTGATGTCGGCTCAAGATCGTCGCATCACGGACCATAAAAGCTCGGCTGATCCTCGAAAGTGGGCCGAGGCGCCCTCCCGAGAGTATTGGGAAACGGAGGCGTGTCTCGATGTTTCCATTGCTTAAAGCGAGTCATCTAAATTTTAGTAAAGAGGAAAGAGATAATTATGTCGGTGATACTGATGATGAAAGAAAGGAAATGTCCTTGAGAGTCCCCACCTTTGGCTCCGAGGCCCCGTGCCGGTCACGGGTTGTGCTACAAATTCCATCCACCATACAAAATACGACTTCTCGTGACGAGAAAGTCGGGGAAAAAAGATAAAAAGAGTAAAACAAAATTATGCGGATGACAGGTAAATTTGGATCATTTAGATGCTGCGACAACGTCGAGACAATATGCATTTATAGTCATACATTTTGAGCAAATACAACGACAGAAGGCGGCAAGCCGGCCGGCCCAGTATGTGCTTCAACGAAAGGCAGATATCTTGCCAAATCAAACGTAAACACCGAAATTATACTCAAGGTTTGGATGTGAAGATAGACAAGAAAGAAGAGGGGTGAGAGTGACAGGCGAATCAATATCGGGATATTCCTACACCCCACTCACTGGTTGTTCCGAAACGGTAGGCGGGCTCTGGATATACCCCGTGTATAACACAAGGAACACTAAGCATGTCACAATGCCTATAAGCATATTCTTTGCCCTCCCCGGGTTGTTTCGCCGGTAGTCTCCGACCTGCAACCGCACATCAGTAGTGAGAGACCGTATTTTATCCGCCCCAAGCTTGTAGTAAACGAGCCCACCCAGAGCAATGGAGTACCCGAAATATTGCTGGGCAGTGACAGGATCTCCGAAAAGCAAAATTGAGGAGAAAACAAGGAGGATATCCTTCAGAATACCGGCCATGGTTAGGACAACGGCGGAGGTTTTCCCGATCTGGATAAAAGTGGTTAGCATACTTAATACATAAACCAAGATAGAGAGAAGAGGTAGGGATGTACCAATAGCACGACGGAAACGTTGAGGAGAAACGCAACCAGTGCGTTCGCTAGAAGTGTTAGCACCCCGACCGAGTAGATGTCAGTCATTGTTATCCTTGGTAGCTCAGTCATGATCAGCACGAGGCCATTGCCGACCGCACATGCGGGCGCATAGTAGTAGAGTGAAACCAGAGGGTCCATTTTGAACTCCGCGGAGCTCAGCAGACGCTGAACCATGACCAGACGCAGTGCTTCGAAGAGAATGCCTCCGACCTGGACTACTTGGGGTTAGATACCGCGCGTCTAAGAAGGTTGTCCGGGTGGCATACTGAAGAATCCAAGCGCGTTGAACTTGATCTCCCCAAACGACGCAATTGCGACACCTACAACAATGAAGCTAACATTACCCAAAACCCGGAAATTGGGCGGGGCGATTTTGAAAGCCCATGTTGCAAGTAGAGTGGCAACAGCATTGGTGGCCTGTACGCCAAGTCGTCAGCTTCTGTATTCAAACTCCGATCCGTTGAGCTATACCTTAAGCATCTGAATAAATGATACACTGAGGTAAAGGTATGCGAGATTACCGCATATCAAACTCAAGCTGAACATAATTCCAATAGGAACAATAGCTTTCCTTATTGCATCCCCCAAAATTAGGAACGAAATCCACCGCAATGCGGTTCACTCGGGCTACTTACCCGTATGTATGCGGCGTCATTGGGACCTTGTGGCGCGAATCCAGCGTTTTTGTAAACCGAGCCAAAATCTGGGTCATGACAGTCGCGAACACCATGTGCCATGTCGTCAAGAATAGCGCTATTGTGGACTGTCAGTGGAAGGTTTATGACGTGTGAATGCAACGTAGGTCATGGTGTGCACGACAACGGGCCGAACTTACGGAAATCTAATTCCAACGTCTCAGGGTTAGCTTGCACAACATTCTGATTTAGGGGATGGGGGAACAGATGACATACCAAATTTCGCGGTAAAAAGGATCCATTTGTTAAACAGAATAACACTGGAGCTCAGAGCAATCCACAGCCTATCCACCCCGAGAAATTAGTATAGTGGTTGGGTATAGTGGTTCGGAAGGGCAGTGCCGCTTAGGGTTCTTGGTTCCGGGCGACCATTCCCTTCATAGGGGAGGTAAAGGACGTACGCAATGTAGAAAGCAGGATGCAAACCACCACTCCCAGAGGAGCTTGTAGCCGTCCCACTCTCCAGCTTCCGGTCATCTCGACTGTTTGCCATATGGGCGATCGCTTGTCGGGTATCCCAACGGCGACGGCGGCGTAAGATCGGAAAAAGAAACCTGGCTCACCAGAATCACCTAGGTCGATTTACAAATGACTCTGTGAATTGAAAACTGAAACATGATAGTTGAATCCAGGAGGGCCAGCCAGGGGACACCCATTCTTTTTATTCTTCCTTGCCTCCCGAGAGCGGGACGATCGGCCCCGCGGGAAGCAAAATGCGACCGAGAATGAAAGCCGCTGGTTGGAGGATTCCGACCAGGGTTACGTGGACAGTAACCTCATTATCAGCAAAATGAAGATCAGTACACGCACAATCTCCAGGCTTTACTATATTTAGTTAGCTTTGGCCAGGGGAGTGACGGATTTATTCAATTGCAAAACAGGGGATCGCAGACGCGATTATAGATCACAACGGCTCTCAATCGAGAATCTCTTCGACAAACCGCTGGATTCAAGCGCGCCCGGCGGTCTGGAGCCTGCTAAGCTTTTCAGCTGATGGAAGAAGGAGCAAGGAATCGTTGGCAGGGCGTGGTGGCTGTGTGTTGGGGTTTCTCGTATTTAAGCACCTCCCCGCCGTCCAATCTGTCAACACTTAACAATTCCTGGTTCTGTGGCTTTTTGAGGGTTTCGAGGCCGTCGGACACATTTGCCTGGAATTTCCCATCAGATGAGTGTTTCAAGTTGCGGATCATCCTCCCAGAATTATCGCCATTTTCGGCGCAATGTCTCTCGCCAAGTCAAATCAAAAGCCGGCCGATCCGGATTCTCTGTGGCTTGAGGTCGATGTTGACGCCTCTGCACAGAGCGAGGAGGACGACCGTAGCGTGGTGGTAATATCTCGTGGTAAGCTCGAGTTTATAGTGTCCGAGCAAAAACATGCAATAATATAATTTCGATTATACAGCGTCGAGCCCGCTGCCCATAAAATTCCACGAAGTCAGGATCTCATCTCCGGTTCAGATTCAATGTCCGCTGACCCTCCCATGCTTTCAATTTCAAAACCTTACCTTGGATGGTATGGCTTTTTCACCTCCAAAATATGTCTCGTTTTAATAAAATTAGAATCCATAAGAAACCGATTTCTTGCAAAAGGAGGTGGTGCTGACATGCTATCGAGCGAACATAACAGAGAGGTCCAGCTCACCCTTGGCTCGAAATACCACCAGATATGTGCCCAATCCGATACTCTCGACAGTGTCGCTGCCGAGATTGGCAAGTCAACACCTGAGAGTTTCCCCGGCGAGCACCGTGCCAGGGTGAGGACATTAGTAGCTGGAAATCCGCTCGAGTGCAAATTAGAGGCATTGTTTTTGCTCAGCTACCAGGTTTCCAACAACCTAATCGAGGATGCCCCTTACGACTCGGATGGTTCAAATGAAGATCTCTGTAAGTACGAGAGAACAGTGAATATGTTCCGGAATATTGGTTTACCAAGCGAGTTATGGACCGAGATCCTTTCTACGGAACAAAACCGTACTAGCTCAGCGTTTGCAGAGCGCCTATTTGAAGCTGCACTCAACCGTAAAGACCTGGAGATTGTGACAGCACTACTAAAATCAGGAGTCGACCCAAATCAACCGGTGTGGACATGGGATACCGAGTGTACGGTACGACCAATCCAGTTCGCATGTGTTGACAGCCCAGAACTCGTGAAAGTCCTTGTACAGGCTGGAGCCGACGTAGACGGCGTTACCGATGAGGTTGGTGATACCGCGCTGGACAGCGTCGCGCTCCATGGAACACTGGAACTTGCACAGCTTCTTGTGGAAAACGGTGCCGACGTTTATGCGGGAGGGTGGTGGGGCAATTACCCCGTAAGCTACCAGACACCTCTAGTCACCGCGACGCGCCACTATAATAGTCGACAATCCCACTCCGCGGTCCAGCAAATCATTAGTAGTGAAGATGGTAAGGGTGAGCAAATGGAATCCGTGCCCGACGAGGGGGAGTCAGAGCGTATATTCCGATACTTCTTGTCGTTCCATGATCACCACAAGGATCATCGAATCATTCAGAACGCCTTCGTAATGGCTGCATATGTGGGGAAGACCACTGTGATGACCATTGCCTACGCGGCTGGTGCAAACCTTGACGAAAAGAGTAGCAGTGGCTACACAGCCCTCCAAGCTGTTGCGTGGGGCGCATGTAAGGCTCAAGTGAAAAATCTTTCAGCCCTCGAATGGCTGCTTGAAAACGGTGCCGATCCCAATCATGGCCGAATCTCTCCGTTACATTTTGCAGCAGCAAGCAGCGATGCGGGAATTGTCGAAGCTCTGATAAAAGCCGGCGCAGACGTTGATGCATGGACACCAGCATTAACCGAGGATGATAGAGAGCTGTTAGGAGCAAACTTGGGTGGGGGGATGGCAAGGGGGAAAAAGTGCTCGCTTGTTGATCTGCATACGCCGTTACATTTGGCCCTTCAGAAAACTCTTCAGACGTGGGAAAAGAACAAGACTGAGGACGCTGCATTGTATCTGCTAAAAGCAGGCGCAAAGCTCACTGGTGGCGAACTTGTGTTGTCAGCCAAATTTAACAGCGAAAAGCTAATCCACGCGCTACTGGAGCATGGGGCCAATATCAATGAACGGCATGACTACCATACAGCCCTTCAAGCGAGTATCAAGTTTGGCCACGGCGACTTGGTAGGTGTTTTAATTCGGGCAGGAGCCGAACTGGAAGGGGATGAAGTATTCTGGGCGGTCAAGCAGAAAATCAGCATGCATGTTGTTGAGACTCTCCTTGCTCATGGGGCGAGTGTACGTGATTGTGGTCCCAACAAGGAAACAATACTAGAGGCCGCGTGCGCTACTCGGAATTGGCCAATGGTGTTCTGGGCTATCAACCGTGGGATAAGCTATGATGCCGCTGCTCTGTGCGCCGCCATCTGGTCTACCGGTGAAAAAACAGCGGATGACATTGCGCACGTACAAATACTACTCAAGCAGCGAGATCTGGTGAAAGGGAAACTTGACGAGAAATCCCGGATAATAGAGGCGGCAGCAGCTGCAAATGCCGCTATTTGGGGAGATTTCGAACTTTTGCAGTTGTTTCTTTCTCTGGGAAATCTCGATGCATGCGTTCTACCACTGTGGGAACATGCTGGCGTAAGGCTTATAATGCATGACAAGTCATGGTGGGTATATCGCGAGTACCCGGGTCGGTTCTGGGCCGACTCCGGGCGGATGCGGTGCTCCATTCTTGTGCCAGCGATTGCCGGCAGAAACTGGGAAATTGTGCAAAGTCTATTGGACGCAGGGTATCGACCGGACAGCCTCTGCGTACTCGCTGCTATCTACCACTCCGAGAGTGAGAACGTCTTCCAACTCATTTCTGAAGGCGTTTCCGTCAACGCCCGCGCGCGTCATTATCTCGATACTCCGCTCCAGTATGCTGTCCGTCTAAATAAAGTTGGTGTAGTTCGGGGCCTTCTGGACCTTGCCGCTAATGTCAACGCTCCTCCGGCATTCCGTGAACCGAAGTATTATGACTTGGGAGACGAAATTCTGCCACGGACGGCGCTTCAGGTCGCTGTTGAGAATGGCCATCTGGAACTTATCGATATGCTCCTTGATGCTGGGGCCGATGTCAACGGCAGGTTGTCTGAGTATTCTGGGGCCACAGCTCTGCAGCTTGCTGGTGCCAAGGGCTTTCTACCGATCGCTAAACGACTTCTAGAGCTAGGCGCAGAGGTCAACGCCGACCGGGCTGCCTGCAAAGGTCGCACTGCTTTGGAAGGGGCGGCGGAACACGGACGGCTTGACACGGTCCAGTTTCTGTTAGAAAACGGAGCACGAACATCTGGGGACGGGGTGTGGCAGTATCATCGGGCAATAGAATTCTCGAGGATGCACGGCCACCTTACTGTCACACGGTTGCTGGAGGATTGGCCTGAGGGCGACAGAAACCCTGTCTGGGGCCGTTATCCCGACCTTTTGAGCGATGACTTTGAAGAGCCAGAAGAGATTTGGTGGGAAGATGAAAGTGAAGAAGATTCCGAAGAGGATTATTGAAGAAAGATCGAGTGCTCACAGAAAGAGGAAACAAATCACAGGATTCCAGGTCTTGTGGAGAGAGGTATATTCTTGTGCTTTTTTGCTGGCCAAAAATATCACTCCTCGTCTAATTCGAGCAAATATCGGGCCAAGGGGGAGAAGAAACCCGGCTAAATCTACACCAAGCTACTTAAAAGAAAATCCTAAGTAAGCTTTTACTCGCCTAGGTGAAACTAATTTCATATGTAATGGAAAGCCTTGCACTATTTGTATAACCCAGGAGGGATGGAGTAGCTCCCCAAAAGCTCAGGATGAAAATATCACCATAGATTGAAAAACCTGCTCAGGTGCTGCTGGCGTCAAGCAGTGTGGCACGGGGACGAAGTACAGTTTTTCTGAAGCCAACAATTGAATGTAACTCCAAAATCACGCCACCAAACTCGAAATCCCCGGGACCCATCTTTCCGGTACTATTGGACCCCGAAGGATCTCTCCTATCTACCCAGGTAGTCAAAGAAATGCGGGGGAGCAGAAGGTGGAGTCTCCGCGGTTTCGTCCCAACTTCCAAGCATTTGCCCCTGATTATAGCCACAAATATCATCTGGCTAGACCAGACTTGTTCTAGCGGTACTTGCTCTTGCACAAAGCCTGCGATAATTCGCTACCCACCAAGAGATGATTACGATTTAGGAGAGATTCAATTGGTTGGAGTCATCAAATTTACTACCTTTTTATATGCCTCAACCATGAAACTTCATAGCTGGCGTTAATTAGCAATCTCGTCACATCCAATCCAATTTCGCTAATTTTAGCAGTCTTGGAGGATTATTCCCTCTATCCTCATAGCCACTGGCTGGGCCCATTCCCCCCCACACAGGGGAAGCCCAGCTGCTGCTGCAAGTGCTCCTTAAACACTGCATCACTTTCTACTGCACTGGCTCCTTCTTCCTCCAATTCCAACTTGCGTAAACGTGCTTGAATCACCGCACACGTCTCCGCCCAGGCACACACAGTCCCCGCCAAGCCCTCAAAGAGGCTCCAAGGGTGATCCGGCATACGAAAAGTATATGGGGTAGGCTCCAACGACTGCCTGTACGGTTTAGTTTCACGCGCATGGAGCATCATCGCAAGGGCCCTCGATAAGAAATAATCCCCGGTGAGCCCACTTTCTGTAGGTTTCGATGTGCCCGATGCCCGTCTTGCATGGTTGGTTTTGGCCGCTTCAAAAATATCCTGGGAGTATTCATATGAGTCGTGCAGGAGCAGTAGTGGCCAGGCATTGCCAGCAATGCCGTGACAGAGACCGCCACCCTTGGTGAGAAGGCCTTCTCTCCACACGCAATCGGTCGCAAGGCGGGCAGCTTCGTCCCATTCGGGTTCCCAGTGGTTTAGCATGAGTGGCTCGCATTTCCTCGCGCATCCGAGGAGGGTCAGAATGGCCGGGCTACCATGGCAGATCTGGACGAGGTATGAGGTTTTAGAGGACGGGCGCGCGGGAATCGATGTAGGTAGATGGCCATTGTGTTCAATGCATACCCGACAGAGGCCAGTGATTGTTGCCGCAATATCGGGGAGGTAGCTACCGGAACCATTGCTGAGTTCCTCGGGTCGGCAGGCAAGGAGTACGGGCAAGATTCCGGCTTTAGAACTAGTATTAGTTTGAGAGTCGTATGTATAGGGTAAAGAAGACACTCACTCATCCCGTGCGCGCTATTCAAAACTCGCTGTCAGTCCGTAGTAATCCCGTTATATAAACAGATCTCTCGGCCAACTTACATCCCTATTCCATAGAATCCCTCCATCCACATCCACATCAAAGGAAGGGCATCCTTCTCGCCATGTGCCTTGCGATAAGCATTCGCCCCCTCCCTACCCGCTGACACTATAACATCCACCAGCTTCGGAATGCCATCAAGGATAGGCAACAGCAGCTCCTGTTGTTGATCTGGAAATGCAGAAAGGTGAGTTCTGATGCTCAGAAGTGCCCAGAGGAGGCCAGATCGACCAAACAGGATTTCATCTCCCCCCATGTTACGACCATGGAGCAAGATCGCAGGACCATGGCCAAGAGTCAGACCCACTGCCTCGCGGAGACACGCAAGATCATCGGACGAAACGTTAGCCGATCCAGCATGGGTGGCCTGCTCCAGGACCCGCACCACAACCGCAGCCAGGGGGGAATTGGAAGGCAGGGGAGACAACCCCCCTACTTTAGGGGGTAGATCGGGCCCATCTGCGGGGATTCTCTGCTGGGCAAGATTATGGAATGCGGGGAGTGGAGGATCGCTTGGCCCGCGTAAGGAAGGAGCCTGGTAAGCAAGTCGGAGAAAAGCAACGGCGATTCCTACGAGTATTTTAGAAAATTCCCAAAACTTTAGCTAACGATGGTTTTGAATTTGGATTTTAAATCGAATAAAAGGAAATGAAATTAAATAAATGGAAATGGAAGTTGGGAAATAGGTATATTGGGGGCGATTTACCTAGACTTCCGCTGAATATCCCCCGCCCGTCGGAGCATTTGCTAGCAGGATCGCCCGCTTCAATCAGGTCAATGCCGTTTTTGACAGCAGTGCGCAAATCCCGGAGCGATTCCTGGAGTGTAGCTTTGTCGACCCGGGTCAATGGAAGCGAATTGGTGTAGAACTGGTGGTCAGACATGGTTGTTGGAAACTAGGCAGTCCTGGCGTCAAGCGGGGTTACTTGTGTTCCTGCACAGACGAAAATATATTGTTTGCTCGCTTACGGACGTTTGGATCAGACGATGCTGGACGCCACGCGACAACATTCACAAGCTCCGAGCTAATTAGGATAAGGAGAGAAAACAGATTGAATAGTAAATTGCCCCTATCCTTGAATAATGATTGAATGGAATCTCTCTAGATTTGTAGAATACTCGTTCAGCTGTGAGTGTTGGTGATAGCCTTACGGAGGAGGCAACCACGCCGGCACCAATGACATACGAATGACATAAGCATCGAGGAGAAGAAGCTCGAATCAAAACAAAACACATCCAACAAGGAGTGGCACGACGATCCATCCACCGACTATGGTTACCATTTCTCCCTCCATTCGCGAGTTATTTTTCTGCGGTAAACCTTGGGTTGTCCGCCCCTTATTTCCAAGAAAAAGTCAGTGACATGCCACCGGACAAATGGATGGCGAATGGTCGGGGACGGAATTAGTTCATTGTCCGAATCGCGACAAGAACACTAAGTCGCAATGCAGTAAGACAAATCGCTCTATTTATAAAAAATTATCTAATATAAAATGGAGGAAACAAGAGGGACAAGACGAGGCCAAGATTGGTGGGAGGGATTAATTAGGCTAATAATCACAAGGGTTTTGCCAGTCAAATCAGCCGACCAAGAGGAGGTGGACGACAAGCCCGACGCCTCCGGCGGAGCCAAACTTCCCTTTCCCAACTTCTTCGCAAACGCCTCTCGATTGCGAAAGTCTGTTGCTAACCCCACTACCCGGACCCCGGAGTTCCCCGTCAGTCACAGACCAAGGCATAATAAGTGGATGGCGATAATGGTGTCCTGAGGATGATTTGCGGGTGGAAACCATCTCCGCCCAGTCGGTTGGCTCGTTTGGGTTCGGGGGGACAAGAATTCCCAAAGAAAGGTTTCCGAAAAGTACGAAACCGCGTTCAACCGGTAGTTTCAGTGCCCAAACCCTGCCGAATCATGTCGTTGAGGGGGGCTGGACTGCGCCAGGGTCCTCGGTGACTTGGTGCCAACACGAGAAATATTCACACCAGAGATTCGTTGGGCCAAATTAGGATCATTATCCTAATCAGAGTGGACGCCACATGGAATGAGCTTTTCAGATCTGCCAAGAGCGTCAGCCGCTTGCCAAGCACGGACTGAGACGAGGGGGCTAGCGACCTGTTCTCGCAGCGGTTTTTCGATCCCTGTTTGCTTACGTCTGGGATAAACTCAAACTACACAGAACTAGGATTTCCATTGAGCGATTGGGACGGTTCTTATCTTGACCCCTTCCCCCCCTGCTCTGTGCGTATTCACGGCGAGAAAGAGAACTGCAGACGATATTTGTTGGATGACACCTTCTCTCAGGTGTCGGACACACTGTGGGCCTGATGGCCCAGCTTGGCGCCAAGGGCTCACCAAGTCTCCTTGTCTGGGGTCCCCGCGTGGAGCAATGGAAGCGAAAGGGAGAGATCACAGCCTATTTGAGCTTCTGCTCTTGTCTAGCGGCCAGCCACCAAAGGCAGTCGAGGATAAGAAATTGCAACATAACCTTCCAATCGTTGCCAACGCTGACCTGGAATCCTGCGGCCCAGGTGAGAGAGAAGCGCCAAGTCCATCCAGAACGCGTACGCCATCCTCAATTGGCTAGGGCTGGCGCACGGAAAGCAAGGCCAGTCTGCTTTGAGATCTTTTGCCCGATACGCCGTGACCACATTGGGTGTCTTTCTCTTGGCGTACCTTAGGGGCTTGACAGACGAGCAAAATGATCCTCTCCTGGGTTGCTGTTTTTTGCCTCTCAAGAAATGCTGAGACACTACGAGCGCTCCTCATCTTGCCAACGGGCCAGGGTGACATTCCTGGCTTATCACTTCCCTTGAGCCTAATTTTATTTGCGGACTGCCGGAGCTGGTCATAGGCTGTTTCCGAAGGGGACAGCTGTTGAGAGGGAGCCTGAACGCCTGCGGTTTCATAAATCGGTTGAGGGGGTGAATAATAATTTCCGGGCTGAATTGCATAAGATGCCTGCGGACCAGGGCAGGGCAGATCCTATAAGACCTGCCAATCCCACCCCACCCTCCCCAGACTCGCCCCCTTTTCTGCCATTGTGTTAAGCTGTCATTTTTCTCCGCTTTGAGTGCTTCCCGAAACAAGTTGCCTGACATGGATGAAAAGAAGGTGGTTCTCGACAGCTCGAGCAGCGGGGAGGTGGAGCATGGCGGGGTGCAGATCACTAGATTCGACGCTTCTGCGACAAAGAAATTGATTCGCAAGATTGACTTGGTCCTGATCCCGTGGCTTGCTCTTCTATATCTGTAGGGACAATCAAATGTGATTCTGTTACGTTGGTCATACGGCTGATACGTTTGTAGGCTGAGCTTCCTTGACCGAACAAACATTGGGAATGCTCGTCTCGCAGGACTCGAAGATGATTTGGGCATGGACGGCCTTGACTATAATGTGCGCTATAGAGGTCCCTCTGAAATTGACTGGCAAATGAGCTTATCGAGACGTTTTCTAGGTTGCGCTAGCTATCTTCTTCCCCTTCTATGTCGCCGCGGAAATCCCTTCCAACATCATGATGAAACGATCACGGCCGGCCATCTGGATCCCTTGCATCATGCTGGCGTGGGGTGTAGTATGCTCACTGATGGGTCTTGTCCATAATTATGCCGGCCTATTGGTGGCGCGAGCTGCCCTAGGTATCGCCGAGGGTGGTCTTTTCCCAGGTGTTACATTCTAGTACGCTATATACACCACAATCCTCGTTGTCAGAGCGCGCTAACCGTCTGCTATAGCATTACGATGTGGTACAAGCGTCACGAGTGCGGGTTGAGAATGGCCATTTTCTTCTCCGCCGCGACAGCGGCTGGCGCCTTCGGAGGTCTGTTGGCGCGAGGCATCGGCGAGATGAAAGGAATTGGCGGAAAGGGTGGATGGGCCTGGATCTTTATCATTGAGGGAATCCTCACTTTCATCATTGGTATGGCTTGCGGGTTGATTGATCTTATCCGATACTAATATCGTGCAGCTGTCGCCGCCTTCTTTATTATGAATGACTACCCTGACACCGCCAAATTCCTCACCGAGGCGGAGAAAACTGAGGTCCAGACCCGCCTGAAGGATGACCGGAGCGGCCTTGCGGATGAGTACAACATGAAGTTCTTCTGGGATGCCGTCAAAGATTGGAAGATCTGGGTTCATATGTTCATCACCATGGGAATCTACACGCCTCTTTACTCGTTCTCCCTCTTTTTGCCCACCATTGTCCAGTCTCTCGGCTACGAAAACGAGACCGCACAGCTCATGACTGTTCCCCCATACGCGGTGGCTTGTTTCTTCTGTATCGGCGGTGGCTTCATGGCTGATCGTCATGGGCAACGCGGACTCTACATGATCTTCTTCAACATTGTCGCGTGCGTGATTTACCCTTCTTGATTCATCTCAACAGTATGTGGACAATTGGGCTAATTTTTGTATTTAGGATCATCGGTTTCGTCATGCTCATCTCCTCTGATAACAACGGTGTCAAGTACGCTGGTACCTTCTTCGCCGCCTCGGGTATCTACCCGAATGTCCCTCAGGGTGTTGCCTGGAATGGTAACAACATCGGCGGGTCGCTGAAGCGCAGTGTTGGTATTGCCATGCACGTCGGATGCGGTAACCTCGGTGGTGTTCTGTCCAGTTTTATTTATCGCACCGAAGACAAGCCTCACTTCCGTGTTGGCCACGGCACTTTGATCGGAACTCTGACGATGAGCACAATCCTGTGCACGATCATGACCATCTATTTGCGTCGGGAGAATGCTCGACGCGATCGGGAGTACAAGGCACCTGCTGAGTACAGTGAGGCAGAGAAGATGGCGGAGAGGGAGAAGGGAGATTTGGCTACATTTTTCCGATATACTGTGTAAGGGGGCATCGATAGATTGGGTTTGGCATGGGGCGGAGAATGCGGTTTTGTCAACGAGGCGAAAAGTGAAGCTATAATATAATTCCACCAACGATGCCTTTTTGGCCCCCAAGTATGTTCCATGCCATCTCTAACATCCTACCCCTCACTCCTCGTGATAATAGTAGGGGGCTGGAGACGAATTCCTCAACCATTGACCATTCTGACCGATATTCGGAGCGGAAAAAGCGAAGCGCAACGTTGTGCCACCGTAAACTCGCCATCTCCTTTCCCCCACTACACAAGCAGGAGCAACGAATTATCCCCAACGTGGGAAATGCTGTGGTGACCATGAAACCCGACCAAACCCCTTCCAGTGACAGCTACAGGATCTACGCGCCCGACGCGGATCTCCACACAACCACCCCGGAGCAACCTACAACGATGTATTTCCCCACGTGCCCATCGCGCGCCAATCATCGCCCCCTAATAATCCTCCCGTCGAGCACCTTGCAAGACAACAACACTCCGGAATAATGTTACATTGCGTCCTACTCGTGGGGGCCCTTTGCGCCCCGGTCCGGTCTATAAATGCTTAACGAGCTTGATTTTCTGCACATAACCCCCCCCCCCCCCCCCTTCCCCCCCTCCACTTCCATCCAACCTATCCAGCTGTCTCTGCATCTGCTCTCCCGAGTCCTAGAATCATGTACTCGAAGCTCCTCTTCTCTCTGGGCTTCCTGGCGACCGCCGCCATGGTCGCAGCCGACCCAACCGTCTACCTCATCCGTCACGGCGAGAAGCCCGACGACGACGACGTCACCGGACTCAGCACAGAGGGCGAGGAGCGGGCGCAATGTCTCCGGACCGTCTTCGGGGCTGCCTCGCAGTATAACATCGGGTATATCATGGCCATGACCCCCAAGAGTAGTACGTTTCCACCCCCCCTCCACCATTTATGTTCGTGGCAGGGGCACGGATACTAACCACAGCGGACGGCTTGAAAATAGGCGGCAAACGCAACCGTCCCTACCTAACCGTTCTCCCTCTCTCCCAGGACCTGGGTCTTACGGTCGACACTTCCTGCGATCGGGATGATCCGGAGTGTGTGAAGGATGCGGTGGATTCGTACGATGGGGATGGCAATATCTTGATCTGCTGGGAGCATGATGCGTTGACGGATATTATTAAGGAGCTTGGGGATGATGATGCGCCTGAGTATCCGTCTGATCGGTAGGTTTAGGTTACTCTGGGGATGGGCCCTTGGTTGGGATGTTGGAAAGCAAGGTTTACTGATTGATTGGTGATCTAGGTTCGATCTTATCTGGACTGATCCGGCCCCGTATGACGATATCACGGATGAGTCGAGCGAACAGTGCCCTGGGTTGGATGATTAGAGGTTGCATGAAGGGGTTAGGATTTGGATTTCAAATAGTCGGTCGCATATAGGCTTGTTGGCGCCTTTTTCGTGGAGATGTACATGTGGAGATGAATGCAAGAAAAAAAAATGTAGATACTCAGGCATAAAAGTCCCCATTTTAATGGAATGCCACGATGCAAACATTGTCATTACCCTTACGACCACTATGCAGACCCTGGATCCTTATTCTGTCCCATATTTTGTTGCATTCGAGTAGCAAGATAGAGAACACCGAAAAATGCAGCGTAATAAATGCCGGCTCGTCCTAACAGCCGAAATGTACCGGATGCACCAAATAAGCCAGGGGTTGCTGGTATTAGTTGTGGCCCGGGATACACTACCAGACTCGGAGTATTTGCGCACGAGTTTCTGGAGGCTCGTTATTTCACCGAAGAGCCAAACTCGCGGGCCCCTCTGGTCTTCTCACCCATGTTCATAGAGGTGTGCAGACCGTTGAGGTGTTCAATGAGATGCTCAATGAGATGCTTAGAAAGATGATACAGAGGCGCTTTAGAAGACGCTCTGAGAGCTCCGTGATTGGCTAAGGAGGCCTAATAAGGAGTTTTGCCTGTACAAAACAAGTTTTTTTATTCTGTCGGATTGGCCCCCATAGTCCGCCGTGGATGCGCGAGAGGAGTAGGACAAGCATCGCCGGACCGGTGCAAGTTTGGGGGCCAAAAGAGCGAGAGCCCATAAGCCGGCTGGCTGAGATATTTTGGGATCTCCCTTGCAGCAGCCTCGGGGATATACTGACTCGACTCGGCGAATGAAGAGCTCGAGACGCGCGGTGAACGCCAGGTGCGGGATCTGACGGAGCGCGCGCGTACTGATCTTTTCCCCTGGATCTTGGTAGTTCGACTTATTTGGTACCGACCGCCTGGTGCCATCTATCTGCTTGGTATCGTTTTTATATAACGGACATCATCGCGTATTATGCGGTTGAACTAGCCCCCTAGACAAGATCTGAAATGGCTCTGTCCGCGCTTAGTATTGTTTCGTCGCGATCGGATGCTGTTCGTCAGGCTTGTCCTGTGTGACGCTGATTTGGATAAGGTGTTCTCTGATATCATCACCTGTGCGCGAGGTCATTGGGCTATTTCCTAGAGCTGTGATTCGATCATCGAGCGAGTCAACCCTCCTGTGAACACTGGAGCCGTAGAAAGCTGCGTGGGAAAGGCACCTCACTACCAAACCGCAACGTGATCTCGATTACCCCATACGTCAATAAGCCCTGCAGGCGCAAGGTTCAAAGAGGGGGAGATTGGCAAAAATGCCACCCATTAACTGAGACCTTTGCTGAGCCAACACCCATTCTACAGCGCTACATGGCTTGAGTTGTGTTGGTGGCGTACCGCAATTGTAAGCATGGGAACATTGTCATACAAGGTATGGCTTGGAGTAGGCAAACAGGTTCATTCATTGAGGATACTGTCCTAGTCGTCGTACCACCATGCCTTTACCAAACTGGGAGCTCTCTCTAGTAATTGGAGCATGTTATTGCTTTGAAAACGGGGAAGGTTTAGGAGAACATCCCTTATCGAAAGACTAAAACTTTAGAGCTCGAAATGTGTCTTTCAAAACAGGCCAAGAGTGGGAAGATGTCTCGCAACGAGTCCAGAATTACGGGAGAAACCAGCACGGGCAGGAAGCGCGAGAGCCTTTCCGATTGGGATGGAGAAAACCTCCCGAGCTGAGAGAGCGGGTATTTGGCTTCCTTCGAATGTTAATCTGGTTGCCTCCTACTCACCAATGTAACCATGCGGAAATGTCAACAAGAAGAAAAACAGACTTTCCGGGGAAGCGGGATCTCCGCCGGACTCGTTCCGTTGGGATCCAGTAAGAAGTGTTGTTGGAGGTCCTGAGGGGGGGGAACACCCAAATTAAAGTTACTGGGCTTATATAAATACTTGGCGGGATAAAGATTCAAAACCAATAGTTGGGATAGGAACAGGATGCAAGGGTCTTGTCGATAGCTTTTCAGCTTGTGGAGTTCTAAGTATTAGGCAAGCGATGCGAGGGGACGCAAGGCGATCTTGAATGCATACAGTAGGGCGTAAGCAATAGAGGACTGCGGTGCATCACTAGATTTGCAGGGATTATTTTGGAATAATAACTGGGTCAATGATCGGGGTGAAAAAGGCCGGCGTTGTGCGGCGGTGGACGGAGTTGAGAATTTGAAATGCGGGATAGAGTTTGGATGGCGGAGATGAGTTGTCTCTGTCTTAGCTGGGAGTCAGGTAATTTTATAAGCATTGCAATAATTCAATAATTCCGGGGGCAACTACTGGATGGCTGAAGTTCAATGGAGCAGGGATGTTCCTGAAGTTTCTCGGAGGATTTCATGGATGGGAAACCATGCAGATGGCCACGACAGAAATCAGCGCCACAGGGGTAAGCATTTAGCCTCGCCGTCGCATTGCCCTTGATGGACTTGAATCATGAAGGGTTGAGCACAGTTGCGGATATTATTAAGTTGGAGATCCTTTGAGCAGGGGCGAACCGTGCGATTGGACTGTTGCTGCGTTCAGGCCTCTTTGTTGGTTTTGCCTGCAGGAACACAGGGCTTCGGGCCAGCATGGAGAAACTCCGGGTATACGAGATGAGCAGTGGAACTCCGCAGTTCTCTACGTAAGCAGTAGCGGACAGTTGTTAAAAGTACATTTCAAGGAGGGAAATTGGAACAGAATTATAGCCTCAAACCTCTTCCAATGGAGAAATGTTTTTGTTGTTGGGAAATCTGCCTGAGGCACCACCGCTGCATTTCCGGTTCCTACAGGATTTGAAGCACCAAAATTTGTGGTGCGGGTGCTTCGGATGTCAACTTTCCCTCATGAGGACTTGACTTTGCCCCTTCCAAGTTTCAACACGTTTCCTGCTCACATCTCTGGATCTGGCGTTTTCAACCAGTTCTGTCTGGAGGGCTTCTCCCCCCTTTTCAGGAGAACCGGTGCGCTAGAACCACTAGTTGTTTGGGTATGATTACACGATTACATCAGAGCAGATCGTTTTTTGTGGGACCCCATTGTCTGGGTGATCCAGGAGGAGGAGTCGAACGCATGGCATATCGTTTCCCCGAATGAATCTCGATAAAGTTAATTAAATATTTCTTGCTTGCTTTGGCTGGTTCAGGGAAAGAGTGGTCCGCTTGGTGTGGACTGTCCAACTGTGGCCCCCATCGAAACGCCGAGATGGGCCTCGGGAATTCGTGCTCCACCCGAAGCCTTGGAGTTGCCGCTGAAACAAGCTGCAGGCGAGCAGGCAAGTTGAGCCTTGAGCCTAGAGGTAGCCCAGGTGGGAAATTGCACTGTCAATTGGATTGGATTTTCGCTCAGGCCTGATGGGTACGTAGTCGTACTCCAAGTGGGAAAAAATTAGTAGCGTATCACTGTTCTTCCGATGATTGACCCCTCTTGGCGTTTTGCCTCGGTGCGAGAGCGGCTTCGTAAAGATCTCAACCGCTTGAACCTTCAACCAAGCCGCAGCAGCTGAGGTGCGGGGGAAAATTGTGCACCCAATGCCAGAATTTAGGAGCAGAAGGGTTTTGCGATTCTCCAGTTTTTATGCCTCCGGTGGATGCAACACGCTGGTCAAAGTTTAACTGATTCCTTCGTCGGTGTCAGCATTCTTCGCCTGGGTCTGGAGTCTGGACTGGGAAGCTGTGGACAGGAGTCTCCGAGTCAGTGAATCAGTGGCAAAAAAAAGACACCAAGCCCACACACGACCGCTCTTTGGTGGTCTCCATTTGACATTTTGGATAAAAACCACCAGCACGGGTCGAGTAAGTTTTCGCTAATGATGTCTGTGCATGACCAGCTTCCATTAGCATCGAGGTAGTGCTCCTTGTGGAGTCCGTTGACTGGCTGAAATACGAGCTATCGTGAACCGACGAAGAACCGCCAATTTGGAGTGCCTGAAGTCCGCCCCACCCCTGACTGGCACGGACTGGACCGTCCCCAGACTCATAGTCATATTAATATAATAAGACGAATCCACTAAAGGAACCTTTCTCCTGGCTCCGATCCGCAAAATCTTCTTTCTTCCTCTTCTCTGTCTCAGTATGGATGCCAATGGCAGACGGTAGTTAACCACCCCTTATGGAAGCGCTTCTGGGCAGCCTGCCCTCCTGCGCGGTATGTCCCGTCCCTTGAAATTGCGACTGGGTTTTGTTTTTATGGTGCTTCTTCGTTGATCGGGTTGCTAACGTGGGTTCGCTGATAGTTGACGTGCATGGTAGAGGCAGCCACTACTTCCACATGTGGGTTGACGGACGTCAACTGTATCTGCACGAATACCGCGCTGAATGCGCAGCTGGAGGCATGCGTCTTCAAAACATGCTCCATTAAGGATGCCCTGGGTATGTTCACCCTGGATTTCCCACTCGTTTTCGTTGCCTGGGTCTGACGATGGCTGTTTTGGGTCCTAGCCACCAAGAAGTTCTCATACGATACCTGCAACTACCCTTCGGTGGATGATGACAAAGTCTATCCGGCGGTGAACCTTGTAGGTATGGTGGTAGCCATTATTGCGGTCGCTCTGCGAGTCAGCGGTCGCTTCATCGGGTCAAGGATCGGTCTCGACGATTGTGCTATCATGGGTACCTTGGTGAGTTTGCGCGAGGCTGTTCCACGACTAGAATGTGGTGTTGACGATGATAGTGTGGAGCCATTGCCATTGCGGCCGTGGGTATTGCCCGTATGTTAATGCCTTTTCTTTCGCCTTTGTCATATTGTGGTGACATCTCGACTAACTGTTGGCAGTCGGACCTAGTGGTTTAGGAAAGGATATCTGGATGCTCACGCCCGATCAGATCACGAGAGTGATGCATGTAAGATTTTTTAATATCTAGTTTCCCGCGATCCTGGCCAGACTTTCTAACGCATATTATTTTAGCTCTTTTTCGTCGAAGAGAATCTCTATATCGCTTGTATCGCAATGACCAAAATCTCCATGCTTCTCCTGTACCTCCGATTATTTCCCGATGAAACGTTTCGACTGGTCACCAAACTTCTCCTGGTATTCACCACCTGCTGGGGACTGGCCATTCTATTAGCGCAGATCTTCTCCTGCCAGCCGCTGAATTATTTTTGGCATATGTGGGATGGCGAGCACGTGGGGAAATGCATAAACCATACCGCGCTTTTATGGTCGCATGCGATTATCAACATTGTTCTGGACGTCGTGATTATTGGGATGCCTATGCCAACATTAATAAAACTCAATTTATCACTGGGGAAGAAAGTGGGAATTTGTTTGATGTTCGCAGTGGGTATCATGTGAGTTCCCTCGTATGCCATCTCCAGTAAGGATCACCACTGATCATTTTCTTCCTTGCCAGCGTTACAATTATTAGTATCCTTCGGTTCATCACAGGTCTGTCATTTAGCACGACCGATAACCCTACGAGTAAGTCTGCTACTCTCCATCTATCGCGAGTTTTACAATTCTAACTCACGTTTGCTTTTAAAGAAAAGTTCGTCGGCGTAGGTGTATGGAGTCTCCTCGAAGTCGACATCGGCATCCTCTGCGCCTGTATGCCCGGAATCAGAGCTTTCTTCAACTATGGCTGGGCTGTCCTCACAGACAAGCTGTCTGTCTACGGCTCGTCACGCAGCCACAGCAACACAACCTCTCGTGTTCCCACCCACTCAAAATCCAGCCAGCAGCAGAGCGGGAACGGCGGAGAGTTCATTCGATTACAGGAAATCGAGAGCACGAAAGACGTGACCGCACCGTAACTGTGTGGCAAATTATGTATATCATGAATACCATTCTTACACCCAACCCGGGTACGAACCCACGATCTATCCCTCGACCTTATTATGTTTATGGTGGGGGTTATAAGGGACCAGCCGCCACGTACGAGCGGCACTTGACTTTCACGGCCATAATCCCCTGTGCTGGAGTCGAATTAATACGCGACGGCTCGAACCTATGATGGTCCTTTCCCCAACGAACCGTTGTATGTGCGACGGACGTGGGATTGGCTCTCTCAACTGGAGCAGGCTCCTTTGCTATTTATTTTCATCAAATCCACTGTCAGCATATTCCCGAAGGGGTAGCTTATAGTGGAAGGATGAAAAGGATGTATTAAAATCTTGTTAATTATACCCAAAATCACTTTAGCATATTATACATTTAATATTAAGTTACGGAATCATAATAGCCATGTCATGACCAAGATATAGCCCTACCCATAACAGTTCTTTTTCCCGATTAGGCCTTTAAGTTTTTATCCCTCGTTTCTCACCCATGAAGGATTGCACGCCGATTATATCCCTTTTGAATCCTACATCTTGCTTAACCCAGCCCTTTCTGTTCTGAAGGGGTTCACCGTTCGTGGCTTGCCGAGACCCCGCAATGGGGAAAGCCGTTGGTCGGAACCCCGGGTTTAATGTGATATTACCCGGCTAGTCGATGCAATAGTATCCGCTCGAGCTCTAGTGGGTGAGCAAGGTTCAAAGGAATCGTATATAGACCCCAATCACCAACAGACAGAGATCCTCCTGGGGCAAGGGCAAAGTTTGAGTTTCCAGCCAACTGACCTGCCAATAATGGATCCCTTTAAAGGCCCACTACTACCCCAGGTTTTAATTGCCAGTCAATAAACCCTTTGTTTTCCATTTTGTTTACACCTCGATATACACCACCCCCCCAATGCAAGGAATGAATATAATGCAATGAAATGATGTTCACAAGTTTCGCCAGCGACAGCTCCCCGGCCCTCCAATACCTCTTCACCGTCTTCTTCACCATAACCATCTACAACGCCGCCGAAGTGATCATCCTCGCCTTCGCCACCTTCAAACGCTACAGCGGCTGCTACTTCACCTCCCTCCTCGTCACCTCTACGGGCCTCACAATCTCCACAATCGGCAACGTCTACTACTTTTATAGTAACGACAGCGACACCCAAAAATACGCCCCCGTCTCCCTCGCCCTCCTCGGCTGGTGCGCCTTCGTCACCGGCCAAGCCCTCGTCCTCTGGTCCCGCCTGCACATCGTCACCCAAAACCGAACCACCCAAACCTCCATCTTGATCTTGATCATCACCACCGCCGTCCTCCTCTACCCACCCACCATCGTCCTGGCCTACCTAGGCAACGGCCCCGATACAACCCCCTCCATCTCCCTCGCCTACCGTATCTGGGAAGATATCCAGCTCTCCCTGCTTACCCTGCAAGAGGCGGTTATATCGGGGACCTATATCTGGCACGTCCTCCGGCTGTCCAAGTTATTAGAGGATAGTTATAAGCAGAAAATCATCTATCAGCTCCTGGCGATCAATGCGATTATTCTCGCTATGGATGGGATTCTGCTGGGAGTGCAGTTTTCGGGGTATAGGGGCGTGCAGATTCCGTTGAAAGGGTTGATTTATTCGTTGAAGCTGAAGTTGGAGTTTGCGGTTTTGGGGCGCTTGGTTAGTTTTTCGAGGCCGGGGGGGAGTAATGAGGCTTGGGATGATCGGTTGGTTACCGCTGGGTAGTTTGTAATTGATCTATAGGAATAATGAATGTCATGTCCGGATTTTTTTTGCCCTTTTTCCTTTAACCATCCGTTGACCACCTACTATCAACCTACGAGAGGGATACCAGGATCCAGAAGGTTTCGCTATCCGAGCCGTAAAAATTAGGAGGGATATATCACTATAACCTGCATCAAGGCAGAGACGAAGTGATCGGATATTAAAATCAAACCCGATGGGTCGATATTGAAAGCTAAAGATGAGCTTAAAGTGGTGGTTGGGCGATTAGCCTAAAGAGCGGGCGAATTGTTGATGTATGATTGGAGTGCTGGGCCGAAAACCACTATAGTCTCAAAGGTTAAAGGGATGGAAGCTTCGCTTCGGACAGCCGGGAATTTCAACGGTTATAGAAGGAATCATGCCACCCGAGCCCTTTTCCTTCGCTGATCCGCTTTTTGCGGGGATAGAGAGATGGTGGTGAGAGACTGGAATGCTTTGGTTTGGCGTGCTGATTGGACCCATTCTTTCGCCATGACGGGGATTCGGTTCACACTTCCACTTCGGCCGGAAACAAAGTTCATTCTTCCTTCTCGGACTTTGAGTATGGACCAATGAGGGTCGCGTATCATTTTGCAGTGTGGATGTTTTCAAGTCTTCGCGGGCTGTCAGTTCTTAAGAAGCGTTGAAAGTCTCCACTGAGAGAGCGTGCGGTACTCACCTGAAAGGGGATCGCCGCTGAAAAGATTGTTTGATCAGAACCCGTTCCTCTTCTCTTATTTTAGCTCATTGTCTTAGCCCAGGATACGATCCCGACAGAAGATTGGAAGGGGCGCCTTAACAATCATAAGAACCTGGCTGGCACTGCAGAAACCCCGAGACAGCAAGAGTGAAGTATGAGTGGGAGGTGACGGTCAAACCCCACCAGCCACACTTTGCTTTCAGGATCTCTCCATAAGCCTCGGGAGAAGCAGATCTCGGTTTGTAGCCATCACGAATACTTTATTCCCCATCTATCCTACTCCAGGTGTGTGACATCAGCTCCCCAAGGGTGCCAGCTAGACTTGGGATGAATGCGACCGTAGGGCTGTCTCCCAACCAAGATGCAGTGAACGCTGCTCGTTTCCCAATCGGGTCATCCACCACGAGTGACGCTAGTGGCCCTGGAACCACAAAACGAGTTGAAATCCACGACTCTGGTTGGTCAGACGGGTATCAAGAATGTGGCTGAGCGGGGAAAAGCTCCAGACACCGCCACAACTGCTTGATCTTGATTGATTGCTGCCTGCTAGCTGAAGTCAACGTCATTGGTGTTCCCCCAAAGCCAAAAAAGAAAAAGAAAAAAAAAAGAAAGAGCGATCGAGATTCCAGAGTATTTGACTGAAGACTCCCCCCAGCTTGTCGTGTTGTCGCAAGTTCCTCCTCACCCGTTACCCCGCTTCCAGCTCCCCGGCCAACATGGGCCGCAAGAGCGAAAAGGCACAACTCGCCGAGCAGCAACAGAATCAATCCCAACAGACCTCCATTCCAGGAAGCTATCACGATATCCAAAATAATACCCCACACCCAGATGGCGCTCCACCAGGCTACTCCGAAACCCCATCTCTCTCCTCTCCCACCCTCTCCCTCCGCCAGCCAGCCCTAACATCCACCCCGGGCCTCCTCCCCATCGACCTAACACAGTACATGAACCCAAGCGCATCGATCTCCAAGGACGCAACAACCGTCACCTTCTGCCGCCCCGACCTCTGCAAAGATGTAGACGCCCTCTTAAGCTTCCTCTCCACACAGGCCGCTCTCCCGCCTCGACCACAGATCCGTATCACAGGGACGAACGATAGCTACGGAGAGGGTAAAGTCGACTTTGATATCCGCGTTAATCTCATGCGGTATATCCTTCCTCCACCGGGACAATCACCTCTCAATTATGTGAAAGTGGTCGAACCGAACGAGCCTGCTCGACGCGGCGATTCTGCAAACTCGACAATCCCACATGTCGATGGCGGGTTAAAACAGTGGGCTTGGCGATTCTGTCGCGATAAAACCGCAAATAAAGCGTCTGTCCCCCCCACCCCACAAACACACTTTACCATCTTAAGCTAATGGGAATGTATATATGGGTGTAGATTTATCCTCGAACGCACCGTCCCAAACTGGAACACCCCCCTCCTCGAAGGCTGCATCCGCACTCTCCTCGCCTCCCTAAACTATCAAGGCCGCCTATCCATCACCTTCCCCCTCACACACAGCAACGTGGTCATCACCACCCAGCCCCAGAACCAGGGGATCATACCGCGACTGTTCTCGCTCTTGGCTGCGACGAAGCAGTACGCCGTTGCGCAGTCGGTGTGGCCGTACGCGAATATTGCGTCGTCGTCTGGGGCGGGGACGGAGGAGAGTGGTGGGGGAGCAAGGAGGGAGTGTGTGGTGCAGAGTGAGGAGGATTGGTGGGATGTTTGGAGGGATGCGTTGGCGGCCGCGATGGTGGAGGGGAGGAAGGGGTGGGTGACGTTGGAGGATGTGATGGATAGGGCTATGATGGGGAAAGGGCCTGTGCAGGGGAAGAAATGGGGAGGGCATTCTTGATTTACTTATGAACATCGATACTAATTAATACATCTTATCTCTCGCATCTTCTCTTATCTTCGTTTGGAGGTCTCTAGAGTGGGGTTAAATATACTAACTTGAGGGTGAATTCAGTGTTCAATATTGGCTTTTCTGGATGGGCACGCTAAACAAATCCACGCTAATTAAGATAGATAGAGAGAGAGAGAGAGAGAGAGAGAGAGAGAGAGAGAGAGAGAGAGAGAGAGAGTTGCGAAAACAGGAGGTAAAACTGCCTTGCCATAGTGGAGAAATCCAACACGCTATTCTACAACCAACGAAACGAGGGTCGCCGTCCAATTCCTTTAAAAGTACCCTTTTCCCGCTCGGTTGTGTTCATGAGGGGACCTCCGTATGGGCCGTATCCACCCAGGTGGCTTCAGGTTGAGTTATAAACTCGGGTTCATTGCTTCAGTAATGGTAACTGCGTGGTGTGTTTATGATTAAGATTATCTATGGTAGGTATAGATTGCGGCACGAGGGACCACATTGGCTGGGGCCACAACCTCCCCTTTTGGAGGGAAGCTTTCTCGCCATCTTGCATTAAGGTTGGTAGCAGGAACTAGGGAACTTATTATCGGAGTCCCTGTCATTAATCCAGTTGTTTTCTCCCGCCACCGAACCCACCACTGTAGCTGAATGCAGTCACCACCGTCACCACCACCAATATTGCCTTGACTATACAACTGAAGGGAAGAATAAGGGGTCAGTACCACATCGCTACTCGTCAAACAAAGACCTAAAGCTAGAGCCACCCCCAGTAGGCCTCATACCTACCCACGTAGATGTCGGATAGTGAGGTACAATTAAGCATTATCCCAGCCACAGCCAAGACCACATATCCAAAAATATATCCAGCGTCCGACCCAATAACGACAAGAGACAAGAGAGGAGGTCTTCCGCTGACCTGGTCCTCTCCTCTCCTCCCCAGCCTGGTCTCCGCTTCAGGGGCTTCTGCACTTTAACCGACAGCTCCGCGGAGAAAGGCAACACTGGATAGCGGGGAGGAAGACTCGCTGCCCTGTGCTCAGCACATCATGGATTTTTATTAGGTAACAGTTTGACCAAATTATGCAGGGATGTTGTTCACGCGCTAAAATCCCGAGGAATCTTCTATTATTATTTATACAAACGAAAAGTTGCGGCCTCTCGTTGGTCCGCGGTCTCATTGGAAACGCCCGAGAAGAGTAGCTAAGCTATGCGCGATTTCCCATCAAACTCCCTCAAATTATCAACCAGAGGCACAACAACCGATTCAAAGACCTGCACATGAGCCGTCTCATCCTCTAGCATCATATCCGCCATATCCAACCCAAACAGACACTGTTTCACAACCTCCCCATATCTCAACCCACTTTCCATTTCCACAGTCGGCAGATATCGAGCCGCCGTTTTCAGATTCGCAACTGCCTCAAGCGTATCCGCATCTTCAGCCGTCCTTAACGCCTTGAGATTCTGACACAACGAAAGTTCCACAAGAACTAGCCCCAGCGGAAACAGAATCTCGTTCCGGATTAACGCAGACGAGGTCTTCTGTTTACATAGGCTTTGATCACGTGCCATTTGACAGAGGATGTAGGGACGATCGACCCGGTTGGATGGTTGGTTGACGAACATAATGTCACGAGCGCTCCAGGAACCGGTTAGCCAGCTCCCGTGGAATTGGAGAACGCTACATGCGAGGTTTACGGCGAGGACTAGGCGATCGCGGCGGGTGAATATATACCCGTCTGCTTGAGATGGACGTGGGGTCGTGGAAGAAGCTGCGATAAGTGCCTCGAGGGATTGTGATTGGAGGTTTTCGGCGACGCTGCGGACGTAGTACATGTTGTGTCTGTATTTCTCGTCTGTAACGTAGCCGAGGAGTGCGCGCTGCTGGTCGTTGAACTTTATATTGGATATTACGGAACAGAGGTCTGAGATTATGGATGTCGGTGGTGTTTTTCCGGGTGGAGTCGGTTGCGGGGGCTCGGGCTCGGAGATGATGAGGTTAAAGGCGACTTTTGTTTGCTTCTTGTTGGTATGAGTTTGCGTTGCTTCTAGCTGATTGGGAGTGGTATGATACGCAGAGGGTGGGGGGATATTATTTGACTCGGCCTCAACCTCGTGGTGGTGGCTTCCATGTCCCCTCGATGTGAACACCATGCGAAATTTGGGGCTCGAGGTCTCGTCCGGCATATTAAGGATATCTAGCAAGGAGAAATCCAGGACAAAGCGTACGGAATGCTGGGCTCTACATGGGCAGTTCCAGCATTGACCCTGCATAATGCTGTTATAGAGGCTCGAGGCCGATTTTCGAGCGCGTCTCTGGAGCAATAGCGCTCGCTTTGAAGCGCCCTTGCGCTTCCTCGTCGTTCCATGGTTATAGGATTGCTCTACCAATGTTTTCAGGATGGTGTTGGTGGTATGGATTCGCGCAAAGAGATCCGCGTACACGCTCTTCGAGAACACATCGCGGAATTTCTTAACCTTCTTCGTTAACGAGGAACTTGCATCGGAGTCCTACCAGGAACGATGTCGGGTCAGTATCAAGGAAGAAAGAGGGGTATTGTCAATGATGCAAAACTAACACACGGAGTAGTGATTCCATCTTTCAAACCCAACCGTCCAGATATATCCTCCAACAACATGGACAACTCGTTTGCCGTTTTCACGAAGGGTTCGAAGCTCCTTCCTAGCCTCGCTTGAAGCTTCTCCTCAATTGCTTCGTTAACCCAGGTGTCTGCCTTGGGATTCCGTATCCAGTTCCTGAACTCGTATTCATCTTCGATCACTCCGTCAAAGGCTTGCTCGAGTGTGTTGAGGAATATTACCTGCTGCGCTCCCAGATTGGAGAGATAGCTCTCCAGCTCTCTGAGGTATCTCTTCGCTCTGAGGCTCTTGAGTGTCTCCAAACCCTGCACATAGTTATCGAGTTGGTTGACGAGCAATGGTAAGATAGCTAATGCGAGTCCAGTCGCCTCGACTCCGGTCACCATCTTCCATAAGGATTGATTTTCATGCCAAGTCGAAGGGATTGTGGTCGAAGTGAGGATCAAAGTGTCGAGATTTGATGGGTTGATTGAAGGCGAGGCTCCGATCAGTTACCCCGCACTCAGCTGATCCTGGTCACGACGCTCTGTCCGACTCGAGAGGCGCCTCATTAATCACTGGAAAACATGGTGTATTGCTCCTGCCTTCAGTGATAAAGGAACCAATCTTTCCAGATGGTTGCTTCAATAGCATCACTCGTCGTGAAATATCTTCAGCAGTTCAACGAGCTAATAACGTCCGGCCGTTTATCACTGCACGAAGACGAAGTGCCGTTGGCCCTTTGGGAAGATGAGCTCGGTCGACTACGAGTCTGGGCTGCGAATATTGGAGCTCATCAAACGGGTCTATCATCACTAGACTACCGATTGCGCGATGCGTCCCATGTGAAGGAGCAGCTATTTCGCCTTCTTCGTCGGCTGCAACGAGCGCATACAGATATTTTAGATCCTGCGGCGGCGGGCGAGACGGTATCCGACCCTTCTGATTTATCAGACTCATCCGACTCAGAAGATGATGGAGTTAACGAGACGGAGGCCCAAAGTATTTATAATTCGCTCCGTGAGACGATCAACTGCTTGTTTCAAATTTCGATGGTGATTCGCCAGCCTGCACACCATGACCGTCTGCTAGGAACTCAAAAGCTCGACGCAGTCCCCTTTGAGCATTTCGATCGAGGACATGTCCTCGAAAAGTTCCCGGAAGCAGAAGAGAAAATGGTGAACTTGTTGGGGAAGGCTATTTCAGAGCGGCGAGCAGTCCTGCGATATCGACAACGACACCATGAGAAACTCAGCCAAGGCATCAAGAATGTCCTGACAGATCAACCAGACGGTGCTTCAACGAAGTTATCGGAAACGATCGCAACGGAGTTCGTGAAACCCCCAACCAACACCCTTGATGTTGACAGTAAATCCCGAGTTTCTCAAACATCCTATGCGCAGACTCTCCTCGGGGGAGAGAAAGGGATGACCATTCCTCCCCCGCCACCTGGTTCCGCGAACGGTGCATACTTCGAGTGTCCATACTGTTTTTACATCATTACTATTTCCAGCAGAGGTTCATGGGCTCGTCATATCTTCCATGATCTTATGCCGTATGTCTGCACATTTCCGGACTGTACCACTGCAAAACGTTTATACGATAGTCGTCATGAATGGTATTCCCACGTCCAGCAAGAACACCTGGCGGAGTCAAAAGGGAGCAGTGCAAAAGTTTGCCCCCTTTGCAAAGAGCAAATAGCGCCTGGGCCACACATGGAAAAACACCTTGCCAGACACCTCGAGGAGCTTGCCCTCTTTGCACTACCACGACTAGAGTCTGGTGATGATTGCGCTTCGGGGGCCTCGATATTATCCGCGGGATCGATGGAAGAACGACTTGCTGGGCTAGAGGGGGAGTCGTCCAGTGAGGCCGATTTTACAGCCGACTCGGATGAAGCTATCGAAAGCAATCAGTTCTCCCCAGAGGCTTCCGGGCCAAACACGGGGGGCGAGACCATCCATATGACCGAGCAGATAGAAGCTATCGGTGGGAAGAAAAACACAGTCGATGACCCGAATATTTTCGATCCCGAAGTATTCCTTCAGGACGAAAAGGAAGATAAAATTGTTCTATGGCATCGAGGTTCTGGGCACGTGATTCATTTCCCCCGTGATTCCATTGGAGACGGCGTCATTAGCATTCGTATCCTCAGGCGACGCGCAGCGGAACTAACCCATACATCCGACCCAACCCGCGTTAGGCTCCTCTACAAGGGCAAATTGCTGAAAGACGACTCACTACCCTGCCGAAATGAGGGACTTAAATCCGGGTCGGTGGTCAGCTGTGTAGCCTCTGAGATGCTAAGGGATGATATGCCAACAGAATTTGATGCTGATTTGGAGGCGGGAGTGCTGGACAGAGGACCTAGAAGGGAGGAGAAGCGGGGGGAGATAGCTACTAACAGAGACGAAGGTGAAGAGATCCCTGAAAACGACAGTCCTACAAACTCAAATGAGGCCATGCTCAAATATCTGACACATACCAAAGATCTTGACGGTGCGTCCCGATGGGCAGCTTGGGGCAATACCGAGACAAACGAGGGTATCCTGACTGAACGACATTCCCTCCCAGCTCCGGCTCCAGACTTGAAAGCTTTCGCGACCCCGCTTGACCAAGTCTATGCCCTGAAGTCGTATTTCCACGAGGAGCTTCTGCCGTTATGCGACGCCTTCACCTCCAATCCTCCCAGCGACGGCGAACTCCGTAATTCTGAGTACAACAAGCTTTCAGAAACTCTCTTGGCACAGATAATAGTGAAAGCAGACAGCATTGAGGCCACTGGTGACGAGGATGCCCGGCTTGCCCGTCGGGACCTGATAAAAGAAACCCAGACAGTGTTCTACAATTTGGATACAGCAGCTGGGAATTAGGACAGTGTATGAAATCCATACTTGGGGGGACAACTTGAGTGAGAAGCATTACCATGTATTAGGACTCCTCTCATAGAAAAGCCTATATGTAAAATTAGAAAAGTGTTTACAATTCTTGTCATAGGTTAAGGCCAGGTTCTTTTTTGGGGATGATGTTGGGAACCAAAGGATTATAGATTATAGAAGACGGATCATGCTTTTAATCTTTTCTATATACAATTGACCCTACACCTTGACGGGAGAAATACCTTGTATTAGTAGTGCTCTCTCGTTGTGGCGGGGGTATGGACGTTTGAATCTAAAGCTGCGAATATAGCTTCAAGAATAGTATTAGATACAAAAGGGATAATCCTAAGGAAAAGAGAAAACCGTTAGATATAACTTCTACTTATAAGAAAGTGCAGAAGACTTACGAATATTCGCCCAAAGCTCCACCATCTGGATAAAAAACCCCAATCTCAACGGATGCCTCAGCAGCTTCATCGCCAAATCCCTCGTTGCCCCGCTGAGACCACCAGGAGAATGATGACCCCATTTCTTAGCCGCATACTCCAGTAACGGATACCTATACATCCGATCGTCCAGAAACAGAAGCCCAGAGCACGGCCCCGGCTCAAAAACATCAAAGGACAAATACGTAAGACAAACAGTGGTGATATATGTCTGCGGGTCAGGGATCCCCTTCACCCCCGCTCGCTGGAAATATTCCTGTGCCGTGTAGTGCAATAGCCCAACCGTATTACTCCCTCCATCGATAACCACCAGTCCAGCACAGAGTGAAACGATATCTTCCTCTAGTGACAGAGCAGCGTCATCGATATCTGCGTCGCCTGGTTCGACGGCTACAGCGTGTCGAAGTTCAGATACCGTCAAGGGGCGCAATGCAAAGGAAACCCAGCATAGGATTCTCTTAGCTAGATCCGACTCTTCCTGCGGTTGGTGTTCTATCCGTTCCATGGCTTCGTCGTAGGTTGCGTCTAGTTCGACGGGGAGAGAGCCCAGCGCTTCGCGGAGACTCTTGCGGCTGACTTTTGCGGTGAGGGAGTCCATATGGAGCCGGGCAAGGAGGAACCTGTGCCCAAATAATCAGCAAAAGGTCATATTTGTCAAATGGAGTGCTACTACTGACATCCCCTGCGACTTCTCAATAATCGCCTCGATAATATTACTTTGTAACCCAGGATCACACGCCACGAACCTTCGCAAACGACGCGCACCCTCAATCCGACACCGAAGATATTTCTCGATATCGTCATTATTAGCACGAATCTCGACCCGGACCGCATCTTCATTGAAACCTGGCTCTAGAATCGACCCGTGTCTCGAGGTTACTAGGACGTGTATCCCGGGATGGGATCTCTGGAGAGCTTTGATCTTCCGGACGAATAGTTCCCTGCAGGTGATTTCGGGGCATTCGTCTAGGGCATCCACCACGATGAAGACTTTGGTGAAGCGCTGGATTTCTGTTGCGAGGAGTTCGTGGATTTGAGGTAAATCTGGAACTTTTCGGTTGGCTTTGCCGGTGTTGTATAGTGATACTAATGCTGGGGATAGAGTGGGTTGAGCTTGGGATAGCTGTTGGAGGAGACTTGCGGTGAGGTTGCGGGCAGTTTGGTGGATTTCTTCTTTGTAGTTACAGTACATGTATGTTATGCCGATGTCGTCGTGGGCGAAAGTGCGCTTGAGGTGGTCGACGACGATGGAGCTGTTGAGGTTAGTTGGATCGCAGGGAGATGGTCTTTAGGGCTTGCGTACGTGAGGATCGTTTTACCGGCGCCAGCTTTGAGGTATGGATTAGCCTATGGACAGAAACGGGGTGCTGTATAACCTACCGATTCCTTCGCAGAGCATTATTTTCCGTGCTCCACTTAGCCAGTTGTTGAACGGGGCAGACTCTAGGAACCACTGGCCTGTCCCCTGTTGTCGTTTCTCGACAAGTTCCTGGTGTCTCGCGGTGAAGTTAAGAGGACATATCCAGTCGATGATGTCCTGACTCCTTTGATCTGAGTTGTTCAGTAAGGGGGTTCTCAAATGACAAGAGGGGGGGTATTTGGTTACCTCTTTGACACTTTTGGAGCCCTGCGACCTCTTCCGCAATTGCCTTTGCACTATCTTTGACACCATCCAGGTCAGATTTCATTGCAAGAGATAGTTTGCTAGACATAATTTAGAGAAATGCATCATATAAGTGATTAACCAGTAGGAAAGAAAAGAGACTCACAAATGATCCTTCTGCAACGCCAACCCAACCAACGACTTCACCCTCTCAATACCCTCAATATAACTCTCAACCTCATATTTATCCAGCGTCCACACCAATCTCCTCAACCCGGAACGCCTCTTCAACTTCCCCGCCAACCCCTCCACATCGCACTTAAACCGATCCAACGGTCCACCCACCGTCGCAAGGGATCGAATATCCCCAAACCACGGGTCCTCCTCAATCGACCCCTCCACCCTCGATTTTAGACTCATCAGCAGAACAAGCAGATGAGCAGCTTCCTGCTCTAACCTGCATTTCTCCCTCGGAGCATCCCTGACGTCATTTAGGTATTTGACCGCTTTCGTACACCCGCTGATCAACTGGCTTATACTAGCTGCTAACCCGACCGCCGTGACGGGGTCCATCATGGCTTGGCCTGGGTTCTGAGAAGATGCGGTTGCGGACGGCGAGGTTATTATCCCCTGATGTTCATCGCAGCTCTATCCATGCCGCTATCGGCGTGTTTTCACTGGTGAGATGAGGTGAGATCTGAGATCTGAATTTTTC
The DNA here is from genome assembly GCA_027569885.1 of Aspergillus diversus. NCBI lineage: Eukaryota > Fungi > Ascomycota > Eurotiomycetes > Eurotiales > Aspergillaceae > Aspergillus > Aspergillus diversus. Next base: position 190,715 of record JAPDKZ010000022.1, read on the forward strand.
AGGCTCGTGCTCGTGTTTCTGGGGGTTCAGGAATCAGGTGATTGTGGCGCAAGGCTATCTTGAGTGCCCTGGTGGAGTGCTACTTAATACATCTTGAATGCAGTGAGGCTGTATTGAAATGCGAGTGTTTGTGACAGGTCCGATTTAGCGTGCCAATATCTGCAGCGTACATACAGAGTTCTCTCGGGAGGTTTAACTTTGTGGCTTGTTCTCATGCACAAGTCCAGGGAGTTAGGAGGCGATTGGCTCTACGTGTTTGATTAAGCAGGATCTGAAACTTCCAATGCACAATCCTACACAAGCAGAGTAAGGTGCTAAAACCAAAGCGGAAGGACCCCCTCCCCACTCCTTTGAACATATAATAAGTTGCTAGAAGAAAAGAAATTCATTGCTACAAAATATAGACATTCACTCATTACAACCCCAACCTTATTTACACAGGAACAGCGACTGCACATTACAGTAGCTCTTCAGACCACCATCACCAAGCTCATGACCAATACCAGACTCCTTGTGACCACCGAACGGCGCAAGAGGGTTCAGCTCCAGATGGGCATTCACCCAGACGCTACCAGCCTGCAACTGGCGGGCGATCCGGTTAGCGGTTTCGGGACTAGTAGCCCACACGGACGCACCGAGACCCATCTTGGTGTTGTTGGCGCGGCTGATGACGTCTGCTTCGTCTTTCCATTGCATGACGGGGACGATAGGCCCTAACAAGCTTCATTAGCCTCATGCTTATTCACTCAAACAAAAAAGACCACAAAAGGAAGAGGGTAACAAACCAAAAGGCTCCAACGTCGCAATCCTCGAATCCTCCGGCGGGCGATCAATAATCGTCGGCGTAATAAAGTATCCCGGCTTCTTCTCATTCACCCCACCAAGCGCAACATTAAGGTTCTCCTTCTCGATATCATCGAAGAAGGTCTTGACGCGGTCATACTGCATGGCGTTCTGGACGGGGCCGAGGAAGTTGCCGGCCTCGAGACCGTCGCCGACAGCCAGGCTCTTGGCGTGGGCAACCATGGCGGCGAGGAAAGGCTCGTAGATGGATTCGTGGACGTAGATGCGTTTGATGGCGAGGCAGATCTGGCCGGAGTTGAGGAAGGCGAGTTGGGCGATTTTGGGGGCGACACTGGCGATGTCGACGTCTGGGCAGATGATTGTGGGGTCTTTGCCGCCACTACATTACTTAATTAGTCTCTTTGGGATTTTTAGGGGAAAGGGAGTGGAAGAGGAAGGGGAGGAAAGGGAGGAATACAGTTCAAGTGTAACACGCTTGAGAGTCTTGCTAGCGCTCTCCATGACCTTTTTTCCGGTAAAGGAAGAACCAGTGAAACTGATCTTATCCGGGCCAGGGTGAGCAGTCAACCACGGACCCAGGTTGTCGTCTCCAGAGAGAACCTGGAGGACACCGCGGGGGAAGAACTTCTGGCCGAGTTCGACGATCTTGAGGCCACCATATGGAGTAAAAGGGGATGGTTTGATGATGATCGGGTTACCGGTCACCAGGGAGGGGACGATCTTGTTAACGGCGAGCTGGATGGGGAAGTTCCAGGGCACGATGCCAACGGCCACACCGAGCGGAGTGTATCGGATCAGAGTCTTGCGGTTCTCGTCCTCGTGGGCGATTTCTTCCTTCAGCTCAAGGTTGCCGAGGGTGCGGCCCCAGTTGACGGCGGTGGCCAGCTCCATTTTGGCGAACATGAGCTGGTTTTGGATAATTAGCTTTCGCTTCCTTTTCCTAGGAGAGAGGAGAGAGGCAGGGGCTATTCACAGGTTTGCCCTGCTCGAGGGTGAGCAGCTTAGCGAGGTCATCCGAATGCTTCTCGATCTCGTCAATGAAGGCCAGGATGGCCTCCCGACGCTCCGCCCATGGAACCTGCGACCAGGTCTTGAACGCCTCCTTGGCAGCAATAACCGCAGCATCTACATCCTGCTCCGTTGCAACCGGGACCTCAGGTAACGCCTTGCCGGTGGCGGGGTTAATTCCATGCCGTGTCTGAGCGGTAGAGCGCAGCTCGCCATCGATGACGTTGCTGTAGTGGCTGAAAACGTTGAAAGAGCGATCACCTGCGGAACCCATGTTGACCTTTCAATACAATTGCAGATGAATCTTGGTTAAAAAAAAATGACAAAAAAACGGGAGGGGGGCCGATAATATAGCACAACGGGCCTGAACCTCGGGGCGCCTGTTGATCCTTGATCTCCCCCTCCCCTCCCTCCTCGGCTGGCTGCGGGGGTGTGAGTGAGGGGTCGCCAAGGGGCCCTAAAAGATGAGAATCTTCTGGTCCAGCTCCATGGGCGGGGTCAAATGGCCAATTTGTAATAAAGCGTCATCCAGCTCATCCAGCCCTCATCGAATAACCGCCTTCATGGTGGGAAGTTGTGGATACTCGTGGGCCGGATCATCTCCGGCTAATGCCTTTCGCGCACACCGCCGCTCCACTGCTAGATCCAAACAGGGGAAGGAAGTTATGATTCTTCACAAGGTGCAAATACTCCTGCATTTGGCCGGAACCGCGGGAGAGTATTTAAATCGAACCTTAAGCTGCTGCTTACTGGGCGATCTTGTGTCTAGTGCAGTTTGCAGGTTATTGCATGATGCAGGAGGCAGGGGTTGGAGGCTGGGCACACCACCATATCCAGTGCTTATTGACTCCATTTTTCGGAGGCATTTGGAGTCACTCTTGTGGATTTCAGGCGGATAGTTTCTGCCATTTTCAGCTGAGAAATTATTCGGAGTAGAAGAATCGGCAACGCAGCCTATCTCGGGTTGTGGCCGCGACGAAGATCGGGACCGTTTTAGGGTTCAGGCTAGCTCCTGATTGGGTATCGCGGAATGGCATTCCTCACTTTTCCTTCCTTTTCAGGGTGATAGATCAGATGAAGGGAAACGGATTCGAACGAATAAAAGGATCTAATGCCGCTGGAATCTTATCCTTTCTTATTTTTCAAACAGTCTGGCAAAATCCAATTCTGCGGAGACTTTGGACTAGCTACAGGTTACAGACGTCATATGGATTGTGAGCGGAAGCCCATCCCGAAGAAAATCAGAAATAGGGAAAAGCAACTGCGGGCTTTCCTTGTCGAAAGAGCACCGTCCAAGCACTAATAGGCCCAAATGACGGGAATCCGAGCAAAACCTCTGGAATTGGTGTTCTTTACAGGCATAAGCTACCTGTTGTCCAGTATATCGATATCCATTTGAGGATAGTATCGCCAGAATTGGGTGGGGTAGTTACGAAGCGGGATATATATCGTTCCTACCCCGCGACTCGCTTCCAAACTACCAAAACACCAAGTTAGAAAAAACTAGCGGTACAATTCTCAACGCTAATGAACCGTTAAAGCGATCCAATTAGGACAAAATAAACCTCGCAATAACCAAAAGGTCGAGATAGACCGGATGACAGGGAGGGGAAAATAGCCTCGGGATTACCGGAGATAGTCTTCCACGAGGTCATCCACAAGGAGGGACGACCCGGAGCGTTGAAACGGGAGCTATCTGCTCGTAGTTAGTGTCTATGCCCAGAGACTTGGGAGGGGTAAGCACGGAAATAACTCTTCGCAGGCTGACAGCCTCAACCCGGGTTCATTGGGGTTCAGTGCCCGAAGATAGCTCCAATTTAGTTTCAGTGTTGTTGGATGCTCTGGAAAGAACCCTCGGCTGTTTGAGCTTTGCCCGGGTTCCGCGGCCATCCGTTTCATGGGGAAAAGAAAGAGAGAGAAGCGTTTGAGAGCACGGGGATCAAGATTGAGTTAGTGTTGAACAAGTATTCGACCCCCGCTAGTAATTCTTCCGTAACGCTAAACCCAAATAAGAAGTATAACACCATTACAACATATAAACCCATGGTATGCCAGGCGTATTTCGGATAAAAATAGGCTATGCGGGAGGTTAGATTAATGCAGTGCATAATTTTAGTGAAAGGGAATGTTTTGTTTGTCTCTTCACATGTTGGATAGGCGATGGTTAAGAGCTTTTTCAAAGGGATAATTATCATTTAAGAAATCCGGATCTCATTAGCATCGATCCTAAACAAAATGATGCTTGATGGAAATGCGATAGAAAACCCTTCTTTTCAGCCTTTCGGTTCATCTGTGGAAGGAAGGCTAGCGGAAATAACAAGCTGCGGCTCCAGTGGAACAAAAACCAAACACATCCATTCCACAGGGTCTGATTCCCCAAACCAAACGATCGGCATGGCTGTGTTGCTCAAATCGCCAATCGAAACCACGAGAGCTCCCAAAGCCAAGCAAAGGAACGGGCCTCGGGGAATCGAGGAATCTGACTGGACTTGGACCAAGGCAAACCCACCACGATTGACATTAGTGCTCTCAGTCCCTGGACGAAAATGGAAGTGATGTTCCAAGACGAGTTTCCTGAACTGGATACATTGTGCTGCCAACACTGAGCAGCGCAGCCTCGTGTTGAGTGCTATTTTTCAGCCTTTCGCGCGTTCGATGCCGCCGCTAATTCTTCCTCTGTTCGTCTGACGGTGGTTTGGGTTCGCCCCTGAGGAGCAAAGCAATGTCTGACAGCGCAGTTTGTTCTCCTTGAGCTGGATTTCTTGTTAGTATCAGGTTTGTGGTGTAGCTGGTAAGAATTCTTCTCGCTGTCAGTGGCTTGAACCAGCTGGACGCGTGAATTCCGTTTGTTCCTCCAGAGTTCGAGCCCCCTTTTGCCGTACCCCAGCAGGATAACATCCCGCCCTACGAAGAGCAAATAGCGCGCAGAGATGGAGGTCGCTCGGCCTGACCGTCGACACGGAACCCTTGAGGTCGATATGAGGCACCAGGATACGCATAAGGAGGCCACAAAAACGACATATCCCCCAGCTGCTGTGCCAGTGGGGGCAGGCGTACCTCCTGTGGAGAAGGCAGACGATACTGCACTCCCAGGCCTAGAAGGAGACGGGGAAAAGCGTGGTAGATTGATATGCGGTCTCCGTCGCGGAATCTTCTGGGCCTTGGTAGTGCTCCTGGGGATCTGTGTGATCGTGGGAGCTGTAGTGGGAGGGGTAGTTGGGTCTCGAAATTCGGGCGGAAGCAGTGAAGGGGCAACAGGCACGCCAACAACTACACCTACATCTACACCAGACTCCCCGAAATCAAACTACACTGCCCCCGCGACGAAACTCGGCACAGTGGCCTTCGACGACTCCACTCGCATCCATCAGCAGCGCGTACTCTACCAAACAAACGACTCCATTATCCACGAACACGGTTGGAACTCAACAACAAGGACGTGGTCTCACATGTCCGACCTGGGGGCCGCTAAGCAGGGCTCCCCCCTTGCTATATCGGGATGGGACTATCCATGGAACGGCGCGGTACATTCCCTCTTCCCTCTTCCCTGGGACATGGATTAGCTAGTATTGAATGCTAACGACCCAGGAAACTAGTCCGTGAATGTCCAGCTTGCATCGCCAGAAAACTTCTTTATTGAGGTTTGGACCCCATCGGATAACGAGACGAGCGACAGCAAGTGGACATCTGGGGACCTGGCATCGATAAACCTCCGGCTCGCCGACGATTCCGACATTTCCGCCACATGGTTTCGCCAATGGGATTGCGAAAACTGTGACACGAATATCCATATTTTCTACCAGGATGAGAATGGAACGTTGACCCACGGTAATTCTACCACGGATGGGTGGTATATCAGTTCGGCGTCTGAGTTCCCGACGTCTGCTAAGGGAACTCCGATAGCGTTCATCCAGACCTGGCTGATGAGTGGGAATCAGACGGACTTGATGGTGTTTTATATTGAAGAGAATGGTGGGATTGTCCACGTTCAGTGGGATGGTTCAAGGGAGGTTGATGGTGAGTGACCGTGGCACAGTAGACGGAAGATCCTTAGGCATGTGCTAACTATTTACTCTTCTCTTCCTGCATATAGATAGCTCACTGGGTATACATATAACGAGACTCGAAGGGGGAGAGGGGGCCACATCTCTTGCTGCCTTTGCATTCGCTCCCTCGCAGCTGGCGGGTGGAGAGGGCTTCCTAGGGCTACTGGCGTCAGGTGACGATGGAGTTACCTTTTTTGTGAAGCATGAGAGTGACAATGAATGGAAGCGCTCTGTCCCTGAGGCGATGAGCTCCCTGGATAAGGGTACGCCGGTAGCAGCTAATTCCTACGGACATGCATTCGGGATTGAAAAAGGGATGGTCAAGGAGTTTCTGTTTTCTCCAGAGGGAGAATCCTGGGCCGAGATAGGCGAAATCGTTACCATAAGATCTTCTCTTACTCGTTTGTGACGTCTCTTTTTTTTTTTTTTGAATGATAATGTATATATAGCGCTGGAGCAGGAACTTTTATGCCATTTGGACTTTTACTACCCTATTTTTTCTGTCGAAGAGAATCGCCATATATTCGGTGTCTTTTCTAGAAACTTTCACACATCTCTCACCCACTAGCCAACGTTGGCTTTACATTTTCCAAAAAAATACCTGTTTTTTATATAGGAATCAAGCGCTTTTTGGAAATTCCTGAGCCAGGTGAGGGCACAAGTGAGGTGAGGCTGATGGCCCTATCCTCTATGACCTCACCCCCCCACCTTCCCTGGGCCTATAAATACTCCCTTCTGTCTCCCTCTTCCTCTTCTTCCTCTTCCCATTCTCATTCCAATCTCCTTCTATACTCCTCTATCTCCTCCTCTTTCTACTCACCTACCTCATCTTTTCTCTTCTCGCTTCCATCATCCTCAGTTTGAACCTCTTCCTATTCCGAATCATACTCTTACTCCTACTCCTACGCCTACTCATATTTCTAATCCGACCTCTACTCCGACCTCTGCTCCGACTTCTCTTTTTCCTCGTCGTCCCTTTCTTCTCTCTCATCTTCTCTCTCCTCCTATTCCTCAAATTCGTCAAATCCTCCAACTTCTTCAACTCTCCTACGACTCTACTAGACAAGGTAAGTGCTCCATCCTGTAAACTACGCGTACACATCGACCACGATGTTTTCGACATTCGTGGCGTTGGGACCCCAATCTCCCTCCAATATGGAGTCCGACAAATCAACCACAATGTTTTCGACATTCCCGGTGTTGGGACCCGAAGCCCCTTCCAATAGGGACCAAAATACCGTAGACCCCCCCGAGGGGAATGAGGACTCAGACATGGAGATCGAGGACGTACTAGGCCCAGTCCGTTTGACCATGGTCAAGAACGAACGACTCACCCTACTAGAGAATATAATGAAGGCAGACGATTTCGAAAAGACAGGAATTATATATCAACCGGTTGACACCAATGTCACTGATCAACAAGATACAGTTCTACATGCCCTCGTGGCATCTGGGGCTACAGGAGCACGATCAAATGAAGATGAAGAAAATGAGGACGAAGAAGGAGATGATGAGGATGGGGAAGACGATTCAGCAACCTTGCATGGGGTGACCGAGATGCCCGACGAAGAAACTATTTCATATCAGCGCAAAATGCTCAGCCTCTCGGCTGAGGGCCCCACGTACAAGGATGCCTGTATGAACCTCGGACTTATCCCTGAGAAACCGGCATTGGGACCGCCAGATAGGTTGACAGTTTTGAAACCATGGCAGGTGTGTGGGGTTTCCTGGTTGTTGGACCAGGAAGAAACGAGCGTTAAAGGGGGTATTCTAGCCGATGCCTGTGGGCTAGGCAAGACTTTGACCGCGCTGTCTTTGGTGCATTTTGCAGCTGTCAGAGCGTCATGGGACACTAGTACCATCCACCGACCGACGTTGATATTATGCCCCAGCACATTAATCGAAACTTGGCTATCGGAATTATCTTCACGATTCGGTGACCTAATCGACGTCATTCTATTTTATGGAACGCCTCAAAGCATGGGGAAGAAAAGAAAGGATATCATTGTAAAGGACCAGGAAGCCTTGAAGGCCAAACTGAAAGCGCTGCACCCGAAAGACCCTCAAACCTCCCGGACTGTGGTCCTTTCCGCGTATACCACGTGGGCTAGCCGGACAACCAAGAAAGTCCCGCCAAAAAAAGACGGTGAAACAAACGGGGATGAAAAGGCAAACCCGCAGACCGACGAAGCCACTGGCCGCGTTCCCGATGCTGGAGTCGCCAGGTCAATAGACATCCTAGCTAACATGCAAGATAGTCATCATTCCGACCGCAGCCAAAGCTCCACCAGGAGGCGCCGGGTCACCCGAAGAGGGCGCAAGTCCTTGATGGGGTATAGGTCATTGATGGGAGGGGGCTACTTTGCCAGGGTGATTGCCGATGAAGGCCACCACCTGAAGACAATTAAAAGGCGTAAACATCAGTCGGTGTCCCAGTTAGGCGTCGAACGTGTGTGGTTCCTAACGGCCACACCTCTCTCCAACCGGTCCCTGGACTTATGCGGGTACCTGGCAATTCTCTACAATGAGGAGATGAAACATCCCGTGGGGGAAGATGATGACGATGTTGAGGACCCGGTAACTGCGTACAAGATCTACTCAAATCTGCCCACGGTCCCGGAGCCCAAGCCGTACCATTTGCTGTCACCACAGCGTTTTGCGGCATTAGCAACAGGGGGGCATTTGGCTGCACGAAGGGGATATCATACTTTGCCGATTATCATGAGGCTAATATGCCTGTCCCGGGACATGGGACATCCCATTGATATAACAGATCCCTCACTGGGGGCGATCGGGGATGATATCCCTAGCATGCGTTTAATGACAATCGACCTGAAGCATTCAGAGAGAGTGCAAGCCGACCATGATAAGCGTTATTTTAACCTAATTGACGAACTTAACAAACCCGGTGCTCAAAAGGGGGACAAAGGTAAGGATGGCACCCCGAATAACCAAGATAACAGGACTATCATTGGGCCCGCCAGGATGCAGGGAAAGAGCACTATTGAGGCCGCTTCTGCCGGTCAGGATAGCCATGGGAATATCCACTGGGGAGTCATGCGCACACTCTGCTGCCTGTCATTCACCCCGACGCTAGAGAAATTTCTCGAGACAGTGGGAACGCAAAAAGCACTCGTGGAATCAGTGGCAGGATATGCTGAGAAACCAGATCGCGGATTTTCGTATTTCTGGCGTGTGACGAACCGACCCTCGAGTGCAAAGCCGCCTACAGATCGTATTGAGGAGGCTAAGTATCTGCTGGAGAGCTGTCCTAAATTGAAATACCTGTTCAAGCTATTTGCTAAAGAGGGACTATGGTCGGTTAGTACGAACACTAACACTGCTAATACTACTCCCCGTGGAACTCCTAGGTTTTTGCTCTTTTGCCAGTGGCCACTCGTCATGTGGTATACGGAAATGTTTCTCGATGCGCTGTGCATACCGTATGTGACCATTCGGTCCACCATGAACGGCTCACAGAGGTTACGCGCTATATCTCGGTTCTGTGATGGGGGGTCGACATGTTCTGTACTCCTTACGACATTCTCAGTAGGATCGCATGGTCTAAACTTGCATAGAGCGTGTTCGAGAGTCGTGATCTTAGAACCGGCATTGAATCTAAATACCCTGTTCCAGGCCGTTGGGCGGGTACATCGGTTGGGGCAAACAGAGCAACAGAAGATATGGATCTTATTTCAAGATCATACAATCTCACGGTGGCTAGAATCTAATAGTGCAAGGAAGGCACTACCGCAAATAGCAGCACAGTTGCATGATGCCGTGAACGAACAGGTTGAGGATAGAGTGATGCAAGTGGCAGTAGGAGCGGAAGTAGGGGAGTACGATGAAATGCCCCGCCCTGAGGATATAGGCGATGACGAGGGCCCTATTGCTGTTGCGGAGTCTTCTTTGATTCAACAGCTCGCGGCGGAGGAACTCCGCCGAATTTTGGGACAGCGTGTTAGTCGTCTAGACATGGGGGATGTCATGGACTTGGGATTGGTAAAGGCCAAAGACAAGAAGGAAGAGAATATCAAGGACGAAAAGAACGACGGAAAGGAGGACGAAAAGGGGGACGAAAACCACGAGGATGAAAAGGATCCTGTCAAGCGCAAGAGGGACGACACAGTAGACGATACCGGTAAGCCTGGGTTGAAGCGCGTTAAGCAGGAGGAAAGCGCTGGTGGGCTGAGTGAGTAGAGGACACGGGGGATATGGGGAGCATTTGTGTGTTCATGATTTTTGTCTTTTTCTTTTCTTTTCTTTTTAAACTTAGGGCTAGGCTCACCACTGTATTCCAGCCCGCAAAGAGGAGCATGCTGGAAATCAACAACAAGAAATGAAGCTGTTTTTAGCAAATTATGTTACTATTCCGCTACAATGCGTAAGATGCTCTTGTAGGCTCCCTGATTTCGACATGGAACTCCGTCTAGGCTTATTTGTCATACAGGATGATAAGAATCTAGTATAGGATCGTAGCTTTGGAGATTAACTTTAGCCCGAATCGAACTGTCTGGCATGTTGGTTGCTCCTGCCAAACCGGATTGTAACCGAAGTCCCTCGCAGCTGTCTCAAACTTATCTGAGTTTGGCATTATAAACACATCCTCTTAGCCAAGTATCCTACACACGTTCCCTATCGATTAACCATATCGAAAAGCGAGAGGTGAAAAAGCTCGTTGACCTTAACGGAGTTATTCCCGAAATCAGTCAGAATATCCGTTCGAAACGAGAGGGATGCCCACTGCTGGCCGAGTCGCTGTCAATAGGACCGCTTGCGGAACGCACATGAATGTGATCGAGAACGGAGATTCAGCGGTAATAGGTTCACTTTAGTATATACTAATTTTTCTAACTAATAGCATAACAGTTACGATTCCTCAAGTCAAGAGTTTAATCCGCACCGGTATCCGCCTATCTTTTATATCTGGTGCCTCGGGACGGCTTTCTGGACAAACTACAGAGGAATAATTTTGAAGAGGTACGCCATATCGCGAACAAGAAAATGAAGTGATGGATGAGAAGAAGGGATTATCCCGATTCAAACCAAAGGGGATTAAGCAGTGGTGGAAGAAGAGGGGCTCCCGCAAGGATGAAGCCGCTCAAAGCACAGCATCAGAGATCGTCCGAGACGCATCAAGAAATGGGCCAGGAGGACAAGAAGAGAAGACCGGTCCTCTCGTCATCGAAACAGCAAAAGTCGTTGCCGCTCGTCGCAGGCGGGAAAAGTTCTTCAACGGGAGCCAGATAGTGCTGTCTATCGTCGATTTCCTCGATTATCCTAGGACAATGTGCTTCAAGCTCTCATGAAAGACTCTGGACCGCGTGATCCCCATGCCAACCCCATCAAGCAGCGAAGAGAAAATCTCATTCCTCCGTCTTTTTCCACCCTCTCGTCGCTTTCGAGGGGATAGAAGCCCGCCTTACCTCTGCCAGGAATGCATAATGTGGCATACATTCGAACATATGGTGATTTTCCCGAAATCCGATCCACGAAGCCAAGTTCAGCAGCTACCGCTCCTTCGGGGCGCACGAGGGTCGTGTGTGTGTTCGGTTTGCGACACGATCTGGCCGGTGGGTGCGTGGTGAGCAGATCGAAGATAGCCAGTATCGTGAGTGCGGAACCCCGAAGAGTTTGAAGACGCATCACTGCTCGTGGAATTGTAGGGATTGTAGGCGGTACACGAGACGGGCGGATTGGCCCGATAAGTGTGATGGATGCTTGGATCGTATGTTTGGTGGGAATTGGAAGAGGGGGACCTTTGCGAAGGATAGGGCGCCGACGTATGGGAGGTATTTGGGGGTGACGTGGGGGGACAACATGGCTGGGGATACGTGTAGGTGTGGTTGGCAGGATTGATACCTGTACTATGCTTTCTATGACCCTTAATAGTAATTATTTAGTCCTGTTGACACAAGGACATGAAAGACAACTCATTGCACGGAGGTGATGCCAAAAAGCCTGTGTATGAATCAGGCGTAGTGTGGCTGGTTTCTCTAATTTTGTTTTCAAAATCTACAAGACTAATCATATAAGGCCAACCGCATACGCTATCGCATTGGCCCATGAATCAGCCCATGAATCTTTATTCTGTAAGTGTTCATGCACATGAAAAGGATTCTGTGGTCCTCTTGAGCTCTTTAGAAAGCGGATGCAGTGGGAGCCAGTTGATTTTACTGTTGAGTGGTTTGTGATTTTTCCTTCTTGCTCGCTCTCCGGTCCTTGGTGGTGCCTGCTAACTGCCGTCATATTGTAGTTAGATTTTGATTGGCTATGGAAACGTGGGTTTCCATCTTAATATCCAAAGGTCAACGAATAAGGCCTTAAATCTTTCTTTGTCGAGATCATTCGTGGAGATATAAGCCATGCTCCCTGTGTCAGTGGTTGTCATTATGAGTTAAGCGTCCAGTCTCAACAGAGTCACGTTACGCAGGTCGCACTTTTCTTGACGGAGCAGCATTTTCTCCACGGGTAGTCTCCTAGATCCGTAAGGGATGAGGTGAGAAGGAGCCTCCTTGCTGCTTGTCCAAACCAGTGTTGTCGAAGGAATGGATCTAATTGGATCTTTCCCACAGGGACACGTGTGACTGAAACCAACCCAGTCAACCCGTAGTCCTGGGATTGTGAAGCACAGTTTTGTGAACGCAGATGACGAGGAAGTCACGCAAAATGGCAAATCACCATAAATATATAGCGACATTGGAGTAAGAACCCCATCCTCGGCGGCCCCAGCCACTCAACTAGCCTCAAACCCTTACTTAAACGACTAAAAAAACGCTCCCTTGAAAGCAAAGGAAGGTGAGTGGGCGAAAAGAATGAAAAATACGCGGTTACGGGACCAAAGTGCAAATCCGCGGTTGGCGATCGACACCATCGTGGCCCACAATGGTGCGATGCCTCCAAGTCGGCATTCCGGGAACAAATCAACATCGAGGTACCGCAATGCATGGAGGTCAACACAATGAGGGACCTGGGTGCTGATAGAGCGGCATCATGCCATTCCCTGCAAGGTGTGTTATTATTAAAGGGTTCCTGCGGTCCTGTTTTGGGAAATTAGGCAAGCTTTGAGAATTATTCACCATGGCGGCTGTTGAAGAACCAGTTGTCCCGCAGACGAAACTCCCGATCTTGAATGGTGCGAATGGCTATCATGATCAGAACGGGGGGCCGGTGGTTGCGAACGGGAGTAGGGCTGAGGGTGGGAAACCTGCGTTTGAAATCGAGGAGCATCCTATCGACGAGGTGCGACCGATCAAAGTTGGTGTGATTGGAGCTGGGATATCGGGGATCACAGCTGGTGTACTACTTCCTGCGAAGCTCCCTGGTCTGGATTTGCGCATTTATGATAAAAATGCCGATGTGGTATGTTCCTCTCAGGATATTGTTTATAACGATAGCTAACAAACTCAGGGCGGTACCTGGTAGGATTCCTGATTTATGATATATGGCGAATGTGGGTTTACGAAAGAAACTAATAGAGCAGGTTCGAGAATACATATCCCGGAGTACGATGCGACGTCCCTGCCCACGTCTACCAGTCTGGATTTGAGCCCAACACGCAATGGACAGAGGAGTTTGCCCAGGGACATGAGATTCGCGAGTATTGGCAGGGAATTGCGCGCAAATACGATGTTTATAAATATCTGCGACCTCAGCAAAAGGTAGAAAGGGCCGAGTGGTCACCGGAACTGGGAAAATGGAGGTTGAATATAAGAGACCTCAAAGATGACAAGGTGCGTTTCCTTTATTACCTTCCCCTCAGGTTTATTCGAGATGTATTAACCCCCCCAGGTCTACGAAGAAGAACTCGACATCCTCCTCAACGCCATCGGCCACTTCAACGCCTGGAAACTGCCCGACTATCCTGGCATCAGCTCCTTCCGCGGCCCCCTCTTCCACTCCTCCAACTGGGACCACAGCCTCGACCTCACCAACAAACGCGTCGCCCTAATCGGCAACGGCGCCTCCGGCCTGCAGGTCCTCCCGTCCATCCAGCCCATCGCCTCCCACGTCGACCACTACGCGCGCAACCGCACCTGGATCGCCGACGCCTTTGCCCCCGGCGGCAAACGACGCCTCGAGCCCAACCTCTTCCCCTCCGCCCAAAAAGCCTCCTTCACCGATCCCGACACCTACCTCGCCTTCCGCAAATCCGTCGAGACCCCCTTCTTCTCCCGCTTTGGCGCCATCTTCCGCAACTCCCCACTGAACACCGACCAACGCGCCATGTGGACCGCCCTAATGCTCGAGCGCATCAAAGAAAAGCCCGAGTTAGCCGATAAAATCCTCCCCGACTTCCCACCAAACTGTCGCCGTCCCACGCCCGGGCCAGGCTACCTCGAAGCCCTCTGCAAGGACAACGTCTCCTACATCCAAACCCACATTTCCCACTTCACGCCCACATCCATCGTCACCAAAGACGGCACAGAGCGAGAGGTAGATATCGTGATCTGCTCCACAGGCGCAAACGTCGACCACGCCCCTCCCTTCCCTATTATCGCGGGAGACCTAAACCTCCAATCCGCCTGGAAACACGACGGGCACTTCGGGTTTCCGTATAACTATCTCGGCGTCGCGACACCCGGTTTTCCCAATTTACTTTGGATCGGAGGCCCTAATGCAACCGGACACGGGGGCACAGTGCCCAACAGTCTCGAGAACCAGATAACCTACATTGCGAAAATCATCCGTAAGGTGCGCAGTCAGGGGATCAAGAGTATTGTGCCGAGTAAGGCTGCCGCGGATGACTTTTTGGAGTACAGTGATAAGTTCTTTGCGAGGACGGTGTGGACGGAGAACTGCTCTAGTTGGTATAATGGGGGACGACCGGGGGGGAGGATTCATGGGTTGTTCCCCGGGAGTGCGGCGCAGTTGAACTTTATTCGACGGGATCCGAGGTGGGAGGATTGGGAGTATGAGTATACGAGTCAAAGTGGGAATCGGTTTGGGTGGTTGGGGAATGGGTGGACGGGGAGGGAGATGAGGGGGGAGGAGGGAGCTTTGGTGCCGCATTTGAGGAGGCCGGAGGAGATTGATTTGAGGACTTATTTGGAGACTTGGGTTGATGTTTAATTTCTTACTTTATTTTGTTTATAGAAGGTTAATGTGAGAATGTTGTATATTCACTATTTACGATATTAGGAGGAGGTGTGGTGGCTGGTTGTAGAGTGGATAGTCGTGGGAGAGTTAGGGCTCAACAGATACAGATAGAGGGACTACCCCTCTACTCCGTACCCCTCTATGAATCCCTGAAAATAATGTTATCACATGAATAATTGATCATCAAGATAAGAAATATGTGACTCCAATTGCATCATATTGCATCACAACTGACTCAACCCCGCCAGGAACCCCGCTGTCGCCGACTCAACGGCGAAGACGTGCGATGGCGACATCGTGGCCCGAATTACACCACTCACCACCTCACCACCCTCCCACCAAGCACACACTAGACAGGGATCGCACAGTCCTTCAAAAATAGGGATATGGAGTGCATTATCTGATGCGGGATATTGATTGATCGGAGCAAAAGACCGAGTTCTATTTTCTGGAATGACTACCGAACGCCTATCTACCATCATATCCTGGTATAGCCAAAAGAAAAAAACAACATATCGGACCGTAACACAAAAAAGAACAGCAAAATGAAAAGAAGAAAAGAGGTTATGGCATATCGATAACAATCCTCTTCCCCGACGCATCCCCCCGTCTCAGCATCTCCAACGACTCATTCACGCTCCCCAACCCGCCCTCCACACGCACAATCTCCGGCAGTTCCAACGTCTTTGTCTCTAACAACTCCTCCAACCACGTAACCATCGCCTCTCCCACCACCGACGACGAATGAAACAACTTAATCGGCACAGTATGGTAGATGATCCTCTCGTCCCTCTCCTTCGGTAGCCCAGTTAGTCCTAGGAGATGTGCATGCGATCCGTCCTCCCCAACCACCGGATCCAGGACACTCTGCAACAACGTCGCCGTATCCTTCCCCACGATATCAATCGCATACCGTAACTTCCCCTTTGTAATACCACGGATAATCTCCACCGCTCTCGCCGTATCATACCGATCAACCAACACCGAAGCACCAGCCTCAAGCAATCTAGCTCCATGACGAGCCACATCCGCAACACAGATTACCTTCAACCCAGCCAATCGGGCAAGTTGCAGCGTTATAAACCCCGTCGTAGTCGATCCTGTGCCCCCCCATTAGCCGTCTTTCCCCCTTCATCAAATAATGGAGTTATGTGACCTACCACCCCAAATAACAACCCACTCCCCCCCCTTTACCCTCTCATTCCCAAAGCACTCCCCCCTAATATCCCCCGGCACACTCTCCCTCTCCAACCCTTTCAGCAAAGCAACCAAATCCGGCCCCGGAGCCCCATCCACGCCCCCAAAGTCCATACCTAGACTAACACCCAACGCAAGTGCAGACGCCACAAACGCCACACCCACGGACGCAGCCGCCGTCGCACACGTGGAGGCAGGGATCCGGGCCGCGTTGAAGTGCGTAGTGACGACGTATTCCTGGAACGCGGCTTTGCGGATGTCCCGGTAATCTGTTGAGGGGACGAGGACGAGGTCGCCTTTTCGGAGACGGGTGTTGCTGTGTTCGGGGACTTGGGTTACGGTTCCGGCTAGGTCGCGGCCGTTTATCCAGGGGAGGGATGGGATGCCGAAGTTGTATGCTCTGGATATATTTGTTAGATTTAACTTTGGGGATATGCGGGGAATGGGACGTACGGGCCCTTCCAGTCGATGGGGTTTAGGCCGATGGCTGTTACCTGTTCTTTGTTAGTAAGAAGGGTATTGGCGAGGAAAAGGCAGGGGGAAGGGGTACCTTGATGAGAATCTCATCTTTGTGGAGAAGGGAAGGGATGGCATGGTCTGTGGCTAGGGTGTAGGGCTCGCGGGCTGCTTTGAGTAGTAAAGCGGATTGAGTTGTGCGCGGAGACGGTTGTCGTTGTGGTTGTGGTGAGTCCTGTGTTGTGTGCTGTTTCTGACGATATGGGAGACTCTGCTCTCGCTGCTCAATGCAGACTTCCTTTTGGAAGAAGGCAGGGTGTTTCTCATCTAGTCTCGTACTGGGGACGAGGGTGGTGATTGTAGTCATCGTGGTGGTATAGTATAGTATAGCACACTTCAACTCAGCTCGACTCGGCTCTATGTTTTCTCTATCGTACGAGAAACAACAAGAAGATAAAAAAGATGGAAAGAATGAACTAGAAAAATAAAATATCAAGACATCTCGCCCATATGAGTAATCGGGGTAAAGCCCGGTCGTGCTGAATCTTGGATCCGCTCCAACGAAGCATCTCCACTGTCCTTGCCCTGGGTGCTGGTAGTGGACTGGTCTCCATCTGGAGGACTCGCGCGAATAGGGCACTTTTTTTCTCGTGCGAGAGCGTAATTCAAAAGCAGGGATCTGTAACAGGCCCTTTCGAAATTTGCAAAGTGGTCGCAATTTTGGTCGTGGATTCGTGCTTTTGTTCATTGCGAATCGCGGGGTCGAGATGACGTGATGTGGAATGTCGATATCGCACTCACTTGGGGGGTATCAGAACTTTTGACGGGAATTAAATATAGCGAAATATGGCGAATGATTTGGAGAGAGTCGAATTGTGCTAGTGATATCGGAGCCATGGAATGGTTCGTGTGTTTGGTGGATCGTGGGCTATACAGGGTGGGCCGGAATACGGTGAAGGAAATTAATAGAAAGGAAGTCCACTTCGCTGCCATGGCTCTACCGTAGTCATAACCTGTTCATCCTGTTCAATCCAAGTGCTCCAAACTTGACCTGCAGCTACAGCGGTCGAACCTGCTTTCTCTCTACTTACTTTGAGCTTCATCTCAAATAGGGTCAGGTAAATGTGACCCCTATGCCATATGTTCGTGCTGATGGCACATGCATCTCCATTCGTGCCAGTTATCTATCCGCAACCTGCGGCCGCGATGGCGTGCCTGCTCTCGCGACATACCGTCAGCCCAGGGGGTCATCGCCTGTCCCATCGGACCAATTTCTAAGCAACGGAAAGATCGGATGAAAGAATCTCAATGAATTCCATCGATGTAAAGGGCAACACATCGTGCTATCTACAGTCTCTGTAGCAGCAAGCACCCTCGCCCAGTATGGATGAGTGTCCTCTATTAGACTCGTCGTACCGTCACTACGAGGCCATAGAGCAGCCCTCCCCAGTGGTTCGAGATGAACTCCCTCGTTCGCAAGCACCCGAGAAGCGTCTCACCTGGTCCAGTGCATACATTCTAGTCGTATCGCGCGTGATAGGAAGCGGCATCTTCGCAACTCCTGGTTCCATCGCCAAATCCTCGGGAAGCGTTGGATTATCGCTGCTGATATGGATTGTCGGCACGGTTCTCTCCGCCTGCGGACTGGCCGTTTCGATGGAGTACGGCTGTATGCTCCCTCGATCTGGCGGAGACAAAGTATACCTCGAGTACACCTATCCGCGACCACGATTCCTGGCATCGACCCTGATTGCGGTCCAAGCGGTCCTGCTCGGATTCACAGCAAGCAACTGCATCATCTTCGCCAAGTACACGCTCTTTGCTTTCGACATGGACTCCAGTGAGCTGCAGCACAAGGCACTCGCTGTCGGCCTGCTCACTGCAATAACAATCGTACATGGCTGTTTCAGACAAACCGGAATCCAGATCCAGAATATCCTCGGCTGGCTCAAAATCGTGCTCATCGCCACAATGTCGCTAACAGGCATCTGGGTTATCCTCCTACGATCCGGCGATGTCTCCGTGGGTGCTGGCCCTGAATCTCTCAACAAAAGCCCCTTTGCATGGGACGCGCTCTGGGAAGGCTCAAACTGGAGCTGGAACCTCCTTTCCACATCGCTATTCAAAGTATTATATTCCTATGCGGGACTGAGTAACGTCAATAATGTCCTCAATGAGGTCCATGACCCCGTGCGCACCCTGAAGAGCGTATGCCCAAGCGCTCTAATAACTGTAGCGGCACTTTACCTCCTCGCCAATATATCCTATTTCTCTGTTATACCTTTCGACGAAATCAAGCAGAGCGGGGAGCTTGTCGCAGCCCTTCTATTCGAGAGACTTTTCGGTGCCCACGTTGGGAGAATCCTGTTTCCGTTGGCAATCGCCCTTTCCGCTGCTGGGAATGTAATGGTGGTGACCTTTGCACTTGTAGGTCTTCTGTTTACCATCCATCCTGGCTTTCCGGGAGCTAACGAGAGCAGGCCCGTATCAATCAAGAGATAGCCCGCCAAGGTTTCCTCCCCTACGGAGACATCCTCTCCTCGTCCAAACCATTTAACTCCCCGCTCGGAGGGTTGATAGTGCACTACATCCCGTCCCTTCTTGTGATCAGCCTCCCACCACAAGGCGACGTGTATAACTTCATCCTCGACGTGGAGGGATACCCAGGACAGATCCTTGCGCTGGCCGTGACTCTGGGACTATTGCTGCTGAGATACAGAGAACCAGATCTCCCACGGCCATTCAAGGCATGGTTACCGGCTGTCTGGCTGAGGGTTGTGGTGTGCTTGGCGTTGTTAGCGGCACCGGCGATCCCGCCACCGGGGTATAAGGGAGACGTGGAGTTTTTCTATGCGACGTATGCGATCGTGGGGACTGGGATGTAAGTCTTATCTTTTTTCTTTCTCTTTTTCTGCTGAATAAGGGGTTAGTGTTGTTGATGTGTGCTAATGGGGAATAGACTTGCGTTTGGGGTTCTGTACTGGTATGTGTGGACGGTTCTGCTGCCTCGATGGGGAGGGTATAGACTAGAGGAGGAAGAGAGGATATTGGACGATGGGACGAGTGTCATCAAGCTTGTTAAATCAGGAATTTGACCTTGGGCATGATATTCCCTTTGCTTTTTATGGTGTTTGGAGTTCCGTTGGTATGGAATTATGCTATCAAGATTGCATCATATATATAATGACTCAGCTATTGTATCCACACTTTTATCAAGAGGAAATCACCAATTTTTATCCAAACCTTTTAATTGCCATAGTCCCCCTTTACCTTTGCTGGGTTCCCCCAGCTCCAGATGGCCAGCAGGGTGCCTTGAACCTCAACCCTTCAGTCAAAATAAACAACTACGGTAACCTACGTATAAAATTTAATGTTAGAATACTAGATAGTTGTACCGGCGAAACGGATGTGTCTTGAATATTGTGTGGTATTTCTCTAAATTCTAGAATCCTGCAATATCTTGAAACGACTCAGAGGTCTCTCAATTTCGCCGCATTACGGCATTCCTTTGCTTGGTCAATCCCAATACTCCAACATGAGCAATACAAATCAACATCATCAATAAGATGAATCCGACCCGGAGGTCCCTCCCTTGTGCCGCATCACGGCATACCCTTCCTTTATCAATCCCAATATTCCAACCACGCAAACGACAGCATGAATAACAGGGCATCTTCAATAACACAGCTTCATCAGTAACATGAATCCAATTCCAACCACAACTTCTTCATCTCGGGTATCTCCAACAAGCACTAAAACAAAAGAAACACGACATAGCATCACCTCAATCGATCGGCCGACTCAGCTCATTTTGGGCAAACGGACTCAGCCTGCATGCCTTGCTAAAAAAATGCCACTTCTTCCGGCACATACCAGAGCAGCACTCGTCGCGGTCGTTGCATTTCTCATTGTACGTTTTACATCGCTCCCCGGATTCCAGAACACACATGCCGTCTTCGCAGGTCTGGCCTTTGTAGCAGTCCCTGTCTCTGTCACAGCCAACCACGCACAGGCCTTCAGGGCCGCAGATATAGCCCATACAACAGTTGCCTGAATTTTCACATTCTCTTTCGTCGCTTCAGAGGGAGTCCATTGGGTATAGATTCGTGGAGTTGTCCCTCGAGGGATCAATATTGGCCGTCGAGAGGTCAATGGGAGGGGTGGGAGCTGCGGTGACCTCTTTGATTGAGGAGAGGAGGGCGAGGACGACCAAGGTGGTACCCCAAGCAAAGTGCATGGTGTCGTGGATAGGATGGATGTCCAATGAGGGTGTCGATGATAATATTCCTTGGATGGGTTCTTCAAACAAGCTTCGCGAGCTTCTTGAATGACCTTCTTGAATGACCTTTTTGGATAAGCTTTTGAGACAAGCGGTTTAGCTGAGCTGTTTAGCTGAGCTTCTTGGTTGAGCTCTTTGGTCGAGGTCTTTGGGTCGGATTTTCAAACAAGCTTCTTCAGCTTTTCAGATGAGGTTCTTGGATGACCTTTTTAGGTAAGCTTCTGAATGTCCTTCTTGGATGGGTCTTGTCAAACAAACTTCTTGAGCTTTTGACGAGGTTTTGATGAAGTTCTTGAATGAGGCTCTTGTACAAGCTGCTTGAGCCTCGTGGGTGAGCTCTTTGGATGAGCTTTCTGCACGAGCTTGTCGGTGATAATCTTATGTGGGTCGTTTAAACGAGTTTTTTGAACTTCTTGAGTGATGGTCTCTGTAACGAGGAATAGTGAAAGAGTGAAGAATGAAAACTGAAGGGAAGCACTGAAGGGGGGTATATATAGTCGTCGTGAGTGACTCATTTATGGTGTACTTTGTAACTATGATTTCATTATTTGTAGAGCTCTACACCAGCAGGCGTGTCGAGGCCTAACTCGCTATATAGAGAAGTAGACCACAGGAACCCGCTCCCTCCTATTCGTCAGGCCTAGTGCATCTCCTCAAAGATGACACATCGTGACCTGAAATCCCCCGTTGCGGTCAGTTTGCCCACCAACGCAATGAGGAGCTCATTGCGACGAAAGGCGGAACAGAAATCCTACATAACAAATGATGGACTAACAGCAACCTTGATAAATAGTGCATATGATATATGCCATATCAATCTTGATGCCCTTTCGCCGCTAGCTGGACAAAAAATTCTCGTATCATATTTAAAGGCGCTGCCAATTTTGTAGCGGAGGATGTCGAAAGCAGTCAATACTTCTCGGCACTGAATCTAATTTACGTAGCACCACTACCCCCGTGGGGAAAGAGCGGAGTAGGTTTGAGTGAGTCACTCAGCTGAACTTTCCTTGTATGACATCGAGAGTGCGAAATGTTGGAGAATACCCAGCGAGGGATTGTGTTGAATTATCGCAGTATTTTCCTGTTTCCCTATTTTCCTGGGGTATTATTGCTTGTACTGCCTGATGATAGCCGCCTCGGGAGGATCGCCACAAATCAAGCTGTCATTATATAATTATAGACTGGAGGAAGATCAGAGAATGTTGGACGGTGGATCAATGCGCCTCACGAGTCTTCTCATGCTCGTTTTACACACTACCGATATTTGTCATCGACTGTAGAATCGATTGTATCTGCTAGTAGAACTGCCGGAAACTTGTATATTCGCACCCAGCCTGTCCGGTTCATTATAAATATCTTCAATTGACAACAAGACATCTTTCCCTAGCATTGGATCCCAACGATCCATACCTCGGTGTTTACAAAGCGTTTCACCCTTTCCCGAGTTTTATAGCTCCCGACGCTCGCCGGGTGCCTCGGTCCTCCAACACTTTAGGCAGAATAGGCAATTAACCTCATAAGATCTCCACTCGCCACCACTGGCTCAGTTAGTTCGGTCCCTGAATATCTAGGACTCCAGTGTCCAGTTCCTGGTCCTCCGGTGGGGTAGGGAGGAGACCGATGTGGAGCATGAAGCTATTCGCCGATCCCCTGGGGGAATCTAGCTTAACTCGTCAATCATTGGTAGATCTGTATGATTACCCACACCTGCCGGGAGTTCTGAAGCAGTTGATTGCCGGTGGTATGTGGGGACCTTTGAATTCCAGAATACACCACCAAGAGCAGTGACTAAGTAATAGTAGAAGACAGACACTTGGGAGTGTGAGTCGAGTTCAAGAGGAATTTGGATCCCTACATTAGTAACTATACCGCTCCTCCACCCCCCTCCATTCACGTACGGTACGCCCACCTAGATTCGAGAGTGTTATTATATTTGACTACTTCGACCTCGGACGACAGATTTGAAGTCAGAATGCGGATATACGAGGATACGAACACACGAGCCCGGATAGGGGGCGTTGTGCCCCAGTCTTGGCCGCAGGGATCGGCAATGGGTTTCAACTAGTTCCACTTTGTCCATTTGCCTAAATCCCAAGCCCAGCCAATTCATTTCGTCAGGACATTTTGAAACAAGCCATGTTCAAGCTAGGTCCGGGAATGGAACTCCGTATACTCTCTTTGGCTGTCCCAAGCGAATGTGTCAGACTCTGACAATTGTGACTCCCCCACAATTCTCCCCGCAAAAGGAGCGCATTGGGTGCGTGAGAGCAGGATCTAAAGAGGTAATTTTCCGATTCATTCTCATCGTGGATATTGTGCGCATGGGGCATATAAAGCTGCTCGTGGCCGTTTAAGATTTCTGCCTTCATATCTTGAAAACTCATAGGATTCTTACTTCATATTGCAGAGGAGAAACCGTGACAATGCCACCCCTGAAGACAAAGAATCGCCTCGCGCTTTCAAGCGCCATACTCCTCGCATCTCTCCCAACCGCCCTGTCGCAATGCGACCTCCCCTCAACCTACAGCTGGACCTCAACCGGCGCCCTCGCAGAGCCCCAATCCGGCTGGGCCTCGCTGAAAGACTTCACCGCCGTGATTTACAATGACCAACATCTCGTGTACGCCACCAACCACGACTCCGGCTCAAATTGGGGCTCGATGAATTTCGGCCTCTTCTCCGACTGGTCCGACATGGGCACCGCCACCCAAACCGCCATGACCTCGGGAGCCGTCGCCCCAACCCTTTTCTACTTCGCACCCAAAGACGTCTGGATCCTAGCGCATCAATGGGGTCCCACTGCATTTTCCTACCGCACCTCCAGCGATCCCAGTGACGCGAACGGATGGTCCGAAACCCAACCGCTCTTCTCGGGCTCAATCTCCGACAGTGGCACCGGGGCAATCGACCAAACCGTCATCGGCGACGATAGCAACATGTACCTCTTCTTCTGCGGCGACAACGGTAAAATCTACCGCTCCAGTATGCCCATCGACAATTTCCCCGGCGATTTCGGGACCGAATACGAAACAATCATGAGCGATACAACCAATAACCTTTTCGAAGCGGTGCAGGTCTACACCCTCGAAGGCCAAAACAAGTACCTCATGATCGTGGAAGCGATTGGGTCGAAGGGACGCTATTTCCGTTCGTTCACGGCAGATAGTCTGGATGGGGAGTGGACGGTGCAGGCGGGGACGGAGGATGCGCCGTTCGCGGGCAAGGCGAATAGTGGTGCAACTTGGACGAATGATATTAGTCATGGGGATTTGGTGAGGACGAACCCGGACCAGACGTTTAGTGTTGATCCGTGCAATTTGCAGTTGCTGTATCAGGGACGGGATCCGGCGTCTGATGGGGGGGATTATGGGTTGTTGCCGTATCGGCCAGGGGTGTTGACTTTGCAGGTGTAATTGCCTGGGGGGTTGTGGTATATGTAACAGCGAGCGGAGGGGTGCCCGATGGCTGGTATTCGATGTCTAGTACTGAAAAGGGTGTTAAGCAAAATATTGCCATTGAAAATGTAAATAGGGAGAAATATTGGATTGAGATCGAAGTTTGAATTGCGGTGAAGTAGGACGTGCCACGTAAGTCGCCACTGAGAGCTTGTAATATGGTACTACTCGAGTAATGTCTCATTTGGTTCTGATTCTCCCGGAATACAAGGTACGTATGCTACTATTTCATCCGGCTTGTTTGTGTTTCTCTTGGCCGACGAATTCAAGCGTTCAGCTTTCCTGTCGCTGCCCAATTCAACCGGATACATAAAGAGCCTATACGTGGAAATGATGTTTCTGTGCTGGGAGACCATGCCGTAAAAATCTAGAAGATCTTCTAGACCGTTGAGGTAGCTCTCATTTCCAATTGCCCATATTCCATTTGTAAAGGAGAGGGTTATAGCCAGATCATAATCACCATAGCACAAACAAACCAGTCTTCTCGCATCCAAACCATACTACATGCCGCCCAGTCACAAAAGCAGTAACCAAAAATAAGCCCTAAGCAAATTGCTCAAAGAACCCCCAAACCTCACCCCCCGTCCAAGAACCACTCGCCCCCGCATCAACCGGATCCGGAACATGATCCCCATCAAACGCAACCCAAGTGACCGGATATCCCTCCTCACACCCTTGATACTCACTCTTAACATGTGTCCCACTCCCCAGCGCCGGCTCCCCCGTATCCTGCGCCATACACCCATTATTCCCCACAAAGGTATCCCTAATCGCCTCACCCAGGCTAATATCAAGCACACTATCATGCGTCCCATGTTGGCCGTAGTACGCCACAGCCTCCGTCCCCTCACAGGCCCCACTAAGGTTCGCCCCCGAGAGGACCGCAACAGCGCGGAACACTTCAGGCCGGGCACAGGCGAGGGTGTAGGACATGGATCCACCGTAGCTCCAGCCCATAGAGTAGATGTGGCTCTCATCGATGCAGAGAGTTTCGGAGATGGTGGAGATGAGTGTGTCGATGAGGGTGACGTCGTCGTTGTTGGGGTTTGCCCAGCCGTTGTCGAGTCCTTGAGGGGCGATGAAGATGGTAGTATCGGAGGACAGGGGTTGGACGCCGTAGTAGGCACCGTTGGAGACGTCGGTCATGGTCCCGCCGAGCCAGTGGAGGCCGAAGATGAGCTTGTAGGTGGTGTTGGCGGAGTAGGTGTCCGGGATGGTGAGGATGTATTCTCGGTCTTGGTTGTTGACGGGGATGGTGTACGTGCCGCTGGTTAGGGTTGGGGTTGTGCCGCAGCCGGACGAGGCGCGTTTTGATACTTTGTGGAATGTTAGCTGGTGCTAAGATGACATGTATGGAATATACAGGGCTTACAGTTTGAGCCTGCTGCGAGGCCCGCGAGGAGCGTAGCTGCTAATGTAACCCGCATATCGTTGGTTTTAGAGATTGGATAGGGGGTTTTGAAGAACCGAAGTTTGTGGATTTTGGAAGACTAGATAGAACGAGAGAAATGGGGATATTCAAAGCCATTTTATATCTTGTCTCGCAGGCTGTAGGTCCCGTCCTATAGCTCTACAAGGTAGTTATGAGACTGCAAGATCTACCAATATCCCTCCCATCGCTTCCCTGGTTATCAGTCCGCTCTACACAACACATCATGCGAGATCCAGAGTATATTCCTGATCACGCAGATCGCCCCGTCGTGCCACGGAGATTTACCATATGGAGACGACGCCGCCTGCTAAAGTTTCAACATCTCCTAGGCAAAACAATGTATATAGAAATCGGCACTTGAGTTGGGAGTGGTAAATGCCGAATATGGGGCCGCCAGAGTGAGAAAAACAAGGTAAAACTGATCATATGGGGCTGGACCAGGTAAGCTACATTTCTCTTTTCGAGAATACTACCCCAGGTCGTTAACTTTATTTCACGGTGCATTCGATAGGTTTATTCTGAAACCGATATACCCGGGACCCACTGACCCTGGTGCAGGCTAAATATCCCGGCCTGCGTGGGTCGTATTGAGAACCACTCCCGATCTTGGACGGGTATATTCTTTCTTGGCCCCTGATATGGAATAAATAACTTCTGAACTCAATTGCCGTCGTGAAGAAATACATCAGTGGTGGATACTAGAAAGTGCAGGGTGTTTCCCATCCTCCCTTATTCCGCCCTTACTTGATAAGGAGCAGGAAATACTTTCCGGTGCCAGTTGCGTCAAACTCATATTATCGGGTTAAGAATACTCAACAGCGCCAATAGAAGTTTTAGACGAGCATGCTTTGATTACTAATTTTTTCGTATAAGGCCCATTTGGTACAAAAAGCAAAAGAAGGAAACCACAAGCCGAAACCACGGCCACGGCTTAGCTAGCGCGCTACCCATCGCGTAGATCTGCTCTACCCTTGGAGTGAGGTCATATTCACTATCACCATCACCAGCCTGCATAAACAACTGCAACCCCCTCTTATCCTCCTCACTCATCTCCCGGTCAAGAAGCTCCGTCTTCCCCTTAGCAAAGACAAACGACGTCCCCAGAATCACAAACAGCTGCGCAATCGGATGAAGCTTAGGCGAGTGCCAGTCCAACGACGTCCATATAAACTCTATCCCCCATGGGATTGGGCGAACCTTCATGCACGCGTGCCATATTGCCGTGGACCTGACTCTGCCCCGTTCTCCGGCGACTGCGTGGATAGGCCTGCGGGTACCATGGGCTAGGTGGGATAGGAGTCTGTCGACGACGACGTCCACGGGCACTTCGTCGGAGGTGGAGTCACGGTCGGGGCATGGGGTTTTGGATGCAAGGCGCACTGTTGTGGATGGGATGAATGCTAGGCCTGCTGCTAGGAGGGTTGAGGGTGTTGATTGGGGGAGGGAGAAGCCGGGGTATGGGTGTGTTTGGGCCGGGCCGATGATGGATGGACGGATGATTAGGAGGTTGGAGGGGAATCGGTTGGTTAGGAGGCGCTCGGTTAGGTGTTTTGCGTAGGCGTAGGGCCAGGCGAAATCGTGGGATTCGTATTCTTGGCTCGTTCCTTGTTCTTCTACTTCTCTCCATTCTTGGGTTGAGTCTCTTGTTGGGTTGTCGGATAGGGGGTAGAACGTTTCATCCTCGTGTGTGTTGAGTGTGCTGCACTTTGGATAGAGGTGGGAATTGGCGTAGGCAGTTGAAACGTACACAAAGCATTCTAGGTGATGGCATTCCTGGGCAAGCTTGGCTACTCGGTTGGTGCCTCCTATGACGAT
This sequence comes from Aspergillus diversus, assembly GCA_027569885.1. Classification (NCBI taxonomy): domain Eukaryota; kingdom Fungi; phylum Ascomycota; class Eurotiomycetes; order Eurotiales; family Aspergillaceae; genus Aspergillus; species Aspergillus diversus. The sequence goes on from JAPDKZ010000022.1 coordinate 218,306, forward strand.
GGGTGAAACTTTCCATAGGGGATGCTTTAGATTGATGGAAGACGCTGAATGGATGACGATATTGACTCGCTCTTGTATTTCTTTTAGCTCATGGGGCTTGAGCCCTAGATCTTGTAACTGGATATCGCCGTCGAGAACGGTCACAAAGCTGGAGTCGAGGAGCAACTTCAGGTCTCCCGGGGACAACCACTTTCCCCATTGGGATGTAAGACGACTATCTTCATGAGATATCAAAGTCAGGATAAGGGTATGGAGTGGTAGACCTACGACAACCCCCCACGACAAAGGAGGTACATATGACTGACAGGTGTTTTAGTTGCAAGACGGTGCACGAGGGCCGTACCCAGGAAGCCAGACGCCCCAGTAATAAAGATTGTTTTTCCAGAATAGTATTGCCACATGCTGGGCTGGTGTTGCACGAGGTACAGAAAAATGCAGATGGGGGGATTAATTGTATTTAACTCAGGGGAGGGACTGACTGATCGTGGGCCTCTACCTATTGCGCAGGAGATAGACACTTGGTGGTGGTGTCTCACCGTGAGACCAAGACGGAAGGTCATAATTCTAGGCATGGCTAATTAGGTGGTACCCGAGAGGGTCGCGGGTATGACCTGTTGTATCTTAAGCAGTGATCTTCCGAATTGGAGTGGGGGATGATTCCTTCTGCCCCAAGCCGGAAATGGGGTTATAGGATGTCACAGGCTTCCATGACAGGCGACTTGCGTCGTAGAGGGCTTCCTGGGAAGTCTATCCGTGTCCTGCGCATTCCATTTAAACCACCGAGCCCACGAATGGGCTACGACAGTCGGGAAGCTCTGCACACTAGATCTAAGAGTGTCGTGAGGGGTTAGAAAGTAAGGGCAACGCAAGGGCAGATATATCAATTCGAATGACAAGTGATATTAAGGACTAGGGTGATACGATGCATTCCCCCCTCCTTGTCATCATCCCTTACTACAGGGGAAGACGGATATAAACCCCGTACTTGTTATTACATGCCTTCTGAATCGTAGCAAGAAAGAAAGACCTGGCAGCAACATCAAATATCAACATGATTTCTGCTCTTATACCTCTCTGCTTCGTTGCAGCCTCTATCATTCTCCTCACTGCCAGATTTATCCAGCGCAAGGTGTCCCACAATAGACTCCAAAAGCTATGGAAATGTCAACAGCCCGCGCAGGTCCCCGGCGGCCCCTTCGGCATCAAAATCTTCAACGGTTTAAGAAAGGCCCACCTCGACGGTCAAATTTCCCACTATGTGCAAGCCCTGCATGGTAACCACGGCTCCACGATTGGGCTTCAGGTTTTTGGGACCGCGTTTACTCTCACGATGGACCCCGAGAATCTGCAAGCTATCCTATCCACCCAATTCTCTGATTTTGGGATGGCTCCCTTTCGAAACAAGAAATGGTCCCCGTTACTTGGGAATGGAATCTTCACTTCGGATGGCAGGACGTGGGAGCATTCAAGGCGTCTGCTTCGGCCACAGTTTGCTAAAGATCAGGCAAGCCTCTACACCCTACCATTACATTCCACATTTCCCAATCTAACATCTTATTTTCGATGGTTCCAGCTACCCACACTGGCTTGGTTTGATCGCCACGCAGATAACTTCCTCTGTGCAGTCCCGCGAACCGATCGCCCCTTCGATATCCGGCCACTCCTGTTCCGATACGGTCTGGACACAGCCACAGAGTTCCTCTTCCGTGAATCCGTTGACTCTCAGAACTCCCCATTCAAAAACCCAACAGGCGTCCCGGAGACATCATTCCCGGGACACCAAGGATTCGGTGAAGCCTTCGAATACGCACAACACATATTATTTCAGCGCTCCGTTGCCTTCTCCTTGTATTGGCTTATATCGCCACCTAAATTCCACGAGGCGAATCGAGTAGTACACAGGTTTGCTGAGTACTTTGTCGACAAAGCTCATCAGCCAACGACAAAGGCGGGATCAAAGTACTCTTATCTCAAGGCTATTGCGGACCATCCCGAGGGGCGCAACGGGACTCGGGACCAGATCACGAATATACTCGTTGCTGGGAAGGATAATACGCCTAGCCTGCTTAGTAGCGTTATTTACTTTCTTGCACGGGATCAGCGCGTGTGGCAGAAGCTTAGGGAGGAGGTTATCCAGACTACGGAGTCTGAGAGCTATAAAGACCTTACTATTCATGATGTCCAGGGCCTTAAATATCTCGGCTCGGTTGTGAATGAAGGTACGTCGATCCCGTACCAGTAGGTGTGTGAAGACTAACAATGTTTTTGAAGCCCTCCGACTCTTCCCTCCGGTTCCTATCAACATCCGAATCGCCCTGAAAGATACCACGCTCCCTGTCGGCGGAGGCCCCCGCGGCCGAGATCCCGTCTTTATCCCCAAAGGCCACCCGATCAGTTATTCGGTCTGGTCTCTCCATCGCCGACCGGATATATGGGGCAATGATGCAGGGGCTTTCCGTCCGGAGAGGTGGGAGGGATTTAAACCGGGTACTTGGGAGTTTCTTCCTTTCAACGGCGGGCCTAGGGTGTGCCTTGGTCGTGAGTTCTCCTTTGCCTTATGAGGACATGAATGGTATGATGGGCTGACAGTGGGTAGAACAATTCGCTATTATGCAGGTGTGCCATTTGGTATTCCGTATTGTGCAGAAATACGATACGCTTGAGAATGCGAGTTCGGGACCAGAAATGGGATGCCATCCGCCGATGCATCAAACGCTGACGATGTCCCATGCGAACGAGGTTAATGTTCGGTTGCTGCAGACTGGCTGATTCATTGCGGCCGGCAAGGTGTTTTGGGTGGATTCGGGTAGGCAGTATAAGCAAGGGACAGTGTGTGTCATCGCGTAAGGATTTCTAATAGTGGCCTACGGGTTGTTTGTCCCCGTTGGTTATTATAGTTTGCGGGAATATATCATTTGAATTCGGAAGGGTGCCTCTCTCGTGTGCAAGAGACGATGTGAATATTTATTCATTAAGTAGTCGTATCTCATTCTGACTAAACAGGGCAGCCGGTTTTCCAGCCATCTCTGTAAATAATCACACAGCTTTCTCTACTCCAGATGACCCCTGTCTCATCTTTCTTACGGTCTTGAAACCCCCCCGGGGCCATTTCATCCTTTTGACTTTGCTTTTAACCCTATTTGTATATCCTTGCCCTAGGTTATTACCTTCGGAAATTCCCAGAGATAGAACCAGCAAGTAAGTCACGCCACAAATGAGCACCAGAACTATCGCAAACGTCTTCAGGTTGGTTGAAAGGGGTAGGATGCTCTGCATGCCAAATATCGACGCCGTGAAGCTCGCTGGGAGGAACACAACGGAAATTATTGTGAGGACGCGCATAGTTCGACCTTGCGTGACTGTCGTCCGGGCTTCCAGGACAGCAGACGCATTAAAAAGCTGGAAGAACGTTAAGCTTGAACTACATACTAATGAATAGTAGAGCACTTACCCCGTCTCGTAGAGCTTTTATCTCCTCCCTTTTCGCATTGTTTGTCTTGATCAGGTCGCGTAGCCCTTTTAACTGGTTCTCTATCATGTTCAGGTATTCTCCGGCTGCAACCTTGGGATCGTGTAACTGAAAAGGGTCAGGACCCTCCAGTTTAGTCAAACCGTGGATGAGGCTGGTCACTGGTCCTTGCTGGTACATTGTCCAGGCTATTTCAAGAGACTCGATGCACTCGTTGATAATGCGGAGGGACTCTAAGGCCCAGAAGTAGGTTTTCGATTTACTGTAAGACTCATCTTCGAACAACAGGGAGTCCCGTACATTGCTATCAAAGAGAAAGTCGTCCTAGGTAGTTTAGAATATCGTTGTAGTGAACAAGTGAGTGACTTACCGACGGGACGGCAATGGAGGATATGCGATCGGCCATCTCTCGCAGCTGTCGTTTGATCGCGACCATTTCATTGTGAATCTCCCACAGGAAGACCTCGACACCGTGACGAAAGGTTGGATGTATCTTAGGTGCCCAGTGATTACTGCGCGAGAGAATTAAGACCCGCCATGGTGCGGCGTCATACGAAGGGTCCAAATCCTTCTTCCCCTTTTGGTTGGCGTTGGAATCTGGGTCAAGTTTTAACGTAACCGAAGATCTGCCATGGTATATATAAAGGCTAGATTCCTTGTCGTGAAACGGACCAAATCTTTGGTCGGGGTACGCCACATCCCCGCCAGCGAGATAGTAAAACTTGAATGAAAATGACCAGGTATTTGGGTTATGGGATCCAAAGGACGGCCCACGGTTCACAAGCGATGATAAGAGGTAGGGCACGTCAAAATGAGGACTGAGAGAGACCAGAAGCTGGACAGCAACTATGGGCGAAAGGGACCCGATTCGCACCAGTCTTCCGAATGTTGGTACCACACGGCCGCTGGACTTATTAAGACTCTGTGAATACTCAGCATCCGCAAAAAGCACGGTCTTGCGTAACTACAAGTGCGCCGTGGTGACAAAAACTACCTTTAGGGCATCCCACATTTCCTGGGGCAGTGGAGTGCTCGACTTCGATATTATGGACCCCGTGTGGTCGATATCCACAACTTGATTGAGGGGGAACTGCTCAGAGGGTGTGTCAAGTGCCCGCACAATCGCGAGCGGAAGCTGCTCGGCCTCTATCAAGGGTGAAAGAAGCTTTGTTACTGTCCTCGAAGCAGTTGTATCGGTCTTCTTAGAAAGGACGAAGCGCTGGAGGTCATGTAAATTGAACTCCTCATCAGCGAGACCCCTGCGGGCTGCCTCCGGTTGTTTTGGTTCCCCGTCATCCATGATGAAAGGCTACCTCCCATCGATCATTACTGAACGATAAGAACGATGAGCCTCCCCGGACAATTGAAGAAGCGCCAATTTAGGCTAAAGTCATTTTCAGCCTCGTATTCGGTCAGGCAGCAAGGCACCTCGCAGGGCGCAGCTGGCGTGGCTGAGCACCTGGGCAATCCTCCCATCAAAACCCATCACTCTTCTTCATCTCTTGGAGGGCAGGCACCATCCCGTGGCTCTTTCTCTCAGTCAGTCCAGAACACTTTCCATCCATCCCCTCGTCTACATGTGCTCGCCCAGGGAAGTTCTTTACAGCTGGGCTTGCGGCCACTATCGCCTACCACCGCAGCAGGAAGGAAGGGCCTGCGTCCAAGCAACCACGGTGCAGACGAAAAGCGGTATCGACAGAGTTCCCTGCGCAAAGCTCATTTCTGCTCTTGACAGCCAGCGTGGAGGGTTGTGGGGTTGGACTTATGATGCGGGAAACGGGACCACGATACAAGTGAAAGTCGATAGTGGCCACTGCCCGAACACTGCCTGGTACTCCCTTTCTCACAACTTGCGAGGAATATGCAATAAAGCTAACAACCCCGCCTCCAGACCAGAGCCGTACCTTTACTACTACTAATTCTAATATCCACGCGCCACGCACGGTCCACTCATAGACAAAATGGCGGAGGTCGGTGATCCCCTAGAAACCCTTCATCTTGAAACCTACCGATGCACCACAGAAGTACCTTTCAAGGAAGACAGAACCCGGGGCGAGACTGGAAGCCATGGAACCGTATACCTGGGGACCAAGGGATCCCCACCCAACGCAAGTTATTTCGCAATTAAAGAAATACGTCTCAAGAATCCCCAAACCAGGGCGCTTGTGGCGGAAGAAATAAAACTCCTTCGACGATTCGACCACCCAAATATCGTCCAACTCCACGATGAGTACTTGCTGTTGCTCGAAGGGAGCGAACCCAGGGCCTGCTTGGTAACAACGCCTTGGGCCCCTGTATCCCTACAAATATTCCTCCAAGACCTGGCTCATTCACCTGATGGTCAGCTCTCTCGGCGCAGTCCCTGGTATCAGTTTCAACAGCTGGATCCCTGGCCGACGATCATCAGGCAATGTCTAGAGGGTCTTGCTTACCTCCACAGCCACGCCCCGACTCCAATTAGGCATAAAGACTTGAAGCCAGCCAATATCCTTTTACATCAAATCACCGAAGGCTCCAACATCACTGTGCGCCCAATCATTATCGACTTTGGCATCAGCAAGCAGCACATCGACGGTTCTAAAACTTACAATATTGGAACCCTGGAGTCTCTAGCACCAGAACAACGACTCAAACGGCCAAAGCCAACCCTGAAATCGGATGTCTTCTCACTCGGGCTTTGTTTCGCGTTCATAGAAATTGTCCTCCACTCCGGGGGCGGGGGTATCCTTGAGCTTTTACATAGACCCCGGAAAACCGAAGAAGGGATCGATCTGAAACACATTGCGGATATCTTGAGTAGACCTCTGGTCAGCCCGAACTCGCGGAGGGAACCCCCTCTAGCCAGGTTTCGCGAGGGGCTCCGATATCAGGTACAGAGAATGCTGATTGCCGAGCCTGAGAAGCGTCCCGATGCCGCAAGAGCCCTTGGAGTTTTCAACTAGTTTTAGCGCGAGCTAGCAAATTATCTTTCTCCCTGTGCTGGGTTCACGATTCATGCGCTCACTGCTCGCAAGTTCATTAACACCAACCATTCATGTCCAGGGTACTACAACTCGCCCCAGACTGTTGTGGAGTATCTTTGTGGAGAGTGGCGTACGGATTGGTTCAAAGGGTTCCCAATGATCCGATATTTATGTCCAGGATTTCCTTCAATCTCGTTGAGTCTGGTTACATTCGCAGCTCCTGACCGTATGATCCCTGAAACCAGTACCTTGACAATGGTGCTTTTGTGGGGCTGGAAGAGATCCTGTGCCTGTCCCCTCCCGCTCTCACCAGCTATGCTTGTGCATCCTTGCCACAATATGAGTCCTTTGTTGGCGAGGTTCAATGATGAGGGCTTCTACCCTGCCACACTTTCACGCGATCGCCGTTATGCTTTCCGTGTCAAGAGAGCTCGTATTGTGATCATATCATACCAGTATGTCCTAGCCACTTGCTTACTGGTAGCCGGCGCAATGATTTATTTCACAATTGGATCTAAATTTTTTGCCGTATTAAATGCGATATGGCACGATACTCTTCATCTTATCCTGATGACCATCATTCTTGTATACCTCTATATCGCAGCGCGCGCCCTGCATTATAACGCACCCCCGTTCGAGCTCAAAATACAGTTTTTGCCATTTCAGGTGATATGGCAGTGTTTCAGATTCGGCCGTGATGGAATTTATAGAAACTATTGGGAAGGTGATTAGACTGCAGAGAGCCAATTGGGTATATGAGACTCTTAATGTACTCCAACAGAATGCAAGCGGGTTTGTTTCTTATGACTGGTTTCCATCGCCCGATGCCATAGTCCTCTCTTTCCCCGGTGACCATACCAATTATTTATGGACTCACGCACGAGATTTGGGCGAACCAATGGCCGTCCTAAAGCCTTTACCTTTTGGGTTTCATCTTATTAATTCGGTTTCTACTATCTTTTCATTTCAATCAGAAGATTAATGCGTCGGATTCTCAGGACCGAGATAATATATTAAGCATATTGCCTTGGTATGGGAATCCTTGCACCTGCGTCAAGGATGCTACGGTTAGACTATGAGATGTACTTAATTCGTCATCTGGATTAGAAATCGAGACGTGCGTAAATGGTGTCATTAGAGCCATTATTAATCCTCTCGAAATACGAAACTTTGATCAAACGAAGCACATGGCAGCTTCACCCACCGGTCAGTGTGGATTTATCAGCATCGTCAGTCCCATGCATTGATGGCGTGCTGGTCTGACAAATAGAACCCCGCATCTCTTATATAGAGGGTTGCCATCTCTTTATATAGAACATTAACCAGGAAGATCTCCTATTCATTCTCGCATCTTTATCCAAACAACTATTTTACATACATCCACATAAGAAAGCGAAAGACAAGATGGCGTCTGCTTCCGTCCAACAGCCACTCGCGCCCTCCTCCCTGCTAACCACCAAGTCCACCCCCCAAACCCCAGACAAACCACACCACGTCCAAACCACCCTGAACTTCTTCAAAGACAACGAAGACGGCTCCCCCCCTGCCCCCAACTACGTCGCCAACCCAGAAAGCTACCGAAAGCAGCCCATCGCCACTATCCCCGTCACCGTCCACGACGTCAGCGGCCACGAGCTCGAGTACACCCTCGACGGCAACGGCTTCCAATACTATTATCATACCAGCGCGGAGAAGGACTTTCTCGACGACGACCAGATCAAGCAAATCTACTACCCGGAGACCGAACAACTCCTGAAAGACGCGTACTCTTCCAACCCTCCCAATCCCAGTCCCACCCCTTCCCCCTTAAACCCCTTACTAAAAAGTTTATATAGAACCGGCGCCTCCCGCGTCTTCATCTTCGACCACACCATCCGCCGCCAACCAGCCGACGACCGCTCCACCGCTGGCAAACCCAGCTCCATCTCCCTCCGCGGCCCCGTCCAACGCGTGCACATCGACCAATCCTACTCCGCCTCCAAGAATCGGGTAACCCACCACCTGCCCCTGGAAGCCCCGACCCTCCTCAAAGGCAGATACCAAATCATCAACGTCTGGCGCCCCATCAAGACCATCCTCAAGGATCCATTGGCCGTGGCAGACGCACATTCTGTGGCAGAAAGTGATCTTGTGGGCATTAAGCTCATCTACCCGGATAGAGAGGGGGAGACGTATAGTGTGCGTCCGAACCCGGATATACGGTGGTATTATCGGTATGCGCAGACACCGGATATTGTGACGCTGATTAAGTGTTTTGATTCGAAGGTGGATGGGAGGGCGAGACGGGTGCCGCACTCTGCGTTTGTGAGTAGGGAGACGGAGGGGGAGAGTGCGAGGGAGAGTATTGAGGTGAGGGCGTTGGTGTTTCATCCGGAGGATCAGGATTAACTACCTTCTCTTGACTCCTTTGATATAGTTGATTGTATCTTACTTATCCGTAGTGTTGTTGATTAACCAGAATGGGCTACGCGAATACGAGGCTTCATTTAAGATTCCGTATTTCATCTCGTCCTTTCCCCTCCATCTCCAGCCTTTCCCCAAAATCTATTAAACTAGGTAACTAGGTAACTAGGCAGACGAGATGAAGCTCACCGACCTCCCCGACGAAATCCACCTGCTCATCGCCAACGAACTCGAATTCTCCCTACACCCCTTCGACTACGAAACCGACCTCAACGCCCTCACCCAAGTAAACCACCACTTCTACAGTCTCTTCAACGACACCCTCTACCGACACAACTTCAGCGACACCAACACCGCCATCCGCTTCGCCGTCACGCATAACCTCCCCACCACCCTCCAGAAATGCCTCCTCCTCAACGCCCCCCTCGACACCCAACCCCCCTTCACCCCCCCACACTGGGAAGAAGGCATGCCCGACCGAATCCCCGACGACGCCGAACTCTCCCTCCTCTGCCTATCCATTCGCCACAAACACACCACCATCCTCGACCTCTTACTGGCTCACGGCTTCAACGCAAACTGCAACATCTACTGGTGTCGCTCCAAACCACTACACCTCAGCATCAAACCCGACCACGAATCCATCTTCACTACCCTAGTCCGCCACGGCATGGACCTAAACATGACCTACGAGCAGGCCATCCCCATCGCACTTAAAACCAATTCCCTATCTATCCTTGAAATGGTGTTAGACGCAGGGGCGGATCTAGACTCATACGAGGCGAATTCGCATTACCCTGCGCTGGGGATTGCGGTTGAAGGGGGGGATATGGAGGTTGTGAAGTTCTTGCTCGGGAGGGGGTTGGAGCTGACGAGTGCCAGTGCCAAGGGGGCGTCTGTGCTTGAGACCGCGGCTAGGCACGGGCATGGGGAGCTTGTGAGATTGTTTCTGGAGATGAGGACGGAGAAAGGGGTGGAGGGGGAAGGGGAACAGGTGGCGTTGATAGCTGCGGCGAGTGAGGGACATGTGGAGATTGTGCGGATGTTTTTGGAGTATGGGACGAGGGCAGATGTGCCGTGTCAGCTGCGTGGGTATTCGGGGGCGCCGTATGGGGAGACGCCGTTGCAAAGGGCTGTGGATGGGGGGCATTTGGGTGTTGTGGAGGTGCTGATTGGGTCTGAAGGGGTGGATGTGAATAGACGCAATGGGTTTTGGCCGCTGCTTACTTTGGCAGCGGTGAAGGGGGATAGGGGGGTTGGGATTGTAAGGGCGTTGCTGGAGGCCGGGGCGAATCCAAGCGCGGTGGATGAAAAGGGGTGGGGAGCGTTACGGTGGGCGGCGATGCTGGGGGCAGTGGACGTGGTGAGGGCGTTGGTAGAGAAGGGGGCGGTGGTGGATCGGGTAGATGAGGACGGACGCACGCCGTTGGGGTGGGTGATGGGGTTTATGTCGCCGCAGGGGGATATGTCGTTCCCAGATGATCATCCGGGGGTTGAGGGCTGTAGGGAGGTGACGAGGGTGTTGCTGGAGAATGGGGCGGATGTAAACCGTGTGGATTCGGAGGGGTTCACGCTGTTGATGCGCGCGGCAGCGAAGGGTAGCGACTGTCACGGGGTTGTGCAGCTGCTGTTGGATCACGGAGCTGATGTTGATTTGACGGATTCAGCGGGGGATAACGCTGTCATTTGGGCGGAGCGGAAGGGGAATGCGGAGGTTGTGAAGATACTGCGTCAGCATAGTAATAGTGAAAGTGCAACTGTGTCATTCAGTGAAGTGATGGCCAAGAACTAGGTCTAGGTTCCTGAATACCGAGAATCATCGGGGAATACAGCTATCCACATTCTATACAGTAGTTCGCGTGTTGAAGGTAGATAACATTGGAAATCAATCCAGGGAACCTGTCAGCTTGCTATTGGCTATGGTCCAGGCTAATCTACAGATGAGCTGCATATATACTCAAACTCTCACCTAGAATATTAATAAACTGCCACTGCGAGTTATGCTTGAAGAACCTAGACCATATCTCTAGAACCCCCAGTGCGAGATCTCCCGGGATGCTAAACGAGTGAATCGCATGGATAAGAGCGGGAATCATACATCCACTACGTTTAACGAGCCGTGAATTGGCGAGTGCAGCGGCGATGGAAGACGGGTCTCGGGTTTCGAGTGCGCGGTACGGACCTAGGTTTAGGGTTAGACGGACGTTGGCGAGGCCGAGCATTGAGCTGGAAGTGAAGGGGATCGGGCCGTTGAAGTTGGCCGGGTCGATGATGGATTCGGGGGCTTGTTGCCATGTTGAGGTCCAGGTTCGGAGGGCTGTTCTATTTAAACAACAAAGGTTAGTCAATGTGGGCCAGTTTTGTAGTGAAGAAATGATGAGTTCTGTTGGGGAAGACGTGATTGAGGGAAACGGGGGAAGGGTGAACTACTCAAGTCTAGCTCGTTCTTCCTCCAATAGATCGGCCGTTTGGTTACCCAGGTCAAGATCGAGTTCTCGAATGAGCTGAATACGTTGGGTAAGACCATGCGTGCGATAATAATTTCCCAGGGGGGAGGGCATAGGGTCTATGGCGGACACAGTACCCAAGCCGTGCAAGAGCTGGGAGAGGGCGTCGTGGTAAACAAGCTGTTCGTGTCCGGTGACCTTGTACGCTGCCCACCAGTCTGATGCACTCAGCGCGTTCCACACCTTAGTCTGACAAGGGAGGCGTAGCTTGACCTCATGTTTACGGATAGACGGATAATGATTGTATGCAATGCTGTAGATGTCAACGAATGCAAACGCTGCTAGCTGGGCTCGACGGGTGGATTCCGGCTCTACCCAATGGAGCCAGTCTGTGCTTTTTGGCGGTGACGCGACTGTTTCTTCTAGGCCTGATCGACGGAGGGATTCAATGAGTAGGTTTCGGAGGTGGAATGCCTCTCGTAGCATGCTTGTTTCTTGCCATGTTGCGAAGCCCATCAGGATGAGGAGGCAGCGGATGGTGTCCATCCCGTCGAGGGGGTTCATTCCAGTGTCAGATATAGCGGCCTCTTGGATCCGCATATCATAATCCTGCAACCTCTGTTTCACTATATTCGAGGAAGCCCGGAGGAATGTCGCTGCATTCTGATACTCAAACCGGTACTGCGCACCAGCGGCCATGATCGCCAGAATCAGCTCGGGCGAATGGTCCGTGAGTCGAAAGGTGGGCACGTGAAAGAAGAGTAAATGTGTATGAAATCCTGAAAAAAACGAGACCAGATACCTAGACAGGGTATACCGCGAGGGTGGAGAAAAGCTGGGAATAGTACTCCGGTAACCCTCGAGCGATGCCATGATACGTGCCTGCCGGCTCTCCTCCACCCGGAAGGGGGCGGACTTCTCATGAGGTGGATGGGAGGTTATACCACATCAATTTCCTTCCAATTACTAAACTAGTGAAAAGGCGTACCCATTTCATCAAAGGTGCGTAGGCTGTCCTCTTTTAACGGCACCGATGGCAACCACGCTTGGAAAGGCGAGTCATCTCGGGCAGCTTCTTCTCCATCATCTCCCGCTCCATAACTAGCCAGAGCCGCAGGACTACCCTCCGTAGCGGCATCACTGGCAATCTCTAACCTACCAGGGGCCCATTCCGCCGGCATTCCGATGAGATAATAATGTACCCGACCTTGGGGGGCCTGGGGAACGTGGCGAATTGGGAAATTGGGGAACCTGACCTCAGAGCAATTGACAGTTCCAGACAGAGCGAAAAGGGAAACAACGATTCTAATGGAGCAGAGTGATAGGATGGGAGAGACGGGTTTGATAGAGTGACAGGCAAAGTGTCTGCCATCCCTTCAACAAGCTCTATATGTTGCATCCTTTCCCCCTAATTATGATGCCTCCGGGCAATGAATCCCTCTACGGATGTTCCGCCCAACGGTCTTTAGTTCCGATAGGCTGCGTTTGCTGTTGGTCGCATCCCCCCGGACCACGGTGCTACGAGCTGCTGGAGGGTAGCGGAATTGATATGCGTCTACTCTATCCTTCCTCCAAAGGATAAGTATTCCGCTACCCGATCATCGGAGGGTGAAGCCTGAGGATAACGGACCTGGGATGTAGATTCTGTGGACGATACAACCAAGTTTGGACACCACGGTCAAACTGAATCAGGATCTACCTTGCTCGATACAGTATCCTTAAATACAACAATTTGAAACATAATTGACCGCTTCTACAAGACATTTAGTCACATACCCATTATGCCCTCGCCGGGTTTCGTTCCCCCGCAGGCGGCGGGCGCCGCCTACTCGTTCACCAGCAAGCGACAGCGTGGACAGATTCCTCCCCTACATATAACTTTTAAATCAAGATACAATATCTTTTTAGGTATACTAGATCATATTAGAAAGATTCTAGCCAATACTAAAATAACCCTACCTTGTTGTTGTTTCTTTTTTCATTTTTGAGCTTTTCTTGGGCCACACAAATTGCTCCTCACCGAAAATATATAGTTACGCACCTCCTCCATTCAGGGAAATTGAAGATTTTTCTACCCACAAAACCGATCCACCACGAGGACATTTTATATTCATGGATTACCCGATGGGTTAAAATAGATTCTAGATTATACTTCCCATAAAAAACAATAAAGGTTGGAAGACGAGTGAGCTCCTGAAACAACATAGAGTGCAAACAGGACAAACTGGAGGACACAGCCTGAGGCACCAACTAGTTTCATCTGCTCTCACAATATTTGCTTTATCCAACCACCACGTGAGAAACATCAAAACCTCCTCCTTTATCAACCAGAAGAGATAATTTAGTTTTGGCTTATTTTTTTTCTCGAACCAAGGAAGATAAGACTGTGGAATGAACTAAATTTAGCGCGACCAGTGAAATGCCGCGATCCACCAAATCAACCAACAATGACGCGCACTGCCGCAGCCTTTCCATTGGTTCAATTCAGGTCCAACGCAGGAGCCGCTCCTTCTCATTCGAAGATTTTGTGTCGCGGGTGGGGAGGCGAGATTGGACGAACAGATCGCTTCATTTGGTTACGATCAGGGGCTCAGCCTCCAGGCGGCAGTCGGGCCAGGCTCCCACTCGTCCAATCTTCTGCATCTTTTTTATCTTATTTATTTCTCTTTCTGCCTCAGTAAACCATCCTCTCACACTCTTTTTATCTCTCTTCTCTCGTTATCCATCGATCGCGATCGCTGGAATAACTTCAAGGTCTCTCACAATGGGCAAACCACCTACACCCGCCGATCCCTCCCCCCCCATCTCCTCCTCTTCCTCCCTCTCCACTCCCTCCACCGAACCCTCCGACGAAGCTCCCCCCGACTACAGCCAAGCCGTCTCCTCCCACCCATCCACCCAAACCGACCAGTTCGCCCGGCCCCCCACCGAAACCCTCTACTTCATCCCCGGCGGCCGTCGCTACAACAGCATCCTCCAGCGCAAACGCCACTCCGGCATCGTCACCCTCGACGCCGACCTCTCCTCCGACCCCAACGCCCTCAACGACCTGATTACCTCCCAGATCGGCCTCCCACCACGCCCCTGCCTCATAATTAACGGCTACCACCGCGAAACCCGCTCCAACGGCGGCAAATCCGAGACCAAAACCGTCACCGACTTTGACTTTCGCATCGATCTCACCACAACCTTACTAAGATGGGGACCCGACCACACGGGGCGCAACCAGGAATGGTCCTACACGACCGTTGTGAGCGATAATGACGGCGACAAGGCATACCGCGGTACACGGATTAAGTCGCGCTCTCGCTCGAATAAACCAGGCCGCATTGCTCTTCCCGATGATGACGCAAACCCCGACGAGGGAGCTAGACTTATGGATCTAGAGAGCGGAGAAGACACACCGGGGATGAAGGGGTGGTGTCAGCGTTTCTGCGCCGATACTGCCGGTGTTAAATCGTACCCCTCCCTTCCCTCCCCCCCCCCTTTAATCATTATTTGAAAGGGAGTACTGGTAGCTGAGATGGACGGACAGATTCACCTACCGCCGCAACCTAAGCGGCTTCGACCCATCCCCCATGCGCGCCTCCTTCATCTCCCACATCCGCTCCACCGGGTACCGCGGCCACATAAGCATCAACCCCTCCCTCTCATCCAGCGTAATCACCATCTACTCCCCGCACTGGATCAACCGATTGCGGAATAATACGTTTGTCTTCTGGGCCTGCATCATCCTCCAGCTGTGGCCAATCACCTGGCCCGTGATCTGGTTCATGGAGCGGCGGTACGACGTCATCCGGTCCGAGTGGTTCACTGCTAAATCTGTGAGTGAGAGTGGACGGACAAAGAAGGTGTATGCCGGGGGAATGGACGAGGCGACGGCGGCGGAGAGCTGGGCGCCTGTTATTCGGGAGGCGGCGTGGAGGCAGTGTCGTGATGGGGCGATTTTGGGGGAGGAGGAGGTGAGGCAGCTGCGACGGCAGGGGATGCAGAGGCGGAATGCGGAGGGGGAGAATAGGGCGGGATTGGTGGCGAGGGGCCAGGCGGCGCTGGGGATGATGGGGATTAGGGAGATTGGGGGGGTGAATGTCACGGGCACTTGGGGGGGGGATACTAACACGAGGGGTGGAGGGTCGAGTTTTACTATTCGCACTGGTTAGGTTTTTTACCGGGACTTCTATTCTTTCGTGGTAGTACTATTTCTTTCTGTTTGATAGGAGTAGCTAGGTGTATTAATTAATCTCGTTTATTGGTGGTGATGCATGGGGAATGTTCAACCTGGAACTAAAGGACGTGCACAGCTACAGCTTCAACACTCGGTACCGAGGAGTACAATCAAGCAAACAACTTGAACCCAGCTAGGAACTTAAACAAACAAATGGGAAGAGAATGTTCTGTAAAGTTAATCTTACCGGCGCCGAAACGTGGAGAAGTGGATAAAACTTTATCAGCTCTTCCGACACCCCACAAAAACGTGGTTGCCGAGTTTTCAACTGGCCGAACAATCATACAAACAAGCAAACACTCCTTCCATTCTTTATTATTGACTCGATGGAGCTATGTCCCACCTAAAATTGAGCATTGGCCGTGGGGATCTGAGAAAGTGCTTTAACGGTGGGATATATGACCCGTCACTCGGAATCCGAGCTCATTCAATCTTAGCCGTTTGCGTACTTTACCCTCGATAGCAATCTCTGTGAACTTTTTGCTAGAACCCACTCGGGAAAAGCATTGCATTGACATTCCTCACCAAATATCT
Source organism: Aspergillus diversus (assembly GCA_027569885.1). NCBI lineage: Eukaryota > Fungi > Ascomycota > Eurotiomycetes > Eurotiales > Aspergillaceae > Aspergillus > Aspergillus diversus. Next base: position 234,347 of record JAPDKZ010000022.1, read on the forward strand.
GTTGAGCAACACGTAATCAACAAAAAGATCACCATACCTCGTAAATCCCTACCCTGATTGATTGCCCTACCCCAACGATAACCGTAGTGGATAAAAATCCGGGCTGCCGTGATAACCGAATCCGATACGAGCCAAGCTCTCCAACGACAGTAGCAAGGAGAGAGAGCTATCCCCCGCTCCCCGCTGGCCGAAGTGGGGGACAATTCCACTGAGTCACTGACCAAGTCTTGCTTGTTTCTTTAAATGGGCACTAGGGCCTTCTAGATTTTTCCTTTTTTTTTTTTTTTACGTTTGATTTCCGCTTAGGTACGGTGGTGGAAATTATTTTTGATTTTGGGTTGGTTGGGAATTCTCTGAAGGAAACGCAGAAAGTGTAGGGATTGGATTATGGAGAAAAACCCAGAGCAGGGGGATGAGGATAATTCCTCGGAAAACAGGGCCTCGCCAGAGACTGCGATCCAGCCAGAACGGCCGGAGCAGGTACGAACCACCACAACCCCAGTAACCTCAATCGCAGGGCTTATACCAACCAGGAAGAGGAACCAACGCACAAACCAATCCGATGGACCTCATACAAAGTCTTCTATGATCTACTGCTCTGGTCCCCGCCCAACTGCCGCTGGAACCCGAACAACCCACCCAAATTCAATCTTTTCATGAACCTCCTCTTCGGCTTCGCGGGCACTTTCACCGTCGCCAATCTCTACTACGCCCAACCTCTGTTGGATCTGTTTGCCCAGTATTTCAATGTCACCCAGGAACGGGCGTCGTTGATCCCGACCTGCTCCCAGGCGGGCTACGCAGCGGGGTTGATCTTTATTTGTCCACTGGGGGATATCGTGCGACGACGACCGTTTGTTCTGTTTCTGACCTTCTTGACGGCGACAGTGTGGATTGGGCTTTGTTTCACAGACTCATTTGATGTGTTTTTGGCGTTGAGCTTTACCACGTCCGTTACGACCGTTACTCCTGTACTCCCCCTCTCTTATCCTTCTATAACCCCACAAAAAGAAGCAAGGAATGCTAATAAAGACGATAGCAAATAATGCTCCCATTAGTAGGCGACCTCGCCCCCGCCGCCCGCCGCGCAACCGCCCTCTCCATCGTCTCCTCCGCCATGATCCTCGGCCTCCTCTTCGCGCGCCTCTTCTCCGGCCTCATCGCCGCCCACACCCACTGGCGCATCGTCTACTTCCTCTCCCTCGGCCTGCAATACATGATCTTCATTCTCCTCTATCTTTTCATGCCCGACTACCCGCGCACAAACACCGGGCTCACCTACCTCCGCACCCTCTCCTCCATCTTCGGCTACTACACCAAACACCCCGTCCTCCTGCAAGCAACCCTCATGGGTTTCCTGGGCTCGGCTACTTTTACTTCGTTTTGGACGACGCTTACATTTCTTCTTTCCGGCGCACCATACCACTATTCCACCCAGAACATCGGCCTCTTCTCCATCGCAGGCTTATCACCCATGTTCTTCTGCCCACCCTTCTCCCGGCTGATTATCGATAAATACGCCACCTGGCTCTCCATCACCATCTCCCTCTCTTTTACGCTCCTCGGTATAGCAATAGGCACATACACAGGCACATTCACCGTCGCCGGCCCAATCCTCTACGCTGTATTCCTTGATTTCGGGCAGCAGAGCACGATGATTGCGAATAGGGCGGCGATATATAGTGTTGCGCCTAAGGCGAGGAATCGGGTGAATACGGGGTATATGGTGGGTGCGTTCTGTGGGCAGCTTATGGGCACGAGTGTGGGGAATAGAGTGTATGCGGAGAGAGGGTGGGTGATGAGTGGCACGGTGAGTTTGGTGTTTGTGGTTGTGGCGATGGGGATTGGGTTGGCCAGGGGGCCGGAGGAGAGGGGGTGGGTTGGGTGGAGGGGGGGAGCAAGAGTTAGGAGGAAGACGGAGGAGTAGATTACGATATTTCTTTTGTATGGGTTTGTTTAGAGGTATATAGGATAGAGGGGTAATAGAGTACTTTGTTTGTAACTATATCTGGGACCTATCTCGACCTGGGGAGCGTATGTAAGAGTAGTGGGCTGGGTAGTTACAGCCCCAAGCCGTGTAGATCACGGCTGGTATGGATAGGCTCCGAATCAGTAAGCAGATTGGTCGCGGCCCCGATCATATTCGACACCTTCATGATATCCACCTCGCTGACCAGCTCAGCCTGTCTTGTCCATCCGAGTGCCGTGGGGAGACGTTCGTGTTCTATCCAGTCAGTCAGTACACTCACCAACAAAATACCAATGATAACAGAATGTATGGGGTTGAGGGACTCACCAAAGAAATACTCAACCAGCCGCCTCTCGACCGTCCCCGCCTCCATATCCCCGAACACAATAATCGGAGCAGCAACCTCGCCCCGGCTGAACTGCTCCGTCATCGCCCCAAAGGTGTATTCGGGGTTTGTAGAGCGAGAGACGATCTGGCGGGCCAGTTTGCCGTCCGTCAGCATCTGCGCAGTCAGGATCTCGTCCGTCCAGTAGACGCGGGTTTCGTCGAAGATTTTCTTGTTGAAGACGTGGTTGTTTCCGAAGTACGCGTCGGAGCGGCTGTTCAATTTTTAGCTCCCTTTTCTTTTCTTTGCTAGGGATAGAGACAAGGGACTCACCTCATGCTTGCATCATGTTCCAGGACGTTGTGGCGGTTCAGATGGTCCCTAAGCCATTACTGTTAGGAGATACGCTGTTAGACATGAGGGGGGGTAGACGGACAAGGTAAAGAACGTCGCGTTCGGCTCGGGGTTAGCAACGATGGCCATATCGAACATCAGACTTCCGAGGGATTCGTTGAAATGCAGGGCTTCGTTCAGGGCAGCGACAACCACAGGCCGAGTGAGATCCCTGCCGTTGCGTGGGAGGTAGCCATGGTTGGCGAGGGTGTTCATCATGGGACAAGGGCCGCGGACTGCCACGTTAATTAGATACCCAGCGAGGAAGGGAAGACAGTATGGGCGACCTACAGTCCTGAGGTCCCGCAGGTATCCAGGGGTGAGGGTTATGTCCATGGGATGGTTTGGCATATGCCAGTCCAACAATCAGGGAGGCAGAGAGGATAGAAAGCTTCATGCTGAGATACAGAAACTAGTAAACCCGTAGTAGAATATCAAGGTGACTGGCTCTGATTTGAATCCAGGAGCAGAATAGCCCTTTTAAACCCCTTCAGGAGATTCTAGTATCATCACCCAAACTCGGTCCAGGCAACTCCATAACTCATGAAACCAGAAAACAGCATCCATCTGCGGATCACCGCGTCGCCGTGCGGGCAGCCAATGGGCGGCAGCATGATTACCCCTTCACCAAGCCTGACTCTCCCTTCTCTGCAGACCGGCCATTTGAGGACTGTCGATCCCGGTCCAGTTGCCAAATACCGCCGTTTCAGGTGCCGATCCCAATGCGTGGAGCAAAACCGTCTGTTTCCTATTGGACCGCATTGCTCGTACTCGTACCCTTTGCCGAACGCAGATACCTTAATTCCACCCCTTTCTCGCCGGCTCAGCTTTCGCTTGGTTTACAGGACCTAGCGCTCAGCTAATTGTTTAGCCTGGGATTGGCAGCTTACATTCTCTGCAGCAGTGCAGCCAAATATTGGGTCCTTTGCGTGGTTGCTGTTTAGTGTTGCGAGGTTTGGGTAATGGTGCAGGGAAGATCGTCGTCGTGTTCGGGTCCGTATTCGGGTTCGGATTCTGATTCTGCAGCTCCGAACAGGCATTATTTTTGAGAGTAGTGATTCTCACCCCGCGTTTTAAATAGTCGATCCTCCTTAACCCTGCTGCCCTACGAGGTACAAGAGATGCCGAGTCGTCCACTTTGTGCCTCGGGTGCGGGTCCAATTTATCATAGAATCGGGTCGCCTTGTCTTTCTTGTCCAATGCTTGACTTGACGGGTCCTTTCGCTTTAATTTCGATTTTATGTCTGGGGAATCCTAGTTCTGTGTCCAAAATAGAGTAATGGCGGCGAGGAAGTAGCAGCTTGATTGCTTCGGCCTGTCTAGAACAATCAATTGAACAATTCAATTGAGACAGTGGAAAAGAGAGAGGTGTTGGCCTATTTAATATCATACGCGCTAGTGCACGCACTGCAGCAAGCAAACTCTCCCTTATAAATAAGAAATGCTCCTGAAATGCATATAGCACACTTATGAGCCATTTCCCCCTCCAATATCTTGGCACATCAATACCCCCTCACAATAGTCATAACTCCTCTTTCACCCATTTCGCCTTCTCAGCCTTACACCCCCTCCTCCCACGCCCAACCCATTCTCTCAACCCCTCCGTCGTCGCCCTCAAATGCTCAAAATTGGGCGCATCCTCACCTAGCCCCCAAGCAAACACCCCGCCGAGGCCCCTCGGTTCCACAATGGCCGGATACTTCTCCTTAATTGCAGCAGCCGTATCAAAGCTCCAGAAGAGATTCTCCTCGCTGTCCCAGAAATAATACCCGCCTCCGATCTTATCATACTCCCCTCGGTCTAAGGCTCTTTGGAATGATGCACTCACTTCTTCAGGGACAGGATCATGCCAGGAAAACCCGCCCGCTTGGCCTAGGTCTGCGCCGGTAACCGGGTCTTCCATTAGAGTTGTTGCGCAGCCGACGGGGTTCCTGGCACAATCTGCGTGCGCGGCCGGGTTGGTTCTGAACCATTTGACGTAGAATGCGAGGCCGAGGTTTGCGCGTTCCGGTGGCACGCCGTTGGAGATGTAGGTGTCTATAGCAGTAAGGGAAAACTGGACTCCCGTGTGGTGTTTTGTGACGTTGTCGCGGCGGTTCATTAGATCGTAGGTCATAATATTTAGGAAGTCGATGGATGCCATTATAAGTGGGATGGTGGTGCTGGTGAATGCGAGCATATCGCGTGTTAGGCCCGGGACGGCGGCGGTGATGAGTTTGTTGGGGCCGAGCGCGGAGCGGATTTCGGAGAGGAGGAGAGGGTAGGCGGAGATTTCCCAGGCTTTTTCGCTGTTGGGGATTTGTTTGTAGTCTTCTCCGTTTCCGCTGCACAACTTTTGTTAGTAGGGGTTGGGGTCTTGGTGAGGTGGGGGAAACAAACCCTGGGTACTCCCAATCTATATCCACGCCTAGACAATTTGTTAGTTTTCTTCTGCAATATTATCTAGGTAAGGAAAAGAACGAACCATCGGCACCTGTCTGCTCAACCATTGCTTTCACATTCCGCGCAAACAGCTTCCGACTCTCCTCTGTCGCGGCCGCTTTCTCGAATCCCTGCGTGTCGCCCCATCCTCCAATAGCTACCGTGACGACAGTCCCAGGGGAGAATTTCGGCCGTACCTCCTGCACATTAGTGAAGAGAGGCCAGTCAGTGGCATTTTCTTCGTTGAAGGTGGAGGATTGCATAAAGGCCAGTGCGACGTGGGTGATGTCAGCGACCAGTGCTGCCTCAGGCACAACATTGTGTTGGCTACGTTGTCATTAGCTCGGATGGACTAGGTAATGTGGAGAGGGATACTGACCCGGTAAGGTACATGAGACATCTTTGCGCATGTGTTAGATAGACGAATGCGAAAAGGGAGATGAGGAGAATGGGAAGAGATGGCATTTTGGCAGGTGTGGGTTGACTGGTCGGAGTTGCGAGTGGCAGGAGGCGACGGAAAGTACCAAGATTTATTATGGGCGGCAGTGCCAAGACCTGTTTGTTTGGGGATGATCTGCGCGTTACACATGGATATTGTCAAGTTACACATTACACACTTATTGATATGGGGTGGTGCTGAATGGATGAATTTCAGGATAAATTATCATCAAATGCACACCTGTAGCGAAATCATCATCCTCCACCCAGCCGCCATGACCCTGAGGCCGCGCCCGTTTAACCGCTTCGAAAAACAAATGCAGTATATGCAAGGCGATTCTTTGTTACTATAATATGCCTATAAAAGTTGTCCAATCACTGAATTAGCCGTTCCGGCATGGCCATCCTCCTAAAATTAGGAGGTGGGGGGGGGCAGACAGCCGCTGGTCAATCTCATCGAGAGCCTACTTGCACCACACACCGACTTGCCAAGAGAGATTAACGGTGGTTGCTTTTGATGTGTGGCTAGTTCACTCATCTTGCTGCACCCTTATTTTCTTTTTCTTTTTTTTTGGGCCACGAGTCAACGCCAGGCAGCCAGGCTTGAAAAGTAGGAAGATGGCCACTACGTCAAGCCTAATTATAGCGGTAGACATCATTGACGCGATACAATGAGGCAGATTTATCACCTCCTTGGTCGAATCTTTAAGCCCAGGCGCGGATTTTGTCACAAGCTAGTCTAATATTTTACTTCTTCGCCAGCAAGACGTGTGAAATTATGCTGTGTTTATCCGGAGGCTCGCATTGGCCAAGCTTTTGATCTTGTCTCGTACTCGACTTACCTAATCAGGGCAGGTTGTCCTGCGGGGTATTTTGTGAGGCTTTGTGAGGCTTTGTGAGGCTGATTCTCTCAAAAACACGACACGCTTGGAGACCACTCCATCTGGGCCTTCTCTTGGGGGATTAACACTGTCAAGATCGTGGTGGTATTGAAGAGACATATGTGCTAAGCTCCGTTTCTATCATATCCTTCTGAGGAGATGCTACGTTGGTCATCTGGAGTTGTCTCGTAAGTTGTTAATCGTCTTGGTTGAAACTGCAGGGAAGGATAGAAAGATAGAAGAAAAATGCGGCCTCAATCTCGTGACGAATTCGAGATAGCGATTATTTGTGCCTTGCCCCTGGAGTTTGATGCGGTCGAGGCTTTATTCGACGAGCGTTACGATACCTTTCGGTCGACCTATGGCCAACAACAAGGTGATGGGAACTGGTACCGCACCGGGCGGCTTTGCGGTCAAAATATAGTTTTGGCATGCCTGCCGCGGATGGGAAAGGGGAGCGCTGCCAGTGTCGCCTCGAGTCTGCGGGTCAGCTTCGTGAAAGTTAAACTGGCGATTGTCGTCGGAATCTGTGGCGGAGTGCCGTTTCTACCGGGAGGGATGGAGTTAATTCTCGGAGACGTTATCATCAGCGATAGCATCGTGGAATACGATTTTGGCTGGCAGTATCCCGATGGGTATCGGCAAAAAGGTGGCCCTAGGGATTCTTTAAGGGGTACGAATAGAGATATCCAGAGTTTGCTGTCGGGTCTGAAGACGCACAGGATGCACAATCAGCTTCGAGGTGAGGTGGTGAAACACTTGCGATATCTTCAAAAGCAAGTTGATGGCAAGTGGCTATACCCAGGGGTAGCACAGGATCGATTGCATGATGCTTCCTACCGGCACAAACATTACTGTTGTGCAGCTCGGGCCACCTATTGTATATGTGTTGAGTGCTGCTCCAGCCAAGATCCAGTCTGTGATGAGGTTTCTGAAACCGACTGCAGCATACTGGGATGTGCGGGACGGTTGATACCGCGAAGTCGTCTATGCGATAATTCCCCCGATCCTTACATCTACTTTGGCTCGATTGCATCGGCTGATACGGTGATGGAGTCTGGGGAGCACCGTGATAGGCTAGCAAGAAGCAACAAGGTGATCGGGTTCGAAATGGAGGGAGCTGCGGTATCAGATAATATAGCTTGTCTCGTTATCAAAGGCGTGTGCGACTACGCGGATAGCCATAAGAACAAAACGTGGCAGACCTATGCTGCTGCCACTGCGGCTTCATGCACCAAGGCCTTCTTGGAGTGTATGCCCTTGACTGGTTCAGGTTGTGGGTGATCCTACGGCTCATGGTGGTAACTGGATTTGCTTAACCCGTTAATCTTTTCCTAGGCCAATACCCGGGTCATCCATCGACCCCATCTGAATGTGGTCAAACCTATAAGCCTCTGCCTAATGGATCTAGCCACACGCACTCTTCCGTGTCCAACACTCTGGCTGCAGACCAGGGGATACAGGCCGTGGACACAGGTAGCGTATTTTACAAGAAATGTAGGTGAACAGAGCAGCCTGGAGGGCCCCGTCTAAGCATGACCTCGAATCAAACTAATAGTCCGGTTCACCAGTCTCAGACATGTTTCAGCGTGAATGGCGTCACGAATATAGAATATTTCGGCTGGTGTCAATATATATCACGTATGTTTTCACCCATTATAGATATTAATATTAAGTTGACGGCCTCTTCAGACAACAGATCACGGACCGCAGATTGAAGAAGATTCGCTTCCATGGCACTCAGCGGGCCTGCAACATCGGGAGCGATGGAAATCTCAAACTCTGTGACAAGCCCGAATGCTCTGTCTGCGGCATCCTCAAAAATGGCTTTTTAGTGAGTCGTTCAAGTCAGCAAACACCCCGAAAACTCGTTACATAATAGCATAATAATGATTTATCCTCAGGGAAACATAATATGTTTGGTCCTGGAATCTACACAACTCTTGTTTCTTCTAGTATGTCAACCCGAGAATGTCTCTTTATCCAGTAATCATCGCTAAAGAACTGGACTCCAGAGGCAGATAGAAATGCGCGAAATCACCACGTCCGATCACACGAACATGTCCTAATTATCTGTGGGGTAGACCTGGGCAACTACAAGGTCATGAAGTTACCAAGAGCTCCTGGTGCTGGATATGATTCCGTACGCCCCCTCTCATCTATAATAGCACTACCGAGCCGATGGCTTATATCCTCGCAGATTGAAGGAGCCACCAAACCTGAAGGTGGGGTGCTTGATTATCCAGAGACCGTTATTTTCAACGAAAATAATATCAAGCCGCTGGGCCTGGTCGTGTATAGGCGACTTGAATTGGAGCCGCGTTAATTGATTGGGTGGGGTTTCTCTCGTTGACACTAATATCGAGAGGGGACTGCTGTTTAATGTTTTGTCCAAGTCACAAGTAACGTTTGGAACACAGGTTCTTTTTTATCACAAGATACCCTATTCGTTGCCCTCCTGCTAGTAAATAACTCTCCCCAGCGGCGGGATTTCTAGTTTTCCGCTGTCATGTTGTTTCTATAGATACTCCGAGTCCAACATGAGACAGCAGCAGCAAAATGAAGTAGTAATGATGGTATCAAGTTATAGAAAAAAGACCAATAGTAGTATGGTAAGCAGATGGGTCATAATAGAATTAATATTAAAACGATATACACTTTAATACGCACCTCTAGATTTAAAGTAGGCATTAAATAATACTCCTTGCCTGCTCAAAAGAGTCATGATCTTCTTAGAGAATGGGATAAGCGATGATTGATCTCTGAAGACGTACTCGAAAGGTGCCAAGACTTGTTTGTTCGCAGATGATCTGCAGTGTTACTCAGCAATATCATCAGGGTTACACACTTTTCACATAGGATAATGGAGGGTCGAGAGATTGTAATGGAATGTTATGTCTAGATTGATAGTTTAACCTGAGTTAGTGGTGATTTCTTATACTTCTCCTAGAGAATTGAACAAAACCCGGGTTGACTCTAAGAGGTATATATATCTGAGCAAGAGGAGTAGAAGCAAAGGATGAACAATCGGTTTGGCAACAAGCAAGACAATATTCGACAGATATGGAGCCCTAACCATAGTCTTTCTCATCGGTATAACTAAAAAAAGACGTACCCTACTCCAAATCTCCATCCGAGAGCTCATAATCCAGCTCCTTCAGCCGCCGGTGCTCGCGAGCATTCGCCTCCCGATTCTCCTGCTCAATCCTCGCCCTTTCCCGATATCCCCCAGTAATCATCCCTTGCTGGGCCTGGATATGGCTAATTTCCTCCTGCCGTCGTTTCTGATCAAACTTCGACGCCTTATCACGCTGTTGCTGCTCTATGCGGCCCATCTGCTTCCGATTCTCCAGGCTCTTCTGTTCACTCCTCGCCCGTTCCTGGAATCCCGAAGAGAGTAATTTCTGCTGACTCTTAGCGTGGTTAAGTTCCTCCCGGCGTCTCTGCCGGTCGAACTTAGAGGTGTCGTTGCGCTGTTTTTCCTCTAACAGGCCCCGGCGCGAGATAAAGTCGATCTCGCGACGGTTCTCGTCGTCTCGCGTTATGCGTGCTGCCTCGACCATCTTGGTGAAGTGGGAGAATTCTGCGCTGTATCGGGCAGATGCGATTCTTTTGTGGCGTGCGGCGGTTTCGTTGTCGATTCGCTCTGTTTCCATCGCTGTCTCTTGCTGGTTATCCAGTGTGAGTCTATGCTGGGCTTTGATGGCGGCCCTCTCCTCTGCATGTTCAGCCCGACGCCGGTTCATTTGCCGCTGGTACTCTTCTTCTTCCTTCATCATCTCGACGATATCGTCCGGGGGGTCGATCATGTCTGCTGGCTGGTCGCCGAATGTAGCCCAGAACCGGTCCCTGCAGCCGAACTGTTCGAGGAGCGAGACGAGGGCTTCGCTCTGGGATCGTGGAGCCGCGTTTAGGCCTTTTTTAACGTACGAGAGCGGAGAGTATTTTAGTCCGTTTGCTTCGTATAAGGTAAACTCATCGTTGATGAAGTCGGCCATGAAGGAATCTAGAAGGGCGCGTGTCACGGGGATCGGGTCTTGGTTGTCGAGTGCGTAATGGAGAATCGACTTTCCGTTGGAGATGCGTTTGAAGTCCCCGTGGTCTTTAAGGAGGGTTATAGCCCGCCTTATCTGGTCGAGTGGCTTGTTCTGGAGTGTAAGGCAGAGCTCTGCTAGTGCTGTGCGACCTTGAAAAGAGGAGGATGGGCAGTCTCTTTGCTTTCCCTCTTCGAGCAGGACCTGGAGGACATCGATATTCAGGTCCCGGGCGGCTGAATGAAGAAGGTCATCGTCGGCTGTGGCACCGGCGGCGGAGAGGAGACGGGTAATCTCCCCGTCTTCTAACATTGCGGCAAGTGACATGGGAGAAATGCCTTTACTTGTTTTTACCCGAGCGTCAGCGCCATTCCGCAAGAGTGCAGCAACGGAACGAGCCCGTGAGTTGAGAATTGCCATTTCGAGAGGTGTGCGATTGGATTTCGGTGTTTTGTACTTGGGATTTGCTAGGGTTGTGTTAGCATCCAAACTCATAAGTGCAGTCAGTGTAGGGCTCAACCCACCTCCAGCAGCAAGCAAGACATCAATAATATCTTCGGGAAGAGTTTTCTTGTCCTGCGCGAGTGCCCAACAAAGGAGCGATTCCGGCTCTCGATCGCCAGTCGCGATGACCGGATCAGCTTCATAGCCCGCACCGATTAAATACTCGAGCAGCTGTTTCTCATTGGGATAGTTATCTAGCAGTAACAAGAGAATTGGCCCAAACTGCTGGGGTCGATGGTTCACCTTAGGAGAGGACGGGTGCGAGCAGAACGCCGCAATCAGTTTCTGCAATGCTTTGCCATCAACCCCAGAAATGAAGATATGCGGGAATGCAATTGTCATGTTATTGCGTCGTGGGCCGCGAGTGAAGAGTTCCTTGAGGAGGCGGAGGTTGCCCTGCTGTGCGGCCTCGACGAGAACAGCACCGTAGTCGTAGTTAACATCGGCGCCGGCATTGAGAAGATCTATGATGAAGGAGAGGCCCGCGGGTGATGATGGCAATTCACTGATGGTCTCGAAAAGTGCGATATCAATGCATTCACCTGCTGCGCCGGTCTTGAGCAAGAGGGAGAGAGCGGCTTGATGAGTTCCGGCGCGGGCGTTGTTCCTCCACGCCTGTTGGAAAACTGCAGATACAATGCGAGACTGGGCGCTGAAGGATCGCTGGAGCATATTTAGCAATTTCGTGTCGTTTCTCATGACTGCATGGAAAATGCATTCTCCCTCCTGGTGTAGGACTGCCGCGCTGGCCGAAAGTAGGGCTCTGATTAGATCGTAATCGCAGGACGGTTCTCGGACCTTGAGTTCAATCACATTAGCAGGCCTATACAACCGAATGCCGTATAGGGGGGATACTAGGGACATACCGCGTCCAAAAGCAACTGGTCAAGGGTAGACTGCGGCTTCGCACAAGAAAGAAGAACATTGAATGCGTCAAGGCGTTTTTGCCCTTTAAGCGCATCAAAGGCACAACTTAGAGCGGCCGCAATCGCATCCTTCGATGGATTAAAACGAACTAATAGCGGGATAATACTAAGGTCATTACCCGGTGACTCCAGCGCACGACGCAATGGAGCACCCTGGGAGTAACTCGGGGAGGCATGGTGGTTGAGCAAGAGCTCGCAGACCTGTATCATCTTCTGCCCTCCGCCAGTTACAGATGTCAGGGCGTTATTCAGAAGATCTCTGGGCATTTCCCCTGCTCCAAGAAGGGCTTGAATGTATCGCAAGTCAGATGTTTTCACAGCATAAGCTAGCGCTGTTTCGAATGAAGCTTTTTGTGAGCCGGGTGATAGATTGAAGGCCAGGTATAACTTAAAGCACTCGAAGAGTTTCATGTCTATTGCCTTGCAGATAATTTGCCCGTCATTGTGGTTGACGTTGGCGCCGGCCTCGAGTAAGAGATGAAGCATGAGTAGTGACTCATCGCAGCTCTGTCTCAGACCCTCCATTTCGCATTGTAGAGTCGTAGCCCCGGTATCGTCTGTCAGCTTTGGTGCGTTGGCTAAAAGGAGCCGGACTTTTTCCAACCGTACGCTGTCTCGAGGAAGGTTGATGGCGAGGAGAAGGCAAGAGCAGAACCCCGGCTCATCAAGATGGTTATACTGAACGAGGATTCTCAGGGGTTCCAGATTTTGACAGTGGATTGCTTTTCTGATTGCCTCGCCCTTGCTAAAGGAAGTGTTTGCGCCTCCCACTGTTACTAAGAGAGAGGCTAGGCGGTTACCTTCGTCGGTACCGTCAATACAGCCGATCAGCGCCTGGGAGACTTTGTCCCCTCCGGCACCGTATCTCAGTAGGGTCTCTATTATTTGGTAGCGCTGTTGCTTGTCTTCAAGCTCCATGGCAATAGGAACACATCGACAGAGAAGATCAGGGGAATAGGAGCCCTGCAGCAGGATTTTCAGGGATTCATGATCACTGCTTTGGGTGGCCAAACGGAACAGCGCGCCCTGCCGCTGATTGACATCTGCTCCTCCTTGGACGAGTACCTGGATATATGGGCGGTCCCGCATGTAAGACGATAAGCCCATCGCTGCGTCGAGAGCGGCATCAACAACCTCTTCACTCGCTCCAGCGTCCAGGAGTTTGCGAGTTACATCGATCCGAATCAAGGAAGAAAGACCCTCAGCATTTGGGAAGACGCAATTCAGAGAGTCGACAGTAGGCTGATTCCGCAGAAGCATCTCGATATAGTCCAATTCTCCCCGGATAACCGCAACAGCCAATGCACAGCCATCCTTATAATCCACCGACGCACCCCGTGCTAAAAGCAACTTGGCGCTTTCGAGATCCCTTGCATTCACGCGATCAATCAAGCCCTCGTCGATAACCTCACCGGTCGCTCCTTGACTAAGGAGCATCATGGCGAGTGCATGCCAGTTTTGCGACGATATGGAAGCCCCGTGCTGGGTTTTGGAAAGCGATCCGAAAATGCTGCTTGCTAGGTCACTGCCTAGTTCGCCGAGGTTAAGAATGCGCAGAATATCTAGATCCACGGTGCAGACGGCGTATCGATAGGCTTCGCCATCGAGGCAGCTAATGGGGGCGCCTCTGGAGATAAGTACCTGTACTAACTCTGCCCAGCGCTCCCGAACGGCGGCTGATAAGGTTAGGTCAACGCCCTTGCCGGCCGCGCCGCCATTCAATAAAACTTCGATGAGCTGATATCGCAGGTCTGCGGTTTTGGTGGTGCTCAAGAATATATGTGATACCATCGATGCTGCCGTATCTGGTGTCGGGGGACTTTCGCATCGGAGAAGTGAGACGATGATATCGAACCGGTTCATGTTGACAGCATGTCTGAGTGCGGCTCCGTTTTCGAAATTGGCGTCAGCTCCATAAGCCAGAAGCAGCTGGATCATTTCAATGCCCCCCCGCTCAACAGCAGTAGTTAAGGCATGAGTGACTGTAGCGGATGCGACTGGTATTTGAGCCTGAAGTAAAAGACGGATAAAATCCAGATTACCCGCCGCAACGCCTTTCGAAAAGTCATCCGAACAGACATTTGGATCAGCGCCCTCTTCCATGAGCACTCGGACGGCTTCAAGATTTTGCGTGTGCGTGTGCGTTATAGTTGGAAGCAGCCTGCTCACAACTTCCGAAGTCGCAATGTGGGCTAAAACCCGCAGCACGTCGATTTGGTTATGCATCACGGTTCTTGCCATCAGGTCCAGGACCAGGGCATCTCTTTCATCGTCGGTTGCTTTTTTTCGCCGTAGTTTTAGGGTTCCTGTCCGGCTGGCCTTTCTGGGGTTCTGGGTCTGGAATGTATTCCAAACACTCTCGACTACACCAACGGCCGCACAGCCTGTGCCGATGATGTCGGATAGGGTGGTACAGTAATCCTCATACGCCCATTCTTTTGGCTTCGTGGTCTTTCCGCCCGTCAAGGTCCTGGCCTGGCCCTTTCTCCGCTTCTCTGAAGCTTGGGTGAGCAGGAGGCTGGCCTGGTCTTCATCCTGTTGTGAGCGTGTCGGGGAATAGGGAGAGATTAGCTGTGGCGGCCGCGGGGTGATTTGGATTCCTAAGCTGTTGGACAAGTCTTGAAGCCATCCTTCATCTCTACCGCTCTGTGGCATTTTGGGGTCTAATCACGATTTGCTCTTGATTGTTAACGGCAAGAGAGGAAGCACTAGCTGGAGATTAAATGGCGATTACTGTGTGAAGGCCTTGGGATAGCCTCATGCTCTCTGCTCACATTTCTTGCTTCCGTTAATGCCCAGAGAATTTTACGATAATAATAATCGCTGTTATAAACCTAACCGTTACCTGGCGCTCAGCCACGCGGATGCATCGCTCGCCGCCAGCACGAGGCAGCCAATGGGGCAATGATAAACCCCAATCCAAGGCTTTGATGGTACAATTTCTCCGTCATGCGTATTTCGAGCCTCGCCTGTCATCAATTTGACAGAATCCGTCCTATTTTACTTCTTGATTGATTGCATTTCTCGTGTTCCCGGCGATCCTATCCCTGGGACCCCATAATTGGCCCCCACCACCTTTACCTTCAAGCGCACCATGCCCCCTGTCTAGGTTTGGGCGAAGGAGACATATCCTGGGCCCGAGGAAATTCCTATTCGGGCCTAGTTGTTATCAGACTGCATGATCAGCCCGCCTCCTTCCATGGAGAGAGATAATGATGTCTACCCTCAAGCTTATACTTGGGGTTGTCGTATCACTTCTGTATTTTCATGCCAGGTTAGATCATTCTCCAGAGAGAAATCACAGCAGCAAACGTAGAAACCACCAGCTGCATACACTGACAATGGATCCGAGATCCAGAGTAAGAAGCTAACCCCGTTCATCCCCCGTGGAAAATCGGCGTGGGATGCCATCGGGCTCTCCATGGGTGCGCTCCGCAGCAGTCTGCGACCCCCACGCCCCCGAATGCAAGAGCGTGCATATCCTGACGAGGCTGATTTGGTGATTGGACAAAGTAACCAAGGACATTGCATGAGCCAAGCATAGTAGGTAGCCTCGCTGTACGGGAACGTATTTTATTTCTCGAGGCTCTGAAAATGAGACAAGAACCGGAGGCCTGTTAGCTGGAAATACGCGGATCGAGCTCAACTGCAGGGTCGCACTTGGAAAGGCGAACGCACGACTGGATGAGTACTGTTTGTTCTGAGCTTTTCCTACTAAGTACTATATCGGCGGTACTCGGAGTGCTTCGTTAGTACCTCCAGGGTTTGAAACCACGCCGTGTCTTGATATAACCAGCCCCAAAAATCTGTATTCATTCCGATTGATGGGAAGAAGTCTGGCTCCGATTTGTGAGTATCCACGTATAGTCATATAGGTCGCTACATTTGTTAACAAGCTGGGTACGGAGTAGATAGAGGTTCAGGCTACACCTTCTTCCCAGCCAGCACCCGGTCAAACGTCGCAAAATTCCCCTCCCCCTTCGGATCATACACCGCAAAACAAACCTCCCTCCACCAATGACCCTTGAACTCAGTTTCCCGTAGCACCTCCAGCCAACAGTTAGCCACCTCCTCCGGCGGGTTCCCATACACCCCACAGCCCAAAGCCCCAAGTACCAGCATCCCATGGCCATGCACCGCCGCAATCCGCAACGTCATCCTCATCTTCTTCTTCGTCAGGTCCCGCTCTTTCCTGCGCCCGAACACCCGTTTCTCCCGCACCTTCTTGCTGTGCCTATCTTGTATGACCACTGTACGTACCTGGGGCCGTTGGATAGCCGCCAGTGTCACCGCACTGACAACAGGGAGGTTCATCGGCGGGATTGTCGTAGTTAACAGCGTATGCCCCGAGGCCATATCACTCCTAATCACAAGCACAAGTGGACTATAAATCGCCTCATCCAATTCAATCGGGTAATCCCTTCTATGTAGACTGGTTGCGAGTGAGCTCCGGTAGCAGAGTGCCTCCTCCTGCGCGACGGCACCGTTCAGCCACCCGCCGCCCGGTTTTCGGTGGTTTGCGAAGTTGACAATCATGGGCCGTGGGTTCTGGAGCCGTGGATCCACGCTGTTGATGCGGGGTAATTGGGCTAGTCTCATGGCGACGTTGAGGGTGTCGTCGTTGATGACCTTGATGGAGGCGCGGGTGGGGTACCCCGGGCAGTTTTTCGGGTGTAGGCCGCGGAAGGATTGGAAGGAGAGCTTTTTCGACTTGTGGGCTTCGTGGGTGAGGTCGAGCTGGGGGAGGAGGTTGGAGAGGACGTCGTTAGTTTGGATGGCGGTTCGTTGAAGGAGTTCTCTCTTGCGGATGGTCTCGGGGTCATCGTGGTGGTGGGGTAGTCGGTGAGGGGAAGTTGATGGAAAGAATCCGGCGGCTAGGTCCCTTAGCATGGATTGCATGGCTGAGAGTTGGGGAGCTCCTTTATTCTGTTTGTAGGTTGTTGTGAGATGGAAGCATATAAATGGGGTGAAATGGTTATAACATGAGAGTTGAAGGAGAATGTCGGAATTTGACTTTGGATCGGAAGGAGACGAACCACGGAAGGAACAGGCTGGATACCACACTTCTGAATCAGGCTGAACTATTTTTGTACGTCCTGAATATTCTTGATATTGAGGCAGCTTTGCTCAGCCTAGCCCCAATCTCCTCAGAGGCGCCTCACTTTGATACCGGCGTCCCCACGTCGCTGGCTGCATGGGTAGAGAACGAGTGATTGGAATCGAACCCTGGATGGTTGTAAGTAATTTTACGAAGCAACCCCATTGTCTGATGCGACATAGCCCTCGACCAGATGAGTTGGCACACTCGATGGGGCCACTGGCAGGGATTCCTTGCTGTCGCCGAGCCCGGGTGAAGCCTTTCAGCCTTTGGCTCCAAACGCGTAAAAGTCAATATATATTACCAAAATACCACGCTCCCTAGCCATCTATGACGATCCGTGACCAGTATGGCTGACTGGCCCCCTTTGGGCGTAGTGGTAGTTTTAATCTTCTAAAAGGTCCATATATCAGCTGTAACTCAGACTCTGCCAGTCCAACCCAGAACAGCGCATTTTTAGGGGGTTGGGCCAGAGCCTTCAACGGGTGTCCCTCGACTCGACGATATCATCTTAGACAATCTCCCGACTATACAGCTTGAGGCAAGGTGTGCAGCTGCAGTGACAACTGCCGACACCATCATGGTATGCCCGAATCCCAATCTCCCAGGTTTTTGGCTTATATAGGCTGCACTCATTTTCCAGGAATTCGAACGCTTAGGGAAAAGTAGCGGCTTTTACAAGAAAAGTACGCATCAGTATGCAGAGCTAGGCTCCATAACCCATAAAGGATGAAATTCACAATCTAATTCATTAGTCTCATCCCAGTTTGAGCGCGAATGGCATCACGGCGATAAAAAGGCCCAACTCGTGTCCATATATGTCATGTATGTTTTCACGGCCTATGAGTAGGTACTGACGGCGAACTGATAGGGAATTAAGCAAACACACCAAAGAGCGCAGACTAAGGAAGATTCGCTTCCATGGAACCCAGCGGGCCTGCTACATCGGGAGCGGCAGCAAACCTCCCAAGCCTTGTGATAAAGCGGACTGCTACCTGTGCAATATCCTGAAGAATGGCTTTTCAGTGAAGTATTCAGGTCAGTAATTAACAAAAGCATGTTTTCAGGGACATATCTTGATGCTGATACTCTCAGGCCCGCACGTTATGTTTGGTCCCGGAATCTACACAAGTGTTGTTTCTTCGAGTAAGCTTGGTTACCCCCGTACTGATCACCTAGCTAGTACATTGCTAACGAACGACTCCAGAAGCAGACATATATTCGCGAAATCACCACGTCCGATCACACGAACATGTCCTAATTATCTGTGGGGTAGACCTGGGCAATTACAAGGTCATGAAGGTAGCAGGAGCTCCTGGTGCTGGATATGATTCCGTACGCCCCCTCTCATCTATAATAGCACTACCAAGCCGATGGCTTATATCCTCGCAGATTGAAGGAGCTACTAAACCTGAAGGTGGGGTGCTTGAATATCCAGAGACGGTTGTCTTTAACGCGAATAATATCAGACCGCTGGGCCTAGTCGTGTACACGCGAGAGGGGTGGAAACCGCGTTGATCAGTTGAACGGGGGTTCTCTCCTACAGAGGAAGGGGAAGGGACTCTGTTGTTGAAGGCACGGTGAGAGCGATTATAAACCTGAATGAGTAGTTATTTACGTTTACCTTTAACATTACAAGCAATTTGATCTTTTTTTGTTGACTTTCCTTTTTATTGTTTTATATATTTATGGTTAGGCCTGGAACACGAGTCTTTTTTTTGTTGCGAAATACTTCGATTGTTGCTTTTCAAGCAGTATATACCTCCAGTAGCTTGTCTCTAGCTTCCACTGTCATATCTTATTTTATAGATCCTTTGATTTTCACGTGGGAGAGAGGGTTAACCGCCCCCAACGGTATCAAGGCTGTACCAGCCAAAGCGTCAAATCCGAAAATAATATTCCGACATATGCATCCCTCAGGGAAGGTAGATTCCGCCGCCTCACCCCAACGACGGACTTTCATTGTTCGCTTTTAATGTTAGCGTCAAGTTATGCACTGGGATTGTCCGACAAGGCTATTCACAAGCCCAATCAAATAACAAGGAGAGATCTGCTGGTCAGCGCAAGGCTATGGATATGAAGTCAGGAGAGGGGTAATACACGGTATATTAAATACAGAGACAAGACAGAGCAGGGGCTGACTTTCTTTTTTTTTCTTTTTAAGTAAGCAGTTGGTTCTCCGAGTCGTTATTGTCCCTTGGTATCGTTTATTTTTATTTTTAGTTGTTGCAGATAATAACACGAGTCGTAGATGCAGTCCATACCCACAGCCTGATTGCTCTGTTTACCTCCCTATCCCCCTGAACTTGAAGTCGAAAGAGATCCTTCTTTCATCGACCTTCCCGATTTCATCCCACAGTTAAATCCACGCGGTCTACGTACAGCTCGTCGACCACCCGTGTACATATACCCCAAAGCTGCCAGGATAGACAGCATGAATCAACCCGAGAAGATGGAAACGTACGTTATTCTTTTCATATCGAACCCCCTCAAAAGCAGGCCTTTTGGCGGGCTGAATTGAGATAGCGATGCATTCTACGCAGACGGCTCAGAATGGCCAACAGAGGAGGAAAGCCGACCGCCCCCGCCCCCTTATGATAGGCTATATGGTCAAGTTGTCAATAGGATCGAAGGACACGATGTTGTTCTGGCCGGTCCGCATTCCTCAACCTCTAGGACCGCCACCGCTAATGAGCCTGCCACATTATATCCCCGGTATATTGAAGTGATACCCGATCCTCAGCTGGACGATAGAAGGCCTCCCATGACTCCAGACAGCCTCTCCGAGCGCTATGGCGTCGCCTCCAGAGCACCCGCGGCTGATGAGCCTGTCGCCTTGGGTGCGCGCTATGTCGAACCAAAACCTGATTTTCAGCTCCCTGAGAGAGGGCGTCTGATTGCTCCAAACAACTACCCCGAGCGCTCTGTGGTACCCTCTGGAAAAAATGATATGTCTGTGACATACAAAAACAGCCGAACCCAAGGGGGATCCGTAAAAGCTCCTCAGCCTCGATCGTCGAACATAATCTTGGTATGTGGAAATCGGATTTCGTTAACCTGCTTACTCACTGTGCCTCTTCTTCGCTGTAGGAATTAAGCCCCCTTAGTTATGAAACGCCTTTTTACAAAAAAGGTAACGTGGGCACTTTGTATTCTCCATAGATGGTTATATCCCCCATCATATCATTAACAAGTGCCTACTTTCTAGCCCAGCAGCTTTTTTACGAAAATTGGCTCGACCAAACGAAAATGTGTCGCGTTACAGCAATCTATCTTTTTGATATCAAAGCTTCCCAGGGCGCAGACAGCCAAACCGCTACGTATGTTATCATGCATTCCACCAGGGCGTAAAAATCCTGACAGGCTAATGTCATCCCCTAGCGGTGACGCGCCGTTACTCGCTTCATTAGCCGAACTCCCACTTCGTTTCCACGGCCCTCGTCGAGCCTGCCACCTGGGAGAAAACGGCCACCCTTTGAAGTTCTGTCGCAGCTCTTCATGCTCTCTTTGCACTATTTTCTGGGAGCAGTACAAGATCAGGAAAGCTAGTAAGCACAAATAAAAGCTACTTAGGTGGGCATTCCTTCATGTAATATCCGCTTACCTTATACCACGATAGATAAGGCATCTATACCCGGTCTAGCAATCCACACCACGCCCGTCTCATCTGGTAAGCACTGCCGCAATCGCTCTGTCAAGTTTAACTGGCTTGGTTGTTTATTGATATGTTTCAGAGGCTGACGCCTTCGCGACCAATCACCATATTCGGTCGCCTGAGCATGCGATGGTACTATGTGCGGTTCCTGCGAGTAGATCCAGTGGATCCCGTGGGGGACATTCCGCTCGAGGTGATGTTTCTTCTGCTGTATGTGGTTTACCCGCCTGTAATAAGGCCCATCAGCTAATTATTTGTTACGACAGGACACGAGGCAGCAGAACGTGCGGAATGGATACTCCAAAGCTTCGTCGAGGAAGGAACCCTCCGTCGCGATCGGAATACTCATGTATACTCGACGGGGATGGAAGCCTTCATAGGCGTCAGATTCAAGGTGGGGTGCTCAATGATAAGGGGGAAGATAAGGTGTTAGGTTGGTGATATCCGAGAGTCCTATGCAGTGGAATAATACTTTCTTGAATAAGTGTTCAATATGAATAAGATGGAGTCTACGTTATATTCGTTCGACATCAAGACCCAAAGTGACACCATCGGCGCCTACCTAAAATTAGCTTTCAGCCCTATGAAGAATGGTCTCCTCCAACACTGAATCTCCTCTTCCAACATGCCAAACCCGACATCAATCTCCGGCATCCAGCCCAGGCGTCCAACCCAACATCAAACTGTGTTTCCAACAAGTCCCAGCTTCCTATTGGTCGGAAACGTAGCCCTTAGCTCCAAAATTCCCAGTCTTGTCTTACAATTCATCCACGCATTGGCTAGGCCAGTAACGCCAAGCATCTTGGCCTCATATCCCATAATGAACCAAGGCCGCGCCAGACCCACAACAACTGAGATCCGGTTCCTGGATGGCTAAATTCCTCCTCCGCCATTGGTACACGCCTTCCAATCGTCAGATGGCGAAGCTTCGCCAACTATGACGAAAACTTCTCTCCAACCACTGGCTACACAAGACCCTTTATTTAGTGGTCCAACCGGCGCAGGCAACATCATAACCCCAGAGCTCCGGAGTATTTAACCCCAGCTCCACTCCACATCTCCTTCCCCCTTCAGCCCTACCAACCCAGCCAGGCACACACCCACCATGGCCAAGTTATTCTCGCTCGCCAGCCTCGGGCTCTACATGTCCCAAACCCTAGCGCAGGTCACCTACCCCGCCAACATCGAACTCGACCTCATCTTCCCCCAAAACGGCACCAAAGCCAGCAATGTCTGGGTCCCCGCCATCTTCGCCCTGCAGGGTGGGTCGGCCGCCATCCAGCACCAATTCTCCGTGTACTGGGAGCTCTACCCGCCCGGTGTAGTCGACCACTACCCCGAAGACGAGGGGTATATCTCTCCCTCTGCCATTGGGAACTACATGTCCATCTACCACTTTGAGAATTTCCGGTACGCGAACTTAGCCGAAGATACGTATTACGTTGTCGATCCGGATTCGTTTGGCGGGGGCGCGGAGCCGGGGGTGTATAATCTTACCTGGTCGGCGCTGGTGCAGACATGTGAAGCGGGCGGGGGGAGTTTGGGTTCCGGCTCGTTCCTGATTGAGTTGGTTGACGATAAGGATTACAGTGCGGACTTGGATGAGTATATGGCAAAATGTCCGGTGACGGTGGGGAGGACGACGATTACGGGCAAGGAGGAGTTTTGTGGGATTGAGGCGGCTGAGCCGGAGGGGGAGCCGGATCCATGTCGGGGGAGATTGAGGAATAAGGCGCAGTGGGAGTGTATAAGGGAGTTCTATAAGAATCCGGATAATTCGTTTACGAATCAGGATTATAATGGGAATAATGATACGCAAGCGTGTCGCGACGGATTTGATATTTTGCCTATCGGGTGGCCGGAGGTGCAGGCGGAGAGTACGAAGACCATTACGGAGGATCCTACTGAGAGTGCGACAACGCCACCGGAGACTTCGTCGGGTGGTTCGGGAGATTCAGTTGTTACGACGACAGCGACGGATGATGAAGCGCCGACTCCGACTGGCGATGCTAGTTCTTCTGCCACCGGTGATGGGGCTGCGACTCCGACGCCATCGGGGACTGGTTCTGAGGGAGACTCTGTGTCGGATGATACGGAGCCATCTGGGGATGGGGGTGGGTCGCTGGCGAGCACGCATCGGGTGGGCGTCGTTGGTCTGATGGGGAGTTTGGCGTTGACTTGGGTGATGCTGCGATTTGCATGATTTCTGTAATGCTAGGGCACATAATCATATTATGGGTTATTCATATTATCTACATCCAGCCGATATTATACCATTCCCAATACCCCTATCATTTCTATCAGTCTCATTCCGTGATTAATGGAAATCATAAACTCCCAATGAACTATTCGAAAGCGTGGAGTCGACATGAACTGAGCAGGACTCTAGGAAAACTGGTAAAGCGGCTGCCTAGGGCATATTCGACGGGGAGGGCAGATTCAATTTCCAGACCACCACCTTTCCAGCACACCTTTGACCATCGGTCTCACTTTGTTTGCATTCTCTAAGAGAATCATTACTGTTTTGAGTGAGCGGGGCAGAATGTCAACTTTAAAATCGGAGGTTGCCTTAAAGTGTGTCTGGCATGACCACACCACCGTCAGTATCAGCGCTTTAATATGTGACCCCAATATGATCACCACGACTATATTCATTTATTTAATCTCGATACTAGAGGTCCAATGCCACCAGGATCACTGTTTATCGATTTTCAAGATATATCAAGAAAGGGTGGAATTAAAACCCATCCGGCCATGAGAACAAACTACTGCTTTATCTGAGTTCCACTTCCCCATGGCTGGACTCAAAATTGCGATCCGATCCGAACCTAAAATCAACCATCAGTTACATCACTACCTACTAGTGGTGAACATCATCGCCCAGGGGCGTTCAGCATCGCTAATCATGTTGATCATCACCTGTGATGTGGTAAGTACGTGACACAATCACATTATAGTGCATGAGTCCATAACCCACCCATTTTTAGTCCATACCCCCAGATTTCCTTCACCTAATGCAAAACCCTAGGTTATCCACCCCCTCATAAATATAAACCTCATCGGTTCTCAGCAATGGTCCTGATTAGTTCCCCAAACTACCCCTCAAGTTAGCCCCCAAGCCCTCCAGTGTCAAGAAACCCCATCCAAAATGAACTTGAAAACTAAATCCCTCCTTCTCGCCCTCCTCACCCTCTCCATTTCCTCCAACGCTGCCCCCGCTCCCTCCGATTGCGAGGCAGCTGCAACCCGCTACGAGAATAACCTAAAGACCCTCAAACCACTTCTTCGGGAATACATTAAAACGACCCCTCAAGCCAACCCTGCCATCATTAAACCCGATGAGGCCGTTCCCCTACTCAATACCATCAAGGACGCTACTGGCCCCGACGTTGAAGCCCTTCACACCGAGCTTGTCCAGCGCTGCTTGAACGGGGGTCAGATTACGCGTCGCGCGGAGAGCGCGGCGTCTTTACTCAATGTTGAGCTGGCTAGCTTGTTAAAAATCACGGTATAAGTTTGGCGTGACTTTCACTCCTAACGCGTTGTATACTTGTAAAGCGAAGACTTGTGAATTCTTTCTAGTTAGTTTTGCGCTTGTCAGGATAGTCGTGTGATTTGCTGTATAGTTGCCAGCTTCTCTAAGTATATGGGAACTGTCCTTAATATTTTCACCTTTTTTCTTCGAATTTCTTCTTTTTCTTTACTCGCGACCGGGAATCTATACGTATATAAATGGTATCAAGCGTGCAGGCGTGTCGATCGAGGCTAAGGCGCCAGGGCATGGTGCTCCTGTTGATCAATAATAGGCATTCACTGGCTGTCTGATATGATCGGCATACAAATTTAATATCCGTTTTCAAGCCGCGAGCGCCCTGGATAATGTTCATCTGGTGGTGGCATATATGGCTATTTTGAGCAAGTGTTGTGTACAATAGGATGCGGGTCACTATGGGTGGAAAATATATTTACACGGCGGCCGCAAGTTGGGCAATTTGTGGAAGGCAAAACATCCTCAATTTGGCCCTCATGATAGAAAATATGGATCTGCTTCAAGTATCATCACGGGCATTGATTAAAATCACCGAGATCGATAATTTCCACTGAAATCCCCCATTCTCGCATCTGCAAAAGCGCGCAATGCAGATCATCCAAACAAACAGTCTTGGCACTTGGAGAGTGACTGGTGGGGACATTCTGCGGATAAACAGCTTTCCCGTTCCGGCTGTTACGTGCATGATCAATTCGCCGAGGGAAGCTCTTGACCATCTCCAACCATCAGCACTGAAGCTCCTCCCAAATTTTCGGGTCCAGGTAATCAATCAAAAGGACACAAAAAGTGATTACGGAAACAACAATTGTGCCAGGTAAGTTGCGGATGGCGAATGCGGCCCGGGGTCCAAGCAAAGGAGCTCGGAAGCTCGGCTGGGGCTCTCCGTGGAGAAGATGCCTCGGCTGTCGTATTTCCCCGCAACTTAAAACCACCGAGTCCTCAAATATGTCGTGTTTTCACTTTGTCTCACTGACTCTGCGTGTTTTTGCTTCCACAGCTTTCATCAATCCCTTCTTTCTTCCTATCTAAATCATCACAATGTCTGGTCCCGGCGCCGGTTACGAATATCCCACCCAGGAGGTGACGTGGAAGAAGCGCGATGTGCTCCTCTTCGCCAACAGCATCGGCGCAACCTCCAAGGAACTGCACTATCTCTATGTACGGGCACCGCAACACCGCGACATTCTCACCAGAACGGAGCACAATTCTAATATTCTGGCTATAGGAACTCCACCCCAATTTCTCCGTTTTCCCCACCTACCCTATCATCCTCCGTGAGTCGACCTACCTATCCCATCCCGACCGTATTCGTATTTCCCGAGGAAGCATACTGATGTAAACACTGAATAGCCTTCAAACTCACCGACGACGAAGTAACCGACTTTTACGCCCGCCAAAAATCCAACCCCATCCCGGGAGTCCCCAAGTTCGATGCCCGCCGCGTCGTCGACGGCCAGCGCAAGATCACCGTCCTCAAGCCCCTCCCCCCCACCAGCGCCGGCGCCAAGTTCGAGCTCCGCAACAAGGTCGTCGGCGTCTACGATAAGGGCAAGGCTGGTTCCGTCGTTGAGACTGAGCAGTCCATCGTCAATGCGCAGACCGGCGAGGTTTACTCGAAGGTTGTCGGTAGTGGATTCTTCGTTGGTCAGGGGAACTGGGGGGGTCCCAAGGGTGAGTCTTCCCCTCCCACTCTTAATCACTCGAGAGAGAGACGGCTAGTGAGCTGAGCTGATGTGTGATGTGTGATGATCCAGGCCCCGCAACCCAGAACTTCCCCCCTCCCGCCGGCCGCGCCGCAGATGTTACCCACGTCATCCAAACCACCACCGAAACCGCCCAGCTCTACCGGTAAGCCACTTCCCATCCTCTTCCCCCAAAATAAAGGCAGTAACTAATGAATATGTTAGGTTGAACGGCGACTACAACCCCCTCCACGCCACCCCCGAACCCGGCCAGAAGATGGGCTTCGGCGGCGTGATCATCCACGGCCTGTACAGCTGGAACGCGACCGCGCATGCCGTCCTCGAGGCATTCGGTGGTTCGGACCCCGCCAACTTCAAGGAATTCCAGGCTCGATTCGCTTCCCCTGTGCGTCCTGGTGATAAGTTGACGACTGAGATGTGGCGGACTGGCAGTCTGACTGATGGGTTTGAGGAGATTCGGTTCGTGACGAAGAACCAGACCGGGGCTGTGGTGTTGAGTAATGGACGGGCGTTGATTAAGGTTGTGGCGCCGGCTGCGAAGTTGTAGGTGGGGGGTTGTGCAATTAGATAACTGGGCAGATGAGATTGAATGAAATTGTATACATAATATAACATGCAAAGCGAAACTTTTGGTGATGGATGGCGTAAAAAAGAAGGATTAACGAAGGATTGGGTTGATGGGCGTTTGTTTTTAGGCTGTGCTGAAGACCCCTGTCGGGGCAGTGCTGGGTGACGCCTGATTGGCAGAGTTGGTGCTCAGCCTTTGGCGCGAGAGGCTGAGGGCAAATATCAGGCAACGAGGAGCCTCACCAACTCCCCACCTGCACTTTGGCTTTTCAACATCCAACACATCCGCCACACTCTTCGTCTTTAATGATGTTCGTTCAAGCGACGATAATAATGTTCGCAAAGACGAACTTTCTCCTTTAATAAGATATTGATCCCCCTTGATGATGAAATGAAAGGTCTTGGAGTCGGTTCTCGATAAAACCGTCAGCAGCCCAGGCTCGGTGTCCGACGAGGAAACACGTGATACTCTCAGGACCTTCCCAAAGAAGAAACTGGGAGTTTTCTCAACTTGTCGTGAGAAAACTCCGGTATTTGATTGGCAATTGCTGGTTTTGTGCTGTCTGTGCCAGAGCTGAACTAGAGCCATGACCGGAGAATTCACGACGGCTAACACAGCAGCGGTCTGGGTTGGGCAGTCTGTTGGCCAGGGTCAAGATGGGAGCAGTGAGAGGAAGCAGAATACTAAGTGGAGTCCTCACTTGATTGGAGAGGAAGATGGAAATCATCAGGGCCCGCAGGCGAACAGCGGGGTTCGACGACCTAAGCAGACAAATACCGAACGGTCCCACGATAGTGGACCAGGTAATATTGAACCGGGTCAGTTCTCGCCCCCCAATCATCCTCGCTCTCACTGCCCGCCTTACGAGCATTTCTTGAATGATCTATGATGGATGGACTTCAGTTGACTATCTGATAGACAGGGACTTGGCTTTGCCGTTGGTTTCAGAATATAACAAGGGAAACGGAGGCAAAATACCTATCGAAACCGCTAAACTCGACAGGTCGATATCCGACATCTATCAGGATGAGCTTTACAACCCAGTCTTGATGCAAATCCCGCAGATCCCCAAGCAGGCTACAGATCAGGAAAGTATTCCTGCCGCGGCGTTCCAGAGTGACTTTGCGGCTCGACTAGAGGCTGCCAATCAGCGTCACCTATCAGCAAGATCTCAGACACAACCCGAGTTCATATCCCCCCGGGATGCAATGTTGGACTTCGACGAGGGAGAAGATCCTGAGCTACCGATAAGGGGGATGGGGTTGCTTCAACACCACATACGCCACGCGGACCTAGTACGATTAGGGGTGCCACAACCGTCCGACGCGACTGCTGCAAACAATCCACTGAGGGGTTACCTAGACCACCTAGATGCCATTCCATCGCAGATGTACGACCCTGCTATTCAGCAGCAGCAAGATACCTTTGATCTCGACTCCGAGCTGTCCGTATTTACGAATAGTGAATTCTTCAATTTTAACACATCGGGAGATTTGAAAATTCCAGCTGACCCAGTGGAGCAGAAGTCGAGTGGCGGCGGGGGAAATGTAACCCTGGATTTTGATACCGCAGACGTGGATAACCCTGGTGAACGCGGTATGAAAAACACCTATCAACCCAACTTCATCCCTGATAGCCGGACGGTAGCCCCTCCCAGTGGAATTGCCCCGCAAATACCGAATCTTATTCGGCACTCAGCTTTCCGATGTTCTCGCCTGGAATGTAGGGATCTCAGGTTCGCGGATCGAACGAGCCTTTGGGTCCATTTAGTCAGTACCCACTGCTATAATACTGCGATTATATGCCCTTTCCCTGAGTGCGGCGGTTTGGGCACCGAAATATTCAAAAGCCTCGCGGATTTGGACCAGCATCTGTTGCTTGACCATGGGGTCACGGATTCGGACCAAAGGTTTCGTTTCCACGGTGAGACTCTAGAACACCCGAACGAGGGTTTTGGGGCACCGCCTGAATCCCATACCGAAATTGGGAATTTAGGCACCCTGGAGAATTCCGTGTCATCGAGGCCGGTAAACATGGCGGCAGTCCCCCCACCTCTGTCTAGCTCCCATGCGGCCGCCTCGGAATATTTTGGTCCACATTCTAGACATCCGTCTTTCATGACCGTTGAAGAGTCCATCTTGTTCCAGGATGCCACTGCCACTCCCATTAGGTATTCCCCCATTAGATCTCAGGGAATCAACCTAGGAGATCCCATTTTCCCCTTCACCCCGCCTCTCAACGAGCGAGATCCCAACAGGTGAGCAAATACACAGGTATTAACGATAGAAACATACTAATCAACTCGTAACATGAAATAGGACCGTCCGGCCTATAGAGAATACCCGTAGACCGATATTGCAAAATTCTCCCCCCCATTCCCAGGTGATGCAGGATCCCGTGGTCTCCCCACCCTGCCCGATGAAGGAGCCGCTCCCACCAAGGTCCGAGGATGGAGCTGAATGGAGGAATCTACAGCATAACCCCTACCATTCCCTACCCACCCTGCCTATCTTGGGTGCAGGGAAAAACGGAGAATTGCAGCCCCCGCACGCACGAGGGGACAATGACGTGGTTGTAGAAGGAAAGACCGTGACATACCCAGTATACCCCCCTCCCGTGCGCCCCGCAGCACCTGGCCCGGAGCAACGCAGTGAGCGGCCCGAGGTGGGAGTGGTTTCTACGCGCCGCCCTGAATATCAATGGCCTCAGGATGTCTCGTTAGATGGTAGAGGTCCATCACGGATGGGAAGACATTCACCAGAAACCTTCCCACCACCCGGATCCCAACAGCAAACCACTGCCCAGGCATTCACAGATTCCGGTTATGCATCGACCGCAAACAGAGCACAAAAACCATTACAAATCACAGGGGATCCACATGATGCAAGTCAGGTCCAAGTACAGCAGCCTTCCAGAGCGCTTTTGGAAGGTACCCAGGAGGATAACGACACACAAAGCATCTACTCAGAAATCTCCACAATTTCTGCTACAAGGCAAGGGTATCTGTATGAGCTTGCCGACACTCTCGCCCACGTTGTCCAGCCGTACCAGTCAAACCAGGAAATCGTGGATGCTGTGGCTGAGGCCCTTCCCGAATTGCTGAAAGCATTTGCCTTGACCCTCGGCCAGCCTTCCTCCAGTACGAGACAAAGGGAAGTCATGGTGTTCATCCATAAATACCGCAGGTAGTTTGAATATCCCTATGTAAATAAGTTTACGCAGTCTACTAACCTTTTGATACCAGGGATATCACCAAGGTGTTCGAGAGTCGATTTACGGAGGAAGAGGCAGAAAGAACTGGGCTACGTGCAGAGAGCGTGATGCCATTAGACGAAATAATGACTCGTTGGCATGAGAAAATTGATAACCCGTCAGATTTACCAGAACTGCAACAGCAAGCCGTACCAGATGATGAAGACCCTGATGCGGCTGAATTGGATGATCCCGAAGACCCGAATGATAATGAATTACCCGGCCTTGAGGTGTACCGATCTCTCATCGAGGAAACCCCGGCATACGTTTGGCTGCTCTCAACGCTTCGCAAGGAGTGCAGGTTATTTACTCCTGGAGCAGATGTTGTAGGCGAGGTTAAGCAGACTGTCCTAAAATCACTGCCGTCGGCGCCGTACATTAGCCGACGGAGGTTTACTGAAACATATAACGTTAGCTTCAGGGTTAATTGGGACCCTGGTGTATTTGTTTCAGAGGGGGAGTATCAAGAGGATCCTGCCATCGCCATCGAAAGGGCTATTACATATACGGGATCTGCCACTCAAGTTCAGGCAATAACTTGTGGGGAATACATGAGACAAACATGGCCTTTCAGCGGGAGCGAAACTATGAAGCTTGTCAAGACTATTGTATCCGGCGATACAAACGGATCCGGTACTTTGCCTGATGGTACTCAGCTATATATCTCAAAACATCCCTCCCAGGACAATGACTCGGTGTCAGATACATGGCTTGATATTCGTGGTACGGCCCCTAGGATTGCAGAGGTAGGGGAGCAGATCGCCTGGCTCGCATGTGCATTGCATCCATTACCAGATGGTAGCGGCCCAATGAGTGGCAAGCCACTTATTGATGGAGCGAAAATCGGTCATGTGTCATATGAAAGAACCCCTGGGACGTCCTTTATATTTGACATCCGAATTGAGATGCGACAGCTGGGGGTTGATCATGTGGTTGGCGATTGCTGGAGAGAACTTGTTGCCCGGCCAGTGGTTGTTGAAGGTTTCCCTATCCAGCGCAGACCACCTGAGGTGCCCCCAGGCCTGGAGATACCGCTGAGCATTATGGCCCGTTTACTGGACACTCGCAAGGTCCATAACTTTGACGGAAGAACCATTTTGAAGGGATTCTCTGCCATGGTAGTCCCCACGCAAGATGCCGAGGACTTTATTAATTGGCACCTTGTTCACAGAAACCACGAGGAACGTGTGTCTTACCTCGACAGCCAAATGTTTCCCTGTCTGGAGATTCCAATTCAAAGACTGGAAAAGGCTCGACATATCTTAGGCTGGTGTCCAGATATCAAGTTTTGTGCAGGTATATTATTCCCCCACCCAGGTTAATGAATGTCCGAAATAACCTTTGACAATAGGGGCGGCGGATGCAAGTTACGACATCGATGATTGTAGGCTCTCGCGCCGGTCTGGAGTAAGTATACTAAAGGATACGTCGTTGTCCGTAGCTCGCACGATCACGGATGACGCTACTTGCAGCATAGGCCGTAAGGATATTCGGGTCCGGCGGCATGGCTACGTCAGTAAGATGAGATGGATATCACAGCAATATATGAACCTCTGGGATACAGAGAAGGAGCGGGGTTGGCTAGTCAATGGAGCGAGTGCCTTGTTGCATCTTGTTCGGGCATCCTTCGCACGGGATAAATCTGATCCGACTTTGCAAACTTTACGTTTACTAAAGGAGGACGAGCTTCGAGAGGGTTCTCAAACTCATCACGCGATGTCTGCACTGGAAGTGCTTCTGGATGTCAACAATCTTAGGCTGAAGATATACGCAGAGGACGACGGGTATATATCCTTCAAGGACCGTGTTGAGGACTACTATGATCTTCTAGAAAAGATAATTGACTACCAAGCTAAGGGCCTTGCGACAGGGAAATGCAGAAGTGCGCTTTCCAGGTCAGTATTAGAAGGATGGGATTTTCGTGACCTGGTCTTGGAGAGGGACCCGATTCATCCTCGCCATACTGTCCTCTGTCATGAAGGGCTTTCATGGGTTGACTTCACCCGATCGATCAACACAGTCACGCTGTTTGGACGAGGGCTTGGTGAACTAATGAAGCCTGTCGGTCATATTTGCCCGAAATGGCCGGCATTGAAGCCGAAACGGTCCCTACTAGCTGTTAGCACGGCCGACATTAACACCATTATGGATACCCATGGAGACCCGTACGGCACACCAATTAAACTGACACATGATACAATTTGGTGCCGCCAGAAGCAAGCCTTAATTCCGTGTCCCTGTGACGGCAGGGTGACTCAGAGTCATTCAAATGTAGTTCAAGTCTTACTTCCATCAAAAATGCATCGACAAATACCTACATCGCCGCACGCAGATCTTGGAAACAACGGGGCAATCATATTCGGATTCAGCAAAACCGACCAGTGGTTCTGGGGCGAAAGCGATGGTCCTTCTAGGATACCAGTCCGGCCCACGTGGAATAACTCAGAGAGAGAACCTCCGCGTACCTACTCCGATGACAGTGGCATTGGAAGAAGCCTTGGTCCGTCAACTTCTCGAGCAAGCGATAGTGGAGGATGGTCCAGTTCACGCAGCCGAGATTACCGGGACTCAGACAGCTATCCCGAGACGCCTTACAGGACGGAGACGGAACTTGAAAAGATCCAATATAAATCTAGATCCACTAGGCGGTATAACGTGGGCATCGTATGTGCGCTAGATATTGAATTGATGGCGGTGCGGATACTCTTTGACGACCCGCACCCGATGGTATCCGTCGTTGGTGAGGATCCGAATCACTACGCTCTAGGCCGCATTGGCGAGCATAACGTGGTTGCCGCTTGTCTCCCAGACGGGGAGTACGGTACTAGCCCTGCTACACAGGTGGCTTTGAACATGAGGCGGAGCTTTCCCACCTTGACGTTTTGCCTTCTGGTGGGGATTGGAGCAGGGGTTCCCTCCCCCAGAAATGATATTCGACTGGGGGATGTCGTGATTAGTTCCCCATCCGGCAGATACTCAGGGGTCCTACCTTACGATATAATAAAGAGTCTGGAGGGTGGAGCATCTCAATTGAATGGATACCTGTGTCCGCCCCCACCGACCCTGAGGTCTGCGATCAGTGAGCTCAAATCTGACCCTGGGCTATCATCGACCCCGCTTCATGAGTATCTACAACACATTGAAAAGTGCAAGTCACAATACGGACACCCGGGACCAGAAAATGACCGATTATTTAATTGGGATTACCCCCACGCCAACGCTCACGACTCCTGCGAGACCTGTGATTCTAGATTCGAAGTCAAACGAGAGCCCCGCCAATCCAACCAACCCCACATATTCTATGGTCTGATTGCTTCAGGGAACCAAGTCATGAGATCTGCCGACAAACGCGATCGACTAGGGCGGGAACACAATGTCCTCTGCTTCGAAATGGAAGGAGCGGGGATCATGAATAACTTCCCCTGTCTCATCATTCGTGGGATATGTGATTATGCCGACTCACACAAGAATAAATCCTGGCAGAATTACGCATCTGCGGCGGCGGCCGCATACGCCAAGTTATTGCTTTCTCGCGTGAGAATACCGGCAGGGACAGACGACTCTGGACACGAGCCCGGTATAGCTGAGAGTCACTTTCGTTCAAGAAAACGGCCACTGTCCCCAGAGACGACGGTGCAACGTTCAGTCACGAAGCGGGGACACTATATAGACCTCACAAGCGAGGGCGCCTCGAGAGGAGTAACTCCCGTGGAAATGCGAGCGTTACGATTCTTTGACTCGGATGAGGGATAATCTATTATATAGCTGAGGAATGAAGGCTATTGACATATGGATTCTCCCATATGATCGGTCTCCGGGGGCTCGATTTAACACCTCAGGGTTCAAAGATACCACTCGCTTGGGGAAGGAAATGCTACCCGTACGTACTGCATAGCCCTGGTGGTCTATTTGCTAATGCCTAGCCAGACCGGTACCCATTACTATGCTTCACACTTTGTGCAACCCTACAATGAAAAAGGGACCTACGGCTCTGTAGTGCATCTCCGATGACTTCCACAGTCACGCCAACTACAAGGGAAACGGACCACATAGTTTAACACATTTAAATACCATTAAAATTCATGCACTTTGTAATTCACGCATCTTTTTTCACCAAAGAACATCAGCTTAATGCCAGGGTTAAACTTTATAATACCCCTTCCGATTCCAGAACGCAATATACCGTTTCAAAGGATCAACCATAAACGGAATATAGTTGATATCAGGAGGCCCCCCAGTGCCCGCACCGTGTTAGTACAATCATAGCGAGGCGAGTACTACCCTAACTCCCATCGCGAAAGACGTCCCAACACCCTTTCCTGCAGCAAAGGGAGCAAAGAAGCCAATGGCCCGTGTGGTCTCTGCGTTCTAACCACCTGGTCGACCCACTCGTTATAGCCAATCGTTCTCATCAGATATCCAGCTCGATTGAGAAGTGTGCATGTATCCTAGATGGTGATGGATTTACTCTGATCAGGGGAGAGAATGTGGTAACCGTGACCCAGATTCTGGTTGGAGGACGCGATCTGCAAGGTCGTCGAGACCACGAAATCCACAGTTGAGTACTCCAGTCTCATGCCGACGATGCGCGGGAATGTCCCCATCTGGATGCAGCCGAGGATCAACCGGGTGATGAAATCATCTGGGTTACTGGCGCCCGTTTTGCTGTCTCCGATAATAAACCCAGGCCGGTAGATGGCAACGGGAAGGCCGCGCTCCTGCATGCGACGAACCATCCCTTCACAGTCCATTGGGTTTGGCCATACCCGAGATCATACCTCAGGGCCTGCAAGTGTGGAAGCAGCGGTCCGTCTTCGGGGAGATCGCTTGTGCCCAGGATGAAGCCCGTGGGACCCCAGATGTCGATACTAGACATGTAGTGGAAGGCTTTGCGGCGACCTTCCGTGGCGACTCGTAAGACATTGCGAGTTCCTAGGACGTTGCCACGGTAGTGCTGTTGGTACGTATCGCAGAAGTTGACTTTGGCGCCGAGGTGGAAGACCACACTGGCCCAGTTCGTCAGCCAATAGAACTTGTCCTTGCCTAGCCCCAAATAGTCTTCGCCCATGTCACCCTCGAGGACAAGGATTTTCTATGCGAACTCGAGAGATTGTGGATATAGGTCGTATCGTTCCAGTGCGGCTTGTATGCGGGAGGCTGGACTTTTATTGCCCTTTCTGTGGGTCAGGCAGGCGACCTGTTTGACACCGGGACGTTGGAGTAGATCGGGGAGCATAAATGTGCCAACGAACCCAGTAGCGCCTGTGAGGAAAACCCGCCCCTCGTCAGCGGATTCCCAGTCCAGTACAAGGGTCAGCTCGTCGGCGATACCGATGTCTCTCTTCCAGATCATGATCTCGTCCGGAGCATGTCCGCATTGGGTCTGACCTAGGTCGAGGAACCCGAAGAGTTAGTCTAGTTTAGAGTGACGATAGAGCTCATCCATCAATGACAAGCAAATTATATACTCGAGCAAATCTAAAAAATATAAAATCTAATCTTGCATAAGGATCCTCGTCTTGGTAGTGCTGATCCCTCATGCAAGATGCCTAGTTTTAGTTTATTCTCTTCCCTGCTTTTCATCACGGTTTTATCACATTGTATCACATCTCATCACACACTATCACATCCCACAAAGGAGCTGTGTAACCATCCAAGGTATACCTGACTCAAGCCCCCAAACTCTGCAGGCGAGTAAGCCAGGACTAGCCTCTCATTTTGCCATTTGAAAAAGCAAAAAGCGAAAGGCAAATAGGGCAAACGTGTCACAAGGGCCATGAACCCCTCCTCAAGGCTAGCAGACCAAACCCCGCGTAATTCAAATGCTGACCTAGAAGAGAAGTATTGAAGTCAATCCTCCAGGCCTAAAAGGACACGTCTTCTCCTATGGTGCATTTGGGCGCGGTAGGGGTAGTTTGAAGATAGGATATGATGCTAATACCCGCTCGCGAAGAAGTTTCATTCGCTTCCCATTATCCTTTTGATATGGTGAATGGGAATATCTAGTATGCTTTGAGTATGATTTATGGGTATATAGAATAAGGTTAACGAAATATCCGTCTCCTGGCTCAATTAAGTTACAACTTTAAAGGGTATGATAGTAGGAAAATACAGAGGTATTAACAAAAAGATGGACAATGATTGCTCATAATTCCTCCTGTTTAATGGTCGGTGATATGTCCTCCGTTGGTATATCCTCTAGGTCATGAAGTAACTCACCTGCCAAGCAATTAATCGGCAGTAGCTTCCTCAGGGCTTCAGTTATCCCAGCATTACTCGCACATCCACCATTAATTGCCCCGGGTTGGTCTGCTAATGGCCCGTATACCTTTAGAGAAAAGGCTGCATGCCAAAGTACACTGGGTAGAAGGGGGTGGACCTAGAGATGTAGGGTCAGCGCGGAAGCTATTGGCACGCAGGGAAGAATATATGGTAGATAACGGGATGAAATCTTACCTTGAAGCAATTCAGCATAATAACAGTATCCGTCAGACTTACAAGCTCCTCACGGGCTTGGTATGGCTGTGTTTGATCGGCCAGCATCAAGTTGATATGCTCTTTTGACTCCCAGACCGCTGCCTGAGCTACAACACTCAGACAGAGGACGCCACACTGGCACAGCATGTAAGTGAACGTAGTCAGGGAGTCAGCAAGTCCTAGTGTCGCTGGCGCATCATCGACGGTGTTGCGAGTCCTCGTATCCAGCAGCCCTGCCAGCCAGGTATAGGAGTTCCACATGTCGCTCAACGTGCTAACGGAAGGTGTCATTCCTAGGGCTATATTCGCTAGGTTCAGGCACTGTGTATGGAGATAGGTGACGACGACGGTGTTAGCGAAGGTAGGGAGAGTTTCCTCGTCAATGCTATTAATGGTTTCGAGGAGGAATTTCATTAATCTCGGTTGACTGTCCTGGAAGTTTTTTTCCGGCACTGGGAGCCTGGTGTAGATCTAACCGGGTCAGACCTACAGCGAAAGACGATAGTCAGGGGAGATACTCACAGCTTCGTCATCGAACGTCAGTATCCGTTGGTTACGCGTTCCCAGCATTCGATCGAGACAGTATGCTAACCAGAATGTGCGTCTCTTCTCCTCTACCTGCTGGAAGGGCTCATCTATAATCCCGTTCGGAAGGTCCACTTGGTCTAGTCGTGAGAGCAGGATGAAGCGGAATGCGAGTGAAGCCGTCCTGATAGCCTTATCCCCTGGCTTGCGCAGGATCTCGTAATGCGCCAGCAGTAGTAAGGCCTGAATGAGCTCGAGCTGGATAATAGGTGGTGCAGGTACCTCACTGAGCTCGTATGTCTCCAGAACGCCCTGTTCCTGAAGTACCCGATATGCTCCGGCGTAGAGTGTTTGACCGAGTGACTGGAACCGGGAAGACACTGCTGTTGCGACGGCCTGGACAGCAAGTCTCAAACAGGCACACGCGGGGGTCGGATCGGATGCATTCCCCGCCCATGATGCATAATTCTGGCGATGGATCATAGGGGCAGTGGGGTGTACGCGCTCGAAATAGAGGTGGTGTCTGGTGTGGATTTAGTGAGATTTCATATTCAGTGAAAGCAATCCCACATACAAGTCGTTCTGCACCGCCTCGGATAGATGCAGTGTTACAGGGGGTGTATGACCTGATTGCGGTAACTTATGTTCCGTTAGCATTCTAGCATTTATTACGAGGGCTACAGGATGGTTCCGGACCTCTAACATTAGTGATTGAATCGTCCGCGGTTGTAGCGGGCGATAGACGGACGACGCCTCTCCTAAGCTAGATATTTCGGAGATATCAAAGGTAGTCGAGTTTGTTCTGCTCAGTTTGTACGATCGCTGGGATCTCTCCATCATTCGCCTCTCCAAAGCATCTAGAGAGGTTGCACAATGAGTCTCAGCCCAAAGAGGAGGAAAAGGAAACATGATGGTAATGAAAGACTCACCCACTCTATAGCCCAGTTGCTTGATATGCTGTCCGTTCTTCCCTCTGTGAGAACGGGTTTGACTGAACACACACGTCCTGCGAGCCGCTACACATTCTCCGCACTGTGGGCGATTACGGTCACACTCTAGGCACAGCTGTCGACAGTCCTCACAGGGATTCGGGGAACGATTTGGCTGGTCAGAAGGCTTCGCCATAGGCCAGGGAAAAGTCAGCCCGCCGTTCTCACTTCTAATGCCAAGTGGATTAATATCGTCATGACCCAGGGGTCCGTAACCTGACAGAAATCGAGATCCGGATGTGCTGCTAGTAAGTGAGTAGTAGTATGCGAGATGGCCATCCAACGACGGAGCGAACCTCCCGCGGGCGCGCTGGAATTTTTTTTCCAGTGTTTCATTTTTTCCATTCCTCTCTCTTTTCTTTTTCCCAAGGCTGGCTGAGCCCGCGTAGAGTTACATTATTGAAGTTCTCTCCAGAAACCCTGGGGATATGGCTTAAGGCTTGCCCGATGAAAGTAACGCCTGCGGTCCGAGCCATGCACTATTCGAACCACCAGCGAGCCAAATTTCGTATTCCATTGCAGAAAGCATCCCTGCCAGTGTGGGTTAGGATCCCCATGTGCCGATCCCTGCGATCGTCTCCAGATACGGCATGGGGTCCCGGTGCCATGGCCAGCAATAGTGACGAAGATCGTCTCCCAATGGGTCTAGCGGGCTGCAAGATGTGTAACAACACCTGGAATTGGAAACAGTCTCGAGGTAGGACCGCTTTCCGCGGTGAAAATAATATTTCATGGCGTTCCAACTCCGCAGTTGTGCGATTCTAACCAGTCGATAGTAGAATTCATGTCCGGTTTTTGTCTCCCACGACATTGGGTTGGGTAGGAAAACTAGTACTACCTCGTCTCCAGGTGGTCGTACCTTCCCCCCACGTTCGTAGATTTTCAATCGCTAGGCCCAATTATAGGAGTAAAGGTGAGCTCACTTTTACCGGTATGACGTAGTGGGAAGATATAATATATTAGAAAAGGCAGTGAATAAACTTCTTATGGTTCTCTGCACGGAGTATCAATACTCCTCGGCGACGAAAAGATCATCGCCACCGTTTTCCGAGTCGTCTCTTGTGACATTCGTGCAGCACGGGTCCCAGCATAAGCGAATCAGCACGAAACGTGGAAGCCATCACCCCGGGTCGCATTATCGGGGTAGCAAAGAAGAATCGCCTTGCTGGGACTATCCTGGTCGTTGTGTTATAAACAAGGATCATTCCTCCAACCCTACTCAAAGACGATATGTGGTTCGATCAAGCGATACATCACTGGGACCAGATTTGCTTTTGTCAGCAGAGCGAATCATATGCTCTGCCCATCACTGAGCTACATTCCACATCGCTCCGGTGGTGCTGATCATCCGCATCACTGTAAAAAATTGGTTCATGATC
This sequence comes from Aspergillus diversus, assembly GCA_027569885.1. Classification (NCBI taxonomy): domain Eukaryota; kingdom Fungi; phylum Ascomycota; class Eurotiomycetes; order Eurotiales; family Aspergillaceae; genus Aspergillus; species Aspergillus diversus. The sequence continues at coordinate 273,434 of JAPDKZ010000022.1, forward strand.
CCACTGGGGACGACCCACGTCGAAGCGCGTCGACAATGTGCATATAGAATGCTGAACGGACTGTTAAAACTCCGGATTCTTTTCCCGGCTGCAACTTAGAAACCGGACGTGCCCCAATGAAATACTTTGGATCGGGCATGGAGACATGAAATATGCAATATTCAATGCACATGCATAAAATATGACAAAAGATGCCGCAGACGCAAGGGATCACGATCCACAGAACACGAATAATCTCCCAGATCCTACTTATTTAACAAACCCACCCTCGCCTAAAGTCTTTATATCCGCAAAATAGGACAGAAGAATAAAATGCGACCTAATTTTATGTAATGTCACACTATTGCATATATCGACTTCCCCCAACATCCTCCTACGCGTATATCAACACTGAGGCGCCATTGGCAGCCAGGGGGCCGACAGCTGTAAAAAAAGAACCTGCGGTGTAGCTCGTTCATATCAAGACAATTCAATTCAATCCATCACTTTCATCATTCAAGTGTTCCCACCAATATTCTGCCCACGAAAAGCGGAGAGTGTCTTCATCGTTGGCTAGAGGGATTGGTATCCTTCAAAATATATATCGAGAAGGCAGCTCGTTTTTCTAATAAAACTATTTTCTGATCAAAATTATGAATCATTCATAATCTCCCAACCAAAGCTTTCAAGCTTAAATATGTAGAAGCCCCCATGCATTCATTAAGTTCTGATGTTATTTTTTGACCCATGGTCGCCAATGACGCTTATTCGAATGGGGACTTTCGCTTCAACTCCCTCCTCGGGTCAGGTCAGGTACCCCAACACTAACCTTCCAGCTTAGTTCTAACGATATCTCAACTGCAACATATTCAGCATCTTCATCGGTACCAAATGTTATTTCACTTTTGAAAGGCCCGTAAGACAAAGGTAGATGAAACCGAGGCAGTGGAATCGGCCCGTGAGAAGCCACATTTCTGGGCACGTCAGCATGGCTGCCTAGAAAAAAGGGTGTCAAGGTATTTCTTCCCCACATTCCAGCTCAAAAACTCTTTTTTCTCCACGTCAGCTTATCCTCTCCTTCACTTCTTTCTTCACATCCACATCTCCTCCCATCGATTCAAAAAATAATAATAATAAAGATCATCAAAATGCCCGTCTCCGGCCTCGTAGCCCCCGTCATCGCCCTCAATGCCTGGACTTTCGTCATGGAAACCTGGATGTACGCCACCCGCATCCCCGTCTTCCAGCGCCTCGGCCTCTCCAACGAAATGACCAAGGCCCAGATCGACCTGAAGACCCCCGCTTCCGTCCGCTGGAAAGCCGACAATTTCAACCACCTCTTCGAGCAGCCCACGCAGTTCTACGCGATTGCGTTGGCTTTAGCGGTCGCAAGGGCCGGGAAGGACGAGAAGACCGATATCCTCCTAGCCTGGGCGTATGTGGGCATCCGCGTGCTGCATAGTTTGGTGCAGAGTACGAGCAACAAGATTATGCTGCGGTTTAGTCTGTTTGTGGTTTCGTCGGGGATTTTGGCGGGGTTGACGGGGAGGGCGGCTATGTTGGTTATTTAATTGTTTTTAACTAACTGTGTCTCTTGTTGACTTTTTGGTTGTGTTTATTTCCCCTTTACTATGACATCACCCCGACTGGGCTTATGGGAAGCCTGAAGGACATTTTTACCCCTTGCTGAGACCCATTTTTATATTCGACCAGTCAAATGAAATCATCTCCACTCAATTAAATACCGGAAACCTAAATCAAGTAAAAATAGCACGGTGAAAGTACTCAAGTAATCCCTTCGAGTCTTGCAGCCCATGAGCGGGGTTTATTGTGACAGGTCACACAGGTTACAACACGCCTGGAAATGTTGGACAAGAGACGCAACGAGATGGTGCTATCTCAACCACCTAATTCAAAACCGGTGCATAAAGGTCGCTACAATCGGACTCATATCCTGTGAACGTCTGCAGCACTTAGAAGGAGCTGGGAAAGGCACAAAAAATCCTCGGGCCCTGATTGGCTGAGAACTGGGAAGGTTCTTGCCTATCAGGATATTGCCATGCTTGACCGCCCTACAGCCGTGCCTTTCTGTTTGACCGATTCCTGGGTTTCCTTCATTCATCGATCAACAGGATTGTTGAGTTCGCCAGATGAATTGCATCAATTGCATCAGTTTTATCAATTTTATCAATTTTATTAGTTATCTATCAGATATTTGATCGTCTCATTCAGATTCCCCTTGCATCCTTTCAGCAAGGTTTGGACCACTGGATTGATTTGCCCTTCTCAGTAGCTACAACAGGAACTGTAGCAGGGCTGTGGTGGTGCCGTGGCGTCTGGTTGGTTGATCTAGGACCCTTTGCTCATTCTTGCTAAGGAATCTTTTCAACGCCAGATGCCATAATGCTACCATACTTGGGTACATATCGGACCGGAAGTCATGGCGATCCGGCCGTAGTACCTTGAACCTCGAGAAAGGCTCTTCCGAAATCTAGGCAGAGAAGAGAGCGAAGAAGCTAACCTCGAGCTGGAGTATAATTCTACCAAAGAAAAGGATTCAAAGAATAAAAAACCACGAGTTAGCAGCAATTATTCCTTCCGGTAACGCTCTTTCAACCGCTCGATCGCCATCACCGCAAACCTCTTTACCGTTTCGACCTTGGATATCTCAGCCACAGGCACATCAATCCCCAGCCTCCGCTTCAGCCACGCCTTCAATTCAATCGCAACCAGCGAATCAATCCGCAGCGCCCCCAACGCCGCCAAATCCAAGCTCCTCCCCGGGGTCAACGGTGCCCCAACCTTTCGCACAATAAATTCCTCCGTTGCCGGTTTATCAAGCAGACTCGGATCGGCATCGATACGGAGAACAAAGCTCGTCAGATCATTGTCGTCTGGATTGTCCGTTGCATCTTTGGGTTTGGCTTGTTTGTTCGCCATGACCCGTAGTCGTGGTCCTAGGCTTTCGCCCGTTATATTGGTGACCGGCGGGAGACCGAGAATGAGCGGTGCTTGACCACTGGAACCTGAAACTGAACAGTTGTCGGTGGTGCTGCCACCGCTCCCCTGGATGGCGAGCTGGAGTCCGGCTAGCACATCTTGCTCTTGGAGAAGGTGACTTTCCGGTATTGCGAGCTGGTGCAGGACCTCGGCGTGACGACTTATGTACCCTATGTCGGCGACGCCGCCGATATCGATGCTGGCTGCAGGGAGGCCACGAGAGACACGATTCCTGGCCAGTGCGGCGAGGAAGCTGTTAGCGGCTGCGTAGTTCGATTGGCCGGCGTTTCCAAGGCTGCCAACGACCGAGCCGAACATGACGAAGAAGTCGAGGGGGGTGGTCTCTAGTGCCTGGTGCAGGTTCCAGGCCGCCACGGCCTTGGTTGCGAAACTTGCATTCCAGGCTGGGAGGCTCATCCGGGACAGAGGGGAGTCCTGTAGTTGCAAAGTGAGGTGGATGACACCGAGAATGGGGCGGGGGCTTTGGGTAATGGCCTTCTGGACGTCGGGGAGGCTTTCTGCGCGTCCGCGGACTACAACTGTGGTGCAGCCTTGGGTGTGGAGCTCGCGGAGGAACCCCTGGTGCTCGTCGGATAGCCCGGCGTTGGGGGAGAGGTAGGTTAGATGGCGGGCACCGTGCTCCACCATCCAGCTGGAAATTGCCCGGCCGATGCCCCCTAGGCCGCCGGTCAGGAGGTAGCTGTGTTGCGAGGAAAACGAGATGGCTCTGGGGCGTGTGGTCGGAGGTAACGAGGCCGGGTCCTCTGGCATTTCGATCACGATCTTGCCCATGTGGCGCCCGCCCTGCATGTACCCAAACGCTGTAGAGATGTCTGAGGCTTTGAAAACGGTCATGGGTTGGATGGGGATAACCTGGTTTTCGTCGATGAGGCGTTGGAGGTCCGCTCGTAGACTGGAGACCAAATTTCAGGATATCGCTACAATAGATAGTGATTGCAAAGAGGTAAGTACTTACGGATCTAACACTCCCTCTACCTGGTGCATCTCGTTCAAGTCGATGGCGATGAAGGACCTCATCTGCTGGAAGCCGGACATCGGTAGCGTAGCGTGTGTCAGGACATCACGTTTGCCGATCTCAATCATCTTCCCACCAGGGGCTACGCAGTTCCATGAAGCCTGGAGAAGCTCTCCGGACAGTGAGTTCAGAACGACGTCCACTCCCCGACCGTTTGTTGTACGCATGAGTGCTGGCTGGAAGGAGCTGTCTCGGGAATGAAGGATGTGCGAGCGTGGTATCCCCCATTTCTCCTCCAGATACTTTGCCTTGTCCGGGTTTCCAACAGTCGCGTATATCTGATGCCGGCATCAGCGAGGTATCAAAGCAAGAGATGAAGGGAGGATAAATTTCGCGCTTACCTCTACACCGCGGAGCTGGCAGAGTCGAATGGCCGCAAGACCCACGCCTCCCGCAGCAGAGTGTATCAGGATTGACTGCAACTATGGATAAGTGTCCTGAACAATGCTGCTTATACGCCTGGGGTCTCACCTGTCCTCTACGGATCTGTGCCGCAGTATCAAGAGCATAGATCACCGTAAGATAGACGCACGGCACCGTCGCAGCCTCCGCAAGCGTCCACGCATCAGGAACGGGAAATGAATGATCAGCAGCAACAGTCATGCTTGTCCGGAACGTTCCCAGCGCCATGAAGAGAACTCGCTGCCCTAGCTTCAAATGCGCCACACCACTCCCCAGCGCTCGAACGATACCCGATGCCTCGAACCCATTTACATCCGGCCGTCCAAGGATCCCATGGGCCACTGCCACATCCTGCGCGTTATCAGCATACATCCTCTACACTTGATGGAAAGTACATACCCGGAAATTCAACCCGACGAACTTGACATCCACAACGACCTCTCCCGGTCCGGGCATCGCTAGCGGTTCTTGGATCGCCCAAGCAAACGAATCTAGAAGCCCAACGTGCTCCAGGACCAGGCGCATTGGGTTCGATACATTACCATTATTATGGCCCGTTATTTCCTTGTGTATATCAACCGGGTACAGTCTAGGAACATGGACTACGGCTTCACAAATCGCGTATTCGGCATCCATGGCTCCGACGCCATTGTCACGAGCGTGCCCCCGCTGCTGCATGATACGATGGTACACACGGACTATATCCCAGGCTGACCGCGTATTGGCTTCGTCCACCTCTAGGATAACGGGTGATTCACCCGTTTCCCGTTTCAGCGACCGGAATAGCCCCTGCGCAACGCCATAGCGCGGGTCATCGCATCCGCTTTGTGTTAGATGTGTAACCCACAACGAATGCCCCTGCTCGCGATCTAGGACTAGACTCTTCACCTGCTCAAAGGTGGCTTCGCCCATATCGTACAAAAATGGACGGTGGAGGTCGAGTAGGTAGATCATATTCTCATCCGGTAGTGGTATATCCGTGAGGCTGTAGTGGCGAACTTCGTAGCCATGCTCGGCCAGCGCGACTTGGATTAGGGCCACCCAGTCGTCTTTGTGGTTGGCGCAGGTTTCGGTTAAGATACCGACTGTCGTGGGCGTTGGAGGGTCCGCGAGTGGTCGGCTGGCGACGATACATGCGATATGTCCGTCGAGTTCGTAGTCGATGTAATCAATCCTGGGGAGCCCGGCTGCAGCCAGTTCGGTGCGCCAGCGGTCAACGGTGATGTAAGGTTTCTCGGAGCGGTTGTCGTTTACGCCCGCCCACCAGCCAGGTAGGAGCCCCTGGGTTGGGACAAACGTTAGCTGGGCCGGTAGGTTGAGTGAGTGATGAGTAGTGACTTACCCAGATATAATCGGCCGCGGGGAAGTCTAAAATGAGAAAGAGAGGTAAAAGTGATCAGTACCAACAAAGAATAGGTTTGGGGAGATGTGCACTGACCACTGCAGATCTCTTGCAAGAAGAAGCGACCGCCCGGAGCGAGGAGCTTGTATACATTTTGCAGGGACTCGGACAAGACTGGGGTGGCGTGTAGGACCTGATACAGTCAGTGGTCTCACTCACTGGCTATCTTTTACAACACAAGGGGGATGAGAGAAGGGAGCCTTACATTTGAGGCGATGATCAAGTCGAACGAGCCCAGTTTGAACCCCTGCGGAACCGGATCCCGCGTGATATCAAGAACGGAATACGTGATGCCAGGATACTTCGCAAACCGGTCCTTGGCCTTCCCCAAAAACCCCGACGAGACATCAGTGAAAACAAACTGGTCGTACAGCCTGGCCCCATCAGGCGTCTGGAGAAGCCTCAGGAACAGATTCGTCGTAGCCCCAGTTCCGGCCCCGACTTCCAGCACCCTGAGACCGGGGTTGGAATGCCCGAGCAGCTGGATCCACTCTCTCGTCTGCGGGCTGTAGCTGTTGAGAATGTGGTATACGTCCCCTAGTAGGCTATCCTCGGCGAGGACGGCGATTGGGTTGCATTTCCCCTCGAATACCTCGTCGCAACGGGTGAAGACCCTCATTGCGAGTTGGAAGAAGAGAGCGATGTCTGAGGAGATCTGCGGGAGGATCGATTTCGCCGTGTGCAGGACGGATGCGTTGTCTGCCACGCCTTCCGGTGGGACGTGTATCTGGAGTCGTGGAAGGGTATCTCGAAGCGTGGCCCTCGCCTCGTCCGCCCGTGTCGCCAACCGTGTTAGTGACGCTTTGTAGTGCTGGAGGTGTTCGAATCCATCCCGTGCCTCGAGGTCACGTACGCGCGTAGCCGTCTCTGCAGCGAGAATATGCACCAACTGCTGCAGGATATCCATCCCCGGACTGGAACAAACGGATGGGTTATCCACTTCCGCTGGTGGGAGAAAATCCACAGCTGGACGCCACACCGTCCGAGCAGCAGCGGATGAGTCCAGTGGTGCGGAGGTGTCGTCGTCTAGAATGGTGAGGACGATCTGCCTGATAGACAGCGCTAGTTCACCCGTCGCTGCAACGGCTTTGGCCGTGCCTGAGATCCGATTCCCGTCCGCTGGCTCCGTCGTGACACCGACCCTCATATCCGAGTCCGCCGGGGACGGGGCGACATAGATATCCTCGAACGAAGCGGGGACGCACTTTCTGTTCACATTTCGCGTCAGACCCTTGCAGAACGCAACGCTCAGTAGTTGCAGGCACTGGTCCATCGTCACCGGGTGCATCGTGTAACGGCTGGGTGTGGAAATGTCGCTACTTTTAATGGCTGCCGCCGCACGGGTCTTAGTAGGATCCGCAGTAATATCCTTCAGTCCTTGAAACTGCAGTCCGTAGGTATGCCCCGCGCGTCGGAGAGCCTGATACCAGCGTTTCGACGGCACCTGGCGCTCGTACGCCTCCACCGCATTCTTCTTCGGCAGACAATCCGCATCCTGCAGAACACGCACCTCTCCCCAGGCATGTTTAGTCTGCACATCACCCCGCACCGAGATAATAGAAAACTCAAACCACTCCTCAGAGTCAGTATAGTCAGACACACGAACCCGCCTCAAAGTAGTAATTAGCTCAACGGCATCCTCCTGCCCGATGAACAGACCTTCTCTAAGCACCAGCCTGCGTACTCGATACCCCCCACCACCGCCGGGACAGAGCTGCTGCACCGCCTCTCCCACCATAACCACATATCCAGTCCCAGGAAACAAACATCGCCCCTGCACCTGGTGCTCCTCCAGCAAGGGCACGTTCCCGAGAGTGAGCGCATTCCGCCACGATGGCTCGACATCGCTGGATTCTAGTGTCCGGGAGCCTAGTAGCTCGTGATGCGGATAAGCCCGTGTTCGCCAGTTGTGCACGATCCGGCTTTCGGACCATTTGCGTGTTGTTCGTGTCCAAGGGTACGGGGGGAGGTCGGAGAGGAGGCGACCCGGGCCGTTTATGGCGTTTAGATTAACCCTTGCCCCGTGGACGTGTAGATTGCCCGCGGTGCGGAGAAGGGATACGTGTTGGTCCGAGAGTCGGGTGAGGGTGGGAATGTAGGCAGGTTCCTTCTTGGTCGGGTGGTTGTCGAGGAATATACGGATTATTTGCTTCAGCGGTCCGGAGAGGGTGGAATGGGGGCCGATCTCAAGGAAGACTTGCGGATTGTTAGTACTTTCTAGACTCCGTGTAACGGCCGTCGAGAACAGGACGGGCCACTCCATGTTGCGCTGCCAGTAGCTGGCGTTCAACTCCCGGGGGTCCATCACTTGCGTCCCGGTCACCGTGGAGAAGAAAGGCAGCATTTGCTTGTCCGGGCACAGAGGTAAGTCCTGAATAGCAGCAACATAGGCGCCTGAGACCTCCTGCATGTGGGAGCAGTGATAAGCCCGTGGAACACGCAGCAGCCGACAGCCACTATCCGGGAAGCCGTGCTCAATCTCGGCCATCGCAGCGCGAACGGCATCTTCATCACCGGAAATGGTTACGTTCGTTGGGCTGTTTTCACATGCTATCGTGAGGCCGTCACGGAGATATGGCTTGATATCCTGCGGGTTCAAGTTGACAGCTGCCATTCGACCACGACGGGAGCCGGACTGCACGGCTCTGCCCCTTTGATATGCATTGATTATTGCTGTATTGGCTGTGAATGCCCCGGCCGCATATGCAGCTGCAATTTCTCCGCTCGAGTGGCCCACCACGGCTGTTGGGCGGACGTCCCAAGTGCCCAGCACGTCGACGAGCCCGATCTGCACCGCACAGCTGAGCGGTTGGGATATCTCGGGCTCTGACATTCGAGCCGGGTTATCGAGATGGAGCAATTCTCCTGGGTGTCTGTCAGTATGCGTTTCCCTCGCTTTTTCTCTCCGCCGAACTCACCCTGTAGACTCCACGTAGGGGGATCCGGCAACTGTTGCAGAGCCGCGTCCATCCCCTCAATACTCGTCCGGAAGGCAGGGACGTGGGTCCATAACTCCCTCCCCATCCCAATCCACTGCGCTCCCTGACCGGTAAACACGAAGACGACCTCTAGCTCATTCGACGGGTCACAGACCGCCCGTTTGACTTCGTTCTCCGTCCCATTCCCGCCATCCGTGACTAAAAAGCCGCGATGCGCCATATGTTCACGCCGGGCTCCAAGCGTGTACGCGAGATCCTTCGCATTCGCCGGATTGCAGCGGGTGTATTCAAGCACATCTTCGATACGTCGGGTGAGCGATTCATCGCTCCGTGCCGAACATACGATCAGTCGTCGTCGATTGTCGGAGGTACAATCATGACAGTGGCGAGGGGGCGGAGAAAAGGACGATGCGGAGTCCAGAATTACCTGGGCTTGTTAACAGAATAGAAGGAATGAAAACATAAAAAAAAGAACCAACATGAGCGTTTGTTCCTCCCACCCCGAAGTTATTAATGCTGACTCGCTCCTCTCGTCCGGCGGGCCAGGGAATCGGTTCTCCAGGGACCTTCAGCCCTGCTTCTTCGAACAGGACTATAGACAACAAATTTAAGACGAAGAGCAGATTCGATCATCCGAAAGCGGCACCTACTATGTGGACTCGGTGTCTCAAAGTGCACATTCGGCGGAATCATCCTATGCTCCAACGCCAACACAGCCTTGATAACACTCGTGATCCCCGACGCGCCCTCCGAATGGCCCAAATTTGGTTTAACCTGTCAATACTCCATCTCAGAACCGAATTTTCGTTCCATACATCGGTCATGAATTGGGATCTTACCGATCCAATATGCATCCCCCCGGGAAAAGTCCTCGCGACTGCCTCCGTCTCGGCCCTATCCCCCGCCACCGTGCCCGTGCCATGACACTCAAAAAACCCCGTTTCTTGCATCCTCTCAATCTTCGCCCTCCGATAGGCCTTCCGAATTAGCTCCTCCTGTGCCCTATTGCTAGGGGCCGAAATATGCGGCGTGCGTCCGTCATTATTCACCGCCGTTGCGCGTATCACGGCCCTGATGCAGTCCCCGTCGCGCAGGGCATCGTCCAGCCTCTTGACCAGGATTGCGTTAACAGCTTCCCCGCGCCCGTAGCCGTCGGCGGCAGCGGAGAATGCCTTGCAAAGTCCAGAAGTGGACATGGCGCCATCCCCGCCAACGTGGGTCTGCAGCGTCGGGGAGAGGATTAGGTTCGTTCCGGCGACGAGGGCGGCTGAGCAGTCTCCACTTTGCAAGGCATGACAGGCTTCGTGCAGTCCCACCATTGCCGAGGAGCAGCCTGTTTCAATGGTCATTCTGTAGCCTAGTTAGTCAGCCTTCTCCCACCAGACAGAGGGGAGGGTTATGTGGCAGGGGGGCGGGGGTACGTCGGTCCTCGAAGGTCAAACTTCCACGCAATCCAACTCGAGAGCGCAAACTGCCCGACGGCCGTCGCATAGAGCCGATTCGTATGCTGCTGGTCTTTACTGGTTAACTCGGCCCAATCACCTCCAAAGACACCGGCATAACAGCCTATATCCCGACCGCGGTAATCGTGCGCTTGTCCAGCATTCTCGAGGCATTCCCATACGACCTCTAGGAGGAGCCGATGCTGCGGGTCCATGAGCTCCGGGGTTTCATTTCCCGTGGGATCGAAAAAGGACGGGTCGATGAGGGAGAGGTCCTGGTCTAGGAAGTAGGCTTTGCGCGCGCGCACGGAGTAGGGAAGGCTGTTGCTGTAGAAGCCGTCGATGTTGTAGCGGGATGGCGGGACTGAGATCGCGCCACAGCGTTTGTTCATGAGAAAGTCCCAGAATTTGTCTGCTGAGTCGATGCCGCCGGGGAGGCGGGCGGCCATGCCCACGATTGCGATGGGGTCCATTTTGCTGAGTCCGTACCCGGTAACTATATTGGTGGCCCAACAGGAAGGAATGCGGGACAACCCAGGTATTTCAATAGGTTTTTCGCGGCAACGGCAGCCAGCACAAACTCTACGTTCGAAGCCAAAAATCAATAGATTGTGCGAGCTGCAGCGACAACCAAATATTCAGTGCAGAGATCCTTGCTGCTCAACCTATCACACTCGCTATTTACACCCGCAGATCTGCGGATCCTCCCCGAACCAACCAGGATGCCACCCCAGAGTTTCCCGTCACACCAGAACCAGAGCCCTCAGGGATTCCCCCCTGCCCCCGCTCGATGCTTGGTGTCTACACCCACAATTAGGCATAAAAGTAACGGCTAGAGCTACAAAAAAAGAAGAAACCATAACCCCACCTTGTTTGAAAGCATATTCAGGGTCTCAACAACCGAACCGCCCTGGTAGCTTTTCAGCTGTTCCATTACGGAATTGGCCCGCTGGGAGAGTTCCTCGATGACGTCGAAGAGGACTTGAGATGGGTTGTGGCTGTGGTGCCGTGGTGACGCTCATTCGGGAGGCTCACGGGAGACTGAGGAGGGTCCTGGTGGCGAGGTGCATATTTGCGGCGGAGGAACTTGGGAATGTAGGGATAGGCGAACATGGCTGACTCCAAGGGACGACGATGATCTGGTTGAGTTGCTGATGTGGATCCATCCTTTATATCTTGCGACAGAAGCTTGATGGTAGAAAAGCAGGGGGCATTCCCTATTGCTTGTGATGTATGAGCTTGTGTTCTTTGCTTTTGTCGCCCTGCGTGTGACCATCGGAAACAGAAAAAAGCAAAGAACGAGTGAGGGGTCATCAAGCCATCCGCGCTGCACAATCATCCCCAAACTCTCTCCCCAACGCACCATGGCAGACAACACGAACGGTCTGTGCGACTGGTTTGAAGGTCAGACGGTCTTCCTAACAGGAGGAACAGGGAGCTTGGGTGGCTGTCTCCTCTACAAGCTTGCCGTCCAACTTCCGACGAAGAAGATCTTCGTCCTAGGCCGCGGTTCCGTGACAGAGGTGATTGCGAAATGGGAGCAAAGCATGCCAGGCCAGGTCGATGACCTGCTCGACTCTCAGAAACTCCAAATCGTGATGGGAGATATCACCAAGCCACATCTGGGCCTGTCCACCTCAGACCTCGACCAGGTATCCGCCCAGACAACAATCCTCATCCACAGCGCAGCTAGTATCTCCCTCGCAGCGGACCTCCAATCCAGCGTCCAGAACAACTGCTCTCCCATCCTCACCCTCTGCGACATGCTCCATGAACACGAATTCCCCCATCTATCAACGCTCCTCTATGTCTCCACCGTCTTCGCCAACTGCCACGTCCCCGAAGGCCCCGTCCACGAACGCCTCTACCCGATCGCAGACAACGAACCCACCCCGCACGACCACATCGCCTCTATCCTCCACACTGGCGTCTCTCCATACTCCTCCCAATTCGTCACCCCCTACGCTCTATCCAAGCACCTCGCCGAGCAAGCACTCGTCGCAAACCCCTATCCGCACACATACCGCACCCTCATCGTCCGCCCCGCCATTATCTCCCCTGCTGTCCGCCACCCGCACCCCTTCTACGGCCCGCCCGATGCCATGCCAACCACCTTCTTCCTCCAGAAGCTAGCGGAGGGAAGCACCCAGGCCCTCGCCGAACTGGGGGAGCAGTATAGCACCGACCACATCCTCGATGAAATTCCCGTCGATCTGGTTGCGAATACATCCCTAGCCCATCTTGCCTTGGGGACTTGTGGTGTTGTTCATACGTCGTCGGAACTGTATGTCCCTTGGAAAGTCAGCGATTTCGTTCGGGCCATCCAATCCAGTATCCCGGAGGATACGCAGAGGAAGCTGAGGGGAGTGCACGACCGGGTTGGTGCGGAGGGGGAGCTGGCACGGAGTCTGATTGCGGGGGGGCTAAGAAGGTGGGATTGGCGGTGCGATCGCTCAGAGGCTTTGAGGGAGATGAGGGGGGATTTGGGGTTGTGTCTAGAGGGACATGATGCGGGGGATTTTCTGGAGAGGAGGTTTAGAAGGCTGGCTTATTTTTTAGGGAAGCAGTATCTGCAGTCTGAAAATTAGGGGTCTCTTTAATGGTAATATTGGTGTTTTTTGGATGATTTATATTGACCTGCTCTTCCCAAATGTTAGTGCCTCTCCCCCCAAACCTGTGGAGTATGGGGTAGATATATATTTCAACGCCACAAGGATATTTAATTAATTGACCACCACAAACCATCCGCTACCCGGGAACATCGGAGTCTGTAACTCCTTCGAAGACCCTCGCTTGGTCCAGCTTATCAGGACCATTAATGTATCAATGAACAATGTATCGACTTCCAATTGGACTGGCCAATAAGACCGACACTCAGCACCGCCACCACCAGATTCCACCACCAGCCACACCACCATCAAGCTCCATTGGGTCCAAAGGTTGCTCTGGGGAGAAGGATGAAGGATCACTCCATCATCCAATGAACAACCTAGATATGCAGCCTAAACTAGAGAGTGGATTTTCCCCTCTCTTCATTTGTTAAAAATAGCCCCCGTATCGGGCACCAGCCACACCCCCATCGAATACGAGTCAGTCAGTGTCAGCCCTACTCCAGGCAGCAGAAATACTTGACTGAAAACCACGGCACAGCCTCATTCCATCTCTTCGTCTCATCTTATCGAATCTGCATCTGTATCTGATCTCATCCATCCCAAATATCCCCATGGAGTCAGCCAAAATGTCTGACTCTGACACGGCACCTCCATACGAGACACTGTTCTCCAGTAGAGCTCCGAGGGTACACCCCTCCCAATCCATTCCCTATTTATTCCCTCTAACCCCACCAGAACTGATTAAGTGATGTAGTACACGAGCGTCGCCCAAGACGACGACGAAGAGGCGCAGCACGCACATTCCTTGAACCAAGAGCATACCCACGACCATGACCACGGCCACTCACACCAACATGCGACCCAGAACCAGAACCAGAATGAGCCTCAGCCCGCAATCCCCCTCGCCCCCATGAACCAATCCCAACCACATTTCCACTGTGAGGCGTGCGATCGGATGCTCGAGAGACAACAGAAGCGACGGTCCGAGCAGATGTGTTGTACGATGGTGGCGGCGACGTTTATGGTTTGCTTTTTCTGTTTGATGCTTGTGGGGGTTACCATTGCGCGGGCGAGGCGGGACTCGGATTAATACATTATATTGAGTGTAATGTGCGATGATTGTACGAATATATCTCGCCAAATAAGCCAACAAGTAAATATAGACTGTGTTATCAAGTGAAGACGGTGAGGCGGCTATACCGCGTACACCTCTCGCACCCGCCATGAACCACCGCCCCATTCTCAACCAACACCTTCACTGCCCTCTTCAGCCCCTCCTTCGCCTGCCAGTGCCCTCTGCCATCCAACACCCTCAACACCGCACAAACCAGCTTCCCACTCCCCTCGTCATCAAACTCCACCAGCTCCCTCCCTCCAAACTTCACCAGCTCCTCCACCGTCGCACCATCATTAGAATTTGCTGCCCTTCGCAAAGCCGTCTGCCCCCTTGCAGTCCTTTCGTACGGGGAGCATCCAGCGTCTAAGAGTATCCTCACCATACCTACACGTCCATACTGCGCCGCTATATGCAGCGGAGCGCCGAGCTGCGGGTGCACAACATCAGCCGGGCATCCAGCGTCAATGAGCCACTGCGCGATTAGATCGCTTGGGAATACAGCGCCTGTAGCCCAGTGGAAGGCGTTCCGGCCGTTTTTGCCCGTGGCAAGGGGGTCAGCGCCTGCGTCAAGAAGGAGGCGCACATGAGTTGGCTTTCCGGCTGCTACGGCGGCGAGGAGTGGGGTGAACTCGTTCCCGGCGGTAGTTGGAATGTTGATGGCAGGATCGCTGGGTCGCTTTTGTAGGAGGATACGGAGGAATTCGCCCCAGGGGTGGCGGGCTGCCAAGAGAAGGGGTGTCTCACCCTCTCTGTTTTGGGTGGAGATGCTGGCGCCGTTGTCCAGGAGGAGGGTGATCATTTGGAGGGTATTCTCGAATCGTCCCTCGAGGTGATTGTAAGCACGCGATATGAGTCTGTCGTCACAGAGGTAGTGGAGGGGTGTGTAGCCAGCTGGTCCGATGATGTCCAGGGCGGACTGACCTGTTTGAACGAGAAGGTTGAAGAGGATGAGGTGGCTTTCGTCGATGATGCCGCCCCGTGAACATTCCCACAGCTGACGGTTTATGTGGGCTTGCGGCCAGATATGAGGATCGACGTTGAGGAACATCGCGGCTACACTGTGGGCTTCCTTTTTGTCCTGGCCCCATTCCTTGGTGGTGATGAACGGACGCCCCCATTGCTCGAGGAGTTCCAGCGCGGTTTCGCCCTGGGAATTACAGGCGAATATGTCGGCACCGTTGGCAATGAGGGTCTGAATAGATTTGGAGACGCCGTTACCGCTACTTTGAAGCGCAGAATGTAGCAATTTCTGTTTCCAATTCGGATTCGATGTTGACTGCTCAGTCTGGAGCATGGCATCCAGCAGCCTCTGCCCAGGACCATTCTGTTCCTCAGCAGCAAGCAGAGCAAGTTGAATCGGATACTGACCCTCGTTATCCTCCGCCCAGAGGTCCGCCCCAGCCGCCATGAGGAGATCGGTAGCCTCGGGATGTCCCAGGTAAGCTGCGATATGCAGAGGCGAGCGACCGTTGCCATCACGATGTGTCGTATCTGTTCCTGCATCAAGTAATGTCTGTATAGCCATTGTATCATTGCCGTTGATAGCCGTTATCAGGGGCGTCCAGATACCCGGCTCCGCATTCTCTACGGAAGCGAAAGGCATTTTGCAAATTCTCTCAACAGCTGGACAATTCACCCTTCTTCTCGTAGGATTGGGAGATATAAACCTTGGGATTTCCGGCCCTCTTGTTATCTCCAGGCATCACTCCAGGCAGCCAACTCTCGTATCCAAGCCCATATTCCTGCCGTAACTAGAGGCGTCATAGCATGGCTCGGCATGCTTAGGGCCCTTCAAATCATTGCAATTGTCGTAGCCTTAGTGGGCAAATATTAATGAAGCAGGTCATCGCCAAAATTCATAACCCCAGCGAGAGCCCTGTCCTTTCACAGTCCCTAACACGACCGCTCCTTCGGCTGGAGGGTCATACTCCCTGCAAACATCCTTTCCTTTGCCATAATTTTCCTTCGCCCCCCGCCTGAGTTTCTGTACAAACTTCTCCGGGTGGTCCCAACACGATGAACCCGATTTGCAGCCACACTGGACGAACGGAAGTCCATGGAGCACCATCGTATGGTCTCGCGTGAGCCGCCCAGAAACGCCCAGCGTACTCCCCTGCTTCCGACACAGAGTCCGAATGACCTCGATGGGTGCCGCCAGGAGATCCCGACCGCGGGGGAGGTAGTTGCATGGAGAGTCCCATTCACTACCCCGCATGCCGACTATTACGTCGCCTAGTCCCGCGCAAAATAGACACGGAACCTCGTTTAATAAAGGTGCCCATCCGAAACCTTGGCCGTTTACTGAGATGGTCTTGAGCTCGCTCCAGGGAGAGCCTACCACTAGGTCTAGGAGTTCGTAGCCGTAGATCCAGGCGCTCTTAGGTGGCCGTATAGACGTCATCGAAAAGTTGATGGAGAATCCCATTATGAGCTCGCGTATGGTCAACGTGTCTTCCCCGGTTCCCTGGACCACAGTGCCTCCGCAGGCGCGCAGGGTCTCTGATGAACTCGAGGGTCCGTTGAAAGGGTTCGCCGCTGGGATCAGGCCCTTTTCGGCCAAGGGCACCGCCGTATGTCGATAGATTAATAACATATGATGATAGATAGAGATAAGGGGCACAAGCCATGCCCTTTGAGCCGCCACATCATACAGGACGGCTTGTTCTAACATGCTGCTGTCTAAACATCGTGTAT
Organism: Aspergillus diversus; assembly: GCA_027569885.1. Taxonomy (NCBI): domain Eukaryota; kingdom Fungi; phylum Ascomycota; class Eurotiomycetes; order Eurotiales; family Aspergillaceae; genus Aspergillus; species Aspergillus diversus. The sequence continues at coordinate 290,057 of JAPDKZ010000022.1, forward strand.
AGTTCCCTCCCGGAGTGAACCGGACGGTATTGACGACTCGCTCCCACGAAAGTCCAAGTTGTGCTCCGATCTGAGCTGGCGCTGCTGACTGGGCCAGTATCTGCAGATTGGCCCCCTTCCAGCGCCAGGTTGTAGGCTTTACCTTGGCATTAGACCACGTCACGTTGGGGTCGAGAGCGCTTGTGCCTAGGCGGATCTCGGCCGATTTGCACCACCCCAGAAGGGCCTCTGCAGTGTGAAGCTCCTCCAGGGTGGCTTTCCGCAGCCAAGGACGTCGAGTTGCCCTCAAGTCAGACTTTCTGATCTGTTTATGGTCAGAGGCAACTTCGAGATGCCATATCACCTCCCCACTGGGACTGCGATCAACCGGAACCAATGCAGTAGAGTAGCCCATGAGAACCAATCCCGAGTCTATCATAACCGGGTATTCGACAGCGGCAAGCCGGAGGAGGGCTCCGAAGCTCAATTTCAACAGTGCGTCGCGGGGGAAGGTCTCCTCGGGCATTACAACGACCACTCCATTCTGGAACAGGTTGAACCAACATGAGGGAGGAGGGGTAAAGAGTTTATTTATTGAGCAAATCCTACCCCCAAATGAACCCGTGGAAAGCACGACGGTACTCCCGTCATTCGGCAGGCGGAACGAGAGACACAGCCACATCGCGATATCCTTGATTTGAGGGTCTGTGCCGGACACCCTGATGGTTAGTTTGTGGCGTGTTGTGTCAATTGACACATTCTCGTAATCTCACAGTAATGTCTCAGCACCAGAGCCAAAGTTGATAGGCGGATACATACATACCCTCGTGATAATTTGGGGGGTCCAGAGCGCGAGCAATAGCCCCCACTAGCCCGATCCCTTTGTCTGGGTAGGAACTGTTGAGGTACTGTTGGCAGGTCCTCAGCTCGACGCGATCACCCTTGACCACGAGAGTGATGGTGTCGAGAAAGAAATCTCTCTTGGCCTGCATATCTGCTCCCGAGGGTAATCCAGCTTTTTGTATCACCGAAGGAACTTCCCACTCTAGGCAGATCGTTTGCTGTGCTGGCTCAAACACAAAACCACCTGTGGACGCGCTGTCATCTCCTGTTAGAGTCATACGCAGGGCGTTACTCTGAGATGACTGCCAGCCAGTTTCCCTCTTGTATCCACTCTCGCGATTATACCCTCCTCGACCCTGAAACCCCCCAGTTCCCTTGAAAGAGCTGTTGGAGGGTCTCTCGGAAACGTAGTCCACTCGAATGACTCGACCATCAAACCTGGTGGGCAAAGAGACCTCATCAATCCAAAGGAATCCTGTAATGAGAGGTCAAGGAAGCCAGGCCACGTACTCTTGGTTGTTCATTTCCCCCAGTGCCGCCTCAGCGTCTTCTGGTCGTGCAAATACGACATACCCGAACCCACGACTGCGCTGTGTATCATTATCTTTGATGATGACCTATACAAGAAGGGTTAAATCAGAATTTCCGGGGCGATCAAACACTCAGGATGGCAACTGACAGCTTCTTTCACTTCCCCGAATCTCTCAAACCCTTCCCGCAGGGTTGCGTCGGTCGTGTGCCATGCGAGGGCGCTGCTACCGTCAGTTTGGATAACGAAACAAGGTGACTGGACTACACGCACCCGACAAATAGCTTCGACATCCTGATTATGCGTTTCTTAGATAAACGGTTGGTTACTGTTGGGGGAAAGGTTGATGGTGAGTTCTGGGGATGAGTGAGGGGAAGGCAGACAGCCCCTCAGCCTCACAGCCTCATCGCTCTTTCCTCGACGAGGCTGAGATCCCATCGAGTTAATTGGCTGAATACATCGGTCCTATGGTGTTCCGAAGCTAAGTCTCAATGACAGATTATCCCTGCATTCCTCAAAAGAAGCCATTGATATTTAATGCAGAATCATATGCGTGTATTGCTGACATAACACATTTATCCATACTATCGCCATGTCCCAAACGGGAATATCGTCAACATCGCATGTACAAAAACAAGAGTCCAGTAGCTCACAATAACACCCTTCTCACGACTAATTACCCCCCACCCGCTGATACGCAGGCACCTCCTCCCCCGCCCGCCACTTGAACTGACTCCCCGGATGATCTTCCGGCAACCTGTTCACCCCCAGATAGACCTCCCTCGCCGAAGCGCCCTCCTTCACCGGCGCCTCACGGAAGATTCCCCTGCGCCTCAACTCCGGCAGCAAGAACTCAATAATATCCTCAAAGCTCCCCGGGTTCGTAATGTGCGCCAAGTTAAACCCATCAACCCCGGAAATCTCTACCCACCGCTCCAACTCATCCGCCACCGTTGTCGGACTCCCAATAATCTTCGTCTGGATCCCACCGACACTCAAAAACTCCACAATCCTCCTCTTCGTCCAGGGCAGATTCTCCGTCCCCGGCACCGTCGCCGCCCACCGCTTCACAATACTCGCCACCCTCGTCGACTCACTGAACCGGAAGTCCTCATCATCCGCATGCCCACTCAGATCAATCCCCGTCCACCCGCCAAACAACGCCAACACCCCTTCATGGTCCGCATACTCCAAAAACTCTTCTCGTTTCTTATACGCCTCCTCATCCGTCGCCGCAACAATCAGCGTCATCCCCACAATAATCTTAATATGCGCCGGATCCCTTCCCTCACTCTCCGCAATACGTCGCAAATTATCCACCGTCCCCCGTACACTCTCCGGCGTCTGGCCAGCAACAAAAATCGCTTCCCCATGCTTTCCCCCAAACCCATTCCCCGCCTCTGATATCCCCGCCTGGAACAAAAACGGTGTCCTTTGCGGACTCGGCTCACAGAAATGCGGGCCCGGAACCTTGAAGTACTTCCCCTGGTGATGGATCTGTCGTACCGCGTCGGGGGAAATATAAACACCCGTTTCCCGATCCGCAATCACAGCGTCATCACGGAAACTCCCCTCCCAGAGTTTATACAGGACGTCCATATACTCATGTGCGCGCGCATACCGCTCATCATGTGGGATCTGCTCATCGAGCCCATGGTTCCTCGCCGCACTGTCCAGGTAACTCGTCACGATATTCCAGGCAATTCGGCCATTTGCGAGATGATCGACCGTTGACAGGCGACGGGCAAGGGAATACGGCTGCTCATATGTTGTGGATGCTGTGACTCCGAAAATGAGATTCTTGGTGGCGGCGGCCATGGCGGGGACGAGGTACATGGGGTCGTTGACGGGGTATTGCGCGCCTGAGGCGAGGGCGGGCACGACGTTCGCGGGACCCTTGTAGACGTCGTAGGGGCCGAGGGTGTCGGCGATGAACATGGCGTGGAAACCGGCATTATCAAGAAGGCGGGCGAGGTCGGTCCAGAAGGAGAGAGAGGTGTAGTTGGTGGTTTTGTTGCGGGGGTGGCGCCATTGGCCGGGGGCCATGTGGGCGGGGGTGTTCATGACGAAGGCATTGAGGATGATTTGTTTTTTCTGCGTCATTCTGCCTTTTTTTTTCCGTTGAATTTCTTTGATTTGATTTGTAGTGGTTATGTGTTTGGGTGGTGCGGGGTGAGGATGGTGGGGTATATGAGGCTGTATAGAAGGTCGGGTTAGGGCACTCAGACGGGCCAATGATTATGAGGGATTGTTAGTATAACAAGATGAAATAAGACAAAGAAGGAAATTTAATTCAATTTAATTCAAAGACGAGCACTCCAGCATACTTATATTTGTTGTTGGGGCATTTCCTCAATTGCGCTCTCAATGATGTGCAAATATGCTGCTGATCCGCGCCATCATCTCCGCAGAGCACGCCATCACCACATCCAATCACCCTCGTTCCTCAACCATAAATCCCTTCTTCTGCTCTTCTCCGCATCCACTGTGCCTCTGAATCACGATAAATAGCAGGATCCCTTCTCCAACACTCGGCTTCTCGGCCGGGAATTTATTACGCCATTGGAGCTACCAACTGCGTGACTCCAGCATATCATTCCTTTCACCATCCTAGGCATGGGTCTCGCTTGGAGGGGTCGAAGGTCCAATAAATCCACAGCTCCGGCCAATCACTTTCTTCTTTTATACTTCTTGACAGGGGCTGCATCTGATGCAATAAACTAGAATAGAAAATAAGAATCCACGTTTCCCGCTATAAGTGGAGTGTAAACCCCGTGGAACAAACGACAAACCCACGAGAAAGCACAACATCTGACCCAGAATTCAGATCAAAAAAGCGCAAATCTACTCCTTCATGCATTTTTTATTCAGTGATATGCAAGATAATATTGCGGAATCGGTAATGATTCCAAGGGTTCCATACAACAATGAGCAATTACCTTTATATATCAGTGCCCCGTCTCGGGAAGCCTGTCATCCCCGTTTTCTTCGTCATTTGGATGATTTCTCGTCTTCGCGGGATGTGGCCATAAAAACGGCCTGTTTCGAGCAAATTTAGCAAGACATCCTAAAGTAACCTGATACACCTTTTTCAACGGCCTTAGCAGCATACCGATAGCCGCCACGAGCCAATCCAGAAAGGCCGCAACATAACGGTCCGGGATGAGTTTCAACACAGCCGCCCAGGGAATACAGAATAGCGCACATCCAATGCAAATAGCCCACTGGTACCCCTCCAGCCTGGTGACACCAAAAGCCGCACCGCCGACGAATATAATCAGAATCTGGCCTCCGATCATCAACACATTAATAACAAAAAACCAATAGTTGCGATGAATTCCCTCAAAAATGTTGAATTTGTTGTCGAGGCGCCGGCAGTTGAGTTCGTTGAAGATCTGCATCCAGACAAACGTGTTGAAGATGATGGTATCGAGTTCGAGGTTCTCGTCGCGGTCGTTCTTCGAGAGGCCGAGGATAGCCTCGCCCGCAAAGTACAGAGTGAAACACAAGGCTAGTTTGTAGACGGACTGTCCGAGGATCAATTTCCACATGGTGACGGTGAACAGCGACGCATATCTTGATGTTGGGGGGCGGTTCATTATTTCTCTGGTTGGGGGGTCGGTTGCCCTGATACGCGTTAGCCAGGGTTGCTACTCTACGTCTGCCATCCGGTTCCTATCACGGCGGCATCAGGACACGACTTGTGGGCTTACAGAGCCAGAGCAGCAAAGGTGTCCATGATGAGATTCAACCACAGGAGCTGGATCGCCTTAAACACGCTCTCGTTCGAACTGCTGTAGATTGCCGTTACAACGGTCAAAAGGACTGCGGTGATGTTTACCGTGATTTGGAACTAATCGCCCGTTACCCTTCAACATTCTGCTTGAGAAATGCCGGTACCGGTAGCTAGAAGGTATATATACCTGCAGGAACTTGGCCGCCGCGTCATTCACAGAACGGCCCCAGGCGATGGCAGTCACGATGGACATGAAATTATCGTCTAGAAGTATAATCGAGCTCGCTTCGCGTGCCACCTCCGTCCCACTGATGCCCATTGAGAATCCGACATCAGCGGACTTCAGAGCCGGTCCGTCATTCGTACCATCCCCTGTCACTGCCACGATTTCCCCCAACCGCTTCAGCTGCTTCACGAGAAACTCCTTGTCATTGGGCGATGAGCGCGCCAAAACCTGTAGTTTGGGGAGGATCAAGTCGAGGTTATCATCACCCAGTTTCCGGAGCTCCTGTCCTTCCATTGCAATTCCGTCGGGGGTCTTGATTCCGCACGCTCTAGCGATTGACAGCGCTGTGTTGATGTTGTCCCCTGTCTTCAAGGTTATCATGTATCTCACGGGGTGATAGAACATTCCCGATGAAGGGGGGCCAGACCTGTGACCATCTTGACTTGGATTCCCGCGGAGTGGCATGCTTGAACGGCTTGGGTCGCCCCAGGCCTAAGCGGATCATGAATCCCGAATGCACCAATCCATACCAGATCACGACATACTTCGTCAAAACCTGGCTGGGTGTCTGGGGGTGATTTGGCCTCTTCTGGGGGCCAGACAGGGAAATCCCGACAGGCAACCGCGATGGTTCGGAGAGATGCCCGAGCATAGGTTGCAATCGTCTGTGAGATACCCCAGCGGTCATCGTCCTGAATTGGTTCCAATATTAGTTCAGTTTGATTAACCGATTTCCCTAGCACCATTTGAGAAGAGCTCTCAAGAAGAAGCTCGGGTGCCCCTTTGACAAGTATCCGATATCCAGTCGGTCTCAGGCGGTACACCACCGCCATAGCTTTACGGGCAGAGTCGAAAGGGTAAATATGTTCTAACTGTGCCTTGGCTTGGAGTTCCATCAAACTGTCCATGCCCAGGGTATTACTAGCTAGTTGTAGTAAAGCGGCATCAGTTTTGTTCCCCACGAACTCCTTGCGTGTTCCGCGCTGCTCTTCGAACGCAGTGGTGTTCAAAGCGATACTATGAACAAGCAGTTCTTTGAAGGGAACCGCTAGTCTTTGCAAATCCCCTGATCCAGCACCCAGAGCCGCGTGCGAGGAAGTCGCAGATGGCAACCGGCCGAATGACTCGTGTGCGCTGAAGAATCCCACCACGACCTCCATATTATTCTGCGTGAGAGTCCCGGTCTTATCGGAGCAGATGACGCTGGCGTTCCCCATGGTCTCGCACGCCCGCAACACCCGCACGAGGTTATTCTCCTTCAACATGCGGCCAGTTGCGAAGGCCAAGGCGAGAGTAACAGCGAGCGGCAGACCCTCTTTATCCTATTAATGGAATTCTAGATCAAAGGAAAGCGGGACAATGGCGTACCTGGAATGGCAACAACGATGACCGTCACGGCAACTATCAATATATCCATAAACTGCTGGCCTTTGACGGTTGACGGGGCAGTGCTGTTGGACAACTGGGCTAGAAACCGGAAGAAAAGGACGAAAAATAAAAGCAGAGCAGAGCTATTGTTCCCTCGTTATCAAAGAAGGAATATAAACAAGGTGTGCTACATACCCTAACCCGAACCATCCGATCCAACTTGCCAGCCTTGCCAGTTTCACTTGTAACGGTGTTGGCTCGCTTTCAGTTCGTAAAGAGGACATGATTCTTCCATATGTAGAATGACGCCCAACACTCGTCACCAGATATGTCCCGATTCCCTCGAGAATCGAGCTCCCCGAGATAATGAAAGGGTCGAGCTCCCGACTCGCGGTTGAACTCTTGATACCCTCCCGGACATCATACCCACTGACCTTGTCTACATGATCCGACTCCCCCGTCGCCATGGACTCGTCACATTTGATAGCATGATTGGTGATCACAATCCCGTCCGCAGCGGCCGTGTCTCCCGGCTCAAGATGGACCACATCACCCACCAGGATCTCGGTAATATGGACTCTAATCGTGGTTCCAGATCGGATGACGATAATATCACGGTCGAGTTTCTATACTCATTAACCCTCAGCTCCCCGTATTGCAAATATGTGGGCACAGCATCCTCGTACCCGTTTATTCAACTTGGCAAACTGCCTTTGCTTTTGCCAGTCATTGCCCGCTGTTACGGCCACCACTATCACAATGGCGACGCATACCGCCACCCCTTCGATCCAGTCGACCTGGGACGTGCCGCTGGCCGCTTCATAAATGCCCAGCGAAAGAGATACAACGGCTGCGATTGTTAACAAGATGATGATTTTCTCGTTGTAAGCGTCCCAGAGGAGGCGGAGGACGGTCTTTTTCTTCCCTTCAGGCAACTCATTGCGACCGAATATGCGCGTCCTGTCGGTAAAGGGGATAGGAGTTGGGTAGTTTGGTAATGAGCGTGATTGGCCTTGAATATCTGCTGCTGACGACCGTCGCGATTTGATTATTGGGGATAGGGCAACCTCCTTTGCTTCATCGAACGTGACATATCGCGACAACACAGGCTCGTCAACCGGTAACCCAGACTGTAGATCTGTTTGTAGCCCGTGTTCAAGGCCACGTAGCCCTCCTAATGCATAAAAGGCATCGAGTGACGTAGGGTTAAACAGCTTATTAAGTTGGCCGGGCGAAAACGCAAACTTGTTGTCGACGGTTCGAAATTCGCTCTCGCATCCTGGCTCGGGCTGCAGCACCTGAGATGAGATACTATTATGGTTCTCACACATAGTAATCGACCCGGGTCCCTTGTTCACGGATGCTGTGTCGAAGTCGAGGCATCCTGCGCTCTTCTTTCGTGCGGTTGGGCAATAAGCTATGTTTTGTATGACATACAAGTGGTGGCTATGTAAATGCACCCATGGTTCAGGGTGGGATGTAACCGGGAAGAGAGATAAGTTAAAGTTTAGGAATATCAGAGCCCGGAACTCTATCAACGATAAAGTTAAGTTTGTGGTTTGCCTCCAGTTGTGATTTGATGCCGGATCCCCGGGTTTCCAGATAATCGTACCCCTTCTCCGGAACTCGATGCACTGCCTCCCTTGGCATCCAGATGGCATAGCATATCTTCAAGGACACGGACAGGGATTTCGTCACTCCCTCTACCCGGTCCCCATCAACCTTAATCGATCATTATCACTGTACAGTAGATCTTACCCTTTGTCGGGGCAATGTGCCCACTCATAGGAAAAGTGCAGGATCGCCTGCTGGCGGCGATTCGTGACAGGGCTCGGAACCGGGTTTGTTCGTGCCTTGTCCTAGCCAGTCTTCCAGGGTCCAAAACTTGTCCTTTTTTGCTGGAGATAGATCCCCGTGCATGTCTGGTGAAAGTTGAGAGCACCTCCATAATTGCCAAGCGTGACGTTCGTATTGGCATCGGGTTCAATGGCTTCCTCTCCTTCGTGTTGCTTGGACACAACGCCACTGCAGGTAATTATCAACCCCTCAGCGATCTCCACCTTTCTTCAGAGTCCAGAGCCTAGCCGTGGAGAGCGGCAGGTCCAGAATCCACGATATAGTATGTTGACAATCAATCTTCGTAGCCCCCATGCGACATACGCACAAGGAGACACCGTCGCCGGCCAGGTCATATATCATCTACCAGATACCGAGCGATGCTCCTCTCCCCCTGTGTGCATGCTGGTCAAGCTGGCGGGGCGCACGAAGACAAAATGGCAAGGTGATGGAAGTGACACCTATCGTGGGCGGGCATACCTTATCCGGATGACAGTTCTGGATAGCTTTGACTCTCCAAAGATTTGGCTTTTTCAGTTCCGTTTCCCAATCAGGGCATCACCGGTCGATCTGGCCGTGGCGGACGCTCGCTACAAGACTAGGCAGATGAAGATGCTCGAGCGAGACCATTCGTTACCCCCTTCGTTCAACGACCTCATGGGTTTAGAAAGCTACCAGTTCCTTACACCGTTTATCTATTTCCTCAATGACCTCTATATATAAATTGCTTGGTAAGCCTACACCTAATATATAGTACATGCCTTGTTAGAGGGGGCTGAACATACCTTTCCACTCCTCCTCTGGCAGGCATGAAAGTGTATCGCCCAGACAATCCACCGACCAGGATTTCCAATCCTCAACCCTATCGTTACAGGCACCCCTATTCGCACCGAAAGTGATCCCACATTGGGTGTGAATTAAACCCCCTTTGACGCATTGGTACTGGCGCAGACGTTAGGGTTGAAATTCTCGAGATCATCCACGCCATAGAAAGGGGGGTCGTACAATACAGCCGAAGCCAAGGGCGTTCACGGTTACCGCACCTAGCAGAGCGAGCAAGTGGGGTGCGATGAGCTTCATTGTCAAGCAAGTGTTTTGTTCATATGATATTTAGGGTGGAATTCTTAATGATATATGTAATTTGACGATCTTGGATGGTTGGATACGCTTCCGGGGGGCAGAGCAGGGGGGCAGAGCAGGGATTTATATCTCTCTCTCAGTGTGCTGACGGCCACTTTCCCTGAAGATGTAGTTATATCATAGATCAGGTAAGGAAAAAACAACCTCTGCTCTCTACCAAGGTCTTATTTCAATAGCCGCGTCGCATCTCATGAAAGAGTTCCTCGTTGCTTTGCTTGTAACTAGTGACGTAGCTAGTACTGTTGCTGGCGTAAGCGGACTCGATCCATAGTCCTTCGCGGATCTGCGTAGGAACAGTGGTCGTATAACTGACAGATCCCGGAAATGGTAATGATTCACCGCATGATTGGGTATTGCTTATTCAATCAAACGCGCGTGTGATGCTGGCCACAGTGGACCACGGATATTCTCTGTTCAACGATTTCAACTGGTCCCGAGCGATGTTTCCTTCTCCTTGATCAACATCACGGTTACCAACGGTCCCCAAAACGGACATGTAAGATTGCCAAATGGCGCACTTCTGCTTTTTCAAATATATTGCATAAACCCCCAGACGATCGGAAGTTGGGTCCGTGCAAGTTTGACCAAGATGCTTCGGCAGACTGCTCAAGGAGAGAGTTCACAGGTCAGAACCTCATTACGGGCAAGGGATTGCCCTGAATCTAAATCCAACCCAAAATGATTGATTCAACAACCTATATAGTACCCTGACGAAATAGGGGCCAGATATAACAGGACAGAAAAAGGATGAATAACCGCCACAGATACTCCAATTCCTTCCTCGATGGGACCTATGAATACATTTGACGGGCCTCCAGCTTTCTACAAATCGATTTCCCCAGTCTTGTTGTCACCCTTTGCAAGGTGCTGTCTGAAATGCAGATAGGACCTTGGTATTGCGCCAAGAGCGTTTCCATGATTTTCCTGCCATGTTCATCATTCTCTGCTGTGGCTAAAACCATGCTTTCTGAGACTGGGAACGGTCCGCTGTGATGACGGAGCAGGAGCTTGACAACTTTATGCCCAACATGCGGACCATCATTTCCTGCTGCTGGCACCATCACCTTTCCCGATACAGCCTCTGGTCCATCGGCTAGATGTTCAAAGAGGAGCGGCAAGACGCCATGCCCTTGCTGTCGGTTACCGGCGGCTACACAAACAACGTTCTCAGTAATTTCAGGCCTATCTCCAGCGTGGCGGAGAAGGAGAAGGACACAGCGTTTCCCATTTTTGGGGTTCGCGGCAGCTGCCGCTAGAATATCTTCGGTGATTTTTATCTTGCCGCGTTTTTGTCTGATAAGGAGTCCAAGAGGTGAATGCCAAATGTAATTGAAATCCGCCCATTTTTTGTTCACCCTAGTATTGGCAGCCGCAGCCTTCATCACGTTTTCTAGAACTATCTGATCATCGCCTTGTTTGTCAAGGCGAGATAGCAGAAACCGCAGCATCTCGGTTCCATTAAAATAATTCACAGTAGCAGCAGCGAGGAGTTCCGTTGTGATGGGAGGTGGACCCTGTGAGCATCTAAAGAGTAATCTGAGCAATCTCAGCGAGAAGCGTCCTGGATTTGAAGCGGCGGCTAGTAGTCCCTCATAATCAATAAATTGGCCTTCTGTGCGTCGTGTCCAAAGTAGTTGAACGGACTGGTATCCATACTCTGAATTTCCAGCAGCCGCAGCCACCAGAGCCGGAGTGACCGGAACCACTTGCCCAATACCCTCCCCAAAGAACACAAAGACGTTCAGAATATTAGTTTTCCAATGCGTGTTTCGCGCAGCTTTTGTCAACAGGTCTTCTGACAGAAGAATGCTGGAACCAAACATTCTCAGAGTGACGTCGTTGCATTCCTGGGACAGCTCTAAAGCAAGATCCTGTGGGTTGGCGACTTGATATTTGGATGGAAAAATGTCAAACTGTGAGTAATAAAGTGACCGGACAGAATGGCGGTGGTTTGGACAGAGTCCGGGTCGATGTAGAAGGAAGGATCAAGGGCAAACTCTGGGACTCTGCAATGCCCTGTGAGTCTGTGGTAATCCGCCTTCCTGCGTATGCAGGCTTTGTGACTTCCTGTATTAGTCGAAGCTCGGACTTCCTCTTTTCAATAAATATATCAAGAATTGTATGACCCAAATCCTCATTGCGAGCAGCTTCAATCAAAACAATCTCTGTAATTGGCGTTCGAAATTTCCCCAACAAACTCTTCATCAATTCTACCCCACGCTCCTCATTACGTGCAGCGGCAGCAAGCACATTTGGTGTTATTTGACAATTGGGCCGCGAAATACATTGTAAGAGAACATGCTTGGTTTTCAGATTCTCCGCTGCAGCCCCGAGCAACCCCTCCGAAAGCGGGATACGATCCCCAAAATGATCAAAAAGAAGCGCAAGGAGCTCATCCCCATCGACCTTATTTTTTGCTGCAGCGCCTGCGATTGACTCAAGTCCATGGATCTCTCCCTCGTCACCGCTGTTGATCAAAGCTTCCACGGCCTCTGTGTGAATGTCAGAATTTTTTCTCCTACACTCCAGTAAGTAAGAACGACGATCAGAAGATTCCCGACTTTCTTTGGGAAGTGGAAATACAACCCTTATTTTCCAGTCACTGGGCATATCAACCGCGACGTGAACTACCAGCTTTCCATTTTCAGTCCGCAGAAGGCCCTTTTCGGCGAGGATGTTCTGGACCTCATAGAGATCTGTCCTTCTCCACGTGTGAAAGGACAATTCTTGTTTGACATCAAGGTCTTCCATGAAGAGATCTATCGTCAGTGCTAGGACACTTGGCTCGAAAATCGAAAATGCTGCGACCCAAAACTCAATGCTAGGGCGTTTCCCATCACTTTTCTTTCTCCTTAGCATTTCAAAAACATCTTCCTCCATACGGCTCCATTCACCTCTCCTTCCCCTTGGTATTTCAACGACGTCCTCCTCCCAGTCCTCTAAGCCCTCCTCAGTGCTTGCGTAAAGGTCTATTTCCTTAACTTTTACGGCATAGGAGGCCAAAACGATGGCCTCCTCAGTAACTGGAATGTCGGTGGATTTGAGTAGCAATTCGCGCACACTTCCGCTACGCATGCCGCCATTCTGCACCGCTGAGATGAGCACTCCCTCCGAGATATGTATGCCTTTTAAAATCTGGCTTCGCGCTATGGGCCTCTAAAAAGCTAAAGAGACCGGCGGCTGACTTGTCACCATTTCCGGCAGCTACGGTCAACAAGTTCTCAGTGATGTCAACGTTTTCCAGGCATGCCAAAACAGAACGAACAATCTTCAAACCAGATTTTTGGTTTTCAACCGCCGCCATAAGAACTTCGTATGTGTTCCTCGTTGGCGCAATACCCAGTAGATAATTCAAAACATTGTCTCCATTCATTTCATTGGCTGCCCTGCTCACTGAATCTTTTGAGAAAACATATAACCCCCCCTGTAGTTAATTTCACTAGCGGGCTAATTTCCTGGACGAGAATAGAACAATCCACGGGAATCCCGTGTCCGGGAAAAGACCTGTTTGTATAGCTAGAAGACCTGATGTGGTCTTCTGTCACAGGGCTTGGTATAAGGAGTCCCTGCTCGGAAATGCAAGTCAGAGCCTTGCAATTCCCTGAGTGTAGAATTGCCACCAGTAGTTTTTCATCCATGACACCCTCTTCACCCAGCTGTCGGCAGTATGCAGGAAATAATACATCACAATACTGGACCTGAAAGTCCGGTAATCCCCGTCGAAAGAAAATACAAGATTCGAAAAGTTCAATCATTGCAGCCGTTGTAACAGAGACGCTGCTGTTTATGTTGTCCAAAACTTCACTAATCGCCCGGACAACGTCCTGACAGTCCTGTACAAGTATCCCCCTGATTAGTCGGGCTGTTATTATGACCGGCTGTCTCAACTCGCACAAGAGACGAAAGAGGCCGATAGCTTGATCACTGAGCTATCCCAAATAGGGTTAGATTGTTAGGTCATAACATTGGGGGCTGTTTAACAAAAATCGAGCTCCAGCGGCGACCAAGGCCAACTTTCAATGCCACTATTGGTAGTACCAGTCCGTAATAGTACGCCCTGGTGTACCATACAATACTGGTTTTGAGATATTCAGGTATCCATCCTACACGCCCCCAACAATCTGGCAACAATTCAAGCCGTTCGTGAGATTTAGATTTTTCCCCTCCCAGATCGCTACCAGTCCATTCGCTCCCTTCCTGCCACAATAATACTCATGGCTGCGCTGCGTTAGAGGTTATTCAGTGTTTTTGGTGAGTATTTCCCTCCCTACTTCATGCGGAGCATTGTCGCTGTGCAATGCGGTCCTGCTGTCGTCTCCGGCGACTGGTAATCCTGTCAGCTGGGTTGCTGTTGCTGTTCATTTGGCTGCTGCACAGGCCAGTACCAAATCGGACCTTTTCGAGTCTACAGCACCCCCTGCTATCAAAATACGTGTTGAATCAAGGCCGCAATGGCGGAGGTATGAATCAATCCCCTGCCCCTTTCCCTCCATTATTCCCGTCTCCTTAACCGCGTGATTAGTTTGGCATATCCCGCCAGAGTGGACTAAAGGAGCCGGCGTGTCCCCTGAGACCATTATTGAGGCCGCGGAGTTAGCCCTCAATCAGTCCAGATCAATGCCACATCGGCACATTCCACTCTCCGCAATCCCGCTGATTCTCCACCAAACATGGAAAGATACGCACCCCGACACATGGCCTGAGGCCTTCCAGCAGAGCACAGAAAAATGGCTCCAGGCTGTGGAAGACAGCAGCATGGCCTACTTTCTATGGGATGACTCCGGTATCGCTCAGTTTATGCGGCACTTTGAGCCAGATCTTGAGGACTATTTCTACGCCCTACCGAGCAATGTAGAACGGTCAGATGTCTTTCGCGTCCTGGTTTCCAAGTGGATTGGTGGTGTGGTAAGTGCTTCCTTTCGCCCAAGGTTCTCCCCCACGGCTCTATACAGTACTGACTCTCCAAAAGTACGGCGATATGGACACGGAGCCCATCCGGATGCCCGCCCAGTGGGTTGCTTCCACGGATGTTTTGCCCTGGCAGGATCCAGTAACGGGCTACAAGTACAGCTCCACAGAACCTATCAAGGCGATTGTCGGGCTCGAAGCAGACTGTCTGCCGGAGAGTAACCTGTACTGGCGCCTGGGCTACTCCTATCCGGTCCAGCTAACTCAATGGTCATTCGCATGGGCCCCGGGTCATCCCATACTGCAAATCTTCCTTGATCGTGTTTTAACAACCTTGCAGATGGCATCAAACCATAGTCATGACCAGCTCAACTCATATTCCATGGAACAAGATCTTTCCTCCGAGGATCCCTTGACCCTCACCGGTCCGGTTGCTTTTACGATCGCCGTGCGTGAGTGGTTAGAAAATACGACCGGACTAAGGTGGAATGCCCTATCCGGCCTTACAGATGGGGGACGGAGCAAGTCTGTCGGCGGTATCTTGGTCCTCCCAATTACTGGCTTTAGGTACGTCGCCCCAATCTCTTTTCCCTCTTCCCTGCTGATCGCTCGAAAGCCCGGGTCGGGGTCGGTATGGGAATATGGGTTCAAAGCCTGTCACGGACCCCTCGGCGCGCCTTGTGCATCACGCCCAAGGATCATGGAGAACAACTAGCCTGCTTGTTGAGTATGGAAAATTCTGCCGTACAGTTTTTGGGCTCTGTAGGGACTGGTCAAAGGTTCCTCACAACTTTATTATTTAATATTTAATTAAATTATTTTGTGGGTGTATATTTCTTATTTCTCTTGGCCTCTTGGCTGTGATGGCTGCACTGAGTAAGATTTGGTATAAGGGATATAGTCCCCGTTGCAACAACTCCTCGCAGGCACTTCCGACCCATAACAACGTCGTTCCAGCACTCGTGACACTTTCCGCGCAACTGACTCGGAGTACTTTTTCTGCCTTGCAAGGTCCTGCACTTTGTCTTGGATCATGGTTTTGAGGTCATTGGTTATCTCCTTGTATGAGCCCAGGTCTATGCATCTAAAAATAGATAGACAATCCCCAATCTCAAGGTAAATGCAGGCTAGATGTAACAAAACTAGTGTCTGTTGCCTTCCTGAAAAGGTTCTTATAATTTGCTAGAAGCGGGTGCGGACTCAAATATTGAGACCTCTCAAGGTGAAAGAGTATATTAGATCGCACGGTTGCGGTTTCAGTTAAGGATCATGGGAATTCTGTTCCAGAATTTGTTTCTAATGCCATGAGCCTAAGTGGCTCAACCCCAAAGGTCGTCGGAACCCACAGAGCTTTTTATTGACATTATCAAGCATTTACGGTAGGTACTACAATGTAACATACTATCCTCCATGCTATAGACTCGGAGGAGGGTGGATAAAAGAGTAGGAATATTCACTCGAAAAACCTTTTAACATACTTTAAGCGACAATCGCTTCTGGCTAGCCCCATATGGTCTTCTTTGACCAGTTTTTTTTCGCACACGTCTCCCCGATTCCAAGTGGATACTGACCTATTCATGATTGCAATGAGCAATCCATGCGAAAACTGAGGTAGCGACCTTAGAAGGTCATCTTGGAACGGTCTAGGCTCCGTCTCAGATGTGCTTCTTAATGAAGATAAATGTTCCATGGTGACCTCAACCACCAGGTCTCGAAAGCCCCGGTCACCTTCGGATGTGGAATTATAGATTTCAACAATCGTTTATAGAGAGATTACAGAGTTAGATACCTCAGGCAGAAGTGGTGTCATAACAAGGATCTATAAATAATCAAAATCTTGGGAGAAATAATTATCTCCTTATTTTAGTAATTGTTATTTAGCCCCTAGTCCGGAAAGATTCCATGGGAGTTGGTGTCTCTAACAGAGTACCTGCCCTTCAATAACACTGCATATGATCTGAAAACAATTCACAGAAAAACCAACATCATATTTCTGGAAACAAAGGGAGTATCTTAACAAAACATGAATTGTACCAAGGAAGCTTATTAATTTTAAATAGGGAGGACATCTTGTTCTTCGTGATGACCTTGAAATGAGAATCCTGGTAGGTTACTGAAGAGAATAATATTAGACTAGGGCTAGCGATTATCTGCGTATGAAGATGTTATTGGCGGTTGTCACATTTACGTTCCGACCACTGGCGATAGTGGAAATAGCTGAAGCATGCTAGTTTTACTTGGAGGAGGATATTAGTTTGCGTGAGGGTGTTAACCAGGGGATAGGGCAGGTATCCCGGGATATGCATGCTGCCGAGTTCAAGTACGGATTTATGACAAACTACAGAGGGCCGGTCTTCGTACGACGTGAAAAGGTAGGCGGTCATATTAAAGATTTGAGTAGATCTCGTCCGGGAGGTTGAAAGTGCAGAGTGGTTTGGCTGTTGGAGGTTCTGTTTGGTCTGTTACCCAGCCGTTGCTGCTACTACTGAGGAGCTTAAATTCAAATGCACTGGTGAATATAACGTCAGGGAAGTTGATTGGGAACCGCCGGGTGTTGAAATGAGTCTGTTGCCACAATTTTCTCGACGAGCCCAGGGTGAGTGGTTGTCCCTAGTTAATTACAAAATTCTGGGTATTGTAGTATCTCAGCAGGTTTTGCTCCATATCCACAGCCTCTTTCAATCTCTGGCGGCCAAAATCCTGGATAATTGTTCAGGTTATATCACGCCACAGAGCAAACCACCGGGGGTACACCAGCTCAAAAAGGATGGATTTCAGAGAGTTATCCCCCTCTGGCAGAGGCCACTCATAGACTTTCATTGCGATGTTCGCAGCCTGTTGCTCAAGGGCACATTTTTCACAAGAAGATGCGTGATATTGACCTCCACGAGAATTCCCCAGCCAGAGGTGTTCCACTTGCTGAGCTCTGAACTGTAGCATTTGGTATCAGTTTGAGCTGTTCTCCCATTCTCTCCTCTTCTCTTCAACCTTATCCTGGCCATACTGCTCGATTCGCTGGCGTAATTCCTGGAGATTGTTGACTGATTTGCAGTAGGGTACCGCAAAGCTGTCTGAATCTGGATCATGGAAGATAGAGCCGCGCACCTGGCTCCGGTGCCTGTCCTTGAGATAAGTCTTAATTCTATTTGCTCTGGACATTTGAGAACGCTATGGCAAAAGGAGCACTTTAAGGAAATTGGTAGGTATTTCCGGTGAGTACTCCATTAAGATTAGGCCGCGAAATGCTCGCCAGATGTGCATGGATTAGCACATGAGGAAGTGCCCGAAGAAATCGCTTACGAGGTCTTAGTACCTATCCTGTATATCAATAATGATTCCAAATAAAAAAGAAGAGGGAAGTAAACCTAACCGCTTCGAAACGGTGACATGGTTATTAGTGGAGCTTTCATCCTCCCCCTTCTTCCAGGCTTGGAGGTACTCTTCAACTGCGACCGCGCAGCCCTGGGGGCCTTTCCCGAACATTGAAAACAACCCACCCCGATGACTAGCGGAGGAATTGTGCAAAACATCTGCTATCAGATCACTTAGGGTCTCTTGGCTGTGAGACCGGGGTTCCATGCCGGAAATACATAGATTTTATGGACAGGGGGTTTGAATGCGACTCAAGCGCACAATGCTCTCGGAATTGATTAACTCCGTCAGTCGCTGAATCCCAATTATGAGGGTGAGAGAACCGTGCTGTTTGTTTCCAATAGCTTACCCTCGGTGACCAATCATGCATTTTTGAGGATGGAGATGTGACGAGAGTGCATGCACAGTCAATATCTGGCAGGGATCTGCATTAGATAATGCCCTCGAATAACTAGTTAACTATCTCTACTTGTCTTGTGACGGGACGGGGAACCCCACGGCCAAACGCTGATCAAGGCCGTTGTCAACGGCGATCTCGTTCTCCGATGTCCAGATAGGGCTGGGATAGGGCTCGGAAGAGGCGTTCTTAAAAGTCTAAGCACTGATAACGATCACCAGTTCTAGAAAAGTGGCCTAATCCCCACAAAATACATAGCGTGTTCCTACCGACTCGGAGCTACAGCTTAGAACAAACAAATTGAAGTTGAAGAATGGATGAATTTGAATTGAAATATGCCGGCTAAACTCCATATCAATGCCATAAAAGAAAAAAAATTTGTACAGGGTGGTTATATACAAGGTCAATGGTGTAATGTAAGATTCATTAAGGATCGATAATCGGCATCCTCCCGTTTCTCCGTGGAGAGCGCGATTCTCTCGGGGGTGGTTTAATCGTGAGCGTCAACCGAGGCCAGTCTCAGAAAAACCAAGAGGATATAAATTAGCCGGCTCATGAGACATAACTCATTGCGGAAATTTTTTTCGGGGGAGGGTTCAAGTCCGAAGCGTGGAGCGGAGAGAGTGCACTCCTCGGTATTCGGTGATTTTATCGGCTTTTTGATGCAACATTAATACGATGCGAGTTTCGAGAGAACAGGATCAAGCTTCGTCTTCAGGGTTGTATTCGTATCGACTCCAGTTATCCTTGACCCACCATTTCGAAACATAGGCGGCATCCTGGGCCCATTGGACGGCCTCCGGGGAGTGACGCTCTTTGACATGGCCTAGAAGAGTCTCGAGATCGAATGACATGATGTGGTCTTTCTCCTCGGGGTCGGTACTGATGTCGGAGAATCGCCATTCCACGTCGGGGACGAGAGGAATGACCAGGCGGTACGGTTGTGTGGCTGATCGGACGGCGAGCCAGGTGCCGCCAGTATTCATGACACTGAACTGCCAGACTGGCTTGCCATCCTTTTCGGGAATCGGGGTTCGAATGATTGACTGCCCCTCATACAAGGGAAGCAAGTCGTTGATGACTTGTGTGCCTGCTTCGTCCAGAGACCCGGACTCTCGCAGTAGGTCGAGAATGGTCGGAAGGATTTGCATCGAAGTAACGCGGGAGTCGACTTCGATCGAAGGCAGCTTGGGATGGCCAAACACCAGCGGAACGTGGAAGTTGGCGACATGCGGGTTATCGTACGGGGTCACACCGCCGTCCTCGGGAAGTGTAATACCACTAGCAATTGCGTTAGTTTCAAGGTCTTTGAAAGTGTTGGCAGGTCAACTTACTGGTCTCCAGTCATGACAATCAAAGTCTCATTCGCGACCCCGGTCTCTTCCAGGACTTCCAGGATCTGCCGCAGCCATCCGTCCGCATATGCGAGGGTATTGAGATATCGATTGAATTTACGGTTGAGCGGCATCCAGGTGGAGCCGACCATCTCCTCATATGCGTTGTGAAGCAAATCCCAGGGATGATGGGTGCCACCGGTCAAATGCGTGATGAAAAGGCGCTCCTGCTCCTCCTCGGCCTTATTGATGGCATCCCGGAAATAGTCGCGGAGTTGGTCATCGGGGTATCCCCAGAAGTTCACCTTCTCGGGCTGGTGATCCCCGTAATCCGCGTCCATAGTGTCCACATTAACAATGCCCTCGAATCCGAGCTCTGGCGTGAGAAGATACTGGTAATCGTAATCATCGGTGATCGACTGCATAGACCATGGTTTCCACGGCCACGATGTGAACTCCTCGGTCGCGTTGTCGTCAGGAAGCTGAGAATTGAGGGCGTTGAGGACATGTGGTAGGCACGGCTGGTAGATATGGTGCAGGTACTCGCGATTAAAGTCGACAACCAAGGGACTGAGACCACAGACGGTACCGGTAATACTTTTGAGGGTGAAAGTGCCGGCGGTGTAGGAATCCGTGGCGTGGATCCCACCATACGGTGTCACTGGATTCCCGTCCAGTCCTTTCTCAACTCCATACATGCGTTCGGCGGTGCGACTCACTCTGGTCAAGCGCTCCATGACTTCAGGGGGGATTTCGTCACCGTACGACTCCCGGACACGGTTGTAGATGTAATTATCGGGACGAATGGGGAACACATCATATCGGGTGCTTTCCAGCTTCAAAAGGAAGATGTGCTTAATCTTGACGTCTCCGCTCTTCAAGGCCTCACGGAGTGGCTCAAGAATATCGGCATCCAGGTTAGAAATATGCAATGGATCCTGGGCTGCATTGTAGTGGAGCGCCGTTCCGTTCCTCACCGTCCCATTGCTGGACACAGAGTACCAATCACGGAAGCCCGGGAGCTCCTCCTCAGGTAGCCAGTCGTATTGTTTAGGTGTATCCAGAGCCGTCCGGTTTCCAAGCCAGGAGTATTCGTCCAGGTCGGGAATTCCCAGCAGCGTGCCGCTATTGTCCGTGTTGGGGCCCGCCAATGGAGAAAGGATGAGCGTTTGCGAAAGGAACCCATATGCGGCACCCGATGGACGGAAAACCCACAAAAGGAGGACAGCAACGGTCGGGACGAAAACCAGGCAGCGTTTGAGCAGGGACGGGCGAGAGGGCCTCGGGGGTTCTAGTTCTTCGAGTTGTTGTTCCAGCAAAAATGCGTCCGACTCTGCCGATTCATCGGTCGCCAAAGGTTCATAGATTTCCGGCTTTTCAGACGACTTTGTTCCCCGACGGAAAACCTTGCACAGACGAGCCCGCAGCGGAGCCCACAGGGGAGCACATAAGGGAGCCATGGTTGCCCCCCAGACCTTCATGTATTCCTCCACAAAATTGAACAAGTAAGGCGAGGTAAAGTAGGATACGACGAGGAACGCGATTTCGACCATAACCATACCCGCCAACCCACTCAACAGTGTTTTAATCGAGGCAGCGTCGCGATGGAAGGAGTGGGCTTGACGCCAGTGGATTTCCGCACCCGTCGTGATAAAGAAGGACATGTTCGCGCTCGCCATTCCCGAAATACCGATCCTATAGAGAATTTTCAATTAGCGGAGGGTCATGGCGATCAGTGACGCGTGGGGGCACCTACGATGCGGGGACAACGGCGAACGGAACCAAGATTCGGGCCCATCTTGATTCGTATTTTCGAGTCGCACCCCAGGCGAGGGCAATGCAAACGAAATCGAGGATGAAAAAGGTGATTCCCCAGAGTAGAAATTGGAAGATGGTGAGCGAGTTGCGATGGGCGAAGAGATGGACCAGCTTAGCCCAAACAATAGCAAGGAAAAGGAGACAGAAGAAGTATTTCCGTGAGGCTTCCCATAAGCGGGGGACCGAGAACCGTCTGAGGAAGGAGAGGAACTGGAACTTTGTGCACTTTGTGAGCATCATGATGTGAGATCAGAAACGATCCTAGGAGAATAAATCTCCGAGGAAATCAGATACAGAGCGATTCAAGAAAAAGAGGCACACGACCACCGCAACATTGCCGTGGCTGACAACAGGCTAAATAACAAGTCGAAAATAAATTAAAGTTGAAAGAGGGGAAAGAGGAGAGGGGAAGGGAAAGGAAAAAGGAAGAAAAAGAGAGAGAAAAAAAGTTCAACTGAAACAAGACCAAAGATGGAAAGGAAGGAATCCAATAAAAAGAAAAGTTTAGGTAACAAGGCCAGGTCAGAGAAGGAGGAAGGAGGGAGGCCTGAGTGGAGATGCGAGGCTGAAGTTGCCCAGACCCCGACGTCCACGAACCAGTCGTATCGCGAGAAATTCGACAATCCCCAACAGTCACACGAACGGAGCGAACGGAGGGGAACGATCTCGGCTAAGCCTGGCACTCTCAGCAAATGAGGGAAAATCTCGCGACCAACCTGCCTGGCTCTCGCCTGGGGAAAGACACGTTGGTTGAGAGGGGGTAGAGGCTTAGCCATCAGCCTCCTGAGCGGATCGATCGACGATTGGACCAAGAAGGGACCAGACGACGCGATTCAGCCCAGCTTTTCAGGGTTCATTAAGGGACTTCTGGTCCGACGTCAGAGGGAGCAGCTCAGCATCTGGGCGCGAACCCTGCGTGATGCCAACCCCGACTAAGAGGGTAAGATTCGCACACAAGATTTTTTCTGGAACATCGAATATCACCCCACGCATCCCTTACCTTCTCCTTCTGCAGTGGCTGCATCGGTTGACTCCGAGTTTCCGGACTGCTCACATAATTTTAAGTCAGTGAGACAATGTGGAAAATACGGCCATCGCCAGCAAATTTCCCCGTGCCGCATTACTCCCTTTGGACTAGGGGTCTCCATCGACGGGTCGCGCATTGCCCTCCTCTTCCCAATGTCGCCAATGACCTGACTGGTTTTGCGGAGAAAACACCAAGAAATGCCATGGACCAGTCAAAGGTTAAGCTCCATGTGGCGCAGGGTTTAGCCAATAAGAATGGAGCTTTAAATGTTGGATGGAGCTTTTCAATCTCGGCGACCCAAAGAGAAGCCCCTATTTCCTGGTTCTATTTATGATTAGTGCCTGGTGGCCCGAGGCTTTCTCCCATTCGGTCCGCTAGACTCCTCGACACTTGTTTTGGACGCCAGATCGTCATGGTCGGGGTCAACCAGAAATTACGCTGGACGCCTTTGAGGACGGATTAACCGGGGAAAAAACCAACCCAATTACCCAACCCAACATAATTAACTTTCTCGAGTACAATGGGAAAGAACTCACGTGGGCGCGAGATTAAATTGAAACCCCTCCTCTCCAACTCCCCGTCGGCAAAACGGGAAGGAAATTGTTGACGAGGGCGCGCCCCAAGGCAGGGAATTTGTGCAACGCCTGAGCCCCTGACTGCTGATGCACGTGAAATGGCTGTGTCTCGGAAAAGGAGTTCTTCCGGATTCCAAAAAAAGATCGGACTATCTATCGGATTATCTCTGTTCCGATCTCGTCATTCAATCTCACCCCCAATAATGGCATCATCTGTGGCATCATCTTGCGTTATTATTGACTTTATGACTTTTGCGATGGCTTTCTTAGCGCAAGGCAGAAGCTTTTATTCCAAGATTGTCTCGCAAAAAGCGGTTGTGGTGAGCTTGTTGGGTGGATTCTGGAATATATATTTGAAGCTCACCAAATAAACCATCCGGGTCTGGGGCCCTTGTACAAACTAACGTAGAGAATAAGGAACAAGGATCGGTTAAATTAAGCGTTTGGACCCCTTTGCAAAAACAAAAGATGTTCCTGACAGGATGAAAGAGAAAAAACCTTTTAGCAATCCCCACACCCTGGAAATATTGAAAGTAAACCTCAATTTAGTACAGGATCACTTTTATCACCACCTTCACCATGCCTTGAGGTAGTGAGACATGATTTCCATTTGGTCCTATTGCAAATAAAAGTATGGAGGCGCATTATTTATCATTAACAATATAAATAATGTGTATTAGTCTCCAATAAGAGCCAAAAAAGAACTCCTTAAACATAGCAGAAAAGAAAGTCAAAACTACTTCCTAACAACCCACAAATTATCCTCATCCCCATAACCCTGCGGAATAAACGCCTGATCAAAATACCTCTGCAAGACCATCTCCTCATAACTCTGATCATCCACACAATAATCCCCCCCACTCGGCCCAATATGCGCACAATGCACCGCAGGCCGAAACTGCACCATCGGCTCATGAATCGAGCGACAAAGCACCGTATTCCTCCCCAACTCATAAGCTTTCCCTAAGCGTACCTTCTTGGTTAAAAACTCCATACAACTGTCCTTGTTTTCATACTGCTTATTATCACCCTTACAATACGTCTGCTCTACATTGCAGATACTCGTTGCGAGCAAGTTGGTGAGCATTTTGGTAAGTGTGGCAGGATTCGTGGTGTTGAATTTCCTCCCCGCGGCTTCGACGATAGTATCGAAGAACCGGTCGACCCAGCGGAATGTGGCGTCGTATTGGGTGAGTTTGCGCGCGCGGTTGTAGGTGGCCCATGTGTCGATTGTGACGGGGAGGAGGAGGTCGAAGGCGGAGATGTTGAATGTTACGACCGTGGAAGAGGAGATGATGTTTTGGTTTGCGGTTAGTTGGGTGATGTTGTAGCTTATCGGGACGCCGAGGACGGTGGCCGCGTTGGAGGGGGAGGAGAACAGGCCGAAGATGTATTCGGTGTTGAGTTCGCGGCCGGTGAAGGTGCGGGTTACGTCGACGCGGCCTTTTATCTGTTCAACGCCATTGGAGTTAACTATGTTTTGGTATCGGGGAGGATGGGGAAGAAAGAAAAGGGGGGGTACGTCTTTGGCTAGCAGGGAGTTCTCGTCTGTAGCGTTGATTTGCTTGGTGTTGGCTGGGTACATGAAGTTATCCCAGAATGAATTTTGGAGGGCCCAGAGCTCGTGGAAGGGGATGTGTGGTGGTGCATCTGGGGCGGCGAGGGAGAGGAGCGGGAGACAGGCGAGGAGGAGGGGGCGCATTGTGAGTGCTTTTTTCTTATTCCTTCTACCTAATTACTTGTGGGATGGAGAGAGTGTTGACTTTCATGCTGAGATCTTGCTGGAAACCTCTTTTAAATGTATCATGGATGGGAGACCGACAAGTCATAACATTACGTGGCATGCTGCCCGGAATGCTAGTCGGGGTTTTAAAAGCGCATTGAGACCTGGCCCATCCATACAATGCAGGAGATGACTGCAGCGGCATTCCAGTCTAGAGTTACCGCAGCCAACACCCCGGAATGCGGAAATAGCCCATTATTGAATGCTCGTTGGTTGAAATCAACATTTCATGAATTTAGGCTCAATATGAGCACTGAACAGGTGCTAGCTACATGCTAATGCATCACGGGTTGATGTTCACCACAGGCACAACCGTATCCTCCAAGCTGACCGCATCGGGGTTGCTCTCGCCCACTCCGGAATACTTGTTCAACCATCCCAGGACCTGTTGATGCCAGACAAGGCTGTTTTCTTTGTCGAGGACCCTACTATTTGTTAGCACCATCCTTCTCTCGACTTGAAGATTGTAAAAGAGACATACCAATGGTTCTCATCCGGGAAGTTAAGGAATCGACTTGGAACACCACGCTCCTGGAGGACATTGAACAGCGACAGACCCTCCGCAACAGGCAGACGGTAGTCAAGGTCATTGTGGATGACTAGATGTGGGGTGGAGAACTTGAGGATCCTCTCGACAGCGGACGGGTCCCAGCGGCGGTAGTTCTCTCGACCGCCCCAGAATGTTCCGTTGAACTATCCCATTATCCATTAGCACTTTCTTTCTTTTCTTTTGAGGGGGAAAGGTGGGTTAGACTCACGTCATGCTCCATAAACCACAACTCCTCCGTAGAAATCTTCGCATCAGCGACAAAGGTTCCGTCGTGCGTAACAAGAGCCTTGAACTCGCGGCCCAAGTCACTACCCTGGATCCAGTTGATCATGAAGCCTCCGTAGCTGGCGCCCGCGGCGACACCGTTGGCAGTATCAACGTACGGGAGGTTATCGCGGACGTACTCCCAGCCCTTCACCAGGTCTTCATAGGGCGCACCACCTGGAAACAATCGTTAATACCCTAAGTAATATGAAATCGAAATAGAGGAGAATCGGCACTACGTACCCCAATCGTTCTGGATAGCGTCGCAGAGTTCGTCTCCGAACCCGGTACTTCCGGTCGGGTTAGGCGCAACAACCACATAGCCCTGGTCGGCGAATACCTTGGGATTCCACCGGGTGCTCCACGAATCCGCCCAGGAGCCCTGGGGTCCACCGTGAATGAGGAATGCGAGGGGGTAGGTCTTGCTCTTGTCGAAGCCCTCGGGGTAGACGACCCACGCTTGGATCTGCGTGTGTCAGTCAGCATTCAACCTCCCCCCAGAATAAAACAAAACTCGAAGAATTTGGGAAATGGTCAGGGAACCTACATCAGTCCAGCTACCCTCATAGTAAATCTGATCGATATCCTCTGGCCCCAAACCCTCAAGCTCAGGATCAATCTCGCTAGCCAGAGCCAGGGTCCTAATAACCGGTTTCTGCGCGTCCAGACTAGCCAGGTACACATTCCAAGGCGTCCAGATATTGCTCCCCGTCACCAGCAACGTATTTCGGGAAAGCGGGTAATAAGCGAGCGCGTACCCCGATTTCGTGAGCGGCTTCGGGGTATAATCATCATCCGTGGCCTTGTGGACCGGAACCGAGAACAGGATGCCGCTGCCCTTATCCTCTGCCCCAACGACAATGGTCTTCTTATCGACCCATTTCAGAGAATCGGGGGAACGGTCCCAGTTCTTGGCGAGGGTGGTGATGCTCTGATCGGCAAGGTCGTAGATGTACAGGGTGCGGCGATCGGACTCGTACGTCTCGTCGATCATCTGGAAGTAGGCGAGTTGTTTGCCATCCGGGGAGAAGACGGGGCTGCTGGAGTCGCCCTTTACGCCGGGGAGACAGACTTCGGGGCCGTTGATGGGGATGGCCTCGGTTGAGCCGTCGGAGGGGACGAGGTAGATGTACGAGGTTGTGTAGTTGGCTTTGGGGAGCTCGGGAGCTTTGCTCTTGAATGCGACCCATTTGCCGTCGGGGGAGAGGTCGTAGTCTGTCGCGCCTCCGAAGGGCGGGTAGGGCGATTCGGCGTTCTTGATGGGGGAGACGAGGTTGGTTAGTTCTCCCGCTGAGTGGTACTGGCTTGATTTGCGGGTTAAGGTGCCGGAGAACACGGCGTTGAAGGCAGTAGAGAGGTAGTAGTCCCAGTGGCGCACGTAGATGCTGTCGTAGATACGCGCGGAGCTCAATTGGGCCTCGACCAGCTCGGAGTTGTAAGGGGTGCCGTCGGGGTTGGACTGGGCGTAGGCGACGTACTCGATGTCGCCGGATTTGGTGGTGACGGCCTTTAAGCCGGAGAAGGCGGTTGGGAGCGATGCAGCTTTGTACCTGGAGATAATTAGTTTTCAGCCGCTCAAAGTGCACGATTATCTTTAAGTAACCTACCCATGAGCAAAGTCCGCAATTTTGGTCACCCAGAGCTCCGAGCCGCCAGGAATGTCGGCATTGGTGGCATTGAGGTAGAGCACCGTGGAGTCGCTTAACCACACGATCTCAGCGACATTGCCGTCCTTCGTGAGAGGGGTAATATCGCCCGTTCGCAGGTCGATCAAGCTCCACCACGCGCTGGTCTCGTGGGTCTCGAACGAGTATTGGGAGGCCGAGAAGACGGCGACGTGCTAACAGACCCCAGAGTCAGCAAGGCCAGGAGTTCACGCAAGGGGCGCAATAGCGCCGTGTAACACCTACACCAGAAGGGTTGGGAATCGCTTCGGACCGACGTGGCGCACTGATCAATCCCCTGAAGAATCGGCGTGTCAGCAGGCGATTACTATTTCGATAACTGCCGAGAATGACAAATTTTTGGGGAAGCTGCAGAGGAAACCTACTCCGGCGTTAGAGCAAAAGCCGTGGAAGCCGCAATGGCAGCACCAGCTACAATCCGCCTCAGAACACCCATTTCGACGGAATTGACCGAGGAATGTGAGGAGAGAAGAATGTCATCGGGAGGGAAAAGCTGGGGGGAATGCAGAAGATCAGCACGCCTTTATACAGAGGGAAAGAGGGGGGCAAACCGGCAAAGACAATCATGGTGCGATCGTAAGGCGACCGCCGTCAGCCACGCATAAGGACCTGCCTGATCGAGCAAGGCCTTCATTTTGTTGTTCAAGGGGAAGCTCCTGATATTGGCAACGATCGGCCGGTTACATTCGCTGGAGGGAGTGGAGAGAAGAAGCAATATGCTAATCAACGCGGGCTGCGCTTGGCCGTTACGAGCCTTAGCAGCGTCTTAGTTCCCGCAGATGCACAGGGCGTCATCTCTGAGGTTGCAACGCCAAGCAGCCAAGCGTAGGGGCGATTGGCCTGTAAGATATCACTCTGACCGTGCGGAGGACATCGGGAGAGGGGAGATACTGATAGTTCTGATAGGGATGGTCTCACGAAATCTGACACGCGGGTCGCGGATGTAACGCTTCGATTCCTGGGGGCCCAGCCAGGGGAACCACGAGCTGAGAAATGGGATCGGGAAATTAATTTTTATCTTTGACTGGACCGGGGTGGAGAGGATATTTTTGGAGATGACCGAGAAGAGTGTTGATAATGCCGAGGATAGCCAGTCTTGGAACTCCTGGTGGAGAGAAAGCTTAGAAACTTAGAAAGATGGTAGCACCGCTAAAATCAACCCGCATGGTGGAGATTGGAGATTGCTGACGATTTGTCTGACTGGCACAATCTCTTGAGTCTTGGGAAATGCAATCATCCTCTGCCATCCCAAATAAGCTCACTTGAGACGTTTGCCATCCCCGTTGAGCTCCGTCCCTGACGATCTTGTTGTTTTTCTTGCACACCACTTCGCAGACCCTGCATGTATCGCTGCGAGCGCATCTGTCGATCTGATCGGGTTTTTTTATCTATGTTTCATGATAAGGCATGGTAATGGGTTCTGGAATATAATGAAGAGTTTGAGCTGTCCTAGAGGCGGGGTAGTCGATGGACCGCTCGGTCGGTGGGCTAGCGAGACATACAGGAATGACGAGACCAATGACGAACAAAAGACAACGCATGATCTCACCAGATGCAAATATACTTGTTTCTTAAATTACAGCGGAGTAAAATGTCTGCAGCCATCGAACGGCAAGAAAAAAAAAAAAAAAACCAAACGGCCTGTCCTTGAAGAAAAGAGGGCCCCCCACATCGACCTGCGCACCCAGTGAGCCAAGTCAAATCATTTGCCACTAATAAAATAGTAAGCACTACCAAAGCTGGATAAATGAGGAGAAAAGTTGATAAAAATTGATGGAAAAGACAGAGAACAAAGAAGATAAAAGACAAAATATGGAGAAATCCTTCCTGGGTGTATTCGCAATCGCAGGGTGAACTCCATCTAACTGTGCTCAGGTAGACCATTGATTTCATCTCTGGACAGGTTTCGCATACAGCATCCCCTCTGAATAGCCTCAGTTCATCTACACATCCTACCCAAACATCATAACACCAAGTGCCACTCCCCCTACCCTATACCCAGCAATGGCCTCAGCAACGCACCCTGCCGCCATTTCCCTCGAAAAGGGCGCGCGACTGTCGATAGTCTCGCGACCCACCCCCGAGCCCGGCCCCAGGGAGTTCCTCATCGAAGTCAAAGCCATCGCAATCAATCCAATAGACTACTCGCAACGGGACATCGGCCTCCCGCCTGTTGCCATTTACCCAACCGTGCTGGGGTGCGACGTGGCCGGGATCATCGTCAAGGCCGGTGCCTCAATCGCACCCGATGCCCAGGCCCCCAAGCCCGGCAGCCGAGTAACCGCGCTCGCCAGCGGATTCTACAACGAAAACAAGGCCGACTACGGCGCATTCCAGAAATACGTGTTAGTCCCAGGCGATAGTGTCGCTCCGCTCCCGGACACCGTGTCGTTCGAGGAAGGGGCCATTCTCCCGCTCGCCGTTCTCACGGCCTGGTCGGGTTGGTATACGATTGGCATCCCACACGACACCAAGCATAAGTTGGAAGATAGGCAGGCGGTGATCGTCTGGGGTGGCTCGAGTAGTGTGGGGGGCATGGCGCTCCAAAGTGCCAAATCGATGGGGTACACGGTGTACACGACGGCGAGCGAGAAGCATCACGACTATCTCCGGGGTTTGGGTGCGGACCGTGTATTCGACTATAAGGTGGACGATGTTGTGGCGCGGATTGTTGAGGCTGCAGTCCAGGATGGTGTGGTGATGCGGACGGCCTACTGTGCTGTGAGCGGCTCTCTGACGCCAACGCTGGAGGTTCTCAAGCAGCTCAAGGGGGAGGACATGGCGATGATCGCGCACGCCTTCATCCTCCCGCCGGATGCTCCGAACGATGGAGAATTTACAACCAAGTTTGTTAGCCCGCCGGAGGATGTGGGAGAGAGGTCGGAGCACTTGACTAGGACGTTTCCGGTCTGGTTGGCGCAGAAGTTGGCAGAGGGCGAGCTCGTGCCTAGTCCCCATATTCAGGTGGTTGAGGGGGGACTGGAGGGGCTGAATCATGCTCTAGATGTGTTGAAGGGAGGCGTGAGTGGGACTAAGATTGTCGTTACTCTTTGATGGTGTTGCGGATACGAGGGCTCCGATATCACGAGATCGCGCCCTACCTGATGTCACATGGATAGGGATGGATTGATACAGAAACCCTAAAAACGATTGAGAGGTTCACTGTAGTTGATCCTGCTAATAAATAAGATTTTAAAGACCTTGAAATTATGATAGCTAATCGATCTAAATTCTTTGATAGCTATTACTAAAACAAGCATAAAAAATCCCTTAAATTTTTAAGATTCCATGACTACTTAAAACTAGTTTATAATATTACTATAAAGGCCATGATTCATCTTATTAAAAGAGAGTTAAATATTGATATACTTCCTCTATAATTTATCAAGAGACATGAGCTTATTCTTATTAAAAAGAAGCCCTTATTGAAGGTACTAGAGAAACCCGTAAAAGAGGCAGAAAAGCTCTTGAAAGAGGCCAAGAATATTATATAAAACACTGGCAAGAAGGATAATAAGAAAGACATAGAGGACCTAGAGGAAAACCGAAAGAAGGACCAAAATGATATCTTAGATGCAGCCAAAGAGACACCACAAAAGACCTTATCACAGGCACAACACCAATTGAAAACCTTGACAAAAAACGACGTCGAATTTTACTTGTTTCAGGGTAGCTTCTCCATTCCCGCCCCTCGATATGTTAATAGCAACAGAATGAATGAAAGGGTAATTATACTACTACAAGTAGAAGTGAGTCACAGAGACACCTAGCTTTTGTTCTGTCACTTTGATCATGATAGGCGGAGGATTATTCCGGACAGCTACAGACAAAAGGCACGGAGGAAGAGAAGAGACCGCTAACTCCAAAGGTTCTACGTTTATGTAGATATATGGAACGAAAGAGCAAGTAGATGATCTCAAATCTAATACTATGCACTGTAGCTGTTCTGAATGATCGGAGTTGCCGCGCTGGATACAAGTCTATTTACAACAGGCCATGTGATTTGCAACTCAATGGTTCTTTAATTTTGCAGTCACTCGATTTACTCCTGCCGCTATAGCAAATATTGGATGGCGGACACTTATCATTCTTGGCGTTTTTTGCTTTGCCATGGGTGCGTGAGTGTTGGTATTGGCGAAAGAGACTAAAGGCTGCTCGCTAGAAGGTTGGGACCAGCTGTCTAACAGCATCGGGCACAAGCAGGGTTTGTAAAAATATTGAAGATGTTGAGGATGGGGAAGAGGGTGGGGTGAGCTCCTATTGGGTGTACACTGGCCGCCAAGGTGGGCAATTTAATTTGGTTGGAGCTCGCAGGGTGTGGTACTACAGTTAGCTGCTTCGTCGTGGCTGCCCGGATTGGTGGATGCTTGGATGGGAGGAACCGGCGCCGCGAGGCTCTCTTGATCCCTACTCCATCGAGAAGAGTCATCCATGGGGCTGGGGGAATGGGTCCTGCCTGGACGGCGGCGCTTGGGAGGGAACTCACCTTTTGTAGCCAGACAAAAGTACAATTTTAGCGCATCGAATCAATAAGGCGTTGGGTAATCACCCAGTATTTTGTCCTTGGTTAGGGAACAGAGTAATCAGGGTCTTATTAGACAAGCAAGATAATCTTTATATGTCTAAGATGTTATAACCAGAGGTACTAACTAGCGTTATCTTTATTTTAGAGAGGCTTTTTGTGCTCCGATACAGTAATTAGGTCTGAACCGTAACCAATGCGTTGGCCAGAGACTGGGTAACCTTCATCCGGAGTCGACCAGACCGACGACGAGTTCTGCTTCCTCGACATTGGCTGATTGCGAGGCTGAAATGTCTCGCCCAATAATCAAGCACGCACGTTTCGCTGAGAAGGACCGGGCACATACGACGGGCCAATGCTGGTCCAGCTGGGGTCGCGGCTGGGGGAAAAGGGATATGATACTCTTCTGACCCTGCAGGGATTGTGGCATTATCGCTGGATGGGGGCTCTCTACTTATTGTGAGGACTGGCCGGTCGCAGAATGTCCGAAATACGCCATTCTCGCATCCCAGTTTAATTTGAAGGTTTCGTCAGGGTTCAACTCATTTAACCACTCCCCCCACAACAAAAGTTAGATTCGCAAAAATCGCCAGCTGGTGCTAGAGAAATACAAATTCAGAAAGATAAAACAAAAAGATTGATCAAACATTATGGTGCGATTTCTTCCACAGTGATGAAATATGTAGCTCAATTTTGCAGGGCAAACTCATCCTCCTCTATCCTCCTCAGCCTAACGATGAGGCCAAAGTTGAGTAAGGAGCAGCTTCCCCAACGGCCACCACCTCACCAATATTGACGTGTTAAATATCATCCTAACACTACCTAGCATAGTTGCTGTCCACGGCCTAAACCCCTTCAACAAGGCCGATGACGTTCACGCCAAGGATACGTGGCGGAAGCCCGCAGGCGAAGGCGGACGGCTCTGGCTACAAAAGGACCTCCCCAGCATCGCTCCGCAGTCCCAGATATACCTATACCAGTATACGTCGAAAGTGGTGTATACAGGCCGAGACAACAGTTTCGTCGTCGAAGCGACGTCGCTGCTGGAGAGAATGAGAGTGAAGCGCAAAAACGCACACGACAGACCGATTCTATTTCTGGGCCACAGCCTTGGGGGCCTCCTTATTAAGCAGGCCCTGGTAAATGCCCACAACAACGAGAAATATAACCCCATCCTGAAGGCAACCTTTGGTCTTTCCTTTTTCGCGACCCCGCACCTCGGCGGGAGCGATCCTAAGATCATGCTGGGGGGTATTGCGGCGAACATTGCGCAGGTACTGGGATCGAAGGATACACAGCTGCTACAGGTATTAAGTAAAGGGTCCTTGTTCAGTCAGTTGATGCAAGACCACTGGAGAGAGCAGCTGTTGAAGTTCGATATTCTGTCGTTCTGGGGCACCCGTGATACAGTATGTGTGATAATGGTTCCTGTGGGAACGTGATACGGTCGCTGGACTAGTCTACTAACGATATACGCCCTCACTAGGTCGTCGCAAAGGAGAGTGCCCGTTTCGGGCTTCCAGGGTGCAGGGAGAATATTGTTGACCTGGACGCTGATCACAGTGATGTGTGCAAGTTCGACGATAATGATATTACGCAAAACGACTACGAAGTTGTCGCCTGCAATATCCAAGAGCAGTATGACAAGGCTGTCGAAAGGTTTAGTAAGTGGTGTGGTGTGAAGTCGATCTCTCTCCTCATTCTTCGGCTAACGCTGCAACCAGACAACATGGGTCGGCAGCATCGGGCAGGCATGACCCTCATTCAACCCCCGGGAAATAGCTACTATACTAACCCAATATATGGAGGTGCTGTGAATCCCCTGCTGGAAATGACGCCTACTCGTGAGCCGTGGGATGGTTGCCGTCAGATTTATCCGATTTCGGATCGCGAACATCAAGAGGGCGAGCCGAGTAAGTCATACACTGGCTCCTCGGGGACTTTCCGGCGGGCGTAAGACATAAGATTAGCTCTAGAAAGAAACTGACCTTGTCTGTATGTACTCTAGACGGTACTATGGCTCCCGTTGAGCGGTGTCCCGAAAGACATTACCTCTATAATGCTGGATCCCAGCTTGCCCCGGCGGAAAATGAGCTGGACGTATCCAAGCACAGTGATTCAAGTTTACATGATGGCACTGCAAGGTTTAGGATCCGTCCCGGCCATCCTGGGCTTGGCCGATGTAATATGTGGAGTAGAGAGACGATGGAAGAATTACTAGAGGCCGGAAAGTCTGCACACCGCGCCATTGCAGTGGCAAAAATAAAGTCCAACCCTAAGGCTGCTACTGAAGCTTGGATGAAACTTATTTGTATTGAAGAGGAAGTCTTTAATCGGACACCACGGAGCGATCGGTCTTGGACGTCCCGAATGAACCGAGTCACTAAAAGTATAGAAAGGTTAGTGATATATTTGGAGAAGACCAAGCGGAAGCGGGATGAACTTGGATTGTGGGATTTAGAGATGCAACGCGACCTCGAAACTGCCAAAGAGTGGATGGGTTCTCAAAATACATTGCTATGAAAATGGTATCAGGAAATATTATTACCTTCCCAGGCTGCACATAAACCAAATATGTAAGGAATATAGTGACATGATGGCTGCTTAGTCTGTCGGTACTAGTCCCCACGGGAGGTCAGTTCTAGCAGTTGATTGCGTATAGCTCCTCTGCAGCGCTTGAGGCGTGGGCCTTCGTTCCGGAAGCGGTCGAATAAACGTAGTGATCTTATGCCGGTATAACAGGCATAGAACAAGGCCGCCAACAACCGCTACCCCACCAATGACTATCCCGGCAATGGCTCCCGACGTGAGGCTATCGACAGAGGAAGCGGGGGGAGTGTTAGAGGATGTAGGGTGCCCGGGGGCGATGATAGAAGACGTGGTCTCTTTAGGCTTGGTACTCGAGTGTGTGGGCTGCTCGGGGGTGCCTGGAAGCGGGACTACGTTAGATCTGGTACGTTCCACCTCCCCAATGTTAAGGGAGCTTTTTGGGCATGGACAAGGGCATACTCGTTGAATGAGTCGAGGTCGCTGGAAGCTCTCGATAGAGGGTGTGGGCATTCCAGTTTTTCATGCACCCGAACACCGTCACAACCGGCGTGCCATCAGGGGAGCTCTGGAACACAGTCATAGCTACACATGATGCAGAATCACTTTGTCGGTCCGAGTGAGTATGTGTCCAGATTTACGAATAGCCGAGGGGACATACCAAGCTCTTGTTTCTCCATCACTACCCACAACCGCCTCGGCGTTCACACATCCTGTTGGTATGGAACTACAATACGTGCTGCGAGGACAGCAGGTTGCATAGTCCTCCCAGGTAGACCAGGTCATACTTTCGGTCGGATCGCATACAATTGACTGGGCTGGATTATGGGCGACATATTAGATCATCTCATTGAACTCCTTCCGATGACTTGGTCGGGAGGGAGGACGGGGTGTTAATACTTGAATCTGGCGCAATATAGTAACCTTCAAACCAGTCATCCGTTGCCGCCATCGAAGCAGGCGTAATAGCAATAATGCATTTGCTAGCGATCTTTCGTAAAGGCACGACACCCTTAAAAAAAGAAGGGTCTCTACTGGCACAGGACAGAAAGAGGGAGAGGCAGTTGCAGGTTCTGGTTCACAAAGCCAAGTAAGCGAAAGCCAGTTGACTGTTATGAATGATTGGGTCAACAGAGCCTCATTTGGTTGGCCTTGTTCATGTGGTAGCACTGCACAAGTGCTGTTTAACCAACGAATGATGATTTGACCTCCCATTTAAACAGCACCGATTGGCGCCTGAATACGAAGCCCTCAACTCCGCAGACCCACTCAGATGATACAAGTTTGTCGACTCCTCGTGTTTCCTCTTCTTGTTGGTTGGATGATATGAGTTCGTGTGCTCACCCGCTAAGCCATTGGGAGACGACACCCTTTCTCATTCCCTGCCGCCAACGCAAGCCCAAGGCTGAGCAAGCCCTGGACATCCCGTCCCGTCCCACCAGAGCCTGAGAAATCGACCAGAAGGAAAAGTACCCACCCTGTCAGAGCCTCACCATTCTCAGCCACCCGGCAAAGTCCTCCATGAAAAGCCTGCAGTGATGACTGGCCATTTCTTGTTTCAGGTGACTCTGAGCAGGCACAATGTGCCTATACATCCCGCGGTCTACCCAGCCCGGCAATGATTGATTTCACTTTCTTTCACTCTTATCGTAATTCGATTTCTATAACAGACAGATGTAAAAATATCCGGCACCCGTTCGGGCAAAGGTAAGCTACAAGAGCCTCATCTTTAATTATCGAGTGTAATATTGACATTCTTCCGTCTCCCGGCTGCGCGACCTGTCGCGAGAGACACCAGAAATGCGACGAAACCAAACCAGCGTGCTTGAGCTGCCGATCCCGAGACATCGAATGTGGCGGGTACGCGATCTGATTGACTGAGTTCAGTACAAACGAGGGGTACAATGAGCAAATTGTGTGTAAGATGGTCCGCGGTGGGCAATAGGAGCAGCACCGACACGGGGTTAATGGACACGGTCGGGGAACAACGAAACGGGACAAGACCCGGTCCAGAGAGAGTGGTAGGCCTCAAGATGAATCGGTCGAGTTGGTGTTTCATGGTAATATAGCTCACCTCCCAAGTTAGGTATCAGGACCGCTCTGCCAGCAGCACGGAGGCTGCCGATTGCGCAGCAGAGCGAGTCCATCACTCGTCGGCCATCATCCGTGCAGTTGGATGGGCGACGGCAAACACCAACACCAGCAAATAACCAAATTCCAGTGGAAGATAATGCTTTTGTTCGGCCACATCTGCCCTCCTCAATTGCGAGTAAACTGTTATTCCCAGACGACGGGAGCCTAGTGACGGGCTCGTTCTTACCGCTGACGCTGGCGGGTCTTGCTTCTCCTGAACCATGGATAGCAAGCAGCAGGCCCCGAACCTGGTGAAAGCAATATCCTAGATCGGGGTCATGATTATGATGTTGTTGTTGTAGATGATAATAATAGCAACGCTGAGACACTAGAGGGCCAGTTCGGGGACCTGTTTGCCGTGGCGATCGATCACTGCGTCTTTGCTTAGTTGTTGACATACTTGCGCAATCGCTCCACCCGTTCAATCCAGCCACAAATCCTTATACGTCTGTTTACGTGAGATTGGCAGGGGGCTCCAACGCTTTGTACAACGCCATTCTGTGCGCTTCTGCCCATCACCTGGTGCCTCTGGGCCAGCTTCCGGCGTGGGGCCATGGAGCGCCAAGCTCGGAGGGGCATGCAAGCTCCTGACGAGCGCAATGAGAAAGGAAGGAACCGGCTCAGCGGTCAAGCTCCTCTGGCTACGGTGTACCTGGATATCGGTTCTTGGGCGAACGGTGTGGAGTCCCCCGAAGCACCGATGGCTGATCTGCAACTCTTGGACGAAAGCCAGTTCGCCAGTAACTTGCTTTTTATCCATACACTAATAAAATTCATTCCAAGCACAGAGTTAGAGCTCCAAAAGACCGCTGGCTCGGCAACATGCCAGATTACTCGATGATTATGATTGGGTTTCTGCGCCGGGCAAATACCCTAGTCCACCAGCTCAGCCAGATCGCCACCCAGCCCGACCCGATCCGAGCAACCCAACATCTCCTCCCGGAAGCGAGCGAACTGATCCATTCTGTGCGGAGCTGGGACCCAAAGCCTTCGTCGGCTATGGAGCCATACGCTACCGCTGCGGCGGACATTGCGGAGATCTGGCGGCAGGAATGAATATGCTGTATCTACGTGGAGGTGTGCGATCTGCCCGGCGGCGACGCGCGCATCCAGGGGTGTGTTGCGGTGGCTGTTCCAACAATCCGTAACCTGACGTGGATTTGTCGGTCCTCTGGCCGTTGTTTATGCTGGGTCTGCATGCCGCGCGGCCTGAGGATCTGACGGTGATTGAGAGAACCTTTCTGATGATGAATACGGCGCTGGATTTCCAACCGCCGCTGTCGCTGATTGGGGTTTTTCATCGGCCGTGGGGATCATCTACAGATGCTAAGGTGGATTGGAGCCGGATTATATCGGGGTCTAGGATGGAGTTGAATATTCTACTGTAATTTGTTTCACCACTGTTGCATTTATCCCAAATACTACTAGTAGTAGTAAGGAAATTATGTTTTACATACACGCAAGAAGAATGACTAATCTAATATCATAATGATGTTTACTGCAGCGAGCTCCGTAGAAAGTCTCCCATGGTGGCCGAAAAGATCCTCAACCTTTGTACAAGATCTGGGAAACACCCTTCCAGACGGGGTAGATGTCTACTTTGACTGCGTCGGAGGAGATATCCTCGATGCAGTCCTCCCTCTCATGGCCCTCAATGGCCGCGTCGCCGCCTGTGGTGCGATATCAGGATACAACGGATCCGATGTCCCTCCCACGACCCTCCGGAACCGGTTTCTGCCCATAACGATGAGACTGTGGGTCCAGGGTTTTATTGTGCTGGATTATCTGGATCAGGTGGAGGAGGTGCTGCGGCAGGCGATCACGGATGGCAGGCTGGTGGTTGATGCGGGCAGTGAGACGGACGGTGTGTCGGCCAGGTTTGACGATATCCCGGCCGTTTGGATGAAGCTGTTTGTATGTGAGCTTAAATTATGACACAATCGTGGCACTTATTTCCCGGCCTCTCAGGTACATCAATTCCCATCGCTTGCCTTTCTCAATCTCCGGATCCTGGGATCGTCATTCCATCAGCCCAACCATTGGGTGGGGGCCAGATAAATGAAGCACTCCAGTAACCTCATGACGTCCCGGCCGAGTAAGATCTACAGAGTGCCAAGGCGCGATGTCGACCAGCCCTGGAAATTAAGGGAAATGAGGCTTCGAAACCCAATCGTGTGGACCAAAAACACAAGCTAACTATGCAAGTTGACTGCGCCGGAGATGGCATTCGCGTGCTGTGTTGAATTTCTTCATCACTGCCTCAGGGGCTGCGTCTTCCTTTCTCAATTCCTCTCCCGACCGGGCAAAAATGTTCGCTCTTTTCGTCTTTGTCCTGTACACTGTAACTGCAGTTCTAGGGGAAGGTACGGCTGAATCCAGCCATCAATCTCTACTCTTTATCTAATAACATAACTTGCTGGAATAGATGCCTTTTACCTTTATTACCCCCTAGAAAATGATCTCGTCCCCACCGACTCCTTCGAAGTCTACTGGGAGGTTTACGGCACATTTTACGATGACCAATTCACCCTCGCAGTGACCTATTCTGATGGTGCTTTTACCACTCTAACCACGGCTCCCGCATCGGATAGCACGACAGTCCTCCCCGCATCCTTCCTACCCGCCATGAGACCCGACGAAACATCCACTATCGGGTTCGGACTCTATACCTCGACGACCGGTGGTGGCTGGAATGGCATTTTCATCACCTCCGTTTCGCTGTATGCGCCTACGCCCACTACCGAGACGGTCACGGTTACGGAGCCGGGAACCTCGCATGTTTTGACAGTCACCAAAACTCCGACTCCGACTCGTACTCCAGCCACGACCGGGGAACATTCAGCGTCCGAGGCGAAACCGTCCGGTGCAGACGAGACAAAACAAGGTGGTGGTACGGGCTTATCGACCGGTGCCAAAGCCGGGATCGGGGTTGGTGTTGGCGTAGGCGCTCTGATTCTTGCTGGGGTGGGCTTCTTCTTCGTTCGCCAACGGCGGAGGACATATGAATCGGTTGCTTTCAGTGCGCCGAGATTGGAGGCTACGGAAACCCAAACTGGAACTACAAAAGGGGTAGGGAATAGGGATTAGTTTATAGTTAATGGCTCTGTAGAGGTTGACGTAACTTAATTCTCGATCAGCATACCACAGGTATATTAAACCCCTCCGTCTTTCTATTATGCCAGAGGAGACAGCTTTGTCCTGACGGAACGTTTTGTGCGGCCTACCGGTCCCATTTATCGGCACAATCCAAGATGACATTAGTCTACCGGCACGGGGCATACAATCCTATTTGGCAAGGATGGATGGTCTTTCTGCTATTGAACGCTATGGCTAGGAGATAGATAAACGTAGAGACCGTGAGTACGTGGAATTCATAATTCATAGGCCGTCCCCATCTATGATGAAAGCGCCCCTCATCCGAGTCCCTGAGCATGTCACCGGGTTTACAGGAAACTTGCTGTGTTGTAAACGGTTGACAAGTTTACTGTAGTTGATCCTGCTAATAAACAAGAATCAAGATTACATATTCCCTCCTAAAATCTCACGAGACGCCTGTGTTTCTCCTCCGTTAGGTCCCCCAGGGCGAGTGTCGGCTGGTTTCAAAAAACTGTGATATTCCCGACAAGGTCATCAAATTTCAACGTGCCGGCTTTCATAGCCCCGGCAACATCTTGACACAGTCGGCGTTCCATTTCTCGGTTCCGTTTCGTGATTTCCTCAACAGTTGAGAGCTCAGCCATACTCGGTTTGACAGTCGCCTCGAACTCGCAGAGGAAGCTTTGCTGGTTCTTGTCCTACGCAGAATCAGAGCCCTTCAGAAGACTGCCAAGCTGACTTCCATGATTCCGAGGAAAGGTGGAAATAAACCGCTCGATCTTCGCAAGCAGCGCTTCTTTTTCAATGATCATGGCCATAGCGGGTTCACTAAGGGGCTTTGAGAACGGGACCGAAAAGTTATGTCGGGTGTAGCCCAGTGGAGATACTTCCTCGATCTTTGATGAGTGCTGTTTTTCGAAGGAATGCCACGAGTGGAACGGGGACGTGATTCCATACTGGATCCCCGTTGGATCAAGCACCCATTGTTCACCGTTCTTCATGGTAACTCTATAGATCTGATGCCAGTACTGTTCCTCGTCGACATGCTTGCCATCCGACCAAACTGCGACTATTCTGATGATGGGGTTCTTAAAGGCGAACGAAATGTCTTCGATTTGGGAACAAACTCCTGCTCATCTGATTAGCTCCCTCTCTTCATGTCCAGCTAGGATATTAGCATAAACGTACCAGCTAGAACCCCCTTTGCCAAGGTATACAAATACTCCATCGCCTCTGTACAGCCCATACTGGCCAAGGCCGCGTTGAAGAGATCTGGTTTCTCCTCCCGGGGAACCGAAAAAGGGTCTGAGTTGTAACTTGGTGGCGGAATACGATGCCGGACGTGTGACGAGGTATATCCGCGACCCTTTGACCCTTGCCGACTCGAACTGTACCGGGGAAGCATGGCGCTGGATGGCAAAGAAGGCCCGCTGGAGAAGC
This sequence comes from Aspergillus diversus, assembly GCA_027569885.1. Lineage (NCBI taxonomy): Eukaryota > Fungi > Ascomycota > Eurotiomycetes > Eurotiales > Aspergillaceae > Aspergillus > Aspergillus diversus. The sequence goes on from JAPDKZ010000022.1 coordinate 331,165, forward strand.
GACGCAGCTCGACGAAGCTTCTTGCGGCCCTGGAGTGCTTGGCAGGTGGGTTTATGCTGCTTCCAGTGAGCTTTCTGGCATATGGCATCACAACAGAACGTGGCCTCATCGAGTATTGCCTCGTCGTAAATCGGAGCGCCACTGCACCCGCCGCACGATTTGGTAGTTGGCTTGCGGCAGTGGCCGCGGGCGTTGGACGTGGGAGTATCGCCTGCCATCGTTCCTAATTCAGAAGATAGGAAGGGAAAGACCGGAATGATCGAACTAGGAAACAGAATCAAAGCTAATTGCACTTTAGGGGGTCTATCGAGCAATATCAATATATGTTGCCTCGGGCAAGCGGGCGAATAAAGAAACTCCCGGCCCTGCTCGAGGCCAGCCCAACGTAGACAAAGAAATACATCACGCAGCCATGGCCCCGTCACTCCATTGGTTTTCCCTCATATCGACCCTCCGTTGACGAGTGCTTCAAGGACCCAAATTTAGGTCATACCCGAAAAGCTTTGTTCCTCTCCCCTAGTGTGATACTGCCCCTGCTGATTAGCGGGTATTCTTCGCGTGCTACCACCCCGAACATCGGGCGTGGAACGGCTCCACTTTGTTTTTGTTCGAGTGATGGAGGCCCGGCCCATACCAGCAAGGGATAGTTCTACATGGTTTACCTCCGGTCGATATTCGCGTACTCCTCACCTGTGAATCATGAGATTGGGCGACAAAATGACAGGCGAACATCCATTACAGACCAGCCCAGTCATTCTCCCGGCTAAGACAACTGTATATTTATTGGGAGCTGCTACTTGCACGAACACAATGGATAAGAGAATGGATAGTGGTTTCCTCAAGGCTAGTGTTTTTCAAGTTCAACCCAATCATCTCTATCCGCGGGTATATCAAAATGTTCGCCAATCGCAGATCACAACCTTCAGTCCTCGAGTTCCGGATCAAAGTTCAAACTAATCGATTCCTCCTCTTCCTCTCCTGATGGAGGGGGACTCTCAAGATGAGGTTCATCAACCGTCCAAAAGGAGGTGGGTTGTTCTAATGCTGCCAGGCCAGCCCGTTGCCTTTCCTTGGCGAGTGGGCCGTGTTTGATGGTAAATAACTGCTTGTATCTGATTCATCATTACCCCCACCATCATGATCCCCAAGGTCTTTGTTTTCCTCAGGAGGGAATGGTCCATGGCGGTCAATAACAGTATTGCCATCATCAATGTAATATAGATCCCGTGGGATCTCAAGCTGTTGTTGAGTTTGTGCTAGGAGCCTCCCAATTCTTGGGCAGCCTAGAACATGAATTACACCGCGGATTGTATAGACTGGTTCTCCATGCCATTCTTTCGGTACAGGGCTGCCTCCTTCCGATTCTACAATATGTGGAGTGAACTAGTGTCTTATATAAGTCCCATAGTTAGCATCGTGGGGTATCTGTCCGGTGCGTTTCAGGTAGGACCGGTAATTGTGCCTTGTGGGAATGATCCGCATGGGAATGGGCGTTTTTCCAACCCTTCCAGCACGGTCTCGGTGCATCCAATCCCTCGGTCCCTCTTGGAGTTTGACTGCTATTTTTGGTTTCTTTGTTCATATTTAATCTCCTCTTGGTGAATAAAATAAAGATTTCTCAAGATTTGGAGCGGTTGTCGAGTTTCTGAATTAAGAAGCCCAAGACGAGGACTACCCGGCACCATCGTTGCGCTTCGAATAGTTGCTATTGACTCCCCATGCCAGGGTTTTCGTTGAAAGGGGTTGGGGATAATGAGGACTCGAGGCCCAAGGGATTTGCGTAGAAATATTAGGTGATATAAGCCGCCTGCCTCTTCACGGGAAATAAACCCTTAGTTGCATGAAGGACTTAAAACATCTCTCCTGTTGGCACCAACCGGTGTTTATCAGGCCGCGTTTTGCAGTCCTCTCGATCTTGCTGCTTAAATTTTATAAAACATTCGAGGTCTGTAGGGAAGAAAAAAGGCCCAGGGTCTAGATATTGGTCATAGTATGTTGGCAGAATGGAATACCATTTATATGGGAACTTCAAGAAAATGTCACCAAACCCTTTTCTTTCCATAAGCCGAACTAATTTAATTATCGAATGGGCCAGGTAAATGCGTGGAACCTAGGACCACAGATGACCGCACTCGATGCAATCAGGCAGTTTGCCCGTCATGTCGGCAGAGGACAGGCAGTTCGTTGATTAATAGTGGGGATGGTCGAAGGGGGAATGCGCTGAGGTTAGCTGCGGATAGCTATGGCCTTTAACCGTGACCATATACCAGGGTGAGTGAGCGCTTTCAAAATTAAAATTGGGCCCTAAAACTCCTGTTTCAATCATGAATGTTGGCCAAGCCTGGGCTTGCCCAGTGGTTGTTTGGCGAGCTGGAGGGAGGAATGTCTGATCTCCTTGCTTTCCTTTATTACCGACTGTTGGCTCATGAGTTGTGGCCGCCCCCCATTGTCAGTCAATGGTATTCCCATACCACCAAGCACCTCTCCAATCACCTATGTCAGGTTGCTCGTGGTTCTTTCGTGAGGTGCCAACGTAACAAGTCTCCAGGCGAGGCCTTTTGAAAAGAGATTGAAGATTGTATTCAGTAAAAACTCGGGAAGCTATGCTAGGCTAAAGGTAAGCTAGTACGGTAGGTAAACAAGGTAACTCCTTGCGCAGAAAGGGTGCAGGAAGCGAGGTAGCCTTGCGGAAGGAAAGGGATAGGCGAGCGTAACACCCGGCACCACTTTGACCTCGAAGTCTTTTGCTTGCATCTGGATTAAGCATTCCTCGAGGGGTTGCGAATAGCCCGCTTGGCTTCTACTAATCCAGGGACATGATGTCTGGCATTGCCTCATCACGTTATTCAAGACGTTCCAGCTCTTGTAGACATACCGAGGAGGTGGCACTTGATGGTAGGTTAGTACCCGTCTGCGCATACCACAAAGTAATTACTTCTTGCCTCTTTCGACTCGCAGCCTTTCCATCTTCGATTTTGCACTTATGACGCCAGGCTTCCTCTTTCTCCGCAGCCTCCTTTTCTTTATTGGTCTAACAGGCACAATGACTGGCACAGGAGTCTATGTATCTCGATGTCTGTGACGGGCAAAGAGAATGTCATTGCCCATGCCCCCTGCATCCCATATATTATCTCCCAGAGCAGACGCTTCCAAACTATTGAGCTCATCGATGTCTGCCTGTTTAATATGTGGTAAAGCTTGGTTTAACCACAGGTGCTTGGCGAATTCTGTTTTCACCTCCTTTGAAGGATGATCGTCAAAAAAAGTTTCGTAACACGCCGTCCATTAGCGCAGCATACTGAGGGTTGCTGAAACTCGCCGTATAACGGAATCTTAGCAATCGTCCAGGATACAAAAGGGGTTAGGACTAGCTCTGATAGTACGGTTTGCGGGATGGGTAATGGTTTCATCTGCCTGTAAGGTTTATGGGACGAAGGTTGAGCTCTCGCACATATTGGACATTGTTTAATGTATCCTCTCAAGGTCTCCTTGGCATGGGGTGTGTAAAACCCATTGGTCAGTAGTTGACATGCCTTAGTCATGCCTAGGTGGGCGCGTTCAGCATGCACGTAGTCGAAAAAGGCTTTGTGGAATCCTTTAGGGATGCAAAGATATGGCTTGCGCAGTATTGTATTCCATAGTAGCCCATCGTCAATACGGATGTTGTGGTAGGCGCAGTCGTCCTTATCTGTTGTCATTTGTAATTTTATGTGTTGGCAAATGCCGCGGAATGTTTTGTCAATCGGTATGCGGTCCCATATGCGTGTTTCAAGAGTCGCAGCTGGTTATTGGTCGGAGTCAAGGGCGTCTTGGGTTATTAGAACTCGACCAATGAGGATGTCAGTCTTCAATAGTCAATCCTTGCAATGGAATGGTATCTCACTGGGCATTGAATGCATTATCGCCGATGTTGGAAACCATTATCCAGCCCACAATTTCAGCCGTTTCTTGCATTTGTATCGCATGAAGCGGTAGATAATGGCCCGCATCGGACAGTTGCTCTACCTCATCTCTTTCTTCGCCTCCTATGTTGTTATTTGTTTCGTCTTCAGAACTCCATTTTAGTAGGACAAACACGTTAACCACAGCTGCTCCTTGGAACCAAAGGTTCTTGTCCACAATAATCTGAGGGTACGGCTCTGAATACCCTGATTCAAATACAACTGTTGGAAAAGCCACTCCCCGATGCTTAAAATACGAGTCTGGTTCTTTGTATATGAGTCTTCAACATGCCCCGGTTTGTTGGTGAGTGCTGCAGACGCAAGGATATCCCGGGGTAACATTTTGGAGATATCTCGATTACGTCGGCAAGGGACGTCTCCCGATTTGCCTTAGACTCCACGTAGGCGGTCAAATCAGTTGGAGCTATGCTTAGGCATTTCCTTTTCTATCGAATAAATGCTAAGTGCTTTTGTCTTCATTGGGTTCATGGTCGAGTTGCGTTTGCATCAAACAAGGCCTGAAGTGTCCGCGTTAAAACCCACTTAGCCGGTTCGAATATTGGTAGTTCATCCCCCGGATGATATCACGTATTATACAATCTCAAGCCTGAGCTCTCCCTGCCACCGCCTTTCACCAGCATAGATATGAATTGTCGGCCCCGAACTGTGCGTGTCGGGGCTGCGCCAGAAGTAGCATGGTTCGCCGCCAGTAAGATGGAGAGAACAACAATGGCGAGATCGTGGACATGACTGGCGTTTGTGAGGCAAAATGGCTCATAAGTATGGAAGCGGAGGAATGGTTCTTCTCCCATTGTTGGGCCAACCTTTAGATACTCCCTGTACCCCCCATCAGCCTTGGACAGAGTCACGAAAATGTCCCTCCCCCCTCCCCGTCCTGGGATAAAATGGCTCGGCTGGCGGGGCCGGCAGGCGAATGGGAATCCCAAACGTGAGGTTCTTTTAGAGTCTGACTTGTCAAGGCTGTTGCTGAGGGTATGCATTCAAAGTCCGTTGTCTGGTTTTCGGTTAGTTTAAAGGTATTCCACCACAGGCATATGTGAACAATGGTGTAATGAAACCGGTTCGGTATAAAGTGTTGATGAACTCGAGTTCGCTTCAAACAGATCTTCTCTTTTTTCAAGCCATATTTGGATGACCTATCTCCAAGCTTTTCATGGGTCTTTTCAATGAGGTTGATGATCGACTCCGCCTTTGGAATCGTCTCAGAAGATGTTGTGGGCGTGTTGCAAGAGGTATATATCGGGGCGGCGTCTAGGGCTAGCCTTTCTTCATGGTGCATCCGACCGCATAGCACAGTAATTAAAGAACCTGGTACTCGGTCTGGCCGTTTGCTTAACATTTGTGCTAGACCAGAGTGTATCTCCCACATAGACGTGTACAACCGTCCAGCCAAGTAGTCTGATTTGACGCCAATAAAATAGTCAGGAAGAATAGCCAGGATTATCTCGGCTAGTTCATTAATATGGGTGGAGTGTCGTAGATGTATATGGACCGTATGTTTGTAAGCGTAGGAATGACTGTATTTCTGGTATAGGGCCAGACCCCAGGTACTTCTCATACCTGTGGTTGGGCTTACACATCGTGATATAGCTGCTTCCAGTGTTTTGGGGCATGAGAACTCGATTAATACGAATGTCAGTCTTAAATGTTCACTCTTAGCTAAATAAAATGGATTGGGACCCACCGATTGTTGAACACAGTATCTTGACCATCAGAATTCTTGATCCACGCTACAACTTCGGCGGATTCTGGTTGGTGGCAGGGTTTTGATCAATGAAGCTGCGGTTGAAATCCATCTCTTCAACTGCGTCTGTAAAGTCCCCGAACACCGCCCCGAATCGGTCGGTAGATCGCTCACAGTGCCTTCCAGCCCGGCCTCGGTGCATTCTATCTCTGGATTCAAATCTGATGACGGAATCCAAACCCGACGGAACAAAAACAAACTTCCTCGTTTTGCGGATTACCATACCTGTAATGGCGATTTTGCGATAGGCTCACACCATTTGACCGTGATCAAATACCAAGGCGGATTAGCCCTTTTGAGGTCAGGGATTAGGCTTAACTTGATCCCGGTAAGTGTTGATTTGATCTTGGAGTGTACCGCGTTCACAAAGCTGTTTGAAGAAGTCGCTATTTTGTTCCTGGCTGTAGTGCTCGACAAGCCATCTGCTCACCTCGATATTGTTATCAGTTAAATCGGTGTTGTTTTGCTAAAGCTCTCCATTGTTTGCGACAAGGTGAGTGTTGTCATTGGTAGGGCTGCGTTCTCGGTAAAGAGATCTGTATTCTAAGCCTAGATCATGAATATCGTCCATGGAAAGACGCGAGCTATGTTGCCCTAAAATAGAGCACAAATCCCTGTCTGTGTAAACTTGAATTATCTCACTCTCTGTATCGCCTTGCCGTGCGGTATCTCTACCCGCGGCTCTAATTTACTACGCAGCTGGGCTGCTAACTGTGGTAATGCCTTGATCGCGTAGTTGAATTCTAGCCAACGCGCAATGGTGTGGTCCTGAAAAAGGACCCAGACTTTTTGCTGGTCCGCTGGCCCAAGCGGGTGGACACGCCCGTTTTTTCTGCGTGTCATTTTTCAGCTTCCTTGTCCAAGGGTTCAACTTGCTCTTTGAACTCAGCGATTTTGTTTAGGCATGGACCCGCCGGAGTCCGAAGCCACATTGAACCGGTGCTCAGTCTTGAGAGTGATGGGCTCTGGTATGCTCTCACTCTTGGTTGCATTTGGTGGGACAAAGCAGAAGTCTTCTATCAGGACTCCACTGTACTCAGGGCAGGCCTTCCCATTCGCCATAAGTTCGATAAAAGGAGGTTTAAGCGTCCGATTATGGATGCCAGACTCCTGGAAAGACTCCCCTCCGAAGAAGTTTCTTTAAGGTCACACAGCGAATGTGTAACTCGAATCCCGTGAGATGATATCATCATCAACAAAGTAGCCGCCTTATCATCAAAACGACTTATTTGTGAACTAAAGTACTTAGCTAAATGTCCTGAAGCTCCCAGGGACCTTTTTGAGGACATGCTACCATTGTTGCAATGGCTAGGGTCCACAATTCACACTTATCCGTTTTCCCACACCCTAGGAAAGTGCTATGTTAGTATTTAATAAGTCGTATTTAATAAGTGGTTAGGCCGTACTTTTACTTACCATTTTCTGGCAACCCTGCTGGTCCACAAATTTTACAGGGTACAGCATGGCTCATATTCTTTGCATGCTTCCGCGTGCCAGCAGGAGAGGGCTAAATGCGGAACCCGCGACTCAATACATCACGGCACGTCATGGCCAATGTGTAACTGGCGTCTCTGAGATGGCGGAATATCATGTACACAGATATATATGGTCTCTAGCCATGATATAGTACCCCTTATAAACTGGGATCCATCTTAGTCAATGATATTCAAACACAACGGCTCGGGATGGGTCTCATCAAAGTGGACTTCCATAGCCCTCCTTCAGGCAGGGCAGTATACGATGCGTTCAAGGTCGCCGTATAACGGATCCTTGACAAGGTCCAGGATACAATCAGGGTTGGGACTAGCGCAGCTATGACGTCGAGAAAAAGGATAACCGCACCCCCGATCTATCCACGCTCATGGTGTTATCGAACAACTGATAATTATTGTTGATTTGTGATGATATTGAGCTCGCTTTCAGCGGCGCTCGGAGCCTGGCTATAGTCTTCTCAGCCTCTCTGTCCATTTTTCCCGAAAACTCCACCTGGGTATCCCGCATTGACCTACCCAGCGTCTTGGGATAAAACAAGTCGACTGACGGGAATGTCAGTTTTCAATATTCCTTTTTTGTTCAATAGAATGGTGTCTCATTGGTTATTGAAAATATCATCTTGGCCATCTCGGTTCTTTATCTACCCGACTACGTCACTGGTTTCTTGCATTTGGATTGAGTATTCCTCGGAGTCTGTGTATACCCGAATGCCCATTTTCTGTTTCCAAACCCGTTGGATCAGCTTCCAGGCATGGAAAACGTCATATCACTGCCAAATTTCCCCACCAGTCAGGTTGTTACGGCACTCGATGTTGGCCTCACTTAACACCCATGTTATGTGGTTTCTCTGATCGCTGGATCTAATGTCTGGCCTTGCTCAGAGCACCCCGTCACTGAGCGTTGCTATTGAAAACAGCCGTATAACGGACCCTGACCATTGTCCGGGACGCATTCATGGTTGGCATTAGCCTGGAGTGCAGTGAGTCGAGAAAATGGATAGGCGCTGTTGGCCTTATTTTTCCGAATCTGCGGATTGTATTTTTGATATAGAAATATCGGGATTTTCAGACGTTAACTTCGCCCTGGATCTCCGGAATATGCATATCTGTGATTCTTTTCTTATTAATTGATGGTGAAGTTCCGTTGAATAATATCGGCGCCGATCAAGTTGCTCGTACATGCAAGAATCCGAGCCTCTTGAATAACAAGCGCTGATGCAGCATAATAGGCCTTTTTGAAGATTCTTTCATTGTCGTACCACTTCTCGATATCCTGATCGGACTTTTGGCTGGATTCCTCAAGGTATGGTAGTGCCTTTGGTTTGTTCAGGTAGTCCTCAACGATCTGGAAGGCGTCTCGGAGGTTGGTTTTATGTTCATGGCCTTCAATATCCTCAGGATTAACATGACATACTGCTTCTTCTTGAACTTTGACCCTGATCCCATGTTTAGGATATCGTGGATACCGCCTGTCTTCCGTGATAGGTGTCCATTTAACTGCAGCCGTTCCCATTGGCTTTCAACGGCGGGAATTGAAAAACTACCCTGGAAGGAATCCACATCTGTATCCCCGTGGTTTGCCATCGATTCGTCTGTGAGAACAGGTAGAAAGATAACCACGTTCGAAGGGTGCTACAGAGGAGGGCGATGAAGGGAAGAAGAAGAAGACTGGACTTGGTCGCTTCTTTGGGCTAGAACAGGTGTTAATACCGGGTTGGGGTGCATATGGAGTAGACTTGAAGGCTGAGAATTTGGAAGGATTGGAAAATATTGCTTACGATTTGAGCTGGTGCCTGTGGAAAGGGACAGAGCTTGATACCGGATGACCGGCACCCATGAGGCCGCTCACCCGGACCTTCTTAACCGATATCCTTCCTGGTTCGATAAAATAATAGTCCACAGTGTTCTAATCTCGATAACTGCCGCAGCTTCATGGTTGCCTGGTCAGATACTGAATATCACTGGGACAACAGCCAACGTAAGCTAGACACCTGGCATGGTTTGAAAACCGTGGTGCTCTCGGGCAACTCGGGCTTTTTAGGACTCAGGCCGAGGTCAGTGCAAGATGGCCGATAGCCTGGCGCCAGTGCCGAAAACGATGAAAGCTCTTTCGACACTCGCGAACCTAGCCCTCTGCTAGCCTACACTCTTTATCTCCTTAGCCCGAGACGGGTTTTATTTCTTGGCTTGAGATAGTTTTGTTCAAGGCACTATCGTTTTTGCTCCCAACATGAGTATTTGGAGGTTCATGGATGATTCCATCTCTCTCAAGAAATTCAAAACGGCCTAGTTCCAAAAGTAGTTTCAACAAAGCGTTTCGAGCTCTCTCGGTCATTTTGAAACGGCTCACGCCTGTGACCTTTTTCCTGGGCGAGGCTCTGCTATGGCTGCCAGGCGGTGTTCAGCATCGACAACGTTTTTGGGCAGTTGGTATTCGGTTGACGCAGCTAGAATTCGCCTTGCGTTGAAACTATGCCCGCCAAGCGCAGAGTGCCATTTAATACCACTTTAGTTTGAGTATGCAAGTCTGGCCACTTGGGCATTTCGTCAAGGAATGGAGACCGATATCGTGTTTATCGTCGAACGCAAACGCCGTGCATGATATTTTGTGGGGGCCAACCATATAAAGGTCATATTTTTGATATCGTGGGTCGTTGTGTGTGGTAATACGGGCTGGTCCGGTATTCCGGTAGAATGGGAATTGGTAGAATGGGAATTGTGTATCTTCGCCGTCATCTCCGAAGGACCCTAGGGTAAGGGGATGATATGTGCTGCCTCCAATGGGAGGTCGAGAAAGTCAGACGCCTCGATCCACTTCGCGATTGGGCGTTGGAATTCAGCATTATCGTTTTGTTGGGGCATGTCGCCCAAGAAACACATAATAAGGGCAAAATGCAAAAGGATTCCTTTAGCATGAGCGATTGGGACTCCTTTATCCGGGACGGATAAACCTCACCTGACAAAGATGCCATCACACCGGGGAAGTTCGATCCATGTGGTCCAAGGGTAATAGAAACAGTAGCTCTGCTCGATCTTTTATCTTCAAGTCTGCAGGAGTCAAATAAATCCCCAAAGACTCGTCTAGATTGAACGATATAGCCCGAAGCCATCAATGAATAATTGGTCAAGTGAGGAAATCCGTTTCTTTTCGGAAGCAATTCTGGATGAGGGTTTGGCGGCCATATGTTTTCAGCTCCAGGTCACCTCAAATGAATTATGGTACATTCAAGGGTCTTATTGAGAGCGTGGTTTTGTCCACTAGTCGGCTTACCAAAAACCTTCGGATAATGCTCTGTGGTTTTGATTGGGCCACGGAAGCAATGAGCGCGCAGCCATAGCCAGTGTTTTTTGGCTCCTCTTTTCGTCGAGAGGCATGGAAAAGCAACTGGAACGGGATCAACGTCCGTCCATTCGGTTTCTTCCTGGCCGTACTGTTAGTAATTCTATCGTTGACAAGAAATAGAGCTCGAGACCTTGGTAAGGAATGCATGATGGGGGGGAGCACCAGCAATGTTCACAAGCTATTTAGGGAATTAGGGCCGGAATCCCGGAAAAGACAGGATTGACTTACCTTTTCCATGGACAGTCCGCCGAGCGTCACCCCAAACATACCTAAAAGGCATGTCCTGGGCTTGCCAAGGGTGTTGGGGGAGGTGGGCAGGAGAAAATGTAGCCCACGTTCGATGGAGCTGTCCCTAGGACGCTTTATGTAAAAGGATTTTGTTAATATTGCCTTTTCTACTTGAGGTCGACAACAAAGGACATTGTAGGGAAGCAAGGTTATCACCGAGGGAGGACAAAGTTGGAAGGGAGAAGAGGAAGAAGGAGGAGAGGGGGAGACTCGCCTTTTATAGACAGAGAAGGGGACGGGAGAAATAAGGTAGTGACGTATAAAGTCACTTCTGAATGAGTAAATGGCACGCACTCCCTATTGAAAACAGCATTGATATTAAATCTAACTTGTGCTTATATGGGCGGAGTGAATTCTCTCCGGGGTGAATCATCTCTGGCTACAGTAGTTGAAGAGCACCTGGTATTGATAAAGGAAAGGTAGAGTCTGTTCAAAAGTATATCAATACCTAATTTAGTGCATATTCAGTGCATACCGGTATCGAGTGACTTTGAGTTTCGGAGGTATATTCCTCGAGACTGCAAAATGAAGTAAGTAACTACGATTCTCTCAAACCCCACCACCTTCCTCCTCTTCCCAAGGTAGTTTCACTGGCCTGTATCTCACACCATAGCTGACCTTCCCCCTTCTTTATTGTCTCTCATTTTGGGTCTGCCGGCGTGTCACTCATGTGCTGGCCACTTCGCCGCACCCTGCGGCACCTGAGGGGCACTTCTAAGAATTCACCTCTTTCAAGTGATTTCGAGGAACGTCAGGGCTATCTATTAACCCTACAAATTCTGATCAATAGCAACAAGCCATTCGAGGAATCCTTTATTCAGCCCGTGGACCTCAAAAGGTTCGGAATAGAGCTTCACTATGGCCTGACTGAAGAGGATAAGCAACAGGAAAAATTTACACAACCCCCTTCTTGAGCCTTTCTTTCGTCCCTGGCCTCGTGAAACACTGCTGGATAAATACTCAATAAATTTCGGCGTTTACGGTACGGTGACTACAATCCGTCAATTGGGAGATGCTATCCACAATGGCACCCCAATCGCCAACCAATTTGGGTTTTCTATCGAAGCGCGCACCGGTCTCGTTACTTCTCTTCTTGAGTGGATGATGGATGTATTTTCCCGCAAGGGAACGGAGATGAGCAGCGATACGCTGGGTTTGATCTCGGGATGGAGGGGCGATGAGTAAGAAACGAATAAATACGCATTTACTTTCTCTGGTTCAAGGGACCGCTTCAACTGACTTGATGGTCTTTTATTTCCTCGCAGGGGTGCTCCCGTCTTTTGTGATTCAGACCCACCTCTAGATGAAGATAGTAATGCTCACGATGTAGACCGATTCTAGGTGCGTCGTGGCTCGAAGTCGCCACATGTCAAGCTTTTAATGCACCATGGTATAGAAGGGAACGATGAAATGCTGATCCGGGAGGAGGTACTCGTGATTTTGGCAGTCATGAAAGATTGTTTAAACCAGGACACCCTGAAAAAGCATGTTATCGCTCCCGTAAGTGCTCCGAACCCCATTGCCTGAAATACTCTACAGAGTATGAGTGAAGCGAAATAAGTGTATGCTGATGCGGGGGAAATGATGCAATAGGATATGCTACTCTCAGCCATGGGCAAATGTCACGGGAGAATCCTCATCGCCCATTTCGATGGGGAAAAGCTCGTTATCCAGATATCGCGGCTGTATGAACTCTGGCCCGAGGATCACGGATCATATCTTCTGTTCTTGCGCTATTCGAGTGGTCCAGAAGACCCCCGGGGGGATACTACCTGGTTGCCATCTCGGAGGTCGCGTGAGTGAGTTGTTAGGGCTTTTAGCGAGTACGTGCTTGTTATATTGGTTTTTCCATTACGCAGGATTTAGCAATATTTATGGGATTATTTATTTAAGCTTCAATACGCTTTACATCTTGATTAGTTTCCAAAAAATACTTCTGATTTACATTATTATCTTAACAGTCTAGAAAATCCGAATCTGGAGATTAACGAAGGCTAGAACGATCAAATTATACAAACACATAAACAAAACCACGAAGGAAACCGAAAGAGAATGTATTGGAAGAACACTTCCAACAATTTACCAGGTGCCATATTCATTTCACATCTCACATCCTATCCTGCGTCGAACAACACTAGTTCAAGCCCAGGAACAGCGGCAAAAACGCCGAAGAGCAAATCTGAATGGCCAGGGGCACAATCGCAATATTCGCCGTCGAGTACTCCCCAGGCTTAATCGTCCAGCCCCACGGAGCACCAACCGCAAAGTAAATCATCACTGGACGCAGTTAGTCACCCATTCACACTCAAATTCAAAGAGAGAGAAGAAGAAAAAAAGAAAGGAGAAGAAAGGAAGAAACTCACCAGCAGCAATGGCCAAACAAATCCCCCAAGTCCACTTAAACGTCTTCACCATCTTATCCAACCCGATATAGAACCCCGTGGGACCCATCTCCTTCGCCGTAGAAGCCCACTCAAGATTAATACTTAGCGCATGACAGAGGATGGCCTTTGCACAGTTCAGACTAATCCCACCGAAATAGATAATCAGGAACGGAAGCCACTTGATGGACTGCAGCAGGGCGCGCCAGAAGGTCTCTTCTTTGAGTTGGTGGCGGGCCATACTGAAGGCGACGGACCCGAAGCCGTTGAAGACGACGACGAGGGAGCACCAGATACCCCAGGAGGGGAGGTAGAGGTGGTCGATGTCGGAGTTGAAGAGGCCGACGAGGAAGTAGTTTACTGTTGCGAGGAGCATGCCGGAGCCGATGGCGTAGTCTGGATATTTTATATTAGGGGTTGTCTGGGATAGGTTGGGGAAAGAAAAGCTTACAGGTGAAGATATAAGCGATGATGGTGACTTTGCTGGTGATGGGCATGTTGCTCCAGAGGAAGCGGAGGAAGAGGCGTGTTACTGGGCCCTTATATGGCCATTGGTAGCTGGTGTGTGTTAGACGTAGCCCTAGTTAAAAGGGGAGGGCAGGAATGCTTACAATGGATGAAAGACCAATTCGTTGCACCCGTAGGCATACTTCTCCCATCGGGTCAACTCATCATACAGAGTCAATGAGACACCCTCCTTGAACTCTCCGTTATGGTATGTGGCCAGTCGAACACCCATTCCTTGCATCTGCAGCCGGAGACTGATATCAAAGTCTTCGGAGACGTGTGCGTCAGACCACCATTTCGTTTGGCCGTCGGAGGGATCGACGAATTCGATGCTCTGTAGGGCTTTCCAGCGGAGGAAGGCGTTGTGGCCGACAAAGGGGGAGACGTCGCCGGATCCGACACCGTATTTGATGGCAGTGTAGACGACGTTTGTGAAATAGGTAACTGCCACTTATGAGTATACAGGATAGCATACAAATTGCATGAAGGGTGGAGACCTACTGCCGTTCTCAAAGGTGTTGTGGACGACTTGCATGACACCGGAACCATGCTGTAGGATAGCGACTTCCGGGCTTTCGTGCATTTCCAGAGCACCGTAGAGCAGACAGTCAACCGGGACTCGCGTATCGCAATCAATCCTATCACAGTTAGAACAAGCATAGAATGAGATCTTGAAAGACTCACAGCAAGATCAGTTCACCAATTCGAATATTGCCCTCAGCCCCTAAAACAATTAGCCCTCCCCAAAGCAAAAGCAACTCAAGAAAACTTACAAGTCCTCCCCTCGTCCGCAGCAAGCATATTCTCCAACGCCTGCTCATAAAGCCGATCATCATCCTCAACACTCAAATCCTGAACCGAACAACCCCGTTGCGCCACCTCCACCTCCACCAATCGCGCCATCTCATCCTCAACCCGAATCGAAAACGCCAGGCCGTAGTTCATATTACTCGCCTTCTTGAACTTCCCCTTCCGCTCAAACCCAATCTTATTAGCCAGCGCCTGTGGGCTGAGCTCATCACCCTCTTCCTTCTCCTGCTCAGAGGTAGAGGATGGGTCAGGAGAGGAAACAGGCTTCGACTTCCGGAACCAACTCAGAGGAGAACGACTCTTCTTCGCCGGACCCTTCCTATGCGGCAGACGGGCAGTGTATCCGATTCCGTTCTCGCGGTAGTATTGTTTCCGTGCCTCTGCGAGCTCGGGCTGCACGACTTGCATTCCGTCGTCGTTGACGAAGACGGAGGCCGTGCCGCCTTGTTCTTCGTAGTATTGGACCGCGGCGAGGACGCTGATCATTGTGGGTACGATGACACTACACAAGACAATTAGTAATTAGTATGAGTTTGGAATATAGGGAGGGAAAGGAGGAGCTTACCCTTTGAGACCCTCTTTGTAGACGGGCATTTGGATGGTGATGTGGGGGAGCTCGTAGTTGCGGTGTGCTCGTGGGTTTGGCTTGATAGCTGTAGAGGATTAGTTTAGAGGAGCGGGATGGTGTTTGGGATAAACGTACCAGAATGAAACTTGGAGTTCTTGAGACAGAAGCTGGCGGGGAGGAATAGCTGGAAACAACTGGTGACGAGGACGATGAAGAAGAACTACTCCCGTTAAAAATCCTTCCATACAAGCTCACAGGAGACGAAAGGTAGAAACTCACCAATGAAAATAGGGCGAGCGGTGGAATCGTGACCACCAAACCAAAACGCTTATAATCCCCATCCCAACTATACTCATGCAGCAACTACCCAAGCCACATCCCAGTTAGCACAGACGCAGCAGAGAAAAGAATAGGGAAGGGGTGGAAACTCACCCTCGAAACACCCAGCGCCTGGGTCAAAATCACCAACACAATCGCCAAACTAATCTTGACGGCATGGATCCTAATCGCCGGTCTCGGGGCCGCATTCTGCTCCAGATCAGGCCCATCATCCTCAGCCCCTTCTTCTAGTGCAACGGCCTTGCTATACACAGCGTGTTTCTCATCCAACGCACCACGCACAGGCGTCGCGGTCCCCTCATCCTCATCCGCGATCGCTAATCGATGAAGATCCGACGCCCGCAGACCCATTGGCGACGACCTCCCTGAGATCCGTGGGGTGGTTGAGCTCGAGATCCTTGGTCCCTACACCACATCACATTCATTGTCAGCTCCAAACCCATAATAAACGAGAGAGAGAAAGGAAAATGGGGCAAGGCTTACCCTCCCACCAAGCTGCATCTCCACATCAAACGCCACATTCAGTATCGCATTCGCATCATGACACCACACCAAAATCACCCGTTCCTGGAGCACAATGACCGCTCTAGAAAAATGCGCCAGGTTTGCATCCACATCATCCAGAGTCGGCACAATAGGGATACGCGCGCTGCTACTCTCGACCACCCAGCTCTTCTGGCCGGGGGAGATCGAGTCGATGATGCTCGCTGTGATGCGCGATGCCATAGCCACGACAGCGCTCTCGTTCAACCTGCACACGGCGCCCGCGAGAGACGGGTTCACGTCAGCCGGTGAGAAGGAGTATCCCTCATCTGGGAGCTTTACTGCGACGCAGGTAGTAGAGTAACTGAGGCGTTTTGGGTCTGGTTCGTCGAACCAGCCGAGGAGGGTGGCGCGGCGGCCGAGGTATTTGGACATCTACTCTGAGTTAATTACTTTCCTTCACTTCATGGGGATATTAGAGGGGGGGACATACCATGAGTGGGTTATCGCCATAGCTGGATCCGGACTCGGATTGAGAATGGGAGTGGAGGGAGTGAGTGACGGAAGGGGTTTTGCGGCGGCGGGTGTGCACGGGTCCTGGGTGTTGGATCAGGGTGGGTGAGAGGGCTTGGGCGACCTCTGCGGTTTGGAGATTGTTTGCTGTGGATCTGTTTGAGGGGCCGGGGATTGTTTCGTCGAGATAGTCGCGGTCTCGGGGGATGTCGAGGGTAGCGATGGGTCTGGGGGCGTGGAGGGCGGCCCCAGAGGGCATATCCGTGGTGTGGTCGGGGGAATTGGAAGCCATTGCGGGTTAATTAGGAGGTAAAACGAGGAAGATTAAATTTGTTAAAGGTGCCCCATATCGTTTCTAGAGAGAGTGGTCAAGGAATGTAGAATTGAATGGGGTAAATGCCAGGAAGGGGACTAGATATGAGGAGAGGAGGCACAGTGAAGGTATCCAAGCGAACCATATCGCCGGGTCTAGACATGGCGAGAGCAGTGGCAACATAAACAACGTGGTCAACGCAATGCCCGGCATCAGGCTGAAGATTTGGAATACGGACTCGATTAGCTATCACACACGAGTGCAGGAGAGGCTATTGAACGTGGCGCTGAAAGTGGCAGCTGAACGACCTCCGAGTCGGGTCCGGTTCCTGAATCTAAACGAGTTCCTCCAGGGTGATGTGAGAGGGCACTCGGATAAGAAAAGGAAGTCAAGGATCTATCAAGGCTCGTGAGGCGCTCTCGTTTTGCTTCAACAAATCCGGCCTAGTTTGAGGAATGTGCAGGATAGTTAGGGCACAGACTGTCGGCCGCTCCGGACAGCCAGACCCCCGTCGACGAACCTTGTGCAGGATAGAGTCAGCACTATTTTTTGCGAGGAGTTGGCAGATCCATGCTCTCTCCGCAAAAAAAAACACTGATAAAAAATGGGAAAAGAAACAAGGCTAGGGAGTTCCCTGGGAGCCACGGCCCGTTCGTGGTCGGCAATTCGTGGCGATGGCGATCCTATCACGACGAACCAGACTAACACGCTCGAGCCAATCAGCCCTAGACTCCAATTGTTTCAGCCAATCAGCCCAATCAGTCACATCCAGACGAACCCCTGGAGGCTAGAGACAGGCTCGGGATTGAGTTGCTGTTCCCAGAGCTTCGCCAGCGCCAAGTGCGGCATGCAGCTGTCAGGAACTGCTTACCGCCAACCAGAGGGCGTCATTTGGCCTCCGTTGGGCACTTTGCTGGCTTTCTCCTGCAGGCTGACGAGTCACAACCCGAGTCATTCAGCAGTCTGGATTTTTATCTCGCTTCTCCAGGGTAAGATACTTTCCCCGGCTCCGACAAAAAGAGAGAGAGAGGTCTAGTCCGGTCAAGAATCCCCAAATTTAAATCTTCATTCACACGTGGCTAAAACGTTGACGCTGTGCTCCTATCACGGAAATTAAAGCTACAAATAAAAATAAAAATAAGATAAAATAAAGCACAGACAGAAAAAGAAAAGAAAAAGTCAATGCAGAGAGAGAAAGAGTAGCCGATCAGCACCGCCCCTGCTGCCACATCTTGACGGACTTCACGATCATGCCACGGTTGGCTTCATCCCCCCAACTCGGTAACCAGGTGCTGTTCGCCAGCCAGAAGTCTCGCATGGGGGTCTTGCTCCCGTCTGTCCATGGCTTGCTGCCCACGTCGTCTCTGTAGAAGCCTAGTTAGCAGTAGAGCAAAAAACAAAAAAAGGCAACGAAAAGTAGGGGAAAGTAGGGGGAAAAAGTAAAGGAAAGCTAGACATACGGAAAATACCCATTCGTTGCGCCCACAGCAACACTCAGAATGAGATAGAACGGCTGATCAAACGGCGTGTTATCACGACCGGTCTGGCTCCACGGATCCGCCGGCGCAGACCCATTGACCGTCGCGCCCGAAAACTCGCCATACGTCCAGAGGTTATTATTTTTCGAAAAGTCAAAGAAAAGCACTTGCTGTAGATCAATCCCATTAGCCCCTCTTCATCCAATTCCTCGGGTCGTTTGACAGGTCCGGCCTGGTCCCTCCCTCTCCACGGAGAATCCAGAACGCAGAAAAAACAAAAAAAGGGTACGAACTCGGAGCCGACCATCCAGCCAGGTAAAGAGATAATCCTCTGACCATTCCAGCCCAAAGGTATGGTACCCATCCGAGTACTTGGTGCGCTGGGCTCCCCATTCCCCAGAACTAAGACGGTATGCGTCATTCGCGTAGGTCGTGCCCCAGTGCATGGAGCTGCTGACGATGTTATTTCCGAGGGGGTATTTCTCTGCGTCGTTGCCTCTGCTCTCGGCGATGTCGATTTCGCCGCTGGCGGGCCATGCGCCGTAGACGGAATCCTGGGGCATCATCCTACATTCCCGTGACCATGTACATTAGCATACTGTCTGGGGTTGGGTTTAAGCGAGTAGTAAGGAGTAAAAGAGAGAAAAAAAAGAAAAGATGAGGGGAATACCAGATAGCCGGCCACATCCAGTCGCCTGCAGGTAATTTGGCAACGACTTCCACGCGACCGTACGTGATGGTCTTTTTGCCTGCGGTGGTCAGACGAGCCGAGCGCACGGGGTTGATGATCTGGCCTTCGGTTGCGTTGCTGTGGATGGCGCATTTGGAGATGGTGTTGAGGCCGGAGATACGCTGGTCTTTGGTTGTGCAAGTTCCGGCTGCTGTGAGATTGACTGTGTATCTATTCTAGCTGTTAGAGGGGTAAGATAGAGTGTATAGAGGGGATGTACCCGTTCATCAATTGTTCATTGGTAATGTCTGTGCTCTCGGTCGTTAGGGTGGGCACAATGTGGAGGCCAAGGGAATCGACGTAGGAATTGCTTGGGTCTGCGGTCGTCCAGTCGAAGGAGCCCGTTCTATCGTATGACTCTATTAGTTGGTGTTTTTTAGAAGTTTGATGCTCTTGACTCACCCGTATCCGTTGAGTTGGACTTCGTGATTCCATGTATTGAGATTGAGGGTGGTAAAGTCTTCGTCCATAACCAAGCAGTACTAGAATTCCAAAGTTAAAACTGATCAATAACTTTGATATAGACGAACAAACCTCATGTTTTGGGACGTTTGCGACCTCGCTGTAGCATATGTAGGCGGAGATTGCTAGTCGAGTCAGTATAGAAACCCCAGTATTGAGGCAGTTCACTTACCCAGCGCAATGCCAACAAAACTATAGAAGATGATGCGGTCCCAGTCTGGAGTTCGCTTGAGTTTCTGTAGCCATGGTTTCTCGAATCTATTCCCAGAATTAATTTTAACATCGCGACAGTATAGACAAAGGTAACCTACTCTCCAATCAATCGGGAACTCTTAAACCGCCGTCGAGGTCGAACGGGAACCGTAGGACCTGGCTCAGTTAGTCAGTCTGCCCCAGAATGAACCAAAGAATATCTGTACCCTGTATTTCTGATAATCTGGACGACTCCGGTCTCCTCGATCGAATCGATCCTATGGGAGTCGCAAACGGAGGAGTCGCGAAAGGGTTCGCCTGGAAAACAGGCTCAATCGTATCGGTCGGGTCAAGCATCTGCGACGAATGGTGCATTGTATGCTGCATCGTGAATCTCTTTTTTTCACAATTCAACAATAAAAAATAATCCTGTAACTCTAGTATTTCTCTTCGGGTGGTACATAGATCTCATTCTGGACTACATGAGGTTATATAAGCGCCTCCCAGCAATTCCCTCACTATCGCCTCCGTCCGACTCATGAGCCACGAAAATCCTCAATTAGGGCTTGCTTCTAGCCACCGCCCATGCCGTCGTGAGCCCAACTCCCATCTAGATCTAGGTACAAAGATAGATGACCGCCGATAAACAAATGCAGAAGATCCGGCCGAACGGTCGGAGAAAGGCTGCAGGTGTGGTCTAGAGGCGAAATAGCCGAGTGGTCGCGGCGAATCGCCACCCTGTCGCTTATAACAGCCCCCTCCAGGTCCCGACTGCTGTTTGCCTTGCATATCGACTGACTGACGCACTCCACTTGTTTTTTTCCTGCATCCTGCATTTCAGGTTCTTCCCCCTGACGGTCACCTGAGGGGGTTGTGACTATCTACCGCTGGGTTTGGGGTGGTTTGGGGTGGGTTGGGGCCATTGAGTTTTTTTGTTATGCTCTGTGCTAGTTACGGGACTATTGGTATCTGTATCTATATCGGGCCACATGGGTGCAGGGGTCTCAGACTTTCTTTTTCTTTCACATTATGTTTTGCCAGGCCTTGTTTGCTGAAATGTGATACTGGTGCTTAGGGATTTGGAATCATTGACTAGTTTGATCGATTGGTCGGGGCAGCCCTGTTCCGGGAATTGGCCTTGATGTGCCCAAGTCGCTCCACTGATTCCCGCCAGGATACAAAATATGGAAATTGTAGACGAGATGAAATAGGATAGCCCTACGTGGAGTCGGTGTCTCCGAGGGATGGATATTGACTTCACACGTATAGTCCACGCACTAAACTTTGTTTCTTTCCCACGGTCCACAGATAGCAGTTCCCATTCATTGTGGAGTGTCAAATCCTCGTCTACCACGGCCCATGATAGGTTCGCTTGGCTTCAACAGTCTTTGGGTTGTTTCTGTGGAGAGCTGAATAACAGCAGGGGCCTCGAGAATCCCCTACACAGCGAGGTCGGCGCTAACTTTCCTTTCATAGACGTGGGGAGATTGTTGGCCGTCTCGTCCTCACACGAGGCCCAGTATCAGATAATTGTACCGGGGGATGCGAGAGATGGGAGCTGAGGCGGTTGAGAGAAAAATTCTCTTTCTCTTTGTTAGGGACTCACCGGGATATAAAAGGGGCCAACTTGACGTGTCTCCCCAGTTTTCCGGGTCAGTCTCCACCTTGGTCCTGGCATAATCAAGCAAACAAAACCAGATCAGCTTTTCTTCCAATTGGATAATGGCCGCTCTCGCTCTCCTCGTCAGCACTTTTGCTGCTGTTGTCTCTGCCTCCCCCACCGCCCTCGGCGTAAGTCATCCCCTTCCCTTCCATTCTCCTCCCTCCCCATACCAACCACTCCTACCTAACACACCTCCCAACTAACACTGCTGACTTAGACAATCCTCCTCCCCCGCGTAACCGTCTCTACCAACGGCATCTGCGGCGCCTACAACGGCACCGCCACCTGCACCGGCAGCAACCTGGGCCGCTGCTGCAGCCAATTCGGCTACTGCGGCTCCGACCCAGCTTACTGCGGCGCGGGCTGCCAAAAGGACTACGGCAAGTGCGGCGTCGACACCACCTTCAGCTGGAGCTCTCTCGGCTGCTACACTGACAACGTGAACGCACGCACACTGAACACCTCGATCCTAGTCCCCGGGCACACCGTCGAAGCCTGCCAAGCCGAGTGCGCTAACGCCGGCTTCACCTACGCCGGTCTCGAATACGGCACGCAATGCTTCTGCGGCACCGCACTCCAGAACAACCCCATCCAGTCGAGTGGGTGTACGACCCCCTGCGCTCAAGACGCAAGTGAGATCTGTGGCGGCAGCGAGGCGATCAGCTTGTATGTCATTGTGCCCATTTGGCAGAGTCTGGGATGTTATACGGATACTACCCTGAAGCGGACCCTGAGTTGGTCGTATAATGTTGCGGGGAATACGGTGGAGAAATGCCAGGCTGCTTGTAAGGCGGGAGGCTATTTGTATTCGGGCACGGAGTTTGGGACGCAGTGTTTCTGTGGCAACTCGATTGATAATGGGGCTCAGTTGAGCTCGGGCTGTGGGACGCCTTGTCCAGGGGATAAGACAGAGATTTGTGGTGGTGCGAATGCGCTGAGCATTTACTATCTTTTCCAGTAGACCCCTCCTCTACTCGAGGGAGGGTAAATAAAGGGGATGCTGGGGATGGTGGATGGTGGATAGTTGGGAATAGGGAGGTTATTGATGTGTTAGCTAGTATGTATGATGCATAGGTTAATGGAAGTCGTGGTTTATTTGTAACTGTCTGCCTTTTTCTCTACATGTTGGATCTCAGCAAAAGCAAAGAAATCCGACGGGGATCTCGTGATGCCTCTGTCGGAATCATTGATCTTCCGTTCCGAGTCACATTTTATCTTTGGATTATGTAATATACTTATGCCTTGCATGAATAATTGTGATGACTGTGTGCTCTTGCATCTCGCCACAATGATTCGGTTGAGATACAAAAATTTAGACATCAACCCACTTGTTAAATTGGTGATGTCTGCTTGTCAGGTTTCATAAATCCACGAAGAAGATATTGTCTTGCTGGTCTTATAGATATCACACCTAACATATAGATCTCATTATATATTTTCAACGAGCGGCAAGTACATGCATGATTACCGCTCCTAAAAAGCGAGACCCGCGACACTTTGTTATCCGCCATTTCGTCAAAACACTTTCTCTTTCATTTTAGTCCATTACTCTTCGTGTAGAATATAAGTCGAGTCAGATCCATTGTTCTCCAGTCGACTTCTATTATAGATTGGGATTCGTGCCACATCATTAGACCACGCAGGAAGGTCTCGTGACCAAGTGCGCTTTACAATACTCGTATCAAGAATACACTCCAACTGGTCGCAAGCTTGACGCGCCCCACCATCCACTGACAAGCCATCAGCCTCAATTCACAGTCGGCATGAGGCCATGTCTTCATGATCTCTTCCACCAAGACGCTAGACTATGACCTAGATGCCGGATTTCCGGGCCGCATTTATCCTAGCTAGTGGGAGCGGGCAGCCACTATGGACACTGAGCGACCCTCTCGCCGGGAAGACTTCGAGGTTGCGATAATCTGTGCATTGCGACTGGAATATGATGCTGTTTCCTACATCTTTGATGAATTTTGGGATGACTATGGCGATCCATACAAAAGAATTGCCGGGGACCCCAACCACTATACAACAGGTCGTATCGGGAAGTACAATGTTGTTTTGGCACTGCTCTCTCAAATGGGCAAAGCTAATGCAGCAAGTGCGGCCGCCAACATTCGTTTGAGCTACAGGAGTCTTCGGCTAGTTCTCCTGGTTGGAGTTTGCGGTGGCGTGCCTCGTACAGGCACTGGCGGCGATAATGAAATCCTGCTAGGGGATGTTATTATCGGTAGTACCATCGTGCAATATGATTTTGGCCGGCAATACCCCCACACGTTTATGCGCAAAAATATCCTGGAAGATAATCTAAGCAAACCAAACAAGGACGTCCGCAACTTGTTGCTCACATTGGAAACGGACCGCGGTGGAGACCAGCTCCAGCGAAGAACTGCCGATTTCCTCAAACAGCTCCAGGCTAACACGGGGGAACGTTGGGCCAAATACAGGTATCCCGGCACAGCACAGGATAAGCTTTTCGAGTCAAGCTATCATCATAAGCACCGTGGTTCCCCAATGTGCTTATGCACAGACTGTCATGAATTATCTAATTCTGTTTGCGACACGGCGCTTCACTCATCTTGCTATGATCTAGGATGCGAGGATAGGTACCTTGTGGTTAGGGAACGACTTGAGATCAAGCGGCAGTTAGAGCGCGAAAATAGTCAAGACGCCCAGCGGCCCATTATCCATATCGGTCCCATCGCATCAGGTGATACAGTCATGAAGTCTGGCGAAGACCGCGACAGAATAGCCAAGAGTGGAGGGGTCATTGCATTCGAAATGGAAGGAGCTGGGGTTTGGGAGGAGGTGCCATGCATTGTCGTTAAGGGGGTGTGCGATTATGCAGATTCTCATAAATGCAAGAAATGGCAGAACTTTGCAGCGGCAGCGGCAGCCGCCGCTTCCAAGGCGGTTCTTGAACGCTACGTGCAGACTGATAAAGCCTCAGGTACAGAGGCTGTAGACGGTGAGCCATGAAATTCGGTGCTAAATTTCTACTGAGAAGCTGAGCTAATCCATCCTTAGTAGATGCTAGGATGGGTACTCAAGTGCAGGCTCTCTCCTCTGACAGAAAGGAAATGATAGATCGTATCGCTGATGAAGGCTTGCACCAAGGTAACACCAAGATGTCTCCTACTCCGACCATGTCATTGACACAAGATAGCCTGCTTAGCAAGTCTCGATAGGCCCGAGGCAAGATTTAGGATCGAGAATGTGGAGGACACTTTCGGCGAAACGTGCGGCTGGCTTTTTCAACAACAGGCGGGATTTGGAGACTGGCTATCTGGGAAAATCGAATGCCCCGTGTATTGGATTCAAGGAAATCCCGGGTCTGGGAAGTCAACGGCAATGAAGTTCGCTCTCAAACACGAGATGACACGGGGGCTCCTCACACAATATCACGGCTCAGACTGGGTTATCGCTGGCTATTTCTTTTATGATCGCGGTGCATCACTTAACCAAAAATCAGTCGATGGGCTTCTACACGAAGTTCTATTTCAGATTCTTCGCAGCCACATAAACCTTATTCGACCAGTAGTAATGACTCTGCCTGCTGATATCAAATTCCATTCCACCAAGGACGCTGTTACGGCCATAATGGCGTGGACATCGGAGGAGGTCAAACAAGCTCTCGAGTTCATTGTGTCTCGGGGAGTTTTCAATCTGTGCCTCTTCATTGATGCTCTTGATGAGCACTCTGGAAACCATCGCGAGCTTCTAACGATCGTTAATGCTCTCACCAAGCTAGCAGAAAATTCGAATTTTCGACTAAGACTTTGTTTGGCTAGTCGGCCAGAAAATATTTTTCAGCAGGCTTTCCGATGTTTCCCTGGCCTTGTAATTCAAAATTACACGGGCCCAGATATTCGTCAATATACCACGGCAAAAATGGCAGGGATTGCGGCTGATAACCCCAAGCAATTTGAGATCCTCCTGGGAGAAATAATTGGGAGGGCGAATGGGATTTTTATATGGGTCAAGCTTGTCGTTGCCGAGTTGATGGAAGGATGGGATGAAGGCGACCGTATCGAAGAACTGGAAGCTACCTTGGCGAAAATACCTCCAGAGTTGGACGAGCTATATGGACGGGCTATTCGAAGACGTCCCCGCAGCAATACGCAAACGCAAGCGAAGTATAAGCGCGAGGCGTACATCATGTTCCAAATCGCTCTTTGCAGCCGCAAGCCGTACGAGATTAACTTGTTTCTGGAAATCGCAGATTTTATTGCCTCGGGGGTCACAGCGTTGGGGCAAATGGAGACAAGGCAAATGGAGCGTCGGCTACGTGGCCGATGTGCTGGACTACTTGAGATCGTCGAAAAAGGAGGCATTGTCCGATTTATCCACCAGACCGCGAAAGAGTTTGTTTCCAGTGGCAAAGGCTGGGAATCTCTATATGAGAACGCTAGCGACGTGCCCATTGATAATGGACACACATATCTTCTCGAATACATGGCCAGCGCCGCAGTAAATGGTCAGGCGTCAGGAAGGAGAACGATCCAGGACATGTTTTTCCATGCGCACGCAGCGGAATTGACCACTCATACCCCGAGCTTGAACCATATTGACATGATACTTAATGGGAGGGACGAATCTTTGGCGGGTGGGGGGGCCTGGACAATCTTGCAGGAAATGTCAGTACATAGCTCTGTCTGCGATTCTGTGTGGAAGGCTCGCTCTTCTGAGCTCGGTTCTCTCGTCATCGCAATTTGTGCCTGCCTGCCGCAGTCCGTCAAAAAGAGAATTACATCACAGGCAAAGCTCGTGAGACAGCACGCGGCGGTACTCTTAACTGCGGCGATTTGTTGCACAGACTGTTTCAGCATCAACAACCTAGAATCAAGCGCCATGATTTTACAGCACCTCCTTGAGGCCGGGATCAAAGCAGACTGCACTTTTGATGACCAAACGCCCTTCTCCATGCTCCTAACATGTGAATACGACGTATTCGAAGGCTCCAATGAACACGCCAGTGATGAAGACACGAGCATCAGTGATGAAGACTTAAACATCAGTAATAAAAGGTCAAACGTGAGAAATGAAGGCTTGAATGATGACTCAATGGTTATATCGCCGGGGGCTACTCATAGAATTGTCACCACCCACAAAGAGAGAGCCAAGTTTCTATCGATTCTTCTCAAACATGGAGCCAATCCAAACCAGATGATAGGGAACTTCTTTTATCAGGGAAGCTCTTCCCCTCCCATGGTTGTGATATTGACTGAAGAATATCCCGAGACTCTTCTTGAAGTGTTATTGGCCTTTGATGCGGATGTATCTCTCCAGGATTCGGATGGTTTCACCCCTTTATTCTATGCGATCGCATGGAGTGAATGGGAATCAGTTAAGCTGCTTCTTACCAAGGCAGACCCACGCCACCTCAATTTTAAGGGCCTAAGTGCAATATGTCCCAGACCGCAAGACTTTGCAAAAAACAACTTTGACTTGAGTTTTGATCATTTCGAATCTCTTTGTCGTGATATGTCACACCTTTTTGACACTACCGTCCGGGAACGACAACTCTATCCACAGTTGCTGGCCTACCGGTCAAGCCACCTCCAGATCACTTTACAAGTCCCCTATACGGAGACGTGAGAACGAGCCAGACATACCACTCTCCGTCTTTAGGCCAACGGAAATATTTTCTTGCCTCCGTTACCTTTTGCTGCATTTAGATATGAAGTTTTCTACATATACACAGCCTTTGGAATCGTCAACTCCTTTTCTAGAAACCGCAGAACCAATTATGAACGTCAGCAATTCCTAAACACTGAATGAAGAAAACAAGGACATACAGGACACCTACGCATCCCTCTCTCCCAAGGCTGAATATTTGCACCAAGTCCGAAATGGCGAACGGTGCAATATCTTCCTCAAAATAACCCTATTAACACAGCTGCGATCCGCCTGGGTTTATTTTAGGATAACCCCCACCTGCCACAGTTTAATACCATACGAATAAATTTGTTAGAGCTTACTTTTCCACATTAAGCTTCATAAAGGGTGTAAACCTAGATATTCAAATATAAAGACCATAAAGATAACAATCGATATAATTGAACGATATGTGTAGTGAGGTAAGTAGGGGTTTCGGGGCTTGAGTAGCCCGAGTATCCCGGTTTGATGAACTAACATACATAGCAAATGCTTAGAAATCGGAATATGAAAGGACCTATACCTAAACGTGTAAGTTTAATATTCTGGGTATTTTTCTGTTAATAATAATGCAAGTAAAACAGGTTTTATGATACTGGTGGTTGGATTTGTCACTCATTTTCCAACAGTCCCATACCAACATAGCCCCAATATACCTCCTAATATGATAGCGGCGGGTGGTGGAGTTTTAAACCAACCAGTGGACGAGTAGGCTACAGCCGCAACAACCAGCCAAAATGGATTATTACCCAGACTCCGTCCAGTGGTACTATCAGAACTCAGGTAGCCTATCTCCCACAGCCGGTAAACCGCAGTGAAAATCAGCCCGACTGCGGTGGGATTAAGTCCCCTCAAGATACTTATAGTAGCGGGTTTGGCTCTAAGAACCCTCCAGATGCTCTGGAATCCGACTGTGAGTACAAGGCCGGGTAAGAAAAGGCCAATGAAAGCAAGAACAGCACCCGGAAGTGTAGGTTTTGAAATCGATGCGACAGCAAGCGCACCCAGGTACACGGCGAAATTGAAATTGGGGCCAGGGAGGGCTTGGATGATGGCGAGACCGATGAGGAAGTCACGAGAGGAGACCCAGCCGGGTTGGACGACGTATTCTCGGAGGAGGGGGATTACGACGGGGCCACCACCGAAGATGACCGTGCCTGCGAGGTACATGCTTGCGAAGAGGTTGAGCTCTAGGGGTGCTTGATGCATAACCCCACGAGCGACAAGGATCGCAATGAAGGAAACTAGGACCTTGTAAGTAATGCGGACCAAAATGGGTGAAGAGAAGTAACTACCGAAAAATCCAACTATGACTGCTAGACCAACTTTCAAAGGTATAGCATGGGAAAGGGTATCCATGTTCTCTCTTTCTGGGTGGCCAATTCTGGGCTCAACCAGAGGTTCTGCTGTGATGGTGGATTCTGGCGAATTTATAAGTTGACGGTTGGCTCGGGATGCAGTTACTCGTTGCTGAATAACAGAAGAAGACTGAGGCCGACTGCTTGGGATACTCTGCACACTACCTTCTTCCGTCTCATTTTGAGGGCTATATCGACAGTTGGTAATTCTGGCCCTCAGCGCAGCTACCTTTCGCCGGCCATAGAGATCCCAGAAAAAGGTTGTGAGGCCCCCGATCACCATCAAAACCGGAAAGTACCATAAAGCATTATAACAGAGGCCAGCACAGCCACCGAATATAACAAGTACTCGAGTAAGCTGATCTGTAACTGCCTTCTCCGATAACTGCAAAGATTAGTTTCAAGAGAGGCCTGTAGATATCAATCGCCGTACCTGAACTGCAGCAAGTGCAATAATCCCAACGGTCGCTGCATTGAGACCAGAGAGCAAAGCATATGCCACATCAGGAAGAGTCGCTCCGATTTGCTGGACACCGATTGAAAGACCGTACATTCCAACAGCACCAGGTAAACTGTCATTTATTATGAGTAGTTCATATAAAATCAAATGTTTTGGTGATGCCTACCTCCACAATAGAAACACAAACAGAGCCGGCAGCAGCCCGGCGTGAATGAGAGTGATACAAAATAGCATCTTGGTACTTGCTGGTCCAGGTAGTGCCTGGGAGACGGAAAAGAGCTCCTGGTACTGAGGACACACAGAATGTCAGTTCTCGGACCTTTCGAAGTAAGATAGATGGCTAACTGTTTGCTCGTTGATCCACGGTATTTTGCTTCCGCAATCTACGAATCTCCCATACAGGATACGAAAATGTACTGGCGGTCCTCCAAACGCGGTAAATCCCAAGTCCCATGTCCGAAAAAGCACATCTTGTAGGCGTAGTAGCAGCTTGTCATTATTGGCTCTATATGCATGGGAGGGGTCTTGGTCGAAGCTACTCCAGGGGTTGAAGAAGGTTGAGAGAGGCATCTCAAAAGAATATGTGCACAAAGCGTTGAGAAGGTTAATCGATAATTTCGTTATACAGGTGAGAAACCTAGACGGGTTACTTGGGGATATAATAGTAATGTTCGTTCTTTGATCAGGATTGGTGATCCTAATACAAAGTCTCGGCCTGTATTGCGTGCTTTCAAGCTACGATGGCAAATAGTGGTCGCCAAGCGACAGAGGCTAACTAATAGGAGGTAGTGCCCGACAACCCCGGTTTTTCGTGCTTTCTGTCGTAATTTGGGTGTGGGTGAGCTGACCTAGAGTAATGATCAAGTCCCATCAGCAGCTTCTGCCGATCTTATCTAAATGTCTTTGTGGTTCTCTGAGATAGCCGGCTTTATATAACCGATCATCCAGCGGTTCGGTTAGCAAAGCCGAGCCGACTAGACGCCACGAGTTCATCGGGTCGTGCTTACAATATATGATTCAGGTTTCAAGTTGACTAGAATGATGTAAAAATGACGTAGAGCCCATTAGCTGCAATACATGAATGGTTTTCAGCCCTCATTAATATTTCTTTACTATTCCGCTTCCTAGGGGCACATCTTCGAATCTCCCTGAAATAGCCTCCGGTTCCAGCCTTTAACACAGTTAAAAACATGGATCCTGTTAAGCTCACCCAAACTTTCCATTTCTCCACCAACACCCACAGCTACCAGATCCGCTGGACATCTCTTGGCAATCCCTCCTTACAGCCCCTAATCTTTGTCCACGGTACACCTTGGTCCTCGCGTGTCTGGCACAACTATGCCGAATCCCTTTCTAGATATTTCCACGTCTACCTTTTTGATAACCCCGGCTTCGGCGAAAGTCCCCTCGGAACCCCTCTCCGAGACAAACAGGATACCATCACCAAGAAAATCGCACTGGATGCAGATCTTGCACAACAATCAGAGGTATTTGCCGCGCTGTACAGTTTCTGGGCGAGAGATTGGCCAGAGAAAAAGGCACACGTGATCGCACACGATCATGGGGGACTGATGAGCTTACGGGCGCATATCATCCACGGTTGCGAGTACGCGAGTCTGTGTTTACTTAATGTCGTTGCGTTGGGGCCATTCGGACAGCCTCTCTTTAAATTGGTGGCGGATAATGAGGAGGTGTTTAACGCATTGACTGGGCCCGTTTTTGAGGGGGTGGTTGAATCGTACATTCGCGATGCGGCGTATACGGAGCTGGGGAAGGAGGTGATGGAGACTTTGAAGAGTCCATGGATTAGAAGTGAGGAGGGGAGGAGGGGTTTTATAAGGCAGATGGTGCAGGCGAATAGTCGCAGTACGGACGAGGTTGAAGGGAGGTATCCGGATGTTGGGAAGAAGATGCCGGTGAGGATTATTTGGGGGAGAGAGGATAAATGGATTCCTGTGGAGACAGCAGAGAGGCTAAAGGAGAACTTGAATGCCAGGGATGTCGTGGTGATCGATGGGGCAGGACATTTGGTTATGTATGATCGGCCAGGGAAATTGGGGGTTGAGCTGGGTTGGTGGTTAAGTGCTGTCAGTAATAAATGAGGGTGGGATGCCAATGCCTTATAAATTAAAAATAATCCTAGACTTTATTACGACGTGGCAAAAAAAGATAGTTCCCAGCATACCATTACAGCTGCTGAATAAGTTCAACCTTTATTAAAATGAGATAACTTTCTTCCTGTGAGATGAAGTCATTTCTGGGCAATAATATCGAGCATTAACTATTATCATCTATCTACCTCAAGTATTTGATCGAGTTTTCCGTCTGACGGAAGGCCGGACAGCAGCAGATTAGTATATAAAATCTGCATTCATTCTCTAGAAATTTCTAGCTATATTACCAGCTGATCTCCAGAAAAAAAATGCTATATACTTTCATTGCAAGTGGCCAATGATACTTCTTAAAGTTTCCGTTGCTTTTAGCTTTGTTTGTGGTAGACAAGAACTTCCCGCGGTATGTCCTAACTCACAGGAGCTGATCATACCTTGCGCGGCCGTTGAATAGCCTTAAAAAGTCAGCATCAACTTTCTCAGTTTCATGTCTAGGAGGGTCTATACATAAAACCCCACGCCATATGACTGAGTCGTATAGGTAGCTTTCGTGCCTCGGGGAAAATAAAACACATCACCGGGTTTTGCGTCCACTGTCTGTCCTGTCTCATCAGAGATCTCGAATCCTCCCTCCGTGATAAACCTCATTTCGTGTAGTGCAGCAAGCCTGCCATTTCCGATCATTTAGTGACCAACATAGCCATTGACGGTTCTGTTTCAATTTATGCTCGACCAAAGTCTTGTAGGCCCTTTTTTGGTAATAAGACATGTGCTTCTTTCCAACTGTTGAGCGTCTGATAGGAGTGTGTGGTATGTGGGTGGCTAGGACCCAATCTTTTGCAGCGCAATTCAATGCACTTTTCTAACAAGGCAATGGCATCTTGGACATTCCCTTGCGCTTCCCAAATGTAAGCAAGCACCCCCATGCTGATTAGAGTGTGGGGATGCTCTGGCCCTAGTACCCGCTTGCGAATATCTAGGACCTGCACTATCAGCTCCGCTGCTTCCTTCCATCGTCCTTGTCTCCGGTATACCGATGCTAGGTTATTCATGCTAGCTAGAGTGTCGGGGTGCTCTAGTTCTAGCACCTGCTTGCGGATCTGCATTGCTTGGTATCCCAATTCTTCCGCTTCCTCCCATCTGCCCTGCCTGCGGTATGTATTTGCCAGATCATGCATGCTGGTTATGGTGTCTGGGTGCAGCTGGCCGAGTACCTTGTCGCGGGTCTTCAATGCTTGAACTCCTAGCTCTTCTGCATCTTTCCAATTCTCTAGATTCATGAAGACCGACGCCAGATTATTTATGCGGGCTAAGGTATCAGGATTCTCTGGTCCCAACAACTGCGTGTAGATCTCGACCACCCGAACACCTAACTTTTCAGCTTCCTTCCACCTTCCCTGCTCATTGTATGTCCATGCCAAGTCGGCCATACTGGAGACCGTCATTAGATGAGCCTCCCCATGCTTCTTTATCTGCATTTCTAGGACATTTTCAAACAAACCAGTTGCTTCAATATATCTCCCATCACTGTACAAGCACCGTCCAATCCTCTGAATGAGGGAAATATAATCTTCCTTCCTTTTCTGAAAGTCTTCCTCCCCTATCACAAGGAGACTATGTGGAAGATATTGTCGCCACCGTGTTCGATTAGAATGGGCATTATCAGGAAAGATCTTACTCAGATAGTCCGCCGCTTTCCAAGCATGTACGCTAAACTGTTGCTTAGATCTTAACCAGCTCCGGATCGCAAGACGGACCAGGCGATGCAACGTTAAAAAGTTAGCATCAGACTGCCTGCTAATGAACGAATAAGCATTGAGAAGACCGATTGCTTTAATTCTCTCATTCTCAGACACCGGCACAGGCAGAGGCAGGAGAGATTGGGGTATATCGCGTGAGTTGATGCAGGCCATAAACGATAGAAATTCAGCTGCTAATGGGTTCAAAGCTTGAATTTGTTGGAATGATATCCACCAGGTCAAGGCAATGGGATTCTGAATCGCGTCGTATCGACCTGCATCCTCGAAGTCCTCGGATAAAAGCTCTATTACCTGCGTCTCTTGCTGTTTCAAGAGCGTTGCGTATGTAACGATGCTGATTCCGTTTTCATTGATATATGAAATCGCCTGGGTGATAGCAAGTGGTACGAAGGCAAGCTGTTCAAGAAGGACCACAGCATCATCTCTTTGGTTATGCCGACTATAATCAATCAGAGATTTCTCAATAATTTTTAACCCCGTTTCTTGATCCAGCTCAGGGACTGATACCACCTGGGATGACGCCAATTTCACAGCTAGCAGTCGGGTACGGGTGGTGAGCAGAATCCGACCTTGCTGACTCTGGGGGAGCAAATTCTTAAAGGCTGGCGCTGCTGCACTCCCCGTAATCCACATATCCATGTCATCAGCATTATCGAAAATGAGAAGCCATTTTCCAGTACTCTCTTGACTCAGATACGTCTTCACGTTCTCCTTCGTCTCTTCAGGCTTTGGAACTTGCATCCCCACCACCTGAGCAATATTCATATATGCCTGCTCCACACTCTCGTAGTTGGTACACGGAACCCAGAAGATCGAACAGCCGGGGTCTCGTTCTCTCATGCGATAAGCAATTTCCAGCGAAATTTGCGTTTTCCCAATTCCACCTAGCCCGTAGATTGCAATTCTGGACGGGCCGTTGATCTGGCTGATCAAGTCTTCGACCTTGGTAATCTCTTCTTCACGCCCCACAAATCCGCAGTTCCTCTGTAAGGGCACCATCCAGTATCCCTTTCTATGACTTTCATGCACAGGCACCAGGATAAGAAGAGCTCTTGCATACGCTGCAGCGACAAGGGCGGCATATGCTTGCCATTGCTTATGCTTGTGGGAGTCACAGTAATCGCAAATTCCCCGGATGACTAGGCATGGAAGTTGGTCCATTAGTCCAGCTGCCTCCATTTCAAAGCATAGAATATCCATTTCTTGGGCGATGAGATCTCGTTTCTTTGCATTTTTCAACACCTGGTTTCCGGATGCAATAAGGCCGTAATGGATATATGTCTCCTCTTTTGTTGTTCGCGGCGCACGCTTCACTAATTGGGTTTGGTCACATGTTGAACAATCCGCATTATTTCCTTGATGATCATACTCTGGGTTGAATAACCAGTCGTTATCTGGTCGGGAAAACTGATCTCGTATTTGCTGCGATCTTTGAAAGACCGTAGATAGAATACCAGTAATTGGGTTATCTCCGATTATAGAATCACTTCGCATTTGTGAGATCGCTGTTAGCAGAAAGTGAGGAGGTTTATTAAGGGATCCAGTCCTCTGGAAGCATCCATCACGAAGGGCTTTACCATAGTCGTACTGGATCACACCACTAGAGCTTATAGTGGGCATACTGATAACTACATCGCCAAGTCGAATATCCTCTTTATGGGGCACGCCACCTCCAAGGCCAACCATTAGTCCAAATCGAAGCGAGGGGAAGGTTGGTAGCATGTGAGCGAGCACAATCGCTGCGGAGGTCGTTCCATAAACCCCGGATGGTAGGCAGGCTATCACGACCTTGTGTTTGCCAATACTTCCAAGGGTGTAGGTGTTGTGGTCGGAATTTGGTTGAGGCAAGGGGGCATGGATCTCATCAAGCATGAGCCTCGCGGCGGCCATCTCTAATGGCAAGGCACAAATCCAAGCAGCCATGTACTCGGCGTGCGAGGCGAGCATTTTGTCCTTCATGCACCAGGCAGATCAAAGGTGAGCTTGGAGTATTGTTCATTTCATAAACTTAGTGAGAATAAATACCCAGTTAAATCGTGGAAATGGGAGATGTCTTGAGATTGATAAGGCTGGAAGAGAGGGGTATCTCAGCTACGTTTGCAAGGGCGGCACGACTCAAATAATGGGTTGTGAGTACTTTGTTTGTCTGCGATGGTATAAAATAGGCGAAAGGCAACGGCCAGTCCGTGAGCATAATGGCGGAGATGTCGTAATATTGGTTGTCGAGCTGGCGGCCAATGAGAAGGAAGAGCTTGTGCGGGAGCCCCGCAGAATACTGTCAGTCTCCAAACTGGAAATACATGCCAAGGAGGTCTAAACTAGAGAAGGCTAGTTTATTGGAGAATGAAGACCCTGCGGTCTTCGCAGCCATGGCCTTGCCATGATACGATATTGGGTGAGACATTGGTCGGTTAGAAATGTAGACTTGGAGCTTGACTGGAAGGGATGGTATAAGCCTTTTCATGAGAATCTCCGTGAAACCAACCCTTCAACCTCGAATGGGGATAAAGAATAGGAGAGGATGTTGCTGCTGGATTATATAGATCGGATCCACTAAGTCGATATACGAGGCTGATCAACTGAAGGGCGCTCGTATTTCCTCCACAGCTGACATCGTTTGCCCGAAAATAAATCCATAAGTGAACCTCGTATTTGATAGAAGACACTTCGAATGGCGAGAATAAAATCGCGCTCCACCCCAAACCAGACTTCAATAACCAGAGCCCAGCTTCACCCATCCTTCCCCTTTCGCTCACTCCCCATTTCTCAGCAAACATAACCTCACAAAAACACCGAGGAAAACCGCAAATAACTAAATACCAACCTTATAAACATGGACAACACAATCGAAGACGAAACTCCCTCCGAACCACCGCACATCACCTCCGTCCTCGAAACCCTTTCCGACCCCGCCAAAGCCAACGCCCTCACAATCAGCTACCACAAGGAATTCCTGCGCAAGGGAGACCCCTCACTCCTCGACGCCGCCATCCTCTGCGCCCAACGAACAATATCCATTTGCCCCGCCTCCAACTCCCGCCAACTCCGCTACTACGTCCGCCTCGCAACTTACCTCGTCTCGCGCCACCGCCGCTCCCCCAACCCCGACGAAGCAGACCTCACCTCCGCCCTCCACTATCTCACTCTGGGAGCCCAAAGCATCCATCTCACCACCGAGACGCCACGCGAGAAAGCCAAACGGCTCAACGAAGCGGCGTCGGTTAACCACATTCTCTACGAGCGCAAGAATGACCAAGAGTCCTTCGAGAAAACGGTCCAAGCATCCAAAGACGCAGCCGCAGCCTGGGAGGCTATCAACGATAACCCCAAACTCGCGGTCGTCTATTCCAACATGGCTTCTTTGTACGCAGCGGAGTTCGACCGGACCTCAGCCTCATCACCAGAACAGAAGAATATAGATCTGCTTGAAGAATCTGTTGGATCTATTGAGGCGGCGATACGGATCGTCGACCGGACAGATGGTGAATGGGTGTCCTATGCTGAGGAGAAGGTGCGGTTCCTTGAGCATCGGGCGACACGGAACAAGGATAGAGCGGAGGGGGATTTGCGGGCTGCGATGGAGACGTGTCGGATGCTGAGGGATGAGGTGGGGGATAGAGAGAAACATGCGTTTTATTGGCATTGGTTTGGGAAATTGTATTTCCGGTTGGCGAGGGTTACGGGGGATGATGGGGATATCCATGAGGCAATATATAATCTGCAACGGGCGAGTGAGGATACGTCGCGGGATGACCAGGAGTGGGAGGGGAGGTTTAACTTGTTTCAAGCTGTGTTGGAGGCGTCTATGGTAAAGATGGGGCGGTCTGGGGGGCTGAATGGGGCGATTGAGGGGCAGAAGGGGGTGGTGGATGAAATAATGGCTTCTGAGGAGGAGGAGGATCAGGGAGAGCCGCAGGCTGGGGCACTGTATAAACTGGCGCAGTTTCATCAGTTGCGGTATATGCAAAGGCATACGATTGATGATTTGATTACGACCACGGAGTTGTTGCAGAAGGCCGTGGAGAAGACGAGGGAGGATGATTATTTGAATTTGATGCTGAGGCTGGGACTTGCGACAGAGTGTTACAAGATCTTGTTCAACGATGAGGATGATCCGAAGTATCTGAGGATGGGGATTGAGACAGGCGAGGGGGGGGGTGGAGGTGGCGAAGAAGGCAGGGGATAGTGTGAGTAACCAGAGGAAGGCGGCGATGTATTACGCACTGGGAGCTGCTTTTGCTGCTCTGGCGGATGACGAGGATGATGAGGAGCTGTTCAAGAAGGCAGTTTCTGCTGGAGAGTCTGCGGTAGAGCTACTACAGGAGGATGCCGAGAATGGGAATGATGAGGCTCTCCAGCAGGAGTATAGCAGATATCGCTTCGAACTGGAGATGTGGAGAGGGGGAGGGGACCCAGGCTCCGACTTGGACTAGAGAAGGCCTTATGTTCTTGAATTCTCTTGTATTTGAAAGTAAATTGGTATCCAGCGCTGTCGAAAGAAAATATCCCGCAATTATACAAATTATATACGTCACAAA
The DNA here is from genome assembly GCA_027569885.1 of Aspergillus diversus. Taxonomy (NCBI): domain Eukaryota; kingdom Fungi; phylum Ascomycota; class Eurotiomycetes; order Eurotiales; family Aspergillaceae; genus Aspergillus; species Aspergillus diversus. The sequence goes on from JAPDKZ010000022.1 coordinate 368,316, forward strand.
CTTCTCTTTCCCTGGGGTTTCATCGACGAGTGGGCAACTCGATCGGATGATCAATCCCCGTCCCGTCCATTTCACTCACAACCTCTGGATGCATTTCATGTGCAGTTTTGGCCTCCTGCGGTCTCGAATCTGCCTCTTCCGGAAGTGCTTTCTTCTCCAGGCTCTCCTCCTGAGAGACACTGGCATCACCTCGCTTCCTCCTAAAGAACACGAACCAGACAATCACTCCTATCAACGCACACCCAACAACACCCGCAGCGACGCCGATTCCCGCAATGGCACCGGTGCTCAACCCCCCATCACTCGTGGAGACAGCAGTCGCATCCGGGCTCGCAGAAGCACCCAAGTCATCACAACTCCCATACTCAGACTGACAACCCGCACCGCAGTAGGTCGAATTCCCACCACAGAACCCATGATGAGAACAGCAATCGCCCCAGCTACTCCCCTTACATATCGCATCCACCCCCGAATTCGATCCACAGTTCCCATCCAGGGACACCGTCCCGGTTGGCGCCGTCGAAGCCTGACAGTCCCCATATTCGGACTGACAGCCCGTGCCACAGTATGAGGAATTCCCACCACAGAACCCATTCCGCGAACAACAATTCCCCCAGTCACTCCCAAGACACGTGGAGAAAATATCCGAGTTCGACCCACAGTTTCCATCGGTCGATACATTATCGCGAGTTGAGGTGGTTGAGGCATCGGAATCGGAACTGTCGCCCGTCGTTGAATCTTCATTATTATTACACTTCCCAAACCCAGCCTGGCAGTCTGTCCCGCAGAACGTTGAGTTTTTCCCACAGTATCCCATCCCGGAGCAGCAGTCCCCAAACTCACTCCCTAGACAGGTGACATTGCTAGACGATGTTGAACCACATGAACCCGTTATGCTGATAGTCTGTACGCTGAGATCGTTACATTTCCCGAATTTTGATTGGCATCCTTCGCCGCAGTAGAGGGTTGTTTTTCCGCAGAAGCCTTTGGAGGAGCAGCAGTTGCCGAATTTGGAGTTGAGGCAGGTTGCGTTTGTATCCGAGGTCGAACCGCAGGAGCCGTCGGTACTTGTTGGGTTCATGGCAGTTGTGTCTGATTTGTTCTGATTTGTTGGGTCGTAAGGGAGGCTTTGGCTTTGGCTTCTGGTGGGGGAGCCAGCGGGTCGGTCAGCAATCGAGAAAGGGAACCTGGCGATGACTACCGATGGAAGAAAGGTAAAATTAGGCTGAGACCCTTGGTAAGACCTTATTCAGGGTTTGAGGGTACGTGGATGACTCAAATTGCTGGGAGGCTCGCGGAGTCCGTGGGACGAGAAAGTTGAGAGGGACGAGGGTAGAGACCCGTGAGGTTATAGGGTGCAAATGGCATTTGGAAAGAGAGAGAGAGAGATTGTTAGACGCCGGGCAGGAGGTCGAAAAAGAAAAAGAAAAAAGGAACAAAATAGAGATCATCAACGTTGCAAGCTAGTTCAGGCTGTGAGTGCTTGGGGGCCAGAGTGTTAGGGCCACTCTGGGGGCCTCATTGGGGGAGAAATTGGTCGAACTCGGAATGCAACAAGCTCCCCCCTAGTTCCCCAAGCCACCAGCGCTTGAGCAAGGAGGTTATTGTACTGGAGCATATTGACCCAAGTGATTGGCTGAGTCGTAAAGGCCGCAGCGCTTGGCATTGCGGTTAAAGAGAATAAATGGGGCTATGTTTCTGCAGGCACCATCCGCAGCAGCCCAGGTGTCTTAGTGCTTATTCCGCATTCCTTGGTGGCTTTTCTAAATTTAATCCTCCCCATTTCCACACCTTTGACGTCTTGAAGCTGGATTTGACAGGAAAAGAGCCAAGATGTTGGAACTATGGAAACCAACGGGGGCTGTTTTCTGAGATAGGTTCGCAGTAAGCGGACACCAGGGAAATAAATACCAGAAGAACCTCCAATTTTGATTGCTCATCAGACCAGCTTAATAAGGATGAATTCTTTACTGAAAATCGTAGTTCTCCTTGGAACGGTCGCAACAGCCCAGGCTGAATGCGACCACTACGAGACCGATGGCATCACGGCGGCCACCTATACACATCGCCTCTATCACGACTTCCGCTCCCTTGACACTTCTGGCCGCCTCTACAACACCGAGCCCGCCAACGTTACCAACAACAACGAATCCTCTACAGCCCATATCCAACCCGGATATCTTACTTCGCCCGCGTTTTCAAATGACTGGGCTATCCAAACCTGGGGGTCACCCGCCAGCGAAACAGCACCATTAAAAAAGCAATACAGCAACCAAAATGTCTACATCCGTAAGTACACCTCCCCGTCTTTTGTCCCAACCCCAAAACTTATCCCTATCACAGAAAGAGATAAAACCACCTCCGCAACCCACCTCACACTCCGCGCCTACCGCAACAAAAACTTCATCTCCACCGCTGAAATCGACAGCCAACTCTCCACCATCCTCCACGCCTCAATCCGCATCCGCGCCCGAGTCCGCGGCGACCCCGGCGCCTGTGCCGGTATGTTCACCTACCACGACGACAACAACGAAAGCGACATCGAGATCCTAACCCGGGACCCCATCAACCATATCCGTTACACCAACCAACCTGGTTTGGATGCGGAGGGGAACGAGGTGCCTGAGGCTTCGTCGGATGTGGTTATGGGGGGTGGGGCTGTGTGGACGGACTGGAATAATTATCGGCTGGATTGGACGGGGGATCTGAGTGCTTGGTATTTGAATGGGAGGCTGGAGGTTACGAAAACGTATGGGATTCCCAGGGAGCCGAGTCATTTTATGATGAATATAGTGAGTTCGTTTCCTTCTCTATGTGGTTGGGGTTGGGGTTGGTTTGATGGGGTGTGGGCTAACGGGTGTGTAGTGGGGTAATGGGGGAAAGTGGTGGACGGGGGATATGAAGATTGGGAATGCGGCATATCTGGAGATTCAGTGGATTGAGATGCTGTTTAATACGTCGGATGCTTCGACTGGGTCTACTTCGAGGGTTAGGAGGAATCCTGGGTCGTGGTATGGGTTGTAGGTGACGAGGTACTGGGGGCGGATACTAGATGTTTTGATAGATAAATATGCTTCATTTATGAAATATATTAAATTATATACTTATGAAAGAGAGCCTAACGCATATCCTACAAGTGTCTTCGGCAATAAATTGAAAGCACTGCCGCCAGCGCGCTTACCAATCAGAATCATCACGCCTTAAGCAACAGCGACGTCAATTTTGTATGTCGCACCAAATTCAAGTTCGTCCCCCCAGACGGGTCCATCCTAGGTATATTCAAAAAACACATCATGCTGGCCCGATGTTATAGGAAATTTAAATGTCCCTATGCTCAGAAGAGCAGGATACAGTTCCATCCCGGCACGTTCAAGCCTGTCTTTAGCATCATGATCAAGCATCGAACGACCACGCCACTTATACTCCAGCCCATGGGCATTGCGCCACTTCCTATTCCAAGAATAGTACTCGATGTTCCAGTTCTGGATGAAGGGGGACGCCCGAGAGTCCTTGATCTCAAGGCAAACGGAAAAATCGGTATATAGGAATCCCATGGTAGAATATCTGTGGAGCCGATCGTGGCAGTAGGTTCCGTCCTTCGCGTTGTGGGATAATCCACGGCGGCTCGGAGATACGCTATAGTCTGTCGGTTTGGTGGTATGCGGTGGTCTCATGGGTTCGGTTATGTTCAATACCTCTGGAAGAGCGGGAACAGGAGGGCAAGCCAGGGAGCAGATCCAGGCAAAATGCCTTCCAAACCGCATATTAGCAATTAGAAAGAGAAGCACTCACTGTGTAGAAATATGTAGAGTCTGGTGAGTCTATATATCTGAACACGAGTGATTTCAAGACTTGAGGGCAAGGGATTTCTGATTATATTTTTGAGAGAATGGAGAAAAAGCAATAGCAATGTATTTCGATTCCATCTTATCTTCGGGCTTTCTAGCCCACTAGATCGCAATGGCTCTCTGTATTCAGCTAGATTGAATTCTCAACCGCCCTCTCCTCATGGAAAGCTGGTTATACCATTGCATTGCAGTACATCACTACTTTGCGATTGAGCCCTTTGAGAGGAGTTTCCCGAGTTCACAACCCCGCAAAGTAAGCACTACAGGCGATCTGGTGTAACCAATAATCCCATCTCGGAATCAAGCTCACAAATTCTTTAGAAACTCCGAGCCACATCTCATAAGCAATGACATTCGTTCCAGAGTCTGCCGCTCTCACTGCTGCTAAAAGCATCCTTCCTTCGCTCCCCATGCAGTCAGATTGAAACCCACTTATTAGATTCAATAGACAGATGCGATACAGACAGTCATCATGCATGATCAGCTCAGGCGATGTGCTTAAGCTTACGCGCGACTAGTACCTCGAACTCTTCCCTTGTCAGTTCCTACAACATATTAAAGAGACCTAGCTCTGAGTACATTGATCTGGTAGGCCAATCGATTTAATACACAAAAAAACGCCGGTATAGCTTATAAGTTCTTGAGCACCAATATTAGAGGAAGCGTCGTTACCTAGCCACATTCAGATTTTACTATAACCCGTCCGACCCGCCTCACGCAGTATATGCGAGATTGGCTTCCGATTTTGATGGTTCGGGATTTTATTACTGGCTGTACTTTATAGGTAATGTTTCTTTCAAGCGAGTGATCAAGCTACTTAGGTAGACTAATAAAAGAGCTAAAAATAAGCTTATGTGTCCGGGGACTTATTATTGCTGTGTTTAGGGTTACTTTATCGAGAGCCTCAGAACCCTGAGGGGGCTACATAACCCATCCACAGTCGGACCATCCAACGTTTCCAAATCATCCATATTAAATATTTGTTAATCAAAGAAAAACAAACGACCAGGGCCCCTGCTGATGGATAAATATTATAAGACAGCCAAGGCTTGAATACTCCGGATTGGGAAATGTTCGTGCCTGATCTTCGTATTCACCCCATATATTAAACCCTCCGACCCCTCCCCGTCTCACCCAAGATTAAACGCCAGATTTTTCTTACGGCCAAAATGATGCTCTCCTACAAATTACTCGTCCTCTCCCTTCTATCAATCAAGGCCGTCGTAGGGCAGCCCGGCCACGATTGGGCCCTCCTACGCGCTACTGATAAAGATGCCGCCATAGATGCCTACCTCCGAGTCATCGACGGGGTCTTCGTCTCCGTCCCCGACACATATGGCCACCTAGCCGTGCGTTGACCCCCTCCCTTCCTCTCCAAATAAACAAGCAAAATCACGCTTATATCTAACACAATTCCGTTAAAAAGGCCCTCTACCCCGCACCCCCCGTCGGAGAGCTCCACGTCATAGACCAAACCGGGCAAGGCTACTTAATGCCCGTCGACGTCGAAAGCGGTCATGGCCTATATGACTTCCGCTTCGGGGAAGTTCCATTACTACCCACGGTGAACTTTACGGACTTTGCGGATTCATCGGGACATTTTGTGTATGATAAGACGCCCGAAGATGATAATTTTGGGGGGATTTGGCTGGCGAAGTTGAGGGATGGAGGGGATGGGAGTGCGACGATTCATTATTTTAACTGGGGGGGTAAGGTGCCGGAGGGGTATGTTGAGGTTGATATTTTGTGGGAGTAGAGGCTTGAGGGGTCCTGAGTATATCGTATATGTATGCTGGCATTGGTACGGAGTACAGGGGACTAGTCAAGAAGGGAAAGTAGTGAGATTTTAGTGGCCTCATGCGAATGACAAAGTTGAAGGTTGGATCCACTCGTGCATGGACGTGTTCCCCGCCGTCCTAGTGTAAAGTCCATGGAGGTTCAGGCATATCTTGTCGACAATCGATTGGCAAAATGGGTTTATGGCCGTGGGAGTCGGCGGGGGTGTCAACATATTTGCAGATGCCGTAGCGGTGTGCAAAGCATCGACAGAAAGGAGCCTCTTACGGGTCTGAAGGCTGCATGTGAGTTCGTCATATCAACCAGTTCTTTGCTGGTGGTCGAGTGCCTGGCGGAGCAGCGCTGCGGGGGCATACACATGGATCACATCAAATGGCAGGTCTATATATGTAGAGTGGCCGGGATTGTCGAATAAACTGCTAAAAAGCTGCGCCGATGAGGGTTAGACGAGCGGTGAAGTTTCATAGATTAGCACAGACGCATGCAAAGTGACGATCTGCGGCAGCCACGACTCGAGGGTTCGTGTAACCCCATCTGTGATGGATCATAAGCCACGTATCCTGCGCATCTGTGGGGGTTCTGGTAATACGGGGTAGGGTGCTTCCTAATGCGAGCAAAGAGGACCTTCTCCGCATAAGACCCAGCGGGGACGGGACGCCTACCTACTATTAGTATGGGGTGTAGTATGTACTGCCATGCCACCCATGCATTACTTAAATATAACTAGTGAGCATTTAATGTATCAATTGCGAACCCGTACAAACCTCCACATTCAAAAATTAGGAACTAGAAGGACTATTACTCAAGGAGTCTCGGAGACATTGTACACCAGTTTCTGACCACTAACAGCATCCTGCCTCATTTGATCCATTCCTTCACAAACACCAGCCAGCCCTTTCGCCCCAACCAGCAACGGATGGGGCTTCAGCTTCTTCTCCTCTAAAAGGCTCTCAATCAACCCAATGTACTCCTCCATTATGGCGCGAGTTTGAGGGATTGCAGGTATCGGGTTTGGCCCAAAATTGAATGCCTCTCCGATGACAGTATAGGCCAAAATGCCGCCAGATTTCACATCTTCACGAGGAACCTTGACAGGCAGCAAGCTCACATAGTTCCCCCCTTCACTGGAAAACGCTTCACCACAAATCTTTGCCGTAGCCTCCAGGGAAATAGTATCCAGAACGAGCTTCAGACGGTTATCCGTGAACGTGCGGATTTGCGCAGCCGCAGCCGAATCATTGTAATCGAAAACAGCATCAGCCCCCCGATCGCGTACCAGGTCAAAATTACGCTGAGAGCAAGTCGTGATGGACCTGATAACCAGATAATGTGGCAAACTGAATCGCAATTGTACCACTGGCCGTCGACCCCCCATATATCAACACCGACTCAGGGTTCGAGAGAGGGGTCGCGGGAGGTGCCATTTCCAGACCCTTATACAGCGCTAGAACAGCTGTTGACACACCAACTCCCATGGCATAGGCTCCTGGAAGCTCAAATGATCAGGGATATGGAACTGGACGTCTCCCCTAACGACAATATATTCTGCGAAACTTCCGTCCTCTGGTTGAACGGCGTTGCACCCGTGGGCAAAACCGGCGATTCTGTCGCCCTTCTTCCATGGCTTTTTGACGTCCTTGCCTATTCGAGCACGGTTCCTGCGTAGGCGCATTCAACCGTGGTGTCTGGTGGCGGAGAGAGGAGGTCGATGTGCTTCCAATCGGTTGGGTTTGGGGCAACGGATGCCACGCGGACGAGGAGGTAGTCATCGCCAAGGGTGGGGATCTTCCAGTCTTTTAGTAGGCAGGCTTCTTTGGGGCCCTTCGTAACGATGGCCTTTTGATGCGTAGGTAGAGAAGACATCGTGATGAGATGGAGTTCCGTCACTTTTTTACTTGTAGAGGTGTGAATGATAAAGAGATGTAAAAAGCAAGGACAATGTAAACGCTCGCAAGGTGGTAAAGCGCAACCTTGGTCAAACTCCGGGCCTTAGTCCCCGCAGTGCTTCTTTTATTCTTATTCTGACCCCGGAAACGTCAGAGGTAGCGCGTAGCCTCATGACATAAACCCGAAAATACCCAGCTATTTGATTTAGGAGGTAGAGGAATCATATGTGCCTCCTGCTGCGAGGCTCATGATTACCCACTCACTGAGCAAAGAACCCCACTCTCCCCCTCTTACACTCAACATATCTGTCTCTCGTTCGCAGTATGATCTACAGCTATTGCCTGTTGTGGTTTATGCATAATATCGGGGATCATCCATGCCCATACCAACCCCTACGTGTGACGTGTATTGTGTAATCCTAATGTTACTAAGGTAGGCCGCCTGTATAGGCGCGCCTCAAGCGACCCTGCACGCCTTGTCTACTTACACTGGACCACTGGCTCTCACTCGAGGTTCTCTCTCTCTCTTTTTTTTTTCCCCGTGTGTTCGCCGCAGTAAAATCCCCATGCTAGCCCCGTTGGCTTCTATCAATCTTCATTTGCTCTTACAACGGCAGATATCGTCCCAAAGCCCAGCATAGCTAACTCAAATGTTTTCATACCCAAGAAACCCGCCGAGTAGAATTCGAATAGTGTCCGTTGCCCAGTGTTCGATCTCCGGCCGCTCCTCACAGAATCTCAAAACTATCCCCTGGTTGTATGTCGTTTCCATACCATTGCCTGAACAGAGCTCACCACAGACACATTCTTGTATAAGGGTTATGCTTTGCATAAATACTGTTTTATGCAAGCCAGTGACATCACATGACCGGAGTTCAATGTGAAAATTCACCGCAAGGGAAGCCATAAGTGTACAACACTGTACACTGACCTGCATCATAAACCCGTGCAATAAACGGCATTTTTCCAAAAAAATATAGCAATGTTTTGACCAAAAAGTGTCAAATACCGATGCGGTTGACATGTAGGTGGGGATAGGGCTGGACTGCGGCTCCGAAGGCCCATCGGTACCACAACGACCATAGAGCCATCCAATGAAACCGCATTCCACGCACAAATACCCCATCAGTGCGGCTCCGATGGCCTCCCCCAGGAGATTCAGGCACAGTATATAATCCCCAAATGTGATCCGATCCTACATTTTAAAACACGTGATTACTCTCACCTTCCGAATCACAATCATTACATTCCTAAAAATAACTCAACATGTCCAATCCCGTCGTCGTCATCGTGCCCGGATCCTGGCACCGGCCCAAACACTACCAACGTCTAATCGACGCTTTGGTCAAAGCCAACTACACAGCCATCGGAGTGACTCTGCCCTCCGTGGACTCCAGTCCACCCCACGCCAGCTGGGACCAGGATGCCGCAGCCGTGCGCCAGGTAATCCTCGAACAGCTAGAAGCCGGAAAAGACGTCATTGCGCTCGCTCACTCATTCGGTGGCGTCGCTATGGGTGAGGCCGTTAAAGGCCTAGGGAAAGAACAACGAGAACAGCAGGGGAGCAAGGCGGGTGTTATCCGCCTAATGTATATGTGTGCAATGGCTCTCCCCAAGGGACAGACGCACATAGGCCAGATCCAACCACAAACGCCAGAGGAAGAGGAACTAGAGCGCCAGAAACAGGAGTTTCAGAAGAAGCATGGAGGAATGCGCTTTACTGAGGTATGCATTCCCAGTGCCTTTCAAAGCCCTTCTTTTTTAAACAAAATGCTAAACCCAGGGCAGGACGGTGCGATGATCCTCGACAAAGATATCATCCCGGAGGTATTCTACAACGGATGCGATCCCAAAGATATAGAGGAGGCAATTGATCTGCTAGGCTCGTTTCCTGTGGGCCCGTTGTCCGTCCCCGTTACGTACTCGGCTTTCGAGGAGATCCCTAGTACTTACATTGTCTGCGAGAATGACCGCGCATTGTGGGTGTCGATTCAGGAGAGGATGATTGCTCAGGGGAAGTTCCAGGTTGAGCGATGCCAGGAGGGTCACTCGCCGTTTTTGAGTAATCCTGGGTTTATTGCGGAATGTGTCCGACGAGCGGCTGGTGAGAGTGTGTAGATGGCACAAAAATTGCCGATAGAGAATTATCTAAGGACATACGAAGGGACCCAGTGTACCGGATGATAATGAAGGATGTTCGTGAGTCCGACTGCTCAATTTCAAGATGATGGTAGGAGGGGAGAATGGGAGCATTTATGATTTCGGAGGAAAACAATCTTGCGGCCTGAGGCTAATATTTTGTCATGTTTGCTGACAGATAGCCTGTTGTTCCGCCCCGGAGAGTGATGGCCTGAGGCAGCTTAGCTTCTGCTTGAGTAATTGCAGACCTGATGCCTTTAGGAGTCAAATATATGCACTTTTATGTTATTAAATGGACCAAATGCATACCCCAAGTTACTCAGAAAAGTCTGTAGCGCAGAAAGTGTCAAAAGTTGTGTTAGTGCAGCAGATATATATGCGGTGAGTAACAGTACATAGACATAGCAACACTTGAATCCGATTTCCACCCCCACCTACTTTAGGCTATTCAAAGCAGCTTTTAAACAATACTATAACAGATTTAAAGGTGAATCTAGAAAGACGAAACACTTCTAACGGCTTGGACTACCCAAATGTTGATGTCTTGGCATTGTTCGATGTGCCATCACCTGACTGACCGGGATTTTTCGGGGAAGAAAATGGCACTTTTTTCTGATTAATGCGGGATGATGACTCGACTGTCTGGAGGCTCGCCACTTCAAAGCAGAGCCACACTAGCATAAATTTTGGCCATTTGAAATCATAATTGTGGCATGAGGCAGGCCCTGATGAATATTCTTCGTATGATTCATTAAACCCTGTCAGGAATGGTAGGAGATCTGGATCCTCCGGCGGGAAAGGCAACCACCCCCAGATCCGAGCGACGCCAAAATACCAGCTGCGACCGCTGCCGCCGCTCCAAGAGACGCTGTGTCCTGTCAACCCCTCAAGATGGGCAAGCTGCGGCGATATGTACCAACTGCCAGCGTTTGGGACACCGTTGCACCTTTGATTTTGCCAAATCTAGGGCAAACCCCAAGCCAAAACGAAGGGAAAGACGGAATGGTTCCGCCTTGACTGGGGCCGCATCGGAGTCAAACCCATCGCCGAACAATATCGGCTTCGACAATGTGTTTGACATTGCACTCGACACAACGCCATTTGGAATCGGCTATGCCCCAGGCCAGGATGCTTGGGCTCCCTCGCTTGACTTCGATTTGGACAACCTTCTTGAGGATAGTAGTATTGCCTTGCCCTGCTTCTCAAGCGAATCGGATCCAGTCTCGTTCGTAGCTCCGGGCTCCCAAGTCGCAGCCACAGCCCAAGCTGAAGGAAATCCTCAGAGCTCCGAATTGGCCTGTAACCCTCGGAGAACACAGGTTCCTTTGATGCGTAGAACTGCGTCGATTGTCGGCGCCTCACCGAGCAGTCCAGTGTACTTGCTGAATGCGAGAGTGAATTGCGGGATATTGGATGACCATCTGGCCCAAATCTACGAGACTATTGTTACCGGTTCTGCCTCAAGATATATGGACCAGAAATGTAATTTATATGCCGCGGAACGCCCCTACAAGTTGGAGTACGAGGACTCTGGGGGCCTACCGGATGCGATCCAATCGATACCCACGTCGGAGACACCCTCATCTCGCGCTTCCCATGTCTCTTTGACTCATTCACAGCCCGGAAGCCAAGAAACAGGTATCAAGATGACTGTACTGGGAACCGTCCGGTTCTTGGACCACTTTGGCGATTTGTACGGAAACCGGATGGGACCGGCTGCTCGAAGAGAGTCCGATGCAGTGCTAAACGCAGCAATAAAAGCATTCACATTGCAGTGGCTTCCATCTTCTCCATCACCGGCTGTTCAATCTACGGCAAGTACGGGGGATCTCAAAAACAAACTAGCAGCAAAAGACGCAATGCAGAATGCCTTCATTGATGCCTGGTACCATGTTCGATCGCTTCTCAAGGATGCACAGTCTATCATATCGTTCAAAGTTATTTACGCTACCTTTATGTTCGACGGGATTGCAGTTCCGGAGAAAGTATGCAATGAGCGGCCCCACCTTGCAGAGTCGCACGAGTTTCTTGATACAGCTCTTGAACAGCTCACGTACCTAGATGGTTTGGTTAGGCGATATGTGGAGGTTTTAGGTCCACAATCAACGTATGGCCGTCTCGTGGAAGCTAGTTTGAATATCATTCGTTGGGGAGCATACGTACGTGATACGGGTGCATCTCTCACGTCATACCGGGACCGTAAACTCCCCGATCTGCCTAGCGGCTTCAAAGGTATTTCCATCAAGGAGTCCCCGGCTTTCTTTTTGGCACTAAAGAAGAACTAGGATCCCCTGTCCTTGATCGGAAATCTCATTTCGATCTGGACGGGAGTATTCCCGGCACCTGTCGCGCGGCGTTTGCGGGTGCCTTTTCCGTCTGGAGGCAGATAATCAATATACGGCATACGAAGTCGACTGACGGGTCCGGCGGACTATCTGCTGAAATGATACATGATATACAACTGGCTGCCACTGCAGTTCAGGAATTCAACGGCTGGTTCCGTCCCTTTATGGCACACTGTCTGGAAAACTTCCCAAGTCTTTCCATGAGCTCGAGATTATTCTCTGGTAAGTGACATGGATTAATATCGACACACTTCCTGTGTGGGGTACTAATGGTTTATACAAGTTTCCTTCGCGATGGTATGGGACCTCGGGGTATTTGTCTTTATAGAGACCTTGAAGCCTCTTACGGGCGACCTTGAGCAAAGTAGCTACCATTCCTTACTATCGGATGTACGGGGATACCGGATCGAAGCCATATCCTCCGTCGTGCAAACCGTCCAACACGTCCTCACATTATCAGCACAGGAGACAGTAAATCTCCAAAACGGACTGAGCGCTGACACACCTATTTTCGGCTACCACATCACGCCAGGCCTCATGATTGCGACACTGCAAAAGGCGATAGAGCAGGTGATTGAGCTGCAGGTTTCATCTTCCGTATCGGAAAACAAGGAACAATACCCCGTTCCAGATGGGACCTGGGACCGGCAAATCGACTGGCTTATGAAGGGTCTTCTTTCTCTTGACGTGACGATTGGGGGATCGCAAACGGTACGTGCGGTTATGGGATCCCTGATGGGGAAGTATGGAGATGTTTTGTCGGAATGTTGGTCGTGCGAGGTTGAGAGCTAGACTGAGTCTACTGGCGGATGATAGACGTGGCCTTGGCTGTGGCCTTCTTGTTTGTAACATTAGCGTATATACCCCTCTCTATTCTGATGAACTCCTAAATATCAAGTTACTTAAGATAATAAGAGTTATGAATTTTGTTTTCTTCCGTGTATCTACAAAAGTTCTACCGGACCTGATGGCTATGTGGATATGACGTCATTTTGTCCGAACAAGGCAACCACAAGGCTCGCAAAACGTACCTTTCTATTTGGTGGGAGAAGCAGCATTGTTGATGGTGAATATTCCTCGTACCTTCCCAATCTTTTTCGACAGTATTCACTTTTGCCACCTTCACTGTTGTTGGCTGGATTCACCGTCTTCACTCCATTCAATCTGTTATATCCATTCACCTTCCTCGAATGGTATCTCGCCAATAGCCCCTAGGCTCCAGTCCCCTATAAATCTTCACACTTTCGTCAGCTCAACTCGCTTCTCTATTTTCTTCCCTCCACAGCTTCCACAAGCCTCTTTTAATATCACAAGATGGAGTCCGCATATGAGCTGATCTCACAGTCCCCTCCTTCCCTCGCGAAAATCAACGGTTTTACCCATGCTTCAGGATTCAGTGATGAAACGGGGTTCCGTATCGCTTTGAAATTTCTTTACCCGTGGATTCACAGGCGGCGAACCCGTCGCTTAGAGAATGCTTTTTGGCGTTCGCTACGCTGAGCCGTTAGGCTTCTCGGAGGCACAGGCACAGGTCGGATAATATTTTCACGATCTACGGATCCCAAGCTAATGGATCCGTTAAGTATAGCTAAAAGTTCTGACCGGAGGGCGAATCGGTTCCACATCGATCCTCGGAGGTTCTGATGGCATATCAACAGCACGGGTGAATTGCGCGAAGGTTATCCAGAAATCGATGGACAAGGCAATTTTTGAGGTTACGTGGGGACGGATAACCAGCGATTGCCAAATGCTTTTCTGACTCCCGGTCAGAGCGGTTAGTGCCAATCACCATACCGCACTGTGCATATTATTCATCTCTAGCCTGTATCTGTGTAGTTACACACACGAGGCCGGGATGTGCAAGCTCTTGCACCACCAGGCATGACGTCGGCTAACTGACTGTTGACTGAAGGTTGCAATGGGGTCGGCCTTGGCTTCGGGATTTTCTATTTGGGCGGTTTCGATATGGTGCGGGTACCTTTGCTTCATAGTTGTTTTAGCAGTTTTAGGTGTTATTTCTCCTTTTATATTGTGCATTTGCTCATCAGCACTGTTTCCTCTGTTTTTCAGCGCCATGCCAGACTCGGGATCATCGGCATTGAAAACATGGATAAGTGGATGCGGAGAGAGCCTGAGGCCCAGAAAGCGCACCCGACAGAAGCGACGCTGTGTAACCTTGTCGTCACCCAATTCAATTTGGGAAATTATGTTTTGTTTTGTGCAACCGGTGTGCCCAAGTTTCATTGATCTCGCCAGGAAAATATCAAATCTTATCATCCCTTTTAGCTACTTGCAGGATACGTCCACTTTGGGTGAATTCCCTACCCGAAGAAGCCCTTGGAGCAATCTAGACTGATACTCAATACTTGGCTGGCCTTACCGAAATCCTGTTTCATTGACAATTGGGCGAACTGACCTCCGCTCGTTGGAAAATAACCTCCGATAGGTTCCAAGTTTCTGAATAGCTTGTAGGTGGTCGAATGCAGGATGACGCGAGTATCACCAGCTCACCATTTTCATTTGGCGGTGGCAGGGAATGGGAAATTGATACAGGTAGGAGGGACCCAAGTACGACATATAAAAAAAGCAAAAAAGTACAGGACAAGCTACCCACAAATTAAAAGGGAAGAATCCCAGGATGCCCGCTATGGCCAAGCGAATGGGAGACCTGAGGCTGGAACTGAGCATGCCTGAAGAGAAGCCGATATCCGAAGCCGAGAATTGTCCGCATACAAAGGCAAGGCGATAGAGGGCGTCAAAGTCCGAGTGACGTATTCAGGCCAGAAGGTGTCTATTTATTGTCATAAAGCTCCCAGCATTACCCTCCCTTGTGTTCATCATAATTTCATATCACATTGCTAATTGCTAGGTCCTCTTGTCTCTTTTTCGGTATAGAGGGGTGGTAAACGCAGTCATGAGTGCGGAACGATACGACGAGGCCCAGATGGATCTCAAGAAAGAGACCAGTCGCAGCTTTTCCAGATCCGACCTCGATCACCTCCCTCCTCCCAAGGAGGAAGACCATGAGTCTAACATTGAGTCGTTGGCAGGGGGCGTTGTAACCCCTCCTGCTGTGCGCGATGGTGGGCTCGTCGCCTGGCTACACGTTGTTGGCGGATTCCTGCTCGTTTTCAATACGTGGGGAATGCTGAATACATTCGGAGTTTTCCAGACATACTATGAGTCGGGTGCCCTCTTCGATCGGCCTTCTTCAGATATATCCTGGATCGGCACAATTCAGGCCGCGTTGGTGGTCCTAGTTGGCTTCGTGACTGGCCCGATATATGACCGTGGCTATTTGCGACTCCTGATACAGGTCGGAAGCTTCGCCATAGTCTTCGGGCTCATGATGCTTAGTATATGTAAGACCTTCTGGCAGGTTCTCTTGGCTCAGGGGTTCTGTATCGGAATCGGGCAGGGCTGCTTTTTCGTGCCCTGCGTGGCTGTTCTCCCCACCTACTTCTCCTCCAGGGCCGGCCTGGTAATTGGACTGGCCATGCTAGGCTCCGCAGCGGGTGGGATCATCTATCCAATCGTTCTGTATAGACTTCTCGACCCCCTGGGATTCGGCTGGTCTGTCCGCGTCCTCGGATTCATCGCCCTGGGAACGCTCCTAGCCCCCATCGTGATCATGCGACAGCCCGTCAAGCCCGCCAAAGTACGAGCGCTCATCGACATATCCGCATTCACCGACATCCCCTACCTAACGTTCGTTTTCGGAACGACACTCGCGTTGTTGGGTTACTTCACCTTCATCTTCTACATATCCTACTTCGGAGCCCAGAAGGGTATCACCGATAGCGAAATGTCGTTCTACATCGTCCCCATCATGAACGCGGCTTCGTGCTTTGGCCGAATTATCCCCAACGCCCTGTCCGATAAATTCGGGCCCTTGAATCTCATCACCCCCTGCTGCTTGATTTTCGGAGTTCTCGTCCTGTGTATGATGGCTGTGACTACCCAAGCGGCGCTGATTGTTATAGCCGTGCTCGCCGGTTTTTTCAGCGGTGCTCTGAATGCGCTGCCCCCATTCTGTTTTGTGGTTTTGACAGAGGACAAGTCTAAGGTAGGGACACGGATGGGTATGGGCTTTGGTATCTGTGCGTGCGGGATCCTGGTTGGTCCCCCTGCTGCAGGTGCGATTCTGACGCATTCTGATACTGTGAACTGGACGGGACTCTGGGTATATTCTGGTGCTACCTGTTGTGCTGGGGGGTTCATATATGTTGGGCTTCGACTGATGCAGCATGGATTTCGGTTGAGGGCGTGGACGTGACAAAGACGAGGCTATTGAGTTCGGAATTTTCTAGATATGGTTGTTAGATTGGGGGCCTTGTATCGATTCCTTGCATATATCGAGTTACATACCGTAAAATATAGGATGTAGAGGAAAGGAGATGCACTGTGCAAACTGTCAACCCCTGTGTACTGTAAGGGCCACATATTCACTACTACTGTCCACCTGGGCCAGGGTTACTCGTACCTTATTGAATACAATAGAAAGGTTAAGACCCTTTGGTGCACGGTGGAAGTCAACCGTAAACCTTTATAAACGCAGTCAGGAGGGAGATATGATCGATCACCAAAGGCTGGTTGGCGGTCCTCTGCCGTCAACTTGATCAGGGGAGCTGTTTTCATAGACGCATTCATCTACAGATGTTCTCTATATCAATGAGCTCTATATCGAAGCGCTAGACCATGTTCGTAAGGGTAAATTGCATCCCCTCAGGCGCCAGGTTGTGAGCTATTCAGTTTCTCGGGGGAGCCTTAACATAGTTACGGCATGGGGCGAAATTCCTAGAAGTCAGTAATTATTTTTTATCGTTTGGTGGATGTAGTCCATTACCTGTCCCTAAACTTGATCGGGGGACGGTTTGCGCGTCAAGGACCCTGATTCTGGAAACACCTGACTCTTGCACCTGGTGGTAGGGCGAGGGCGTGTCCAAATTTCGTTTTCTGCGGCTTTATTTTGGTCCTCTTTCCTGTCATTGTGCTTAGGATGGTGGCATTCGTGCTGATGTGATGTTCAGGGCATGCTGACAGGGTTACATCCTTGCTGTCGGTATGCATTGTCGATCAATGCCTCATCCTCGGATGTCGGATGTCGGATGCCTCTATTTGGAGTGCTGCGGAGGGACAAAAAAAAGGAACATAAAAAGCCAAAATAACTCAAAATAACCCAGGCGGAAAGGTATGACAGCCCTAAAGCCGTTCAGTTGACTGTTCTTACATTCGGTTGCTACATATCATTAGCCCGTTGTAATTGTGTAGTGAAAGAATGATATGGTAAGCTGATTTGTGTGACCATTGTTTGCCGGATATGGCGGGGATATGTAGGCCTAGAACGTTTTTTAAGGTCGAAATAACTACAAAAATGTCAAATTACAATCGAGGTTCTCCTGATTGAGTCTAGAGCATGGTGTTTCACGAATATGAATTCACGAGGCGTATACGTTGTGACTCGCACAGTAGGGAACCGCATTAACTTGTATACTAGAAAGCCTACCTACAGCAGACTGACTTGCAGGAACTAGTTTAGCTAGTACTGTCTATAAGTTTAAAGTAGTTATACTTTTCAAGGCTGGGTTATACTAAACTCTCTATGGGCTTTCTTTCACATAAGCCGTATTTAAATACTTAACTTTAATAGTAACTTTGAAATAATATGTTAGAGAAAGTGATGAGCATAAAAGCCTTCTAGGCTTATGATTATAGATATTTTTGGAAATTAAAAAGTTTCCGATGCCAAAAACATCATCTACCGACTACGGAAGTCATATATGATCACTCAACGTGGTATTTCCGTAATTGAAAAGGCTGACAACATTATTGTAAAGGTCACACCTGTCCTGTAATATCTGGGGGGCTTCTCTGAAAATGCTAGGCGGCAGCAGGACCGAATGACCTGGTTCTCAGTCCGCTCAGTCCGCTCCGTGATCCATGTTGTAACGTTGTACGGCTATTGTGCTCCAAGAAAAACATCATATCGAGTGTAAGACTACCTCATGAGAGGACTGGGTGACTATTTACGGGGAATCTGTCGTATCTGTTGGAATTGCAACAAATGAAAGGGAGATATACGCTTACTGCATATGGATAAAACAGCGCGGTCGTTTCCTTATTCGTTCGCTGACTGCATGAAGTATGAGTGAACTGAAGTGATGGATGGACTCGAGCCACCTAAGATGACAGGCGTACCATTTTCCTCTTACGGGCTCTAAGACAGTGGTTACCCCCTGTGAGCACCCTAGAGCCGAATAAGACCATACCCTACAAGATATAAGGGGGCCTCATTTCACACAAGGGAGAGTAGTTAGAGCATCAACTTCCTCTTCGAAACTCAGCATATTAGCAAGGACTTTAACTATTCTCCGACCCAGAAGAGTCTACCTCAGACCAGAAAAATCAAAATGGCACCGAGCATTGTGATCGAACCGCAGTCAATCGACATTACCGCTCCACTTGTCGGTGTGCCAGGTAAATCTGGTAATACGTCAGTGTCTGAAGTGCACGAGCAGCCTTTGACACCAGAGCCCAGCCATGCAAAAGAGCCGAACACCCTCGCAGAACTTCTGCATCGTGCAGCTGGAACTTCGTCGCAGTGCACCTTTTACTCCGGAGCGCCACTGCAATCGAAGGCAATTAGCTACGCGCAGCTTTATGCACTGGCGAAGGCGAAGGGCCCCGTGGTGTATGATGTGGCAGCAAAACACCGGCGGGGATCAGAACTGCCTCTCGTGTTTCTTCATTTCGAAAACTTGGAGGACAACATAGTTTGGTTCTGGGCAACCATACTAGCTGGGTTGAGTCCAGTTATATCGACACCTCTGCCTGCGAATGGGGAACAGCGAATGAAGCATCTGAACCAACTCGCAACTCTCCTTAAGGGCCCTATTGTTCTCACCACAAAGAAGCTTCTGTCCGAGGTTCAAGGGGTTCGTGGGCTCGAAAACCTCTCAACCTCGGAATGGTTGGATGGACGAACAACCCACGACCTGGCCCCTATCAAAAGTGGTTCTGGAAGCAACCCGCCCATCTTCATGTTGACGTCCGGGAGCTCTGGGAACGCCAAAGCGGTTGAGCTCCAGTCTTCTCAAATTCTGGCGGCGGTCAAGGGGAAGAGCGGCCACATGGCGAGCAAGGAGATTGATATCTTTCTGAACTGGATTGGTTTTGACCACGTTGCCTGTGTGACTGAATGTCATCTCCATGCCATGTATCTTGGTGCAGATCAGATCCATGTTCCGGCAGCCGATGTTATTGTCCATCCTCCGCTGTTTCTTGATCTCATAAATCAGCATCGAGTTACCGCGTCATTTGCTCCGAACTTCTTTCTTGCGCGTCTGGTTCAGGCACTTGACGAGAAGCCTGCCGTGGTCGGTTCTCTTGACCTGTCGTGTTTGAGACGAATCGTTTCGGGAGGAGAGGTGAATGTTGTTGACACAGTGGTGCGTGTGACAAAAGCCCTCCGCCAGTTTGGGGCCCCGGACAACGTGATCTATCCCGGCTTTGGCATGACGGAGACATGTGCGGGATCTATATACAGTCCAAAATGCCCCACGTACGATGTTGAGAAGAACCATGAGTTTGGGTCCCTTGGTTACCCAGTGGAAGGCCTGCAAATCAAGGTCGTGAAGGAGAATGGACAACCAGCGCTGCGAAACGAGACTGGAATCCTACACATAACCGGAACTGTGGTCTTTAAGAATTATTACAACAACCCAACAGCCACGGCGGAGTCCTTCACAGAAGATGGTTGGTTCATAACCGGTGACAAAGCCCACATCGACGAGAATGGATACCTTAGCATTTCGGGAAGGGAGAAGGAGGTCATAAATTTGAACGGTGTCAAGTATGCGCCACACGATATCGAGGTGGCACTGGACGAAACACTGGGAGGGCAGGAAAAGAATGGGATTGCCGCATCCTTTACCGCGGTTTTCAGTGTCCGTCCGCTGAACTCTGGGCGGGAGGAAATTTGCGTTCTATACCACCCCGTGTTCCCGATGGACGATGTGGATGCGCGTATCAGGGTCGGTGTGGCGATTGTGCGCATTGTTGGCGAAAGGACAGGGGCGAGACCAAAATATGTGATTCCATTACCGAAAGCATTGCTCCCAAAGTCTTCATTGGGGAAGCTATCGCGGCCTAAACTTCAAGCTTCTTTCGAGAAAGGCGAGTTCGCTGCATACGAAGACCGTTTGAACCCAGAAATAAAGAAGAGAAGGGCGGAGACGTGTCAACCTCCAACAACGGAGACGGAGAAACTCGTCATGCGCGAACTATTTGGGCTACTTGGGCCAGTGGACGACGACGAGCCCATTGGTGTTGATACGAGTATCTTTGACTTCGGTATGACATCCGTTGACTTGTTCAAGCTTGTCCAACGGATTCAGAGCAAAGAGGGGGGTTCGCGCGAAGGACTATCGGTGGGGACGCTGTTAACAAACCCTACAATCCGTGGAATCGCATCGGAAGTCGACGAAATAGATCGGGGCAGCGCAGGATATGTTCCTATCGTACCACTACAGACAGAGGGAACAAAAACCCCCCTTTTCCTCATCCACCCTGGCTCGGGTGACGTGCTTGTATTTGTGGCTCTCTCCAAGTACTTCCCGGACCGACCAATCTATGGCATCCGGACGAAGAGTCTGTACTCCGGCGACGAGTACTTCAAGACCTATGACGAAATGGCGGAAACATATATCACTGAGTTGAAGAAGATTCAGCCAGAAGGCCCGTATGCATTAGCAGGATACTCCTTGGGATCAAGCATTGCCTTTGAGGTGGCAAAACGACTTGAAGCTGACAACCAGAAAGTTGGCTTCCTTGGAATTTTGGATTCTCCTCCTCACATCCGCTGTCTTATTGCCCCCCTTGATTTCATCGACGTTCTCACGAACGTTGCCTACTTCCTTGAACTTATTACTGAGGAATATGCCTTAGCGGAGACGATTCCCCTGAAAGAAAAGGGTGACGATGAGGCCTTGGATATCATCATGGCTTGTGCACCCCCTGAGCGTCTTCAGGCACTCTCAATTGATAAGGCACGCCTTAGAAAAATCACCGAAGTCACGCATTCATTTGGCAAAGCTGGCAGATATTACAACCCGGAGGGGACTGTCAGCGCAATGGATGTATTTTGGGTTACTCCCTTATTGGCGGTAGCTAAGGACCGGCAAGAGTGGATGGATCTGCATTTGTCGAAGTGGGTTGATTTCTCAAGGGAAGCGCCCAAATTTCATGAATGTGATGGCCTGCATTCAAAGATGTTGAATGCTGATTATGTGGACGCTTTTGCTAAAAGGTTGCGGGCTGTGATGCAAGCTCGTGGGATTTGATATGTAACGCTAGAATTGTGTGCAAGTTTAGGCGGTTTGGACAGTTATCGGGAATTTGACTGATTGACTATACCATCATTGACTCACTGAGATGTTCCAATCCTTTCATATTTAAGGTACGTGTAAAACGTATATGAGTTCAGCGACACACAAATTCGACCTCGTATAGTTAAGCGTCCGAGTTGAGCCACGGGTCCTCCAATAATTCCTTCGCTGTCTTCCTCTCCTCAGGGACCCACCGCAACATCGACCGGATGAATTGAAGAAAGAATGCCTTGTTGTCTCCGTTGAGGTTTTCTTCCGAGTTATCCAACGAGGTTGATGGTATACACACACCACCGGCACCTAACCATTCCGCTAAACGGGAGTCAGCTTTATTCAATTTTTATCTGGGGTAACACTGACCGTTCTGGTCAAACACATGGCGCGTTTCATTACTCCGTTGTACAAAATGAAGCGGTGGAAGTCCCAGGAACGCTACCATTTCCGCTACATGGTGAGACAGGGAATACTCCTTTTCTTCATCCCTGGCGTTAAACAAATGCTTGTTCTCAAAATATTCCAGATCTTCGCCGAATCAGTATTGTGGTTATTTTGGTCGCAGAATGTCGCTTACCATAACCCCTACATTCCATATATCTGCACTGAAACTCCATTCCATGTGGAAATGAACTTCGGGGGCTCGATAGATGTTGGGTTGGATGATACCTTGTGTGAGCTACCAATCCTAGCCTCCCCAAGATCGCATAGGACGGGTGGGCCCCATAGGCAGTTATTTGGCAACGGGAGGCGCCGGGAGGCGTAGATGGTACGGTCGTGTTCTTCTCGCTCGAGCCAGGTTGAGATCGTTTTGTCATCAATATTTAGCATGATATTTGAGGCCTGGATATCTGGAAGAATGTAGGTTAGCCTGCGTCGAGCAGTGAAAGGTTACTAAAAGCTTGAGAAGCTTGCTAGCGTGAACAATATTCGCCTCGCTGTGGAGGAAGTCGAGAGCCCGTGGAATGCAGATCAAGGTTGCTTTGAGTAGAGTCTCACTATATCTACCAGATTTTGCCAATTTGCAGAGTGATTCAATCGGTATATGCATCGGGGGATGTACGAGGCATTCGTGAACTCCGAATTAGCTCTGGATGCCGAAAGTCCCATAAAGGCTCCGTATAAATGCACTTCCGATGGGTGAGGAGGATAGCTTGCTAAGGTGCTCGTACGCTTTAAGCTCTCTCGAAAAACCGGAATCTAACCGCAGGGTTGCCGTAGTAGTGACTTTAACGGTGACATAGCGATTTTCGCTAGATAAATATAAGTTGAAGACTCTTCTACTGACAATGATCCGTACCTCATATCGTGACAGAGCCACGCAGTGGAATAAGCCCCGTACCCCAGTTTCCCTAAACTTTATACTGAGAGTCAAGAATCTCACCTATCCGGACCGGGTAATACTCCTTTCGACGGTAAGAGGGAAGCGTCTCCTCCTCTATCACGCTTTCGGGGGGTATGGGAACCGGTCGCGCGCTCGGATGTTGTGTGTGTTGGGAGGTTGCCAATGGTCGGGGAATAGAGTACTTGAACCGATTAAAACGGGAATAATTTCTCGTCAGGAAAAAAAGGTCCCCGATGACAAAGGGTACCGAGGAACTGTCTGTGATTCGACCTCATGCTGCTCAAGATACACAGCTCTCAGGTTAGAGGAATGAAAGGTGTGAGTGGAAACACCAGCAAAGTGAAGGACTAAGAGTGCCGAAATAGGCAGGCACCTAATGCAGCTTAGCCAGCAACACAGTGTTCAAGTTATGCATGCCCGATTAGGACCTATTGGGCATGAGGGCGAGGAAAAGAGACAGCTCTGGAGTACTAGCGAAGCAGAGTCGCTAATGAAAAGTCAATTTCGCGATATATAAGCATAAATACTAGTCTAGAGAGAAAGAGAAGCGTCCAGTAATATAAAAACGCAATCTGGGAACTAAAGCGACACAACGACCTTCTGCGCAGAAGTGCCTTGGGCCTGCAGATCCACCGCCGCTTGTACACTTTCCAATCCACTTCCAGCAACGAGAGGGTTCGGGGCCGGGGTGAAGGTCCTAGCCTCCAAGGCCTTGGGTAAGAAATCCCCGTAAACAGCCTGGCCAACCCCGTTATCCTTAATGGTGGTCCCAAACACCATTTTCACCTCCACCCCATTAGGAGCCTGGAAGCCACCCTTCACAGTCGCCACGAATTTCTTACCCTGCGAGCGTAAAACAACCTCGACGGTAAGTGGCGTGGCTGCGAACCCGATACAATCCATAGCGCCTGCGAGGGTCTTACCCTGCAGCGCGGTGACAAGGTCATTCGCTACACTGGGGCTGTTGTAGTCGAAAACAGCAGTTGCACCTAGTTTCTTCACATGCCCGAAATTCTTCGGCGAGGCGGTAGTGAATACCTCATACCCGGCCGCGACAGTGAGCTGGATAGCGTTACTACCCACACTTCCAGCTCCACCCCAGATCAGCACAGCTTTGCCTATGGGTGCCCGGCGTGGCTCCGTTGGTAGTTGTAGATGCAGATGTGAGTCCTGGAAGAGACCACAAGCAGCGGTGGAAAGACCTAGCGGGATTACCGCAGCACTCTCGTACGAGATATCGTCGGGGATCTCGCTGCCCATGTTTGTCTGGATGATGGTGTAGGACTGGAAGGCGTTGTCCTGGTTGCGCTTTGTGGCCATTCCAACGGCGTGTCCGAGGATGCGATCTCCGGGCTTGAAGCGGGTAACGCCGGGTCCTACTTCGATTACCTCGCCGGCGACATCTTGCCCGAGAATAACGGGGTAGTTCATGCGCCACCAGGCTTTGGTTTGGAGGCTACCGTCGACAGGGTTGATTGCGACAGCGTGGTTTTTGACGAGGATTTCATTCTTTTCGGGGGCCCATGTCGGAGCTTCTTGAACTTTGAAGGGGTAGGCCTTGGGCTCAAGTAACCAGGCGGCTGAGTTTGGAGTCATTGTCATGATGAGAGTGAAAAGGACGGGAAGAATGAAGAAATTCGGAAATCAGTGGTAGGAGTTGAGGTATGTGGTTGAGTATATATCGTTGGAATGGTTGTTTATTGCATTTCTAGCGGTCCTCTGAGCCTTTATATATTCTCAGGATCAAAGTTGTGGTATATGGTTGCCTATACTCATCTGTACTCTTCTTCTACCAGTAGGCCTTTTCGTGTTGCTTTCTTTCTGTTTTCGTTATATCCGACTCCGAGCACTCCGACCTGTGGTTGACTTATCTCCGAACCTGCGACCGATCAACAGTAAGATTTGGCTTCACTAACCAGACACAGTTTAAGCAGCACTGCAGGGGCACAGGAAACCGACTAATAAGAAGTTCAATGCGCCCAACATAACTCGAACCAGGTTGAACACAGCACAGGAAACCGACTAATAAGAAGTTCAATGCGCCCAACATAACTCGAACCAGGTTGAACACAGCCACTTAAATAAGCAGAACTGGCATTTGCATCCATGGGGGAACCTTCAACTCCTCAGCTGTCATCAACCACTAAAAATACTGAACAGTTTCATTCTGTCCACTTCCCAAAACAACTCACACTTGAGGTGCGGAAGATTAAATTCGGAGAAATTCCTCCGTGAGGCTGGGTTGATCTAAGCTTTGCTAAGATTTTTTTGGGTGAAATGAGGGGCGATTGCGGGCCATTTGACTCTTGAGCCTTTCCCCTATCCCGGCCTTAGGGCCATCGTAAAATACTATATTTCAAATCAAACATCGTAACTCCACGGGGTTAGAGAGCCTGGGAGAGCGGAGCCAAGTGCACAGAGTCTCACTTTATAGCTTTTTATCTGTGATCGGATTCCCAGGAATAGGCTTGATAGGACAGTGATGATACACCGGCTATATCACCTGACTTCCAGCATGAGCAATGTCGCATCCTATAAACATATCTCACCTTCTCAGTAACACAACCTTTGCTATTTTCCTCTAGTAATACACTAAGGGCAACGCAGCTCATGCCAACGAGATTGGCACACATTGGGTGTATGAATAATTCAATAAGATGAGGACAGGCCGCTAATCAGTTCGATTCGCGACCCCGAAATGAATATCCCTCGGGTAGGTACCCGAAACTCTGTTCAGTTATTATCCGGGCTTGCTGGCGTCCCTATTGTTTCACAGACTGCGGGCAATTCGAGTCATCAGACCATATTTTCCGCCCTTCTTAACTGGCGAAGCAAACGCAACATCGACCAAATCTTGTCTATAAATTTCCCACCTGGTCTCGTTTATCTCGGTGATAATTTCTAGACATATCTCCAACTCGACCCGACACTTCTGACCTGACAACTCTCAGCATATACTACGGTTTGTACACCGCTAAGACCGCAAGCAATTCAACATGCGTATCTTTCTACTATTCCTATCTATTATATCTGCTGCCTCTTGTCAGGCTACAATTTGCCCAGGCCCAGGATCTGTAGGTCCTTATAACTTCCTATCCTCTCCTAGTTTACATATCTAACTCCCTGGAAATCTGAAGATTAGCAGATTCAAGGGGAAGGGTTTTATTGGATTCCCCTGTGTATGCCCCGAGGGTGTAAGTCTATCCCCCCCGCTAGGTACGGTGGATGTACATCTACCGAAGTTAATGAGTAAGAGGAGGAGTTTTATGATAAGGTTTGTTGGATCTCGGCATGGATAAGTCTTGCGATATGGAATCACCTATTTACTGAAATCAAACCCAGGGCGGGAGTGTTGTTGGGCATGTTTGTGTGGATTTTATTTTGGAAGCGCATCGAGGTGTCCAAGACCGCCTTGGGCGCTCTGCTGAGGTTGCAGATCTATAGTATAGATATTGAAAAGGCGAATGCTGGCGCTGGTATTAGGCAGGGTATGTTGGCCTCCGAATTGATCGGCATATTACTTGAGTGTAGCTCGTGTTTCGAAATGGTCCTTGCTGTTAGAAATTTCTCCGTCCTACGTGCTCCATAGTTCCTTCAACAACTCGTATGCTCCATGTTATTGAGTGCATCCCCCACTACAATATCTAAAAGGACTAAAGGCGTTACGGAGGTGATCGTGGCGCCTACTAGCAGCCTGCTGGATGTAATTTATCATTAATTGTCAAACTTTGCACCCTTTTGAAAACTAAGGCCTTGCGAGGACGTTCGCCACACAAGCTACATGGAAGTAATATGCCCATAGTCTGAGTATATCGCCTCATTTAAATTTCTGTATATCTCGTTACTTCACCATAATCCCAACTAGATTTAATGGGGCTCACAGGCCCTGGCCAATAACATGAATACCCAACATCTGCACTGAGCTCCTGAACAATCTCCTATCTCGACAAATCCCTGAAGCGGCCATTTGATACCCCAATTAATTCGTACGCGGTTTGATCGGCATGCAGACATTCCCGAGACTCCTCTGGTCCTGATGACACTGTTATCAAATGGTTCCGCCATAGTCACATGGATATAGCAACTCACATGATCATAAAAGGTTCCTCCTCAATATATGCAGTAATGTGAGTCAACCGGAGTGAAATATTACATTTAATATAGATATTTAGCTGCCAATATATTAAATATTAACCCTTTAATTTAATAACTTATCAATCAGCCTTGTACGGATCCATTCCATTATTTCAATTGTCATCCTACCCCAAAAAGTACACATTTTGGCCGGGGGTTGATGAAATACGGGGTCCCAATCTAAATTAGGCTGGTGATTCGTGAGGTCTTTCCTCGATACGTCAAGACCCTTGACCCGGTCCTCAACGGTAGTCGATTGACTCGCTTGGGGAAATACGACATGAAACATTGTGGCGCACACAATAAGGGCTCGTCAACGCCCAGACACGGATTGCTCACCGTTTTCCAATTCGAGGCAGCGGAGAACGGACAAACCAGGAAGCAAGAACCAGCGCTTCTTTCTATAAATTGATGTCCATCCCTTCGTCGGCCATGAATATTTTCAAATATATCCCAGCACCTTGCCTTTTTTTTTACGGGGATCATCCGCAACATAATCGGAATCTTGAAACCTCTTAACATGCGCGCCTCGCTGTTCTTCCTGCCTGCTGCATTTGCCGTGTCTGCACTAGCTTCAACATGTAGTAGAGGCATTGGAGCTATGAGCTTCATTATACTCCCATTCTCCCAAAGATCAAATTTCTAAAAGTTCCCTAATTCCAAGGTCTCGTCGTATAGGGATGCGAATGGTGAATCCCACACAGTGTGTGATTGTCCTGGAGGTGTTAGTCAATCCATTCGGTCAACATGAATAGCCGTATACTAAAATGCATATACAGACTGTTGCAACTGGTGCTTATGACGCAGTAAGTTAGAGATTAGTTTCAGGTTACCCGCATGCTCAGCAATCCTTCAATTACTGACAAACCAACAAGACTGGCGTTGCTGTCGTGGAGATTTGTGTGATCAGCTAACCAGCTGAATCAAGACCTGAGACAGTCCACGGGCTGAGTCACTCAGTTGGCAGCCAGAAGCGACTGTTCAAATAAATAACAACTGTTGATAGGCTGAACTTGGAGTATGGACATACCACACTATGGTTATTCATTCTCATGCACGGAGTAGCTGACCCCAAAAGTGGGCTATTTATAGGAAGGCTATTAGACAAATCATAGTCAATGAAACATGCATTCACCAGGAGCCTAAGTCACTGCGTAAAGCAATATATCAAAATATTTAAGATGGTTGTTTATTAGGACAAGAAAAGTGTATTGTTAAACACCATGGGTGACCTAAAGTGCATATAAGAATGCTCTCTGATAGTGGTAAATTATTTCTAGAGGGGCTATTAATATGCCCCTAGAGGCTAGAGATGCGGGTTGTTCCATCACACAACGCTGCATAAAAATAGATACAAAAAATGTGTTAGCCTCTCAATTTGAATGAATGATATTCCTTTGTCTAAGCTTGACAATATATACAATGCGATATTCCCAGCCTCAATACAACAAGCAAACTGTGTGTTTTACCTATACAAGAATGAAAGTGCAACGACGGTCATCGACCTTCGTTAGATGAGCTTTGGTTCGATTTACCAGTATCTGGAGAAGGATGTTAGTCTAAATCTCCTCAATCAAAAGAAAGTCTCAGAAACATACCTCATCACCTCAGGGCAGATGGAGATACCATCATATTCTTCCCAGATATCCTGGTACCTAACAGGAGTACCAGTTCGGGCGGCATTAATCATGGTCGTCGAATCAATAAAGATACCAACGTGCGTAATAGAGCCCGCACAATCCCCACCAGAAGCCCAGAAAAGAAGATCACCCTCCTGCGCCTCCTCACGGGGGTACCTTGTGCCCAAGTCCGAATTATACTGGTCCTGCGCAACACGGGGAATCTCCACGTCCAACGCCTGGCAGAGAGCATACTGGGTAAGGCCAGAGCAGTCGAATCCACCATCACTCTGCCCATCACAGCCACCACCTCCATATACGTAGTCAACGCCCAGCTGGGTCTCAGCAGCGTCGACGATCTCCGCACCAGAGCCGGAGCTGGTGCTGTTGTTGTCGCTGTCGCTGCTGCTGCCCTCGCATTTGTCTGTCACGTAGCCGCCATCCGCGCCGGTGTCGACGTAGTAATCGGTTACGTAGCAGCCGCTGCCGGTCTTATCCCAGATGGTGTTGCCTTCGATGTCTTCGCCCTCGGTCTGGCACTCGATCCTGATTGTAGTGTGCTCAGACAATGTCTTCACGGAGTCGTAGCTGGTTCCGGGTCCTGAACGACAGTTGACGTCGTCTGCGGTGATTGTGTACCAGGCGCTGGCGACCTGGATGGTAGCGGCGGCAGAAACGGTGAGAAGTGATCGGTACAACATGGTTTATGTATCGAAATACTTGGGCTTTTTTTTTGTTGGGGGCGAGAAACAGGGAAAAGAAGATGATGATATGCCTGAATCAGTGACTTTTCAAGTAGGAAAAGAACGTGCAGATCAAAAAGATTTATACTCTTCGCTTGCTCCCCCCTTTTCCCCGATGCTGATTTCGGATGATTACTCGGGGTCCAGTCAACGTTTCGCCTCGGGTGGGAGGTTGCATTTTCCTCGTATCGTCTGGCCTGCTCCGATCATCAATCCTCGTATTCTCGCAGAAACCCTGTGGAAGGGTCAACAACTCGTATTTTGCCGCCAATTTTAGAACGATCGGCCTGGCCAAGGATCCAGCACGGTTAGCGAGTGCAGATCATCTCGGGAATGGCTGCAGAACCAGGCACGCCTGCCCTCTTTGATCTTGGTTGATATCCCTCGTTTTCCCTCCTCAGCCTTGCAACTGCAAAAGACTGTGAAAGTGTCAGGGTTTCCCCTCCGAATCTCCGGTTGGAGTGAGATTGTCGCAGGGTCTGTCAACAAACGAAAACCCCCAGATCATCGGTTCTCGTGTTGGATCCATCAGCCTAGGTAAAAATAGGCTGCCAACAGCGAACGAGGTCGTCTCATCCCCGCAAAGGTCTCATCTCGATCAGGAATCCGCCAAGAGGAAGAGGTTCCATTTGTGAGCCCCATCCAGGCATATTCCGCTGGAAGCGGCCCCCAGAGATGTAATTTTTCATGTTTCTTAATGAACTTTCGGCTGAGAGAGCTACTTAATGGTGATTGGACAGGGAGGTTCAGGGTCTGTCCCTTAAATATAACAACGCGAAACACGGACAATGAACCATTGGATAGGGGTTATTTTGATTCCAAATATAGAAAAGAGGTTTGAGAATATTCTATCCGATTGTGATAGTCATTGAGCTACTTCGAAGCTCCTCCTCAAGTGAATGGTTGTGTTTGCGCGAGAATTTTAAGCAAGACATGACCCGCGCTAACCCGCTAGTTAACCCGATTTGATTATAAAGCATGAAATTTTTGAAGCCAAATTTAAGGCAAGATAAAAAAGAAAAATTAGCTTGTCTTGCCTCGCGCTCTCTTCCTTCTTTTTGATAGATTAGGAAGTCGCACTCGGGATGGAGCGCTCATCAGAGGGAGGAATCACCGCCAGGATAGCAGCGCATGAGTACCGAGTCCCCACGGCAGCCTGGTTTCCGTACGAAACCTGGCTAAATGCCATTTCCTCGTGCTTGGGCTCGTTGATCCACACGATTCCTGGAAGATACCAGGCCGGCCAAGACCGCTGACTGACTTCGTCCAGGTGCATGTCTTCGCCGTAGTCGGTAGTGGAATATCCTTCGAGCTTCGCTCCCACACGGGCCGCCTCGACCCCATAGACCCTGTGAATGGGTACATTTTCCCCGCGCGCCTCTTCTGTATGGTGGCGCATCCCCGTCAGCCTGCGAGACATCAATAACAGTTTCCAGTACCGATCGATGTCCGTCTCCAATGTGGCTTTGTCTGGGAGCATCTCGATGAAGGGGATCTCGTCGACTGCTTTGTCACCCTTCATGTACTCCTGCCAAAGTTTGGAGTCATAGTATTCCCAGCAGCTGAAGTACTGGTGGCCGCTCCCGTGAACAATGCCTCTTATCCCCAGCTCGGGGTTTTCCGATCCGTACTCGCCACAGAACTCGAGAATGGGACGAACGTCCACTTTGATGCCCAAAGATTGAAAGACGGTGTATAGCACTAGATCGGCCCCCTTAAGCCCCCGGGGAAGTTGCATTTTGGCTATTTCCGAGGTGTGGGGGTAGGCGTGGGAGCAGTAGACGCCAAGGACACCTCCTATACGTAGTGAGAATTCGTAAACCTCTGGATTATATTCGGATAGGCAATATTCTTACCTTGTCTCATGAATCCGGGGTCCGACATGAGACCTTTTAGGAATCCATGGAGCGGTAGGGACTGAGGGAGGACATTCCCATGGCGTGGGTGGGTCGATCCAGTGGGTTCACTCACATACAAATTGTAGGTCAAGGTTATTCGGTGGCCGTCGGTGACGGTCTGGATCTCATGTTCGCAGTCACTGTAAAAGGCCGCCCACTGGATTGTTGACTCACTTTGAGGACCCCAGTCGAATTCCAAGAGCTGCTTGTTGTGCTGAACAGTGAGCATTCCTCCCGTGAACCGCGATGGCAGGCACACCACCAGAGACCCAATCTGGTTTTCTGAGCGCGGAGTGTCAACGTGTTTACGAAATAAACCGGAAGGACCGGAGTAAACCTATGCAAAGGACGAATTCTGTTAGTTCTCGTCGCTTGAAGCGAATAAATGGGATAGAGCTGTTGATCATACATTCAACTTGTACAGTTCCGCGGTGAGCTTCCGGAATCCTAGCTTATTCTGCATTTCGGTACTGATACTGGGAAGCAGGATCTTCTCAATGTCCTCGATAATGCCAAAGTCGGCCGGATGGAAGCTGGTGGCAAAGCGCGAGGGGTCCATTTTGCCTGCCTTCCGGTATGTAGGGTCCAAGATATCCCGTTCTCCTCTCCCAAACGTTGCCTGATCACAATGTTGGACCAGTCGCTCAAGGAAGCGGTGATTCCAACCCGCAGAAAATGGCAAGGTCACCTGGTAACCTATTGGGGGCTCCTCCACCGACCAGAAAACATTAACTGGAGGGGAGGACCTCTGGGGAAGAGCGTCACTCGTGGTGCCGTCAATCGGGATAATACCTCCACAGGCAAACGATGCCGACTCAGTTTCGCCCTCGATAAATTGTTTCAGCCGGCGACATGCCTCGACTGCCTCCAGAGGTGTTCCCAAGGGGTACGGTTTGTCATTTCTGATCCGTTGTTGATATTCTTGCTCACTCAGGGTCTTCAGCAGAGTATTCTGGAATGAATCTGAGGGTTCGTCCCCGGTCGCGAACGCGTTTTTTACTCTAGGTCTCCAGCGACGCTGGATTGCGTCTTTCAACTTCTCGTTTTGCATGATATCGGAGCTATCATCGTCACCTAGATATCCAGGAAGAATCTGATTCAAATTTTCCCGCAGCTGTCTGGCGATCCTTTGATAAGCCTGAGCATCATCACCCTCAAACGTGGCTGGGTCAGGGAGCGAATCACGGTGCCACCAGTAATCGTATCTCGGAGCCCGGATGTTGGCAAGACCATTCAAAAACACATCGACGCAGGCATCTACTTTGCAGTCCTTGAGTTAGTTTACAAAAATGTCAGTAGGGATCGATAAACGGATTTAGGTAAAGTGCTATCGCGCGGTGGGGGGGTTGTTTACCTGAACCAGTTTCTCAGTCACCATGTTCTCCAGCTGAATACCATTGTATTTAAGGTTTCGGAGACGGTATTGACGTTGTCCAACATCCCCGTCACTTTCACTTAAATTGGGAAGAGTAGCCATTGTTATGATATTCTTCAAGGTGGGTATAGAGGCAATGAGGAGATAGGTCCCCAGTGGCGGTAAGTATGGCTATCGCGGTGGGATAACGATGGGGGTGGGGAGGCGAAGAGCTGTGCGACAGAAAGGGGGGGAGGCGAGTAGATAAAGGATGCAGAGAGCAAGAAAAGTACAGGGAATCGCGAAATAACAGTGTCATGAAGTCCACCGAGGACAAGGAAGAGAGGGAATGTGGAGGAATGGAAGACTAAATGCGATACTGTTAGGCGGATGAGGACGATATTATATTCATTTCACACGTCACTGTTGCAACGTGCCCGGAACTAGATTCAGGTCTGTATCTGCTGCCTGAGGAAGGGGCGATGTTGCCTAGAGGCCGCATATGCAGGGCAGTTGCACAAACATCCCGCATAAACCATTTCAGATTCATGCCCAACATGACAGTAAGAAATATCTTGACTAAGTACATATAAACAACTGAACCAGTATATTGTACCTCTATAAGGCTACTAGTAATAACCGGTGTAATACAAAATTTATATTCCTGCCAACCCAAGCGAAACGCTGCTCCTTTAGCATCCAGAACATACACGAGCTGGAGATGTTCGCCGCGAGATGCTTCTTTTATCGGAGCCGATTGGTGAAAGATTCCCTCGCCCCATATCTTGGCAACTTTTTCATAAATATTAGCGTGCTTCGAATTGTCAAATCGGATATGAAGCGAATAGTACTATTATAAGCTCCTCTGCCCAATCGCACTAGCGACCTAAAAAAAAATACATCCACAATGCCACTGATGCAAGCTGCAAGGATGCGAGCTCCAGGCCATTCCATTCTCCGCACCGCTCAAATATTTGGTTCGGGATGCGGAGATTTGTAACATGCACGTTGACTAACTTTCGGGTGGCGTTACAAATGGCAGGCAATCAACTCCAACCAATAGATGAAGACATTGCCGCTTTGACGTCAGGGATACCTTGCACCTTGAGCTGTGGTGAGGTATTGTGTGGGAGATTGATATGACCAGTTAGATTAGCTTTACCCAGTTCCCAACCGGGAGGAGAGCATCTGATGGCCTGATGATCATTCCATGGGCGAGGGATACGAAATGCTGACATTATAAATAGCATAGGCCCCTTAGACGCCCCTGGGGGGAATATTGTCGACAGAACATATTTCCTTCGACCAAATATTCATCCATACAACCTCTTCATTTTATCCGAAATGGCCACCCAAAAGACCGTTGTCGTAATCGGAGCCACTGGCAATCAGGGTGGCTCAGTAATCGATGCCCTCCGAGAGAGCGGCCAGTATCACCTACGCGGTATTTCGCGCAATCCAGCCTCCGAAAAGGCCAAAGCACTAAACTCTCAAGGAGTTGAGGTCGTCCAAGGTAACTTAGATGACAAGCATAGCCTAATCAAGGCATTCAGGGTGAGCATTCCGGCTAATGATCAAGCAAGCCGCCTTCGATCCCCTATTAACCTCACAACCCAAACAGGGCGCATATGCCATCTACGCCGTAACCGACTTCTTCGAGCCGTTTAGTAAACACGGCCCCAAGGAAGCAGGAAGACTCGAAATCATCCAGGCAAGGAATATCGCCAACGCAGCAGCAGAAACCACCGGTCTTTCCCACTACATCTGGTCCACTCTTCCTTCCTCAGGAAAGGTATCGGCGAACAAATACCACACACCCCATTTCGAATCCAAGGCTTTCGTGGATGAATATATCATGGCGGACCTCCCCGATCTCGCTTCCATCACCACCTTTCTCTGGAACGGGTACTACGGGGGAAACATAGCGAACCCCCCCTTCACCCCGAATCTAATCAAGTCAAGCGGTAAATACGGATGGATCCAGCCAGTGGCAGGGTCGACCCCTATCACAACCATTGGCGATGAGCGCAAGAATATTGGTGTTTTTGTCGAGGCGATTCTTCGTCAACCGCAGCTGACCCGCGGGGAGTATGTGTTTGCTGAGGTCGAGACTCTGACCAACCAGGAGCTGTTGGAGCGATGGGTAAAAGTGAGTGGAAAGCCTGCGGTGTATATACCCACCAGTTTGAAGGCATATGATACGCTTTTCCCCAACTGGGGCGTGGAGATGGGTGTCATGTTGCAATTCTGGGAGGAGGTTAGGGAGAAATCATGGACCAAACCAGGGGTTACGGTACTGCGTAAGGAGGATCTTGGAATTGATCCTGCCAAATTGAGGGGATTGGATGATGCGTTTGCTAAGATGGACTGGAGCGATGTTTGAACTTTGAAGGCAGCTTTATGAACGCGACGAGGTGATTGTGAATGCAGAGGCTTCCAATAGCCGACATAGCCTAGTGAAGGAGATACTGGTTCTGCTGGGAGCGAGTTCTTACTTATTTTATTTAGTAAACTGATTCGATGCCATTTTGTTGATATGTCATTAATTCCAGCATCGGTGAACTGAAATTTTGTAGCCAAATCCGGAATGTCACGCGGCGGCTGGTAAATCCGAACTCGACTCAGGTCGCGTCCTGCTTCACCTCTCGCATCAACTTCCGGGTCTCACAAACAGACAGACAGCACTTTCTTCATCAAAATGCCATCCTTAATGCGACTAGGCCAATACATTCGTGGCCTGAACGGAACATATAAAATTGCCAAGGAAATACAGGAGACCGTTTGGCTTGCAGCATGAGAACCCTGCATCGAATAATAATGGTCAGTCTTGGAGCAGGAACGCAAGCCACCAACCCGTAATTGTGAAAAGTGTCCATCATTTTCGCCTCCAGAATGAGCGTGATGTACTGAAGCCCACCTCCGAATTGGCTGGAGCACACATACAGATATATGGTCCTTCGGTGCATTGGTATGTTCTCCTCAATCCGCATCTCCGGCACAGTTAACCCCTCCCCAGCTCATAACATTGATCTATGGAAAAAACTTCTTTATTCTCAAGCCAGACGTTCCAGCAGATCATGAAGATTACGAATTCAAGATTCTGCAAAGGCAATGTCAATTTTTTGGGCCATTCCCTCTTATGTATCAGGAGATATGCCCAGAGGAGGTATTGAACGCCCTGGTATACATTATGCACAAGATTCCACCCAAAAAGAAGAAGCTTTTCACTCAAATTTCAGAAAAGTACCCAAAGAAAACAAAGACTTCATTCTAAAAATCATGAAACTTGATACAAGGGACAGACCTTCGGCAGCAGAACTTATGCGGGACAAATGGTTTGATACTGTGCAAGGCTAAAGGGGACATGGACCGCGTTGGATACACTCCCCATTCGCCACGAACGCTTTCGTTTCTTTATGACCCAAAATTTATAAATATTGTTAATGTATCAAAAGGTGGTTCATACCCTCCTCTCCTTCAGCAGGATCGCGGCAAAAAGAGCTACAACCGAGAACAAGATTGAAAGGGCTTCCGACCTGTTAGTAACAGACTACACCGTACCCAAAGCAGGACTCACCATGGCTATATTCAATTCCCTCAACATAAGCATCAATCAGGACCTTGGATATTTTGCTCGGGCTCTGGTGAACAAAGCCGATATTCTCGCTTGCCTTGCGCAAAGTCTACCCACAGTTAGCTACTGCGAAAACTGGGTGTGCCGTGATCTATCTCACCTCCGTAATTTCCCAGCTATCCATTCCCAATTTCGCTAATTCCAGGTACAGGACTCGTTTCAGGGTAGCCTGCAGAAGAGCGGTCGAGCATGCCATCCCGACGATCGCACCGACAGGGAAACATAGGAACAGCGCTGCGGTCGCCGTAGCTTTGTCTTCTGGGACGATGGACGCCTGAACTGCGATGAACACGGCGCTTTGGGCCATTCCGGTTCCGAATCCTCTAGATAGTGAGAGTATCGTCAGATCTAAGTTTCAAGAGAGGTTCAGTGTTCTTACCCGGGGAAGACGTAGAGGGACTCAGCCCAACCAACGTGGCCATGCCATCGGAGCACAAGCATTCCGTAACAAAGAATGGCAGATAGTGCAGCAAGGATTACAAGTGGCTTAGGGCGACCAAATCTAACTCATGATTAGTTTTATAAGTGGCTTTGCGGTCGAAGTGAAGACAAACCGTTTGATCAGAATTCCGGATAGAATCCCACCTACCGTATTCCCGATCACAGCTGGGAAAAGGTGCGCGCCAGCTACCGTACTTGAAGCATTGTCTGTGACCTGAAAGTACATAGGCACGCTGAACATCATCTGAAGGTAACTGTCAGCGGAAATTTAGGGATATGGAAGCGAACTACCAACTCCAAGTTGAGCCGCTGCCTGGCAAGTCATCACGACAAATGAAAGACTAATATTTCGCTCACGAAGTAATCTCAGAGGAAAGATCGGTTCAACCGCCCAGCGAGATTCCACAAGAAGGAAGAACAGCATAAATAGTACGCCAAGTCCAAGCAATGTAGGGATAAGAGGGTGCGTCCAGGCGACTTTCTGTCCGCCAATCTCGAGCGGCATTAGCAAGGCCAGCATCGCGCAGCCCAGCAACAGGGCTCCCAGGCCATCAATCCGTTTCAATCGTTTAGACCATCCAGGCTGGTCCTTGGATACGTTCACACTGCTCTGCGTATCCGGTAGCAAACGCCAGCATAATATCGTGGCCGCGAGAAAAATTGGCGCTTGTCCGAGGAACGACCTGTCCGATTGTAAGAAAGGAAATAGATTCTGCGGTCCGGAAAACACACCATCTCCATCCGATTGTATCTGACAGCCAGCCTCCGAGGGGGCCTCCAATACTACGTCCGACCGTTGCGAAGACGTTCATGTAGCTCTGCCATGATGCGACATCGCGGAGGGGGGCGAGATCTGCCACTCGTTAATACCTGTCCAGGGGGTGGAACTTGCGATGCGCTTGCCGGCTATGATAACGGTGGCCAACACCGTCATGCCCGCCCCT
Source organism: Aspergillus diversus (assembly GCA_027569885.1). Lineage (NCBI taxonomy): Eukaryota > Fungi > Ascomycota > Eurotiomycetes > Eurotiales > Aspergillaceae > Aspergillus > Aspergillus diversus. The sequence continues at coordinate 405,823 of JAPDKZ010000022.1, forward strand.
CCAGACCCTGATATAACCCTCCCAAGGATAACCTGCCACATGGACCGGCCGATTCCACTATGCCTTATGTCAGACACACTGAGTACCATTCGAGCGCTGGTATTAACTCACACCAATCCACTAGAGCCCCGTTAGTAAAGCGCAACAAAAAGGAGAGGGATAAGGCTGAAAATTTACCATCCTATCGCGAACAGCCCATAACTAACAACCAATATCGTCTTTCGACCAAATATGTCGCTGAGTTTCCCATACTATATAGCAAAGGTGTTAACCGCGCCTCTCTTCGATCCATAGGTCAGCATACCAGGGCTTGTGTCGTGGCCCCCGCGAGCATAAAGCCAATAAACAGCCAACTGGAGTCGCTCATGACATTGAATTCGGATGCGATCACCGGATGGGTCGCGAGTACAAGAGAACCATCCGCATTCGACGTAAAGACCCCTAAACCTAGGTAAGACAAGCGGCAAAACAACATGCGCGGGATACTATATACCGACGAGCAGCGCAACCACGATTTTCGCGATAAAGGAGTTACTGTACGTTCGTTCATTGCCTTTTGGTGTTTTTGGGCGTACTCCCTGTTCGGGATCTTCGGCTATCGCGCCATAATCGGTATTCTCAGCGTCGGAGGGACCCTTGGCTGGGAGAAGACGTGACGACTCATCCGCTGGCTCGTCGGGTTGACTGCTTGACGAAGACATTTTCGTGGGTATGAAAACGGAGATCCAATTGCCAGTACCTGAAAATATTCAGGGGGATGGTGAAGCCACAACATCCCCTGGAGAAGGGACTTGGGGCGAAGACCCTTCACGTTGACTCATAGTGTGGTCGCGATTGACAGCGGAAAGCACATCATCGGAGAATTCACCCGCTATTATGTGACTGCAGGGCGGAGTAATTTGGGCTAGGCATGTCCACCCTGAAGCTCGACGAGCCCTATCGCGGGTCCGCTATAGGGCAGAAATAAGGCGTCATCCCATGAGCAAAAGACAACATCCAACTTCGAACCACTAACTCTACTCGGACACTAGAACGCTCAATGAGCTTGATCATGTATCGAGTGAGCAAGGAAGTTCAATTAGACACTTCGGGTCGATATAATATCAGAAAGCCTGATAAACAAGCTTTCTGCGCTCCTCTCGCCTCATCCGTGCTTTTTTACGACTGACATATGCGGTTTCCCTAACATTCAGTATGAAAGGCCCACTAACATATTTATTTGCCGAGTCAGTCCCTCAAAGGACATATATGATGATCGATTGATTAGTTAGTTGTTTATTTTTTTTATTTTTTAACGTTCGGGGGGAGCTCTAGGACCCATGCTAGAACCAAACTACATAGATAACCCAAATCCAAGCCAAGCTTTCCTTCCTACCAAACGTCTCATGGGGTGCTAGCACAGGCGAAGCAAAGGAATCACGTCTAGGGTAATCTTCTAATAGCAGCTCGTTGGTACAGGCAATGTTATTGTCCCCGGCCCGTAGGATATAGTAAAGTGTAGTGACTACCTAGAGCTTTTTAGGCCATAATATGTCAAAGCCGGGCTAGACCTGATGGCAGTGTAAAACACCTTCTTATGCATCCTCTTAAGGATCTCTTTTCTAAATACTTATCCAAGGCATTTGGGAAGGTGCTGAGGGACGTACTTATAGAGGTTCTTATGGGGGGCATGCTTACAAGCAAGGATACTTAAATAGAGAGGGAACTTACGGGGGCATTAGGGAGGCGCTTAGGGAGGTGCTTAGAGAGATGGACCCCCCAAAGCCCGGCAAATTTTTGTTTTGCTGGACTGGCCGCTATGGCCCGTTCCGGCTAGCGCCAGGGCGAAAAAAAAAAAAAAAAAAAAAAAAAACAACTTCTTGCTCTACAACTTCAATTTATCACCAGCGCTCCAAAAACAAAAAAAAAGAAAAAAAGAAAAAGAAACCGTTTCCGATGCGGGGAATCGAACCCCGAGCTGCTGTGTGAGAGACAGCGATGTTGACCATTACACCACATCGGATAAGGAAAAGTGCATCATCCGTGAATCGAACACGGGCCTCATCGATGGCAACGATGAATTCTACCACTAGACCAATGATGCTGATCTTGTGGCAGAAACACCAAAAATGGCTACATCAGTCTACGGGCCCCTCCAGTAGCGAAGAACAAGGGATCACATACCCATGGGAACACATTTGCCCACCCATGGTCTCATAGGTATGGCACAGGTCAGCACTACTGAATCATAATCATTTGTTATGTTTTCAAAATTCTTTGCCCTAGTCCGGCGGTATATCTTACGTTGATCTTGAGCTATTTCTGTTTAGAGCCTGCTTACCTCTCCTAGATATATATAATCGTTGACCTCATTACCAATATAGAAGGATAGATTTCTGAGAAGTGGCAAATTACTGAATTGATCTGCTTAATCCAAATCATTATTGGCCAACTCTGACGGTCTCTATCGTGTATGTCCGGGTCCAGGCTCTCAAGGTGAAAGGCAGCTTTTGAGGCGAATTTATAAAGTGTAAGATCCCACGAGTACATTCGGCTCCTGTTACACAGTCAGTCGCAGCGTAACACAAATCACAATAAGAAATTATAGTATTAACCCCTATACAGAGCTGCCATTCCACGCTTGGCTAATATTGGGATAATATCCTGATAATCATGCCCTAGATGCGGAGTTGATTTCCTCCATGGCAGCATCTTCGGGGACCGAGGAGCCACTATCCCATAAATTGGATGAGAGTTCAGCTCAAAAAGAAGGCGTAACTACGCCTAACGATCATAATGTCTATATATCGAGGAACGCACACTGTCGGTTGTGAATTCGATTTTTGAGGTCCTGGTTTCCAGGTTTGGTCAGGAGGAGGGTGAAATGATAGGCTATGTTCGCATTGATGGCCTTATCACGGATGAGCGCCCGTTTATCGTGATGGAGATTGAGGCTATAGAGCCGCAGTTGTGGTTGGACCATAAGGGGTTGGATGAGATGGTGTCTCTGATGCTGGGGACAAAGTCCAAGGCAACCAGGATGTGCAATATCTTATAGTGTATCATACTTAGTACCCACTATCTTGTAGTCATTAATCATAATCTCCCCTGTTGTTCTCGTGCCTCATTTGTTTATAGTAGCCTGTCACTTCCATCACCAGCCCTATTACCAAAGTATGCCGTCACTACTCTTGGTGCTTTGTAGTACCCGTAGAATGGCTCACATCACGATACAAGCAAGTGCGGCAGGAATCACTATAAGACAATTATCAGTGCCATGCTCCTTCCTAGTTTCAAATAATTTAGGGGAAACTTACTCGCAGCAAAAACAGCAGGAACGGTAGCAATCAGAAGGTCTTCCTCCAAGGCCCGCTCCTTGGCCACTGCTACAACCGCCTGTTTTTCCTCGACCTGGGCTTGCTTCTGGTCTACTGCTTCGTCGTAGGACGGTGGCGAGTCCTCCTCACACCGGTTGTAGTTGGCATACTCTCGCTTTTTCTTCTCCCTTCTCAATTGACGGACTTGATCCTCCAGCTCTGCTAGCTGAGCTTCATGGGCCGCTAGTTCAGCTTTTGACCGGGCATGAGCTTGGTCGAGCCGTCGCATCTTCAGTCAATCATGCATGTCAGCACTATCCCAGACAATAGGATAGTGATGTGGAAACGTACCACGAGCTCCTGTTCCCTCTGCGCAATCTCCCGTGCACGCATCGCCATATTCTCCCTCGTTTTCTCTATCGCCCTTACCGTCCTCTCATTCTCCTTTTTCATCTGCTTCAGCGTCTCCACATTCTCCTTATCCGATTCCTTAATCGCAAGCTTCAGCGCCGCAATCTCCTCCTTAGCCTCTGTGAACTTGCGAGCTGCAGCATCCATGACAGCCCATCCCGCCGTCGTCTCATCCAATTTCTTATTCTCGTCCACCAACTCACGCTGGAGCGCAAGAGGAGTCACTGGTCCTCCACGCTGGTCGTTAATTTTGATCAAATGCCTGACAACCCGACAAGCGGACGCCGCACCGTCATCATGTCGAAACATGCTCGCACCACCAGAGAGAAGAGGTCCAAAGAATGCATCCTGCGTTTGGAGGAGCCTCTCCCGATCCCTCAACTTTGATTCGGACTCCCTCGTCGTACTCCAGTGAGTCGTTGCCAAAGCGACCTGAGGGAAGTATTCCGGCCCACATAGCGCCTTCATTAACTCGATGTTGCGACGAGCGGACCCGCTGACCCTGTTCTCGGTTATCCGATGTAGGAAAATGACCCCGTGTATGCGGATGTTTTGCGAGTATGAAGCACTCAGGTAAGCAGCGATGCTTTGCAAAATAGCGAAATCAGGGCGGTCGGCGAAGTTGCTGTCGTCGAACCTAGACATGTAGAGAATCCTGTGAGCGACCTAGCTATGCCATGGGTGCTGGAGATACATACCCCGGGGTATCGATGAGGTACACCGTTCGACCATCCACCTTGCAGTCAAAAATAGCTACCTCCGACGTGCCTTGGAGAAGTTCTAGTGTCAATGTTTTGAACTCCAGAGGCATCAACTAGGCCAACTTACAAGATAACAAGCCGTGCCCGACATCCACATCTTGACCAGTACATTGGGAGATGAGCGTGCTCTTCCCCGCCCCAGTCACTCCCATAACCGCAATAAAAATCGCATCGGATGCAGCGCGCGACGCACCCGCGAACGCCAGGAGGTTCTGCACCTGCTGCTCGAGACGTTGGGACATACTGAATAGTCGACTATAGTTCGAGAATCAAAGAAATATCGTCAAGGAAAAACCTCTTTCGGGTTCAGCGCACTAATTGAATCCGCGCGTACCGTTACTTAAATGTTAATGAGCTTAATTCATGAGTGCTATGACCAGGACCCTCTTCAGACATGGACAAGGTTGCGTTTGCCAAGGGAAGACTGGATCCTCTCCAACAGGACCTAAGCGCCGAAACTCTGGCGCATCCTGCGGGATGACTGCATATTGCACAGCTGAGCGCAGCGTTCGTGGTCGAGTAACATTGCAGCACCCGGAAGGCTGGAATGCAGCCTCGTGGGAAACCCCGCGTCCCCGAAACGGCGACTCGGGCTCCAACGCAAACATCTAAATATAGTAGGCGATAAGGCTGTGGATCTACGAGCTGAACAACCCTTATTTTCTTGTCTTCTCTTCGCGCGGGGATTTTGTCCTGGCCCGGGGACTGAGCCACGGGGCAAGGTAACCTACCGTCAGTGGCAAGGGGGAAGTTGTTAGATAAAAGTACTCACTTTCGCAATCAGAAAGAGCCAAAATCTGGTCTTAACTTCCCAATCAACCTGACCGCGCATACAGAATCAAAGATGAAGTGGCCTTTTCGTAGGAAAAAACACAGCGTGGGCGCTTTCCCCAGCTTTAGTACTCTCAGCCTCAGCCATGCACCTGCAAAACCCGCCGCACCCATTCGACCCCAGGAGTTCCGCGCTGGTCGAAACCCCAGGTGAATTGCTTTCACGGAGAAATAACCTATTTCACCGGATGCTAATGTGATACAGAGCAAATGACAAATTTATCGCTATCATGGGCGTGACAGGCTCAGGGAAAAGCTCCTTCATCCAGTTGTTAACGGGGGCAAAAGTCAAAATCGGCATGGGTCTGGAGGCTTGTATGTCTCCTTCTTTCCGTACAATTGTGAATCAATACTGATCTATTCTCGGCAATTCAACAGGTACATCAAAGATTGACGTGTATCCCCTCGAGCTCAATCCAGAGCAGACGGTGTTCCTAATCGACACGCCTGGGTTCAACGATACGTTCCGAGGCGACGACCAGATTCTCGTGGAAATCACCACGTGGCTATCGAATTCGTACAACAATAAAGTCCATCTCAACGGTGTGATCTACCTGCATGATATCACGCAAGGCAAGATGTACGGGTCTTCACTCCGAACATTAAAGACATTCAAGGAGCTTAGCGGCGAAGACGCCATGAAGAAAGTCATCCTCACCACGACACATTGGGATATCGTGCACCCTGGCTCTCTTGCTCAAACAGAGGATCGGGAGAAGCAACTAACCCAAACGGAGACGTTCTGGGGCTCCATGATCGCTAAGGGAAGTCGGGTCGAGAGACACGATAACACCAAGGCGTCGGCGGAACGGCTCATTCGGCTCATTGTCCCCCAGTCACCGGTTACGCTGGCCGTTCAGTCGCAGATGGTTGACCAACATTTGAAACTGTCCGAGACGACGGCTGGGAAGACACTGGCTATGGATCTGATTAGGAAGATGGATGATAATTACCGGCAGCAGCTGGAGGAGCTCAGACAAAACAAGAAGAAGAGCGATGAGGCGCGGAGGAGGCATGAACGGGAGCTTGTGGAGATGCGGAAGAAGCTGGAGATAACTAGTCGAGAGATGACGGAGCGGATGAACCGGGAGCTCGAGGCTAGGGAGGAGCGATACCGTAAACAGGTTGAGGAACAGGCTCAGCGGGAGGAGGAGGCTAGGCGTGAGCAGAAGGAGGAATATGATCGGAAAGCAGAGGCTCTGCGTCGGGACATTGAGCAGTTACGGGCGCAAGAGTGGGAAGATGAGGAGGAGGAGGATTATGACGACGACGGTGGTGAAGACGGCGAATATGATGGCGAGTATGATGGTGAGTATCACAATGGCGAGTACTATACTGGCGAGTATGAAGAGGATGATGAAGAAGAAGACGACAATGATGGTGATGATGATGATGATGATGATGATGATTATGATGGCGAGTATTATCAGGGCGAATATGATGAGGAATATGATGGTGAGGACGAGGAGACCTATGATTACAACGCCGATGCCTCAGGCTCAAATTCAGTCGTGCCATACAACGGCCCCAATGCGGTTGCCAACAACAAAAACAGCTGGAGCAACGGTTGGAACAGCAATGGCTACACAAACGGCTCTTCTGGCGGCAGCTACAGTGTCCACGTGAGTAGCAGAGGTATCTTCACCACTGGAAATAGCAGCACGATTCACGTTGGTGGTGGTGGTATGAGCATCAATGGCAATATTGTTGTGAATGGCCGTCGGATTCCCTATAATGGAGGATCGGTTAATATCAACGACGATGGCGTGATGATCAATGGGAGGTGGGTTTAAATAATATAAACTGCGCTGGTTTTGCGATGGGAAACTATATACGCACATATTCATGGCTTGTTGCTCTTCCAATCCCTGAAATCTCGTTCTGGGCTGGGGCTTTTATACCATGTCCCATTCTCTAAGCTTGTTTCTGGATAGACTAGGCGGCAAGTTTGTTTCTCATGCTCCTTTCTTGCTGGCTGTTGAATCCTCCAGATCGTGTCTGTACGAGTCATTTTTTGAACATAGTCGCAGCCTGAGGCAGTAACGAACAAAAACAAACCAGGCTACAAGGCTCCCAGGCTCCAAGATTGAGAGGGCCTCTTTGGGAGCCAATAATATCTATGAAAGCCTGAGGTGTCCAAACTCCTAATTCAGACGAGGGTTCGACCAATCAAACGCATGAGATCTATCCGATCAGAGACAACCTGAATGGGCAATTGTTTTTCGTTTCCGGGTCGAAGCTTTTAATTTTGCGACAGACAGCATTGTAAGTCTAGATAAGCCTTATAAGTTCGACTACTATTATGGAGAAATTACTACCCAAAATATAGCGTAGGTTGAGTATTAGTACTCGGCTAGTAGTTTGCAATCTATAAAAGTCCCTGACTATATATTTCCACCATTCCAAAATGATACTCCCATCAAAACATAACAGGTCTAAGTTTAATTCAACAACTCATAGTAACCATAATAATGCCATGAATACGTAACGGCCATGATTCGCTTATGCAATGTGACTACTGTTGTGCTTTTACCCAAAGATCTTGGGACCCAACAATAGTACTAATGACCATGGTGATACCAACACTCAAGTCACTGGCAGGGGTCCACCCAATAAAGGTTCCCGGAAGAAGTAAATCGCACCCGTCAACGATGACCCGTTTCAAAACTGGGATCTTTGAAGAGACCGTGACCGGGTCGGGAGAAGTTTCGGATTTCTCCTTTGTCGCATTCTCAGGCTGTTTCGGCTTTGCCGTTGGAGTAAAAGACAGCTCTAGACCGGCCCGAAGGAAGGACAAAGCGATCGCATAAACCCAGAATTTGTTCGCTTCGATGAGAAGAGGCGTGTACCAGGAAACTAGCCAGATACCCATGTCATGGAGCTTGAGAGATGTTAGTGTGGTGTGAAGTTTTGAGGGTGATGGAAAGTAGACGGACAATGGTCAAATTCTCTAGGAGTAGATAGATTCCCAGGAAACTGGACTCTGCGATTTCAAGCAGGGAAATGATGGTCCCCCGAGCAGAGAAATCTCCAGCCACCACGTTCTGTGCATTCTCAAAACAACCGATAAAGTCGAGTAGACGGAAGTACCGTCTCCCTATACCTCAGTTAGTCGGCCTGGATTCACCCTCAATGTGGCTGTTTGCTTTGGGATGAATAGACTTACCTAGAGCTAGCTGCGAAACAGCGATAGAGCATTTTGATGCGATCTCGGCGTCCGTGCAGACTTGGGAAGCAACCAGTGCTGAGGCCTGAATCAGACGGAGGGTCTTTTCGAGGCCGATTGTGGAACTGGTGAAATTCACCAGTTGCTTATGTAGGGGTAGTTGTTTCTGAGCCATTGTATAACCTCAAGGTAACTCAAGAATGTCCCGTGCTGTTGGACGTAGATTTGGGCAATTGATGATCTCCCAAAAATGTGCCCAATTCACCGTCTTGTCGGAACAATGCAAGCCCGAGCCCCGAGCATGTTTCTTTTTTTCTTTCCTTTTTTGAGCCTTGCCGCTGGCAATTTTATTGACATGGTCTCCACAAGAAAAGAAGACTAACTAGTAGCTTCACAGCAGGTGGGTATCAAGCCATTGACACTTCGACACTGATAAAGGTTTGATAAAGTGTTGAAGATCCGAGAGACAAATCGACACTCAAGATCCAAAATCAAGACCAATGATACCCAAATCTCACCCATGTTAGATAACAGCCCTCCCGGAAAACTCTATCTTGGTCCTCGTTTCCCGCGGGAAGCATAATTAATATATTTCTGGCACCTTTCGGCCGTGCTTCTTTGATGGAAATTACCCCATTCGGTCACCCATGGTCCTCTCCTCCAACCCACCACGCCGGTTGACAGCTTCAAGCGATATCAAGTTCAGCCGTGTAATTTGAGGTTCGTTTTAGGTTCGCCACCACGACGCCCTCATCCATCGCCCAAAAGTACCAGTGGTCAGGTGCTATTCTTGAACATGGAGGAGGTCTTGTCCTCTCTTCTCCATTCCCGCCTAACCCCATCCGGTAATGATAGCAGGGGGAATACGAGACCCCGCACCGCCTCTCCCGAGGTGAATGGAGCAAAGCTTCGCTGCCCAAGAGTTGACGGGACAAGAAAGACAAGAGTCTTGGAGTGTTGTTTTTCTTTTCTCCTTTGAAGGTTTTAACATCAATCGACTTTCCTGAAGCTTGACTGGCTTTTTCCTTGGTATAGCATGCCAGTAACATCCTCCTGGGTCAAGAATTGGCTGTGGCGGGTGGCTGACGCCCGCTGCTCAGAAAGGATCATGATCCCTGTTGGTGTGTGGGACGGTGCTACATCGGATTCTCAAAGCAGGGCATGGGTCCAATGATAACCTCGGGGCTGCAAAGATACGCCCTTTTCTCCCCCTCATTCTGGCTCTCTGGCTCTTGGGGATGGGATGTAACGGACACGTCGTAATTACCGAGTAACACACTGCGTACTAATATGTAGGCCGAGGAGGAGGACCAGCGATCTGATCAGAATAAGGGGCTATACGAGGTCGCTCTCCTATCTTGCTTCTCGAGGTGTCTGGCCCGGATTAATACGAGATAATCAAGTTGTGGTTCAGTCCGCAAAGTGACGTTGGTGGATTCATTTAACTTGGCTCATATTAAAGCGTAGAAGATCGTTGATTTTAAAATCCATTCTGTCAATGTGGCACGAGGACAAAATTCGCATACTCTGGGCCTCCCTGCATTTGACGTTTGACGGAAAGAACACCGAAATCTCAGCATTTTCCATCGTCCAGGATTTCTTTTCCGTGTAATGGACTGGGCGAGACAGAGAGCAGAAAGAGAATAGAATTTCCAGCAATATCTGAACAGAAGTTGTTCATTGAGTCAAAAGATGGACGACGACGCACCGAAATACAAAACCAGCGCAGTTCCTGAAGCCGACGCAGATGGAAAGAGCAGTGAGGAAGCGCTACCTGCAGAGCTGGTCTCGGCTGGATCGCAGCACCTGCATCGCAAAATTGGAGGCAAAGAAATCCAGCTCTTTGCGGTCGGTGGAGCTATCGGAACTTGTATGCCTCTCCTGTTCGTTGTATTGCCGTGGAAGTGCTAATGTTGCGTTCTAGCGCTCTATGTGCAGATGGGAGCTTCCCTCCCGAAAGGAGGGCCGGCAGGGCTGTTCCTCGGCTTTATCGCGTACGGCACGATTATGCTTGCTGTGAATCAATGCTTTGGTGCGTGGACAACCAATTGAGTATTGAGTTGGGTTTATGTCTAACCTGTGTGACTTGTGTAGCTGAGATGGTCACTTATTTGCCCATTCCGTCACCGTTCGTCCGACTGGCGGGCTTTTGGGTTGATGATGCGCTGAGCTTTGCGATGGGATGGAACTACTTTTTTCTTATGGGTTAGTTGTTATCCGCATTTCTTACTTGTTCTCTACTGACCTGGACTTTAGCTTTTAGTATTCCGTATGAAATTACTGCGATTCATGTGCTTCTCACCTACTGGACGGATAAGGTGCCTGTGGCCGCGGTAGTGGTTGTCTGTCTTGTGATTTACGCGTACGAGCACTCCTTGATTTTGATCGATTACGATGCACTGACTTTGATGCAGTGTGCTCAATGGCCTTACGGTGAAATATTTCGGCATATCGGAGTTCTATATGGCCATATTCAAGATTTTCCTCATGCTCGGCCTCTTCATGTACACCTTCGTTACCATGGTTGGCGGTAATCCCCGCGGCGATGCCTACGGCTTTCGCTACTGGAGAGACCCGGTGCGTTACATCACTTTTATCTTTCTATGCAAAGCTCATGATCTGTATTATAGGGTTCGTTTGTGGAGTATCTCGCCGAAGGGAACACTGGTCGATTTCTCGGAGTCTTGTCCTGTATGATCCAGGGCTCTTTTACGTGAGTCGCATTCCAGCTCCCCAGAGCCTCCTTATCCTGACTCGTTATGTGATTATCTAGTATGGTCGGACCAGAGTATATCTCCATGGCAGCAGGAGAAGCCGAGAATCCCCGCAAACTGATGCACCGCGCCTACTCCTCCTTCGTCTGGCGCCTCATGTTCTTTTTCATCGGAGGCGCCCTCTGCATCGGCATCGTCATCCCTTACAACGACCAGATGCTCGACGACGTCATCAACGGCGAGCGCGCAGGCAGCGGGACCGGAGCCGCGTACGTCCCTCCCCCTCTACCCCTTAACCCTACCCCTGCTAACTAGCATAGTTCTCCCTACGTAATATCTATGGTCGAATTCGGCATCAAAGGCGTCCCCGACCTCGTCAACGCATTGATTATGACCTCCGTCCTCTCCTGCGGCAACAACGTCGTCTTCTCCGCCGCCCGCGTCCTCCACGGCATGGCCCTCGACGGAAAAGCACCCCCCTTCTTCGCCAAATGCACCAAGTACGGCCTCCCCTACTACGCCGTGATCACCGCCCTAGCCTTCTGTCTCCTCTCCCTCCTCCAACTTGGCAACACCTCCTCCACCGTCCTCTCCTGGTTCGTGGGGATCTGCACGGCCTCCTACCTACTCAATTACTTCGGGACAGTGATAACCTACCTGCACTTCTTCTACGCGATGAAGAAACAGGGCATCGACAGAAGCACCCTCCCCTTCCAGGGCAAGTTCCAGCCGTATGCGGCTTGGTATGCGCTTTTTGGGACCGGGATCATGACCCTTGTGTTGGGGTATACGGTCTTCATTAATGGGAATTGGGATACAACGACGTTCTTTACGAATTATACGATGGTAGGGTTCTTTCCCGTGGCATTTGTGTTTTGGAAGGTGGTTAGGCGGACGAAGTATGTGAGGCCTGAGATGGCGGATTTGAAGTTGGGGACGGTCAAGGATGAGATTGATTTGTATGAGACGCTTTATGAGGCGCCGAAGAGGGGGAAGGTGGGGACTTTCTTGAATAAGTGGTTTGAGTGAGCGACTCAATGGGGTTGGTGGTGGTTGTTTTTTAATTCTTGTTGGGTGTAGATATGGCTGTGAGGGGCTATGTAGAAGGGGGATTTATAGGTATTGGATTAGTTTATTGATTCTAGAATTATATTTACTGTGACTTCACCGCGTCGTCTGCATTCAGTATCAAGGTAGCGAAAAACAATGGCTCCCGGACAAACGCTTCAGCCTGAATGAACTCATTTGTCGTATGCGCTCTGTTGAGATTGTGCACGAGGTTGATAGGCGTGAATCTGTAAATGTTCTTGGTCAACCGCCAGAAGAACTTGGTATCGGTATTGGCTGCCATTAGATACGGGGTAACGATGAGCTCCTGGTCCTGTTCGAGCGGCGACAGCGTGCTTCGAATCGTCCCCGACAGGATCTGGAACGACTCTGCGTCAACAGGCGAAACGGGCGCCGGTTCCAGCGCGTCTACGCCGAACAAGGTGATCTTTCGCGGGTTTGACGAGTCGGATCTCGAGTGGAAGCCTTCGAACACCATCCCGTGTTTCTCAGCAATCGGCTGGACCAGTGCCTCGTAATGTGCCTCCACCTGGGCAATAGAGCTCTCAACAGCAAGCCGTATATTGATCATCGTTGACGCGATCTCCGGAATCGCGTTGATCTTGACTCCACCGTTTATCTTCCCAACAGACTGGCTCGTTCGAAAGTAATATCTCATCTCGTCGAACTCCACAGCCAAATTCTGCTGCGCCCGTGCATCCCCCCTCGCCACACGATCAAGCTTCTCTCTCACACCAGACGGAAAGACATTGTCCTTAGCATGCACAGCCGCACACTCCAAAAACCCAAAGATAGGGTTCTGGCTCGTAACCATCCCCGAAAACGGATTCTGCTCAATCGCAACCACTATCTCCGACAAAATCCCGATCGCATTGTGATCCGGCGGATTCGACGCATGCCCCCCCGTTGAGGTAACATTAATCCCTACATCCAAGTACCCTTTCTCCGCTACACTAACCATCGCAAACGACTGTCCAAACTCCTCCTGGATCCCCACAGACCCCTCATCCATAATCAGATATATCCCGTCATCGCCATACTTCTCGTACAGGAAATCAGAAATAGGCCGACCACAATTCTCGCCGCTAATTTCCTCGTCGCACCCGAACGCGAGGATCACGGTGCGTCGCGGTTGGAATCCGGCTTGGAGAAGTAGATTCACGCTCTCGAGCACAGAGATCAGGTAGCCCTTGTCGTCTGTGGCGCCGCGGCCCCAGATGAGTTCCCCGTCGTAGTGGCCGGAGTATGGCGGGTGGGTCCAGTCGGGGACGTTGTCGGGCAGGACGGGGACGACGTCTTGGTGGGCGAGCATGAGGATGGGCTTTGCGCTGGAGGGGGGGACGCTTCCTTCCCAGGTTAGGATTAGGCCGTGGGTGTTGGCGTGGTCGAGGGTGAGGTGGGAGAGGACGCGGGGGTAGGTGGTGCTGATGTAGGCTTCGATGTCGTAGAATATGTCCCATCGTTTGTCTTGGCCGATTGGGCCTAGGTCGTCGTAACTTTCGGAGGGGATTTGGATGATTCCGGATAGTTTGGTGATGATTTCATTGTGGTATGAGGGTGAGGAGACTTGGGCGCGGATGAAGGCCTCGACATCCTTGTTAGTGGGGGATAGCGCTGGGGATTGGGGGCATATCCCTCCGTCTGTGTTTCCGGGTGCATATTTATGGGTAGTTTGATCAAGGAAGCTGTCAAGTCGAGTGCGAGCCCATAAGCTGAAATCGAGGAGAGTATCCGGGGCTGCGAGAAAGGCTGAGAGGATGCCGATCACGATCACACCTGGGATGAGCAAAGCATGGAAGCTGGTCTTAGCTCTCTGCGAACCATTTGGGTTGGTCATTTTCCTTGATAATCACGATCCCTCTCTCCCTCACGCACTCTGCCCTCGAATCTCCAGCACGGGGGATATTAGCTACCTCGTATACGTTTTATGGCCAGTCTGGACCAAATCAACGTGGGGTAGGTAGACCGCCCCCGATATTTTTATCCGCCATTTTTTTAATCGGGTTTCTCTCCAGAATGCATCGACAACCAATCGGCCTCCAGCACGCCGGGATTGACGCAAGGTGGACATGGCCCCTCCTCTCCTGTAGCATCACCTAACCCAAAAGAGCAGGTGTTTCAATGATCATGCAGCAAGCAGTATTATTACACGAGAGAGAAGATTACAATCTGGGACACGGCCGTTACCGCTAATTTAGCCCTGGCCAACCTTGTTCCATCGCCACTGGTTATTTGGAGAAGCTTCCCTATCTCGGATAGTACTTCATATTGCTATTAGTCATGGCATTCGTGTTCATGGTTCTTTGCTCCGACCATTCGTACCGGAATCGCGGGGAGAATCCCGCGGGAAAGAGGAGGATTTATGGAGGAAGAGGGATGTTGATCATAGCAGGGCTTGGATGAGCTTATTCGGATAATTCAAATCACTCCTCACATAACATAATTATCAGCAACAACAATCTCAAATAGACATTCAACACACCTCAAAGACAAAACCAGAAAAAATCAAGAAAAAAAAAATAGGATAGAAATGGCCTCCCCAGCAAGCAACGATTTCCGCAGCGACACCTTCACAACCCCCACCCCCTCCATGCTCTCCGCCATGGCCTCCGCCTCCTTCGGCGACGACGTCCACGGCGAAGACGCCACCACCAACGAATTCCAGGCAGAAATCGCCCGTCTCACAGGAATGGAAGACGCCCTCTTCACCCTCTCCGGCACAATGGGCAACCAGCTTGGTATCCGGGTGCATCTCCACCAGCCCCCCCATTCAGTGTTATGCGATTACAGAGCGCACGTATACGCAGAGGAAGGGTCGGGGCTGGCAGTTCTATCCCAGGCTATGGTTACGCCTGTGCACCCGGCCAATGGTATTTATATGACGGTGGAGGATGTGAAGAGGTGGGTTGTGTTAGGGGAGGATATCCATACGGCGCCGACGAGGGTGATTAGCCTGGAGTTGACGATTGGAGGGGTTTTGACACCGATTGAGGAGATTGAGAAGATCAGTGAGTTTGCGAGGGGGAATGGGATTAGGGTGCATTGTGATGGGGCGAGGTTGTGGAATGCGAGTGCGGCGACGGGGATTAGTTTGGCGGGGTACTGTCGGTTTTTTGATAGTGTGTCGATGTGTGTGAGTAAGGGGCTGGGGGCGCCGGTTGGGGGGGTGTTGGCCAGTACGGGAGAGAATATTAAGAGGGCAAGGTGGTTGAGAAAGCAGATTGGTGGGGGGATACGGCAGGCGGGGGTTTTGACGGCTGCGGCGTTGGTGGCTGTGAGGGAGGTGTGGCCGACGATGAAGGAGACGCATGAGAGGACGAAGAGGCTGGGGAGGGATTTGGAGGAGTTGGGGGTTGTGCCGCAGATTCCGGTCCAGACGAATTTCTTCTTTATTGATGCGAAGAGGTCGGGGATTGATATGGGGGTTTTTCTGGAGCAGTGTGGGAAGTTTAATGTGAAGATGATGGATGAGCGGATAACGATGCATCACCAGATCAGTGAGGAGGCGGTTGAGAATCTGAAGGCTGCGATTAAGGAGGCTGTGAGGATTACGAAGGAGTTGCCGCCGGATTATGTCTCTAAGGTGCGGCTTGGGGGTTATGGGAGTGCCTCGAAGATGAACGAGTATAGTTAGTTTATTCTACTGGATAAGTAGCTTCAAGACAGAAACCAGATGGAAGGTAGTCAATAAAGCTAAGCAAATATGGAATTCATTCTAGGAATTAAGCACTCTGAGTCGGATCTCCTAGTGCCGCAGCAGACTGGTAGTCGCTAAAGTCATATTCAACCTCGTAGTCCTCCTCATCCACATCTCCATCGGAAAGGTCCACATCTCGAATATTCTCCCCGTCGTCTTCCTCCTCCTCCGTGAACCCATAATCCTCCTTCTTGAGCTTCTTCCACGCCGCAATAGTCTGCCGTCTAGTAAGGCAGAACGGTAGCTTCGACAGCGACACGCAGCCATCCTGAGTGACTTCGCACGTCTGCCCAATAGAACTAGCAGTATCCGTCTCCTTGTCCATGAGGATAATATGGATGAAGAAAATCATCCCAGGCAGGGCTATAACATCCTGCCCACGGACAAACATGGGGAAGTCCATCCAAGTAGGCGAGAACGTGGCTCCCAAACTGTACCCACACGAATTGAACCGCTGATCACGGAACCCATTCTCATCCGCGACACGAGCATACGCCTCGAAGACATCACCGATCGGTTTTCCGGGCTTCAGAGCCTCCATACACGCCTTCATCTGCAGGACGTTGACTTCGTGCATCCGACGCGCTAGCTTCGTAATACCCCCGATGGGGATTGTGCGCATCAGACACGCGTGGTAGTGCTTATACGCGGCCGCATACTCCAGTGTAAGCTGCCGCTCGATCTTGTCCTTACCCGCGGAGTATCGAGTCAAAACAGCCTTATTCCCCGACACCAGGATGTTCTCGTTCGCGGGATCGTCGCCACCACCTTCGTACACGGTTCCGATAATCTCGCGCCACAGTTCACCTTCGTAGGCCCCTGGTTTCGACAGCTTCAGGGTGCGCACGAGGGCAAAGTCCGCCAGATACGCAGCCTTGCGAACCTTGCGCATCTCCGCTTCAGATTTGACGATCCGCAGCTCCCGGGTGAACATGTTGCTGCAATCGACCAGAGTGCAGATCCCAGCCACTGCCTCTTCAAGCAGCTTTCCCAACCGGTGCGTCAAAGAGCACGAATCAGGCTCGTACCCAATTCGTTTCTCGGGCGAGTTGATCCCAAAATCACCTAGCACTTTGGGAACCAGCGAGACGGGGTTGCTGCTCGCGTCATCGGAGCGGATGAGAATGTCCTTCTGGTCGAGGATGGAGGTGAAGAGGGCCTGCCGCAGATCGGGGATTCGGGTGATGAGTCGCATGCTCCCGTCATTGTGGAAGTACATAGCCTGGAAGAAGACATAGCCGAAGGTATCGAAGCCTGTGAAATAGTACAGGGATTCTTGCTTGGTCATGAGGAATCCATCGAGGTTGTCTCTCTTCATCAGTTCGAGGGCGCGGGTTCGTCGGGCCTGGAACTCCGCCTCTGAGAACCACATGGCTTTCTTGAATGGGGGGACTTTTTTCACGGTCGCCATCTTGTCCTTCAATTCTATGCTCTCGTTCCTGGTATTCGATGGTTAGACAGCTGTTGAGTCAATAACTTTCAATCGCCTCTTCTGTTTGTCTTTCAATCAAGCCCAGTAAAGACCAAACTCCCTTTATACTCTGAACGATTTGCCCCGCTCTAGAAGCGGGGAAACAACCACCAGCTCCAACTGATCAGCGCCCGTTTTAGCCTCCCTGATAGCACGTCCCAAACTCCCAACTGTTGTGGCGCGCCATGCTCCACCCCCGTCAGTCGGTCGCTTCGAACACGAAGCTAGTACAAAGCGAGTTCCAAAACGCGAGGCCCGTGCAGCGATGTAACCGTAGAGATAGTGCTGGAGACGTCAAGCTGCCATCATCCTGAAGGAGTCTTTATCGGTCTCGAACACCAGGTATTCATCCACGAGGTCCTTTTGTCGCCACTCATGCACTGCTTATCTGAGGGTGAACTCCGCGGGAAACTTGGATTTCGTGTGGTCGGCTCTTGGTTTCCCGAGTTTGAGCAGGGATTGTTTGACAGGTGATGGAAGCGATAGGTGGTGGTTTCCTATCGTATTCAGTGCGGCGGTCGGAGGGATCTTGTCCGCTGCAGGTATCAGAGACAGCATGAGATAGGGTATTGGGCCCGATACTAGTTTTTCTAGTCGTTACAGGGCTCCCTTCTTGATGGGCAATTGAAGAGTAACCGGCATGGCCGTTCCGGTGAGCCTCTCGCGACTCTCTGACAGTTCGATGGTGTTTTACCCTGCGCCTGGCTCAAGGAGTATGCGGTCTGATTTTCGATATGCGGGAAAGGAGGCCTCTGTTGGTTCTGGCCGAGATGTTCCGACGAGATTCGCTCACCGGACCGTTTTCCACCCAATATGCAATGATGTTTATTTCACAACCCTTTGGAAGAGAAGAACATGTTTCACTTTGGGTAAAAACGGAAACTGGGGCCACAGATACATTTTGGCCAAGAATATTGACATTGTCAACAAATGCGCCAGAATCCTCAGAGATAAATGGGATACAATACAGATTAAAATTAGGTACCGTTGGGAACGGATTGATCGAAAACCTTACGGTAAGCTTGTATCATTTTGAACGCGGTGACAGCTTTTATTTTGAAGATTAATGCTAAACATAATTGTTAGACCATTCAAAGATTTTCACAATCCCATATGATCACTGATTCTAGACTACCATCTAATCATGGGATAGAATTAGGCCAATGTATTCTACAATGAACATAACGGCCAGAAAGCTTTTTTTCCTTGGACACGGTCAAACCCTTCTCAAAACCGGCCGAAGTATAGATAGCTCGGTATTTAGGGTTAGTCCATCTGTAGACGCTTCCATTGGCTCAATCAAGAGGAACCTCAGCTATTGGAACTTTTTGAGAGGAACCTTCAAGTCCCTGCTCCCAGCAAGGGAAACCCCTGACTCCGTACTCTCTTGGCAGGAATTAAGCACTTGCCCTCGGTTTAATTTAATTAAGCTTATATCTAACCTTGCGCACACATCGAGTTTCTTTTGAGGATGGCAACTAGCTGCCACGAAACCATGTTCAAGATATGCTTGGAACCTGTAAAACCACCTTCAGAGTAAAACCCAATACCTCTGGGTGATCACCTCAATTTAATATTGCTTAATGTAAAGGTACTGATGGCTGGAGAGCGACTAGAGCGCCTTGGGGTTGACAGAGATACTCCATTCGGTGTGCAAATCAGGCCACGCGGCATCAGCCACAATGGAAGGGCCAGCCCAGTCAGAGAAGGTAGAGGGTACGGTTTGCGAGGCAAATACGTGCCGTGCTTGTAGGTGCGTAGTTGTCTAGCAACGTAGTCTGCTCCAAAGAGATCGGCTGAGTCGCATTCTATGACCCCGCGGCAACCCCTGTAGCTAAGCCATGTAGCTGGCCCCGGTATTTCCCAGTTGCTTCAATGGATTCGAGCACGGTTTCTTGTAGTTGGCAGTCTTTGACGTCCATACTCTCAGCCTCCGCCGATAGAATACTGAAGGAAGGGGCATCAAATGATCGGGGGTCCTCTGCGAGGAAACACCCTTGTTGGGCGTTTGTTGTGCTATAGTAAGAGGTAGTTCCATGGTATAATGCATCGATATTGAAGTGGTGGAAGGGAGCTCTGAGGCTATGTTCCCTGGTTGCTGGAGGAGCCCCCAGAGACGAGAGGACGAAGTATTCTTTCGAGGGCACCGGGAGCCGGACCCCACTGGATCCAATCATGGCAATCGGGTCTGCTGTGATGCTGAAATAGGATTTTACAGCAGGTGGGCAGCACAGAGATATTGGATAGATTTCCCTTAGCCACGGGGCAAAGGAGAACGGTCGCATGTGGCTGGATATGGGACAGCCAGGATCAAGTAAGAGGAACCCACAAATCAAATGGGACTAAAATAATGATGGGGCTGACACCGTGCTACCAGTTCATGCAGCCCGCCACAATAGTCTCGCTACATCATCGCTCACGAACATTGAGGCACTGGGTCCGAGCGCTTGTGAACAATTGACACCGCATCGGGGTCTGTGGGCATCAAAAAATGAACGAGGTTGATGGGAGGAAGCAGGAGTCATGGGCGTTAGCTAACCGTCATGAAGAGTGAGGATACGCTGGGCCGGACGGTGTTGAGTGACGAGGGGATGAAAGAGCCGGATTCGTCACACAAATATCTCCGTGACTTGGAAAAAATGATACCTGAGGGAAAAAGGAAACGGCGTGTGTCACTGATCGCGTCACGGGATCGGCGAGAAACCGGGACGGCCGTGTCGTGCGACGCTCGCGCCCAGATGGCGATAAGGATCGATGAGTCGGCAAATAAACGCAAGTATGCATCCCGACGTCGCGCACGAGGGGGGATTGAGAAACCCTAACACTACATATGGGGCGAAGGGCCACCACCTACTTCCATTGACTGTGCAACAGGCGCTGTCTCCTAGCGCCTTCCGCCCGCCGTGAGCCAAAGGACATAGCCATGGATATCGCACAGAAGAAACCCTCCAAAGTGATAATTGTCGGAGATGGGCTAGCGGGGTTGACATTGGCCAATTGCCTCGAAAAGGCTGGAATCGACTACGTGCTTCTTGAAAAGGACAGCAATATCACCGCTAACATCGGCGGTGCGATTGGACTAGGGCCAAATGGATTGCGCATACTCGACCAGCTGGGGATCTACGACGGGCTGCAAAAGCTTACGGCCCCCATTAAGCACTTCAAAAATGTCTTCCCAGATGGACACAGCTCCGTCAGATTTATCGTGGTGTGGCTGCATCAAAGGTACCGTACCTCCCTTCTCAGGGGGCGTGCCCATGATTAATATCAGCATATCCTTTTTTAAACAAACAGCCTTGGCTATCCAATGCTTACAATAGCGCGAACGGATCTGCTCAATACCCTATACGGGTCGTTGGGCGACCCATCGAAGGTCAAGACTGATAGCAAGGTTGTTAGTCTTCTAGCAAGCGCGGCGCCAGATGGGCCCGTCATGGCAAAGACTGCAGGCGGCTCAGAATACACAGGTGACGTAGTAATCGGTGCTGATAGTGCCCATACCGTGGCGCGATCAGAGATCTGACGGATGGCGCAGAGTGCTATACCAGGGACCGTGGCCGAGGATAAGCACCACATTAGGATCAAATATATGTGCATGATTGGGATTTCGACGCCAAAGGTGAGGGTGATGGTGAGCGGGGAAACGATCATTCGCTCTCACCCAGGCGTAACGTTTGTAATCTATCCAGACACACAAGACACAGTCTATTGGATCGTGAATGTGAGCCTTGATCCGACCTATGTCCCACCACGCACACCAAAGTGGTCAGACGAGGAGCTGGCGGCTCGAGGAGAAGCATTAGCGGACCTTCAGCTCTCGAAAACCGTCTGGTTCCACCACGTCTGGTCGACCGCCGGAAGAGTCTCGTCGGTTCCCCTGTAGGAGGGGATGCTGCAGACCTGGAGCTTTGGCCGGATCGCATGCATTGGTGACAGCGTTTGCAAGGTGGGTTCTCTTGTCTCCTGGTTTAGCAAACGAACAGGCGGTGATCCTGATCCTTGCTAATACTGGCCAAGGAGCGAATATCGATATAGAGTGTGCTGCGAGCCTTGGCAACACATGAAGAAATCCAGGGGGCACTGGCGGGATGCACGAGCTTCCATACCAAGCGGCTGAAATCTCTTGAGGTTGTCTCGACTCATAACTCGAGTTGACTCTATTGAGCCGTTTAAGCTGGGGCTGCTACGACGCTACGGATTGCAGTATCTTTCGCTCCCCTCATACTACATGCACAGGAAAGCAATGCGTGCTGCGGTCACCTTGAACTATATCAGCCTGCCAGATCGGGGTAGAAAGGTGGCGAGGAGAAAGACAAGATGGACGTTTTGGCTGGGGTTTGGTGGCCTCATTACCACCCTCGCTCTGTTCATGGGCTGGATGTAGGCATAACTTAAGAGTCGGTGAAATGTCCCGGTCGGTCGCCGCTCATATATTGGGATATCCGGGTCCTCCCTTTTCCCCCCTCTAGAGCTATAATGTGCCTCAATGCCTTGCCCCATGCTTGAAGTTGTACAAGTGAGCTCAGTGATCTCGGTGCTTCATATGATGGATGTAATGGAGAGAGGTTGAGTCGATCTGTTGGCCCCCCGCACGCCCGAATTCCCCACTCGCCGGGCCGAATATTGGGGATTTCGCCTCCTCGGTTCAAGGCAGAACAGCGCTTCAAGAGCGGGGTCAGGGCAATTTATAGAGGGACATGGACTTATTCACAGACTTTAATCGTGGGTTAAATTAGAGAGCTGATAAAACCGATCTTTACAAGCCACCACCATGCTCCGACTCTCGAGGAAAATTGCGGTTGTCACCGGCTCCTCGAGCGGAATCGGTCGCGCGATCGCCTCGAAGTTTGCCCGAGAAGGAGCGATAGTTGTTTGCGCCGACCTCCAGGAGGGCGCCCGGGCTGAAGTTGCCGCCGAATCGAACATTCCTACACACGATTTAATCGCCAGAGCAGGAGGGACAGCGGAATTTATTCAGACCGATGTTTCCCGGGCCGCGGACGTGGAATGTGCTGTAGCCCACGCAGTGAATAAGTACGGGCGATTAGATATGTACGCCACGCTTCTTTCTCACCTCCGCTGCCCATCCAAAAACACTTCCCTTCATCCAATAGCAATGAGTTAATATAATAACAAAATATATGACACTCTCTAGAATGATCAACAACGCTGGAGTGGCAGCGGAGTCTAGCGACCCCAAACCCATCTGGGACTTTTCTGAGGAAATATGGGATAAAGATATTGCCATCAATTCTACTGGTGTTTTCCTCGGCTGCAAATACGCAGCAGCGCAGATGATCCAGCAAGACCCACTACCATCAGGAGATCGAGGGTGGATTGTCAATTTGGCCAGCGTATTCGGGTTGAACGGGAGCCCCATGGTTACTGGATATGTTGCTTCGAAGCACGCGGTGATGGGGATCACCAAAGTTGCTGCCTGGGATTGCGCGCCGCATCGCATTCATGTGAATGCAATTTGTCCTGGATGTGAGTATATATATTCCGTGACTAGCAGGGGATTTTGCGATGCTAACTGAGATAGACACTGATACGGCATTTATTTCCAACCTCGAGGATAGAAGCTTCGCTGAGAAATTACACCCGTTCCGAGGATTGGGCAAGCCAGAGGATATCGCCAATGCGGCGGTTTTCTTGGCCTCGGAAGAGAATACCTGGGTCACAGGTGTGGGATTACCGGTTGATGGCGGATATAACTCTTTGTAAATTATGATGGTCCCCCTGCAATTTTGGTGATGGAACGATGCCCCCAATTAGTGATGCAGGGCTGCTAGGGAGGGGAAATCCAGTTCTGCACCCTACATTTATTACCACAAGCTTGGGGATCAAATGAGTTGTAGCTCATCCTAATAAACTCGGCTATAGAACCAGTTTATTGTTACACTCTCCGCATACCACGGGGTTCCCCTCAGGCATCCATGCTGTTACCCCGCGACAAGTTCTTCACAAGCTCCTTGCATCCGAGGCCAACCTTAGCAAGATAAACTACATCTACAACCCCTCTGCAGACATGAGGACTGCGTCATTGACACCATGGAAACATTGTTCGGTTGCAACGCGGAGCAATGGTAGAATATCCTACAAATTAATGAAGAAAATTCACCAAATCCAAACATGCTAGTCTGGGGACCAACAAGTCTTGTTTTCCCCAAGCAGATCGCATCCCTCGCGAGAATTGAGTTCTTCAAAATTCAGGATTTCCGCGCTATCTATGGGGAAATAATTTCTCATTTAAGCTCCTATCAAATCTACACGCAAAATAGGTTTTACTTGGAGGATATAATTGAGGAAGTTTAGTCGTAGGTGGCGCGAACGCCTCGGGGGCTGACGGGGAGGGAAACATGGATGGAACTACCTAGTCTGGTTACATTTTATTGGGTATTTTGCGGATAAATAGATCGAGAGACAGTCTGATTTCGGATGTTATCGACTTCATTGGCTAGGAGTACATCTCCAATCGCTCTTGGTTATCACGATCCTTGTCTCCTTGGAAAATGACGGGGATAAAATTTTAACCCCAGAATTCCATAGGTTCGAGATACCCATCACCAGAAGTTGCATCGCAGGGATGCAAACAAACCCCGCATATAATCACACTCTCAGAGCATCTTGATCGGTAACCCAAATATAAAATTCATTCTCGAAATGAAGGTGAAGAGGGCCAAGAAATGAAGGTCCTTTCCGGATCGCAATTTCCCGTTTCACCTGGATGTAGAGTATAAGCCTGAGGCCACACACAAAGACTGGCGATATACTCAACACTCCGCTTGTTTGATTATTCAAGGCAAAGAACCATCAAGGCAGCACTCGGATGTCCAGCGCTCTTGGCCTCGATATCCCCCAATGTTACAATATCGAGTTACGTTGGGGGTGACATTTCCCCCTGCCAAGAGATGTCCCCCCTCTTTCCCTGGCGTTAGTGCCGAACCCATGTTTCGCCCACAAGAAGCCAAATCTCCGGAGGTCCCGCCCACGATGATCATGTTTCACCTTATCTCTATGTCAAGCTGTCGAAAGTGGTTCGAAATTAATTCTCCCCACGCGAGATGGATCTGGTTTTCAAGATGAAGCCCTGGTGTTATGATTCATCACCCCCAGATCGTATACCTCGAATTTCTTCACCTAGGGGACCCACTATCCCATTTAACAATATAAGCCCGGATCTTTTGTGGGTATGAGCGAGTGTCACAGATTCACCTAAAATTGGCTGGCAATTCTATTCACGGAGCTCATCTGTCATAAGCGGGTGTTCTAGGCCTATCCTGAAGGCTACCCGTAAGCCTGAATGACTTGATGGCAGGAGAGCATTTGCACCCCCAAGAGCACATTCCCAGGCACATACCCTACCCAACTCTCGTTCAAAATGTATTGTTGGATAAACTGTTGCACAACAGTACTTAATTATAATCCCTTACACAGTGTCATACCCGATCTGGCTAGCATGAGTATGGGGGCCAGCGGGTGCACTATGATCTATCGGCCTGTCCGGGGGCCATTTAACCCTTTGAACGACCTAAAAATGCCAATCTTCTCCCGATCGAGCTAAGCCATTCTGAAGACAAAACATTGGGTTCCATTCTCCATGAGGAGTCGAATGTCACGATTGCTTCCCATCAGAGTATCGTGGGGGCCACACGCCCCTAACGACCACACATCATATCGCTTCAGAGGATGTACCCCTCGATCGAACGGTAGCATCTGATCTAATGACCGGGAGTTTGAGAACAAAGAGCCTAATAACTTGGCTATGTCGCAGATAGTGGAATGTACGGATATATAATCTGGTGTTCCTCGTAGGGAATGAGGATGACAAAAGACATCGACCTCACTCACACTCACAAGCCCACACTCCTTTAACTAACCAACCAAACCAAATTTACACCCAAGATGCATTACATTCCCTACTTCATTGGTGCGCTTGGAGCCGCTGGTACGGCTCTGGCGCATATGGAGATGATCCGCCCATACGCCCTGAAGAGTCGTTATGATCCCGCCAACACTGATGGCAACATCGACTACGACAACACCAGCCCCCTTGAGGCAGATGGTATGTCACAACGTACACTCTCCTTCTTTTCATTCTCCCACAGACCTCCTCTAACAATATATCCGAAATATATAGGCTCCAACTTCCCCTGCCGCGGCCACCACCTCGACACCACCTGGCGCACCGTCGCAAACTACACCGCCGGCCAAGCCGACTACATGGAACTCGCCCAAGGCGCCACCCACAGCGGCGGCTCATGCCAGATCTCCCTCAGCTACGACAACGGAGAAACGTTCCGCGTGATCCAGTCCTACATGGGCGGATGCCCACTTCAACTGGAATGGGATTTCGAGATCCCCACCTCTGCACCCAGCGGTAAGGCGCTGTTCGCCTGGAGCTGGTTCAATTTGGTCGGGAATCGGGAGATGTATATGAACTGCGCCCAGGTTGAGATTAGTGGTGGACCTTCTTCCTCGACGGAGTTCGAGGAGCTCCCTGAGATTTTTGTGGCGAATGTTGGGAATGGATGTGCTACCGTGGAAGGGGAGGCGACTGTTTTCAAGTACCCTGGTGAGGAGGTTGGGTATGCGGATGGTGTGTCGGAAGGTGATGCGCCGTTCCCGGAATGTGGATTGAATGCTGAGTAGGTTGTTGTTTTGTTGGGGGTTTATGGACTACGAGCTGGGCTCTTTGTTTTGTTTAAGGTTAAGGATTAGGTTGAAAAATTGCATGTTGATTCCTGGTTTCTTGATATATCTTAGTTCGAGGGCTAGTGGGGGTTATATACGAGGATTGCTGTCTGGGCAACCCCACCGCTCGGCATTCCAACAACCATCAAGAATTAGATAAAGGTTGGAGCACGGGGAGGCTGGATTGAAACTTCTTCATCTCCTGACTTTATCCACTGAAAATCCAGGCAACCACCTAAAATGAGCGCAGACCCCCCTAACACGACCATCCTCCGGCTTCTAGATGAAATCCTCACCTCCATCCTCTCATTCGCGTTTTGGGGTGATCACCCCGCAGACCCCGCGCAGGAAAAAAGCCACATCCACCTCGTCGCGACAAACTTAGCCTTAACCTGTCATCGCTTCCGACGCATCGCTCGACCCTTCCTGTTCAGGTACATCAAAATATCCGGCGCCCGTTCCTTGCGAGCCCTCCATGTAGCTCTTCAGGAGGATCCCTCCGCCCGACTCCACTGTCAACATCTGATGACTTTCGTCCCAAGGCAATTCTGGCTCCTGATGAACGATATATTCAGGTGGTTGGTCAACGTGCGGAAACTGAACCTGTATGGATTCTTCGAGTCGCCGCCTGCAACCGGCACCCGCACCAGTGATCCGGGGGGCCAGGATAGCAATGAGAATAGGGATGTCTGGGGCTTACTACAGACCGCATCTCGACATATGAAGCATTTGGAAATCCTTCGCTGTAGTCATTTGGGGGGTAGTCATCTCCGGACCGGATGTCTGAGCGGCACGCACTTCATTGAACGCATTGATATGCCCTCACTCAAGGAGCTGTGGATCGGACGGTTGG
This sequence comes from Aspergillus diversus, assembly GCA_027569885.1. Lineage (NCBI taxonomy): Eukaryota > Fungi > Ascomycota > Eurotiomycetes > Eurotiales > Aspergillaceae > Aspergillus > Aspergillus diversus. The sequence continues at coordinate 432,785 of JAPDKZ010000022.1, forward strand.
GAAACCAGATCACTGGACCCCCGATTCCAGGCAAGGTATACATTACTTTATTTACTTTTCTTATTCATCTCCAAAAGAAGAAGATGTAACCGATGATGGCGGCCCCAGGAACGAACCGGCCCTTTCAAAACCCTGACCATTTGGGCCGAGGATGTAGCGGATGAAACCATCTCACAACTGATTTCATGGCCGCGGGCACTCACCGAATTCCAATGGCACACACAAAGTCGCCTGAACCCGCTCCCGACAATCCATTCCTCGCTCCTGGCGCACAAAGATACCATGAAGCGCATCCGGTTCTACGAAATGCCATATTACGAGGCACCGCCCTTTAACTTTGCCGAGTTCCCGAATCTGGAACACCTCCATCTGTGCCGATCGCTGATGACGGTAACTCTGGACTCGGAAGAAGAGGACTTGGATTTCATGCTCGCCCCCAAACTCCGTACGTTCATCTGGGATTTCGACCCTGGATTTGGGTTGCAGGAGAATTGGTTAGACTATGGCGATCCGGAGGAAACGTGGCTGAGGGTGTACGCTCAAGCTGTCATAGAGAGGGGGCATCCGTTACGGGAAATTGAGATTAGATATAAACCTCACTCTGTGGGAAGGGCGGGGGAGGGGTATCCGTGGGATCGGATGGATAGTCTTCGTGATGAGATAAGGGTGTTTGGTGTGGGGTTGACGTATACGGAACCTATTATCAGTAAGGAGGATTGGTTGGAGGGTCTGCGTGCGTCTGGAGCGGAGGATCCCAGGGAATCGATAGACTCAGTCGAGGAATAGCTGGATGAGGTTTCATTGTTATAGCAGTTATTCTACAGAGTCTTTGATACCGTTTCACGATACAAATTCCAGTATGTAGGGATTGGAACACCTACGTCATTACTATTCGAAGTGCGCCTTTATTGGTTATCACTGCATGGGGGCCAGAATACTTTGCAGTGACATGGAAGCTGATTAACAACAAACACATCAACCTAAGGGAAAAACATCAGAAGTCAAGGTCTTTCGAGAAAACTGGCCCTTCTGTACCCACAACACTGAGAGTTCTCTTCTCATCAAACCCAGCAGGTAGCTTTTGAAGCGCCTCCACACGCGCAGAATCGGCAAAGAAATCAACCACGGCCTGTTCGCTTTCGAACCAATACTGCTCCATCGCCCCAATGTTACCCCAATCCTTATCCTCGAACTGAGTACCCTTGAGTATCCTGCTGTTATCCGATGGCGTAATATCATGGTTCAACGCGTATCTCAGCAATCCCGTTCCTCGACCCGCTTGTTTAACTGTTTGACTTTGGTTTCCAGCTCTGCATCCGAGATAGGGTCTCCACGTGAATTCCTGAAGAGGAAAACCACAACCTGGACTGCATCCTGGCGCCGTTTGAATGAAACAGGATCAAAAATCACATCCTCAAATGATTGATTAAGCGAGCCAATCACCTCAGGAGCAGTGAAGATATGTTTCCCAGCATTAGTGATGTAGTCTGGGTGCTTGAATGAGGTTTGCAACTTGTTTAGCGTCGACCACGCCAGCACAGTGGCAACGTCAAAGTCAGTCTGGCTAGTGCAAAACGTTTTAACAGGGAGTCTCGGGACACCAACGATCTGGGTATAGCTTCTCAGGAATGGTGCCATATGCGAAAGCTGCTCAGTCATATTCACATGAATTCCCGTGTACTCTTCAAGGAACTTCGCGTCCGACCAGCCCTCAAAACGATTGGCTACCATAGCCATCTTGATGACTTTACCGTGGCGTAATGCGGAACCAGACACTGGGGGGTGAGTAGGCAATTGTAAGAACTATCATACTTCCCACCAAAGTGAATAACATGAGGACCCTTGTTGACATCTTTGGCGTGCCGCGTAACCGGAATCATTGGAGGATATGTCCCATAGTCATAGCCCGAGATATTAATTTGTAGAGTCTCCCCAGCTCGAAAACGGCACGCTGTTGGCAAGATCTCGATATCCACGGATACCACCTGACCAGGTTCACGCAAAAAGTCTCTCTGGTGGCTGTGATAGGGCTGGAAGTTTGTCGATTTAGTCTCATCCAGCTCCCGCCGCGAAACACGAAGATAGCCAAATGCGACGGGTCCGTCTTCAATGACCGTGAGCCAAGGGAAGTGGACCACGTTGCCTTCTGAATCGAGCTTTTTCAGAACAATGAATAGGTCCATGTTGTCTGCGTTCTTTGCCTCAACCCATAGGCACAGTTTGGCGTGACCCGCGAGTTCGTATGACTCGAAAAATGGTATCTCAAAGGTGACATCCTCTGTTTGGGCGTCGTATGAAATACTTTGTTCAGCCAGTTGGGGAATTGTCGATAGACCCCTAGATTGAGTTGGGTAGAACCGTTCATACTCGGTTTCAGGGAAGGGAAATGTCGGAGCATGGTGCCACTCTGCACGGTAGTAACTCTCCCGCATTGTCCATCGAACAGGAGGCTAGAATTTGACTTCGGTTTCTTGCCCCAGTAAGTAGGTATCATAAAAGGCCTTTTGCCTCGTGACTGATTCCTCGGTTATAGCCCACTCCCACCTAGTCCACGGGTTAGTCATTGTAGAGGGAATGTGTAGGTGATAACAAACTTTTGGTAACAATGTACCTCCAAATACTTAACAGCAGAGCCAAGATTTTTCCATCCGTTCAGAGTACCTCGAGTATGAATGGCGTGGTCTCCCCAGCCGCAGACAACATATGCTGGACATGTGATATTCTCGACGCGCGGAATTTTGCTTTGCCAGTATTCATCGAAGTAGGGATGCTCATAGTGTGCATTTCCGCTGTCTTCGACGAGGCCTCTTCCCCAGTTATAGAGATGCGGGTACACTGCCATGAACTGTGTTTCGGGAATGCCACCCTTGCGAGCCATCTCCCGGGAGAGATCCGTCATACCATCGAATGGCAGAATTGCCTATTGCGTATAAGTCTCTACTGTAGCCCCAGATGTGACGAGAATCTTACCGCGAGCGACGGAGGGCGCTCCGCTGCAACCAACCATTGCACCATGGCGAAAGCACTCGCACCATACATGCCAACTTTCCCATTCGCCCACTCTTGCACAGCCAACCACTCGATAATATCGTAACCTGGATACAGAAATATCAACCAAAGAGATCAATACCTTATCTAGGACCTAATCCGCAAAGAAATCATACCATCTAAAGCAACATCCCGCGAATAATAGCTCTTATCACCCTCTGGCTGGAAGGAGCCACGCGCATCGACGAACGCGACAATATAACCCCGGTTCGTCCACCATGGAGCATCGCAGGCTTCAAAGTTGTAGTATGGAGTATAATGACTGTTGTCTAGACCGCTTCCCCTGGGAAACATGCGGGGCTCAAGAACACTGTAGTTGAAAAGAACTGGGAACTTTTCGGCTGTCTGACTCTCGGGACGGAAGATGTTCCCGCGCAGCTTGATCCCATCGCGAGTCGGGGTGATTACATCGGTGTGAATGATCATGTCATCCCGATGGTCGGTTCTCTCTTTCGGTTCAGAGAGGGCTTGTATTGCGGGGTCATTTGCTGTTTGAGGGGGTTTAGATTAGGAGCCTGGTATCCAGCAGCGAAAAGTGCGGCAAAAAGGGAAAGTCACCTTTGAAGAAAGTACCTAAACGCTTAGCTCTTTCGACCTCGTCTAGGGTTTGCTGGACGTGTTCAGTGGGGTTGCTCATGACGAAAATAATATGATAAGGATGGTTTGTGTTCTTGATTTACTAGTTTACCCTCATCTTAAGTTCGTGGCTTTATATGCCTAGGTGGCTTCTTGAGATCATATGTCGACATTATCCATCGGGTCCGTCGGAAATACGGATCTCAGGCTTATCCCTGAGCATAATGCCTGCTAACTAAAACCAAAACATAATGTGTTATTGCGTTTCATCCCTTATCGATTGACGTATGTTGCCTCTAGGTGGATGGCGGAGTGTCAGGAGGCTGAGGCCGCCGCAGAACAGATTGCGCAGCTTCTGGAAACAAAACCAAGGCAGGCTCGCCGGAGTTTAGTTCATGCTGCTTCGTTATTTCGCATCATACGTTTCCAGCGACACTTTGATCCCTATGACTCCTTTATCCTGCTTATGGGCGTCCTGTATGTCCGGTATTATGACCGGTTCGTCATAGCGGCAGAGCAACGAGGGGGATGTACTGGAACAGCTCCGCGGATACTGAGGATTGACCAGGATCTAGATGAACATGTCCAAGAAGAATGGATAGAGAGAAATACTGAAGTACCTGTACAACTTCACATTAGCGGGCTGGGCGTGCTCAATGGGCGGGACAGTGTGCCTCGTACCTTGAGGGAGGCGATCAGGATCTTAAGCCATGATGGACCATGGTGCCAGCAATCCAATGCTATTGGGCGAGCACTGCGCCAAATCCTGGCTGGTGAGGCACCTTCATTCGCTGCGTAGGTCGTATTTGATGTGAGCCAAAAACTGGGCTCCTTGAGAGAGTTTGAAGTCACGGGGAACTTCAATGCCCTGAATATTTGGAATGAGAATCGCTGTATTATCCTTTCGAGGCCTCATATTCTCCGTTGTCCAATTCATTAGGTATTCCAGTAATGAGTTAAATCCCCCTGGATATGGCCACTACTTACCATTCTGGCATTTTGAGACGATGGTTATATTGGCTTCTAAAACCGGGTCTTCCATCAATCCGCCTCAACGTATTTAAATTGCCGTCGCTGAAGTTCACAAGGTTTCAGTATATCCATGCCCCTGCTACTCTCCGTCTGCCTCACAACAAACGTTGATATACGCCGTACTAAGGCAGCATATGTAACCGCCTTATGAGAGGGTGGATCAAACCACCACATACAACCAGTGTGCTACTCGCTTCCATCCGGATATTGCTTGCGAGTCAGATGGTTAACGTCAGAGTCGCTATATCCGCCATGGTATTCGTCAGGGTCAAGTCCACCCAACTTGACTAAAAGGACAAACATTCTTCGATTGCACGGCACATTTCTTAACTGTTTAAGCTAGGCTAGACGCCGCGCTACCATCATCTGCGGCACAACCCACTCCCTAGCCTAGAACCGATTGGGTCCCATCGATGAGACTAGGGTCCTCATTTGGCTCCATCATGCCGCCAGGGTGTGGTATACACCTGCCAGGGAATTCCGACGGGATCTCGGCGCCTTTTGGGGGGGCCCCTGCGAGAGGCAAATGCAGGTAGATACCACCCAGCTTGTTCTGTACATACTTGACCAAGGAGTATAGGGCCATACTGTCAGCATTCCTCACAGCGAACCAACCCCCAGACATCCCATATCGGGATAAGGCCTTAACCGAATTCGGTTCGTACGCCGTGTACCACTTGCGAAGCTTTTCGTGGGCAGGTTGGTAAGTAATACGGACGTCGGTAACGTGCTTGATGTTGCTACCAGGAAAGTTCGACATCCAGTCGATATGGAGGAGCTCACGAATCCATATAGCAGCCTGATTCTTATAATATTTGGAAAGGTTGGTGAACTCACGGGGTGGAACTACGTCTGGTCTAGCCCATTTGTCCATCACTCCATCCAAAGTGCTGTAGCGAAAGTAGGGACGGCAAAAGTTGATGTAGGGCTACTGACGCTCTGGATCGTTTTGGATCGTGTAGGCCACTGTTGTCTGGGTCTCATCACCATCCTCAGACTCCACAATACAGGGACACCTGGAATACGGGTCGTCGCAGCGGATGTAGATCTCCCTGTCCCTCCAGTCGGGTGATTGGATGCTTGCAAGATTCTTAAATATGGCTTCGAATTGGGGCTGTTGGACAGTGTTAAGTCCGGGGGGTCCCAAGTATTCCAACTCCCCCATTCCATTCCAGTAAATGCCTTCTTCCACCTCCCCCTTCATATAATCCATGAGTTTCCAGGATTGCTGCCAGCACGAAATTATGATCTTGTTTGCGCCCAGGCCAATTCGCTCCTCGCACTCGGTAAGCCCGCGGAGTCGCGTGGCCAGAAGAGTGACATTTTCTGCAGCGAGTCCCGAGGTGTCGTACCCACTGAGCTCCAAGGCCCCACGGAATTGGTCCTCAGCGGCTTGGATGTAGTCCATTGTAAATGTCAATTGGGGCCTATCGTCAGTGGCGAAGCTGGCCGGACCTGAAGCCAAAATCTGCGAGTCAGACAAGAACGCGGTGACTTGAGAGTTCACAAATAAACCACTCAATGCGAGCCAACGCACCCGTCCAGACACCATGACTAGCATTTGAGATCCTTTGCTCTCGAAAGCCCAGTCCACTCCCGCTGGGCGTCTTATAACATGATATCCCACCCCCTATTAGATAGTGGATTGTTGGTGCTGAATATTGCGTGTGAAACGGGGAGAAAGCTTCGCACTGGAGTTCGTCAATTTACGATTTCCATCCTTCGGGTCTCCAGTCGAGCCACCAGTGGGGCTCATTTTCCACTCCTCTTAATGGTTATCGACGCTTGTTGAGTCCTCCAATAATACCGTTGCCCTTGCCGCCGTTGGCTGCGGCGATGAATTATTTCCCGCACCTTCCCGCCGCCACTTCCAACACTTCACCATTCCAAGATAACCCAACGAGCCTCAGAGGCCTATTCTGATTTGCTTTTCCTTCGGTTAGATCTCGTATCACGGATTCAATTCCCTAGCGGACCACAAACCCCTTTGATCAACAATGACTAACTCTTTCGAGGTCATTGTCTCAGTCAAGGCAGATCCAGGTATGGACAGTTGTAGGGATCTGCATAAACAGCGCCTCCCAACTATTCAATTAGTTGGCACCATTCCTCGATGCCATGCTCTGTGCATTATTGATCTTTCCGGCGCCCATGTGAACCGTGTTTTCCAGAGCGGGATATAGAATCCAGGTCCCATAATCACTATTTGATCATCCCACTCGTATGTATAACCGGCCGGTCCGTCGATCGGGTATGTGATTGTGTCAATTTCTCCTCATAGTATTGCTGTTCCATGCGACGCACTACGCCACCAACGTTAGCATAGGGTCCTTTTAACTATAAACTCCAAGTCATTTCGATCACAAAGTGCCTTCTTTTGAGTTCTCACTCTAGACCTTTTTTTGATGGTTGTTCGATGTCATGATGCTAGTCAATCCGATGAATTCGAGGTCAACAATAAAGCAACTGCCGAGGAAGTAGAAATCACTTTTCCCCAGGTATCCTATAACACTCCCCCAGCTACATCACTAAACAAGGATCAAAATATTGTCTGAAGCTCGAACTCCTAGCACCTTCCGGACTTAATTCCTCTCCGTTGTGCTTTCTGTGGATGAACCTGGGCTAGCGCGGGCGTCAAAAAGCTGGTTCGGATCCGGGGCATAATAAGCGATACAAAGGCGGCGCATCCCACAAGAACAATGAGGAGGGCTCACCATGTCATAACCAGGGCACATCAAGAACAAGAGATAAAATTGAGCAAGAATAATGATGAATTATGATAGATAATAATGAATTTGGGAGTCGATTGATGGACGCGAGTGGGAGAGGAGATGACGAAGAAAACAAAAAAGATCTGGAGGACTGAGATTTCAACATCAGGTGTCCCGGAGTAACACCTGAGGCAGCTGTCCTCGAATATTTCAAACTGAGAAAATTATTGAAAATAATCTGTCTTCTTTACCGAACCAAAGAAGAAGAAAAAACAGCAATATCTAGCTACGTCCTATATTCAGCTTAATAAACACCCATTCTCACACCATACGACTCTATACAACCATACATGTTCTGGTTTCTATCCATAAAAAAAACACGTGCGATCAAGCTGGGAAATCTTCCCCGACATATTATCGCTGCATGTACCCTGCATGCTCTATGGATACTCAGTAATCTAGGAGCAGGCAAGAAAAGTCATATAAACCATGTTGGGGGGTCGTATAAAAAAAGCTTGCGCGTACATAAATTCTACCTGCCTGGGTTCCAGGCGACAAATTTCTACTACATATAGAAAAGTAACAGGAGACAATTGAATTATGGTGTAAAGTAAGTCCGATATCACAGACCATCACACGTTTGAGTAGTGGTGGCTATTCGCCAATTTTAAATTAATACTTTTGTTATATATTTTTCACAATCCGCCAAGTTTACGTTACACTTGCTCTCAACATTTAACTCCTTTTCAAAAGCAAAAAGTAGGGATCGTGGTATTGGTAACTTTTCCAACCGGTTTCTTCCGTCCAAAAACCCAAGGATTCAGGGCCAAAGGTCGCCCCATGAAATTTCCAAAGATATCATCAGGATGGGCTCCTTTCTCCGAACTCATCCCTTAACGGACCAACCTCTTCAAGGTATTTAGATTGGCTTCTTAAAAAAGAATTTATGGAGCTGGTTCGGGTTGCTTGGCGGAGGGTGGGTCCACCAATGATGGGCCTTTCTACCCGGGGGAGCTGCAAGATAACAGCGCCGCAGACCAGCCGCCCTGCGCAGGGACTTCGGCGCCAACATACCCACTTGAGTGTGTATCACCTTTCAGGTCCCTGCTTTCCAGGGTTAAAGGGGATAGAAATTAAGAGCTCGTCGCCTGATGGCGATGGAATTCTTCCAGGAACGTGTGGATGATCAAGATGATGATGAAGGTAGCCGTCTAGTCCCGCGATTTCTTGGATGGAGGCCAAGTTGTCGATACCTAGTGATTAGCGCCCATCGCTCAAAGGTCGGCAATCCAGCAGTAACCACAACTTCAACATTTTATTTGAGTATTTCCCCACTTTTTCTCTTTGTCTGTTTCAAAGTTAAGCGCCGGCCCCAATACGCGAATCTTTCTTGGACCCTGGCGAACAGTTGTGCTCCGAAGTTGGAACTTCGGACCACCCACTCCAGTCGGCGGAAGGTTAGCGCCCAGTTTCTGCGGCGCAGCTTGATGGCCAGCGGCTGTTTGTCAATGAAATCTCATTTGCTAATGAAAGTGTCGATCAGTTACCGCCTTGTTAGACTCGTGGTATATAATCGGTACTTGATCTGGACCCTCGCCCTCTTTCCTAGCCCCCAGGAATGCGATGATGGATGCCAGTATCACCTACCAACATACTCTGCCGGACGCCGCGCCCATTTCTAGCCCGGATAGCGACAGAACTGTGAAACAGAGTCCTAATATCACTTACCAACACGCTCTTCCTGATGACGCGCCCATTCTTAACTCGGATGACGACATTCGCTCTCAATATGAAACCTCCAAAGGCGAACGTACACTATGGACTCCATTCCTCCTCCGCCGCACCACCATGTTACTGTTTGTTGGCGTGTTTTGCTCTCTGCTCGCGCTGCTCGTCGGCCTGTACATATATTCAAAAGAGAACAAGGGCATCTTAACGGTGAACAGCAAGTACTACTATCTCTGGAAGTTTGGACCAACTACCGGTAAACTTGTACACTTTCTGTGATCTTGTTCCAATACTCATTCTACTTAGTCTTCATACTCACCGGCGCATTCTGGGACCCGGTGCATTATCTCTTAAGACAACTAGCGCCATGGGCAATGATGCTTCGCAAACAACAGCCAGCCTCAACTGGCATTCTACTAAATTACACATCCGACAACGTTGTTGTAGCTCTATTCAAATCGCTGAGGCGAAAACATTTCACGGTAGTGTTGGGCGCGGGCACCAGTCTCCTCCTCACTGGTGCTACCATCTTTGCATCTGGCTTGCTGGCAGAGAATGCCATCAGGATGCAGAGAGATGAAACAATGCAGGTGACACAGACATTTGATGATATTTCTACTAGCACAAGCTGGCCGGTGGATATTACCAGCCTTACGTACTGGAGAACTCAGCGGGATTCGTTACGGGAGATTGACGGGGTTCATGGAAAATATGCATTCCCGGACTTCCGGCCGCTTGTTCAGGGCGGAGATAACAGGACGAATTATCAACCTGACCACGAATATCGAGCTAACGTGGATATTTTTACCATGGAAGTCGATCAATGCGAAACAGTGACTTCCACCATATTCAACTCTACTAATGGAATGAACCCTATTCAAGTTTCTACATCGTATGAAAACTGTTCGATGTTCACTGGGATCAGGGATACCGGCGCTAGCTATCGTCACCTGGGTAGCGTATCTTTCCAGCCACCGCAAAAAATGGCATTCTATCCTTACCACTGTGGCAGTGAGGGCCGACTCAAATTGTTTACAGTGCTAATTCGCAAGGTAGCCGATGGAATTTCATTTTATGACCTGACATTCGACGAGTTTGAGAAGAGGTTTGATCGGCATGTGATGTCCCTAGTGTGTACTCCAAGCTATGGCGTCTACCGGGGACCCGTCACCCTGCGTACCGGAAATGATGGAGGTATTGCTAGCACTCAGGTTGAACTCGACAGAAGTACCTTGCGAGCCCTACCAAAGTTTAACCTCACTGATTTGATTGCCAATGTCGCCTCTGGTATGTCTAGCCAAATAAGTAACAACTTTTCGGTCTACGACTACGTATTCCCCCATGGGGCCGAGCTGGAGTCATGGAATTCTGAGGCTTTGCAGCACCAGGTCCAGGACTTCTGGCCCAAAATAGGCGCCTGGACAGTGAGGTCCCAACTGCCAAATAGTACTAATGGCCCGGTCTTGGTAAGCGGCATCGTTCGTTCCACGGAGCAGCGTTTGATGATGCAGGACCTATCATTTGGTTTACTTACTGCCGCACTGGTCCTGCTTGTTATGACAACAATCACACTCTCTCTAGCATATCTTCCGCTTGCTGTCTGCTCTAGAAGCCCCGGTTCTATTGCTGGGATTGCCACAATTCTGGCTCGAAGTACGGAATTTGTGGCTGAGCTTAGGAATCTGAGCACTATGGCAGCCTCCAAAGTGAAGCATTTATTGGGACGGCAAGAGAACACCACCACTATCACCCGTAGTGGAGACTTCAAAATCCTTCTAGCACCCGGCGACACCCACCAGAAGCAGCACGAGGCTCCCAACGAACGTGAGATGCAATGGTGGCGTCCATTCGCGGCTCGCCTCCCGACACGATACGTCACCATCTGCGCTCCTGTGATAATAATAGGTGCGCTCGAAGGACTAAATCAGTATTCACGCAAATCACATTTCCTGGCTGCGCTCCATCTGGAAAACTCATCGTATATTCAGTACACCTGGACATATATTCCCACAATAGTCATGCTTGGAATGGCGTTACTCTATCACGGGCTTGAAGAGACAACTCGGATATTCCAGAAGTTTCACTTTCTTCAAAGAGGGGGTGCTCTCGCTGATAAAGGAATTCTGGATGACTATGACGCCAAGCTTTCCTTGTATGTACTGTGGAAGGCTTTAGGTAGGCGATACTGGGCACTGGCGGCAGCAACCACGGCAGCTTTGCTCTCCTTCGCTCTCCCTATTGCTAGTTCTGGCCTCTACAGCACCAAGACCATATCACAGCGAGTAGCGGCCAACGTGACTCTTCTGGATCAAGTGGGTGTTATGCCTAAATCTGACGGGTACTACCGGAATGGGCAGGGGACCCCTGAGGCCAAACTGGTCTTTGCGACTGAGACCTGGTTCCCGCCAGGAACATACCGCAACTTCGTATTTCCCCGAGTCAGACTTGACACACGCTCCAACTTCAATGGATCTCTCGATATCCGCTTACCCGCCATGCAACTAAACATGAATTGTGTTCCCTTACAACAGGATGAATACACATGGGAATGGCACACATATCAAAGTCCTGTCCCACTCAATCCGGAAAATGAAACAACCGCGTTCACTTGGAAATTGACGATTTCAAGACCCAAGGAGTGCGACCCGTGGGATATAGACACGGTCATAGGAGATAGTGCGAATTCCAACTCACTCCATACCTATGGCACCCCGTATTGGGGAAATATGACCAAACTTTTTGACCCCAGGCTAAAAGATTGCCCCGCCTTCTACCAATACTTTACCAAAACCATGAATGCTACGGTTGGCGACCACCCCTTTCAAGCCGGCTTGTCTCCTCTGAAGTGCCGACCGCGACTAGAGCAGCTCGAGGTTGATTTCCGTCTATCCCTTCCATCATACGAAGTGAAATCGGCGAACCCGGTCCTAGACACCGTTCAAGTTCTTTACGACGCGGTCTACAAGATTCCACAGGAGACAAATGATGTATTTCTCGTGTCGCCCGACTACGCATCCCTATACGAATGGGGGGTCAATACCACCCCCGTATACATGCTACGACCAGACGGGGTTATATCACCAATGGCCGAACTCTTGCTAGACGGCGCGAGCAACATGACCGTCGAAGAACTTTTGGACGGAGCCACGTACGCCGCTGCGTTGAACAGAGGGTATGCAATGGTGACTGCGCAGATGCTTCATGTGACGACACGGGTGCCGCATAACGAATCTGGGACGCCTACCCCAATCCGTCTAGGTACTGTCTTTAAGGATCAGTTGGTTCTAGTGCAAAGCACCACCTCTTCAAGAATCCTGCAGGGGTTGCTTGCAGCCATGACACTATGCGGTTTAGCCGCGATGTTTCTGATTGATACGCGACAAGTGCTTCTCAACAACCCTGGCTCGATCGCAGGGATGGCCAGCCTCCTTGCCGGGTCTGAAATGGTTTCCGAGAACGCGATTCCTGCTGGGTCGGAGTGGTGTGATGATCGCGAGTTGAAGACGCGAGGCATCTTTGACACTTATACATTTTCGTTGAGGTGGTGGGGCGGCGGGATATATTCTGGAGGGAAAGAAAGCCAGCGCTATGGGATCGATATAGACAAGGAGGTTTCTGCAGCATGGATTTAAGGAGTTTAGCACTTGCTTTGTGTTCACGAGTTATGATATGCATCGCCAAACCGCCTGGGGTGGTGACCTATTTAAGACATCTTGTCAACATCGAGGGAAAGTAAAGGAGGAATAAAATCTAGAGGGCTTTCGCGCGAGGTACGTGAGAGAACCTTGTATATATTTATCATTTTTGAGCTATTGACGAACCCATGGATAGATAAATCAAAATGACACCATGTATGAAGCCAGGCTCCAGCACCATCCAAAACAACATTGAAAAAAGACCGACAAATATGGTTTATGAATGACCTTTCTCTAATATGTACAATGACATGGCACAACCATGCTAAGAGAAGGCCCCAAGGTCAAAGACCCAAAGAAGTGAAAAAAGATGGTATTGAAGAAGTCAAGAAGGAAAGGAGACAAAAGGCTGGAAAGAAAAAGGAAGCTGCAACAAAAAAAGATTTTTAAGCCTGTACACAGTACTGGTATCCCTTCCAGAGGTTTGAGCACTTCTCGTTCAGGCCTTGGTTCCATTGGAGGAACTGTTCAGCGGAGATACCCTCTTGGTTCTCGACCTTGATGCAGAAGTCACCGGATTCAACGGTGTAGTATTTCTGGCAAGAGGAGATGGCGAAGGGGTATTTCGGGGCCTCGCCGGTGGATGAGGGGGTAGAGGGGGCAGGGGTCTCTGGCTCTGGTTGAGGCTCCGGTGTGGTCTCAGGCTGAGGCTCAGGGGTAGGCTCAGCCACTGGGACTGCCAGAACAGGGTTGTTTACAGGAGCGGTGAAAGTGGGAGCACTGGTTGTGGTTGTGGTCGGGCCAGGAGTAGGAGTGCCGCTGTTGCCGTTGGTATAGGCAGGATTGAGCCACCATAGCCCACCAGCAATCTTCTCCGTGAGCGCTTCAATCGCATCGGCGGGGTTAAACAAAGAGCCAGCGTCTCCCTCGACCCAGCCAGCAAGTCGATTGGCGACATCGCAAACATAGGATGCTGTGGCTGTGAATTGATAGTTGACGTCCTGAAGCCTGACACTGCCTGAGTTGTACGCGCGGGCAGCATAGTACCATGTACTATACTGGGCCAGCAACTGCTGGAGGCCAGGGCCACCTTCTGTGCCAATGTATTCTGTGCCCATAGTGCCGTCCGAGATCATCTGTCGGATTGACGAATAAGGGCAGGGGGTGACCCCAACGCAATTTCCCTTCCCATTGTGACTCTGCATGAGGCCCGGATTGGTGACAGGGTTTGAGGTGGCGCCGGCTCGGACGCAACCTTTGCTTTCCTGAATGACGACAGCAAGAATAAAGCGTTTATCGAGGCCCGACTCATCGCCGACTTCATGAATGGCCTTAAGGATGTCACTAGTCTCTTGTGGGGTGTTGTTGGCGACTCCGTCGCCGTACAACCTCTGGCAGGAAGGCTCTATGATGGCTTCCCGGTTAAGTTCAAACCTGCCGCCGATCCGCAGTTAGTACGACTCGAAACCAAAGAAATAATGAATTTGGGGCTCCGAAAAAGGGGAGGAATTTCATACAGCTCGTCGACTGTGTCCACCCAGTACTGCTTGGTCGGCAGAAGGCTTCCATCGCCACCAACTGTGGAATATAGGTCATGAGCTCCCCGACGGGCAAGACGGAATTCCGATGGCACGGGGGCACCGAGAACAACGGAGGAGAGGCTGCCGGCAGCCAAAATCTACCGGGGTGAAGCTGTTAGCACTGTTGGGGGCCAACCAAAGTGTTGGGAGATCGCCAGCCTACCAAAGGAATGGTCAACATGATGTGTGAAACTGAAAATGAGAGCGTCCTGCACAAAAATATGAAAAGGAAAGGAACGACAGAAGACTAGCTTCTTGAAAGGAGTGTATTTAAGGATGGACGTGAAGAATAAAAAAAGAAGCCAGATCTGGGGGCCGTTCGCAGGGCTCTTTTTATAACCCACACGAGTACGGGGTCTTACGATTTTGCCTTTCGCTGGGTCTCGGACATCCCCTTCTCCAAGGTAAGACCCGTTTCCATTTCCACAACTCTCTTTCGGTTCCTGAACTTTGCTAAGCTTTGGATCCATTAATTGGACCCGAGGGCGCAGTCCAATGACGATCGTGGCTGAGGGTTGTAACTGATCAACCTGAAACGCGCGATGCGAACGGGTCTTTCCCCTTTTCGGGCTACGGTGCCTGACAGTCGGCACCAGCAACACGAGTTCCTTGCAGAGGAACCCCCGTCTCAGCCCCGCCATTGGCTGCACCCTTACGACGATGCGCATTGTTCCTCTCTTCCTTTGCGTCCTGATTGCCCTGATGCGGTGGGGAGGTGGAAGTGAGAAAAGTCTGTCAGCTGGGGCCCAGGCACAGCGTCGTCCACTCGGCAGTGGCGATACATCCCGCGCTGAATTGGCCCAGGTACCCCTTTCGAGTCATTCTTGTGAGGAGCCAACAAAGAACATCCTGAACGTCGACAGCTCAGCGGTCAGGCCGATCAGGCCAGCTCCCAGATTGCCTGAATGTGATCATCGTGGGAAGATGGGAATGTCCCGATCAGGCAGTACGTGGTTCAACAATTGCGGTCTGCCTGGTTTCTTAGGTCGCATTTTAGGCTGACTGTTGTCTCCACAAATCTACTCTGTTTAGGCGCTGTGGTGCGATGATGCCCCTTCTGGATCTGCTCGCTTCGCTTCTTTTGGCTTCTTCGACGATTTGGAGCACGATCAGAAAAAATGGGAAAAATGCCGGCTGACGTCATGTGACCTGGTACGCAGAAAATTGGGGATTTGGGCGATTACACACAGGTCAGGACTGGTCACTTTGCGGGCGTTTCGCCAAAAGACACATCATCCAAATTTTCTTCTTCGGTGATTTGTTCTTTCGTGATTGCTTTTTCGTGGGATGATCTAATTGAGCAATTGGTCGCTCGGGGATCGCTGATTGATCGCTCTTCAGTCAGTTCCACATGTTCTGGCGGTCTGCAAGGGCCCGACAAACCCGCGGGATGGCACAATGACACAATTGAGCGAAAATCATCGGAAAAATTAAACCAAAATTTATGTAAAAATGTGAAGATGACTCAAAATTAAGCAGTAGAGTTTACAACGGACATCTTCAATAATATTCATGGGTTCATCCCCGCTGAAGGGTTCAGGTGTCCATGTGAAAGGGCGGTGATACGTCAACACCGGGCAGCGATATATTTCTATGCCACGTCGGTCGAATACCGAACCCAAGAGAAGAAAAAAGCTAACAAAGCAAAAAAACAAATGAAGAAGAGAATGAAAAGTTAAAACTTTAAATTTATTCGACCCACGACGATAGACCTCATTTCCTTCACATCCCCTTAATTTGTCTGATCCGCGAATGACAAGCTCGGTTTGCTCTGATCCCAAATCATATACTTAGTGATGTAAAAGGGCAACCCGGCATTCCCACGCCCATCAACCACATTCATCCAGGTACCACACCAACCAGACGGCGCATCTCCGTTCTTCAAATTCTGCCCGGGAATTGTGACCGTCGCCGGCCCACGTATCACATCCGAAAATGTGAAATCGAGATCAGGCAACGGGGTGCCACAAGGGTATTGCCAGGAGCCGGAGGAGTTGTCCGCCCCGTCTACTAGAGCCCAATATGCAGCAGCGATATCCGCAGAAACCGACAAAGACGCGGTCCCCGAGTCAAAGTCCATGTCGAGCGGGCTTACATTGAAGGCGGAACCGCCGGACCCGAACTGCACGCCCAGACTCATCCACTGGCCCTCATTTCCGGAGGAGGTGTTGGCCATGGGGATCTCCGTCATACTGCCCTTGAAAGCGGCGGTGTCGTAGTATCCGAAATTGACAAACCCGGTATCGTTTTGCTTGAAGGCGGTGCTGAAGATGGGCGCAGGAACGTATGGCTCCAGGCATTCCATGAAGGTGCACTGCGGGTTGGGGCGGATGGAGTTCATTACACCGAATCCTAGCCCGACAGGGCCGGCGGTGGCACGCGTGCCACTGCTTCCTTCCCCGTAGCGGAGGTCACTGCAGGCTCCGAAGGGCATGTTGGGGACGATGGCACCGCCAATGTTGACGGTGTCTGTGTACACGGGGCCGGATGCGCCCGACCCGTCTGCGTACCCGAGGGCGAAGGTCGACCCCTCCATCACCTGGGAGGTATTGCTCTTGGAGGGGTCATAGATCGCACCCCTGGTGATGGTCGACTGCTGATCTGACGGCATGAGGGCACTTGCAGCCCATCTTGCTGGGGTATTAGCGTCGTGATCTGGAAATAGGTAATACGAGTCTGGGGTAGATTATGCTTACAGATCCGAGGACCCCGTGTCCAGGTTTAGAAAAACCTGTTGACCCCCAATTAGGACAGGAAGAACCCATCCACCACCATCAGTGATCGCATAGACGGCTCCCGGGTCGCGGGATACGAGGCTGTGCCGTGGAATCCACCGATGCGCTGCAGCCCGGAAACCTCGCTTCTGGTGATGGGTAGTGCCAGAGCTGGACGGGAGCGCAACACTAGCGGTCGCTAGTAGCACCAAGCCAAGAGACGAAAGCACGACCATGGTGGCAATTCGCAAGCCGCAGTCAACAATGATAGTTTTGCCCAGAAATGTAAGACTGTCTTTGTCCTGCCTCGAAGCGGGGAGCTGACAGTGGGGAGAACAGCTACATATACCACGCCGATATTTTAGGCATATTTTAGGGGCTGTTTTGAGCCATTTTCCACCTCATCAGATCATCCTCTGCGACCGGGAAAACGGCAATGATTTGCAATGGGGTGGACATTGCTATTGCAATCAAGCTCACCAAGGCTGGTTTTAGAGGTTGACGGCGCGTAACGAACGACCTGGAAATCCTCCTGAAAATCCTGATGAGGACCGGCTGGGTTGAACCATTGGGTGGGGGGCCAAGAGTGTGCACGAAGCGTGGATTTTGGCCCCCAAGCTGATTCTGATCCACGTTGACTCCGCCTCATCAGCTAGATCTCACCAACGATGGAACTCTTCAGGCGTGCTTTATTCAATTCTAATTTTGGATTGAGGAAAAAGAAACAAAATACGGCCGAAAGATGAGATGAAAACGGTTTGTTTCGTCTTGTTTCGATGATTCATGATGCGAGAGGTCTCGGATCTCGTCGCGTTGGACTAATGTAAGCCTCGTCCGAGATACGAGTGACGGCGGTTATATTTAGCAAAGGTTTAATCATCCGAGAAAATGACTCCGTGGGATGTATCACAAGGAATTGAGGAAAAACTGCCCAAGGATATCATCAATAATGTCCTGTCAAGGTATTTGATGTTGCGTCGAGTGATGAAAGGGAAATTGAGCGAGCCTCTTTGTTTGGGCATAAATGGCTAATGTACTAGCGACGTCATGATGACTAACATTATGCAGCACAAACAATGACAGACACAGCCTCACTCTCCTCGTTGCACAACTTCTTCTAAAACGAAGTCAAAAGTAAACAAAGAAAAAAGCGAAAAAGATGAATGAAAATCTGGCAGCAGTGGAAGGCTGCCACTGAGGAAAAGTCAGCTCCCGTAATACCATGCCTGTTTCCGTTATTACATACTGCTACTGTTCCATATGTTGCTTAATCCATGGGACGCCATTTGCCGCATCCATGAATATCCGCAAAGAGGATGTGCGCTGGATTCGAACTGAGGAATTAGTCGAGCTTCAACTCTCCAAAGGATGCGGAACCTCCGGATTATATGACCACTTTGAGGGCATATGAATTATGTCGCTACTTCTGGGGCTTATTGAACTTGGTAGGTGTGCTGATGGTCTTAGTAGTATGAAGATTCTTATTTGAAATTCAATGCAATTCGTAATGACATCCTGGAGGTTACGTTATGTAAATAGAAAAGATTGCGGTCATGGAGCCTTCTCCGCCAATTCGTACTCAGCACTGTAGCTGCACTTCATCCATGGTGAGTACCGTCCACTGTAATAGGTATTTCTCCAAACTATCCGGTTGTGTGGGTGTTGCTTCTTTTCCGTCCATGTCCATTGCTTCATGATCCGACGGAATTGTACCCTGAATCTCTACCATGTTATCGTTCAATGATTGTCCCTCTTCCGTGGGAAGTGTCCTATTGTTCACGGGAGCGTCTTCATCTTTGGTATGCGCGTCGAAACGGCTGGATGGTGAGCTGTCATTCTTGGTCCCCGCCTTACGATGAGGTAGTGGGATAACGAAAAGATCGCTATCGTCGCTTGAACCGGCCGTAGAATCCTCAAGGTCTTTGGTATTTGTAGCTGTGGATAAAACGTCTGCTTCCACGTCTATGAACTCCGTTGAGGAGCCGATCTCGCGACAGGGAGGAGGATTGAGGGATGAGGTATCCGCGTATGGCGATACCCGCAGTGCATCAAAGATGATAAGGTCTCGGTGTTGTCGAGCAGAGTGACTGCTTGAGGTACCTGGAGCGTCTCCCAATGGACGCGGGGAGGCCCTAATGCCGGAGCGGGTGGTGGGATTACCCACGAAGACCAGCAGGCTCCCAATGGCATCTGCATGAGCCTTCCATACCTTCTCCAGCCCTCTATCGGTAAGTGGGCGGATAAAATCGCATTTGCCGGGTGTTAAGTGGTGGAATATCGGACACGAAAAGTCTTGTATGTCCATTCCTAGGCAGATTGCTCGGCGTAAGCCCTCAGCAGAACTTATGTCGGTGACTTCGATCCGTCGGTAATTATACCCGTCTACGGTTGCTAGGAGGCGCTTCGGGTCTTTGGGGGTGGAGCCCCCTATTATCGACCATTCCTCAGAGTCGGAACGAGAGATGTCACCAGGTTCTGCGGAGAGGACCTCGTGGGTAATCAACGAGCGTGGGAAGGGTAGCAATCCGGCCGCGGTGGGATCGAC
Source organism: Aspergillus diversus (assembly GCA_027569885.1). Taxonomy (NCBI): domain Eukaryota; kingdom Fungi; phylum Ascomycota; class Eurotiomycetes; order Eurotiales; family Aspergillaceae; genus Aspergillus; species Aspergillus diversus. The sequence goes on from JAPDKZ010000022.1 coordinate 452,354, forward strand.
ATCATCGGTAGGTGGGCCGGAGGAGAGGACAGGGGAGCCTAACGGAGGGCTTTTCGATTTCGGTGAAGCTGGGGTATCACAACCTTGGTAAATGTTGTCCTTACCGTGGATTCGCTGAACTAATTTACGAAGTCTTGTAGCCTCCAGGCGTCCGCGCACTAGGTCCCAGCTGCCCCCCCTCGCTTTACACCGTGCGGAAAGTGTTGGATAGACACAGTCGTATAGATTCCTGGATATTGGCCGGCTGTTGGTGCCGAGACCGAGCTCCAGGAAGGCTGAGCCATGGAAATTCAGGAATCGGAAGGTTTCCTGCCAATCTTGAGAAAAGTTGTTCATGGTAAGCCAGGATATGACTCGATCCAACGGCCACTCCTTTGCCAACTTATCATCCACTCTATTGGCTAACGGATTGTGAGGGCCATTGGGGCCTGTCTCTGGTAATTCCTTCCGAGACTGGTAATCGTGGCGGGCTTCGTGTGGAGGTTCAATCTCGGGGGACCATCTCCCAAAATCCCAGTTATCATCCATAGAAGTTGGTCTCTGGGATGTTGTTTTAGGCGAAGGGGGGCTGGTAACACCAAAGTGTGGCTTTTCGTTGTCCGGGAGTCGTCGAATTAATTTACGCAGCCGTTTGCCTTCCTCACGTTCGCGTGCCAGGTCCCATATCCAGCCATGGGAGTCGCATTGTCTGGCTAGTTCGGGATAGACAATCATGTGCAGTTTCCCGATTGGGAGTGACGCTGCCCCATCTCCGAGCCCCAGAAACTCTGAACTATGGAGATTCAGAGCCCGGAATGTTTCCTGCCACGTCTTTGAAAAGTTATTCATGGAAAGCCAGCGTATGACTTTGTCCAGGCTCCACTCGTTTGCCAACTCCTCGTCCACGGGCCTGGTGAACGGACTAGGAGGACCGGACTCTGCTGAATCAAGTACACCCTTATTTCGTTTATTCGGCACTGGCCTTGCGAACGGGTTTGGAGGACCATTAGGACCTGCTTCCCTTAGACCAGGTATACACTCGTTGTCTGTCCAGGGGAAATAGGATTCAGAGGCCGGAACCTTGACATCTGGACTCCAGGCTCTGAATTGTTGACAGAGCGCTGATGGGTGTATTTCGTCGGGAACATAAGACGGCCCACGTTTTGGAGGGCGTGGTAAAGGGAGTGGGGAAGCCCCTGTACGCTTCTCTGCCGCCTTATCTCGTGGAGCGCCGATTGATAAATTGGTGAGTTTATTGAGTGATGGTGTCGTGGGGGGACTGGGGCGCATCCAAATGACACTCCCTTGCATAGTATTGGGCGAGTCAGCGTGGTGAGCCTTGCTAGATGTCTCGACTGTAGATTCTCCGGGTCCGTCATAGTTCATTGAGTTGCCGGATCTGTCATCTGGTGAGGATGGGCTGGGAGAGGCAAACCGGACAGTGGATTTCCCTGCCGTCATTTCTGGCCGCACGCGAGCGGAGGAACGGGTGGCTTTGAGGTTTCCAACTTTTGGGCTCTTCAATTGGCAAACAGGCTTTGCAAATATTTCATCGTCGCTTGAGATAGAGGGACTCTGTCCTTGATATTCACCACTAGAGCCTGCTGCCAGCACCCGGTGCGTGATTGTCGATCGAGGCACGGTTGCATCATTATTGTCTGTAGACAAATCCGACGATACATTGGCCAGGGAGTTAGAGACGGGTATTGAGCCAAGGCGATCACGAATTGGGCGGTCCTTTGGATACGATGACAGCTTTGTCTCCCGGCCAGACATATCCTGTGGCAAGTGCTCTGGTCCTTCATTGTACCGACTGGTTGACTTCGCACTATTACTAAGACCATCCCCGGTTTTGCTGTGGAGATCGCTTGTGGAGGATGACGGAGAATTCCCTGTCCGGGGATAATAGTCCAAAGAATCAAGAGCCGGAATGCCAACACCCGGACCGTACGGAGTAATATCTTGGGCATAGATTGAAGGTGACAAGAACCTTCTGTGGCTTGGATCATTCCGTCGGCTACTGGATTCGTGACTCGATGGAACCGGCGGTGGAGGTGGAGGTGACGGAAGAACCACCCCGGGGGGAGTGAACTTTTTTGGCCCTTTGGCTGTTGATTCTCCTCGCGACGGAGGGGAAGGAATACCACAGGCGAAAGAATCATAGCTCGGAGCGTAGGTCGCCGCGCCAAGTTTGGATCGCGATGTAGCCGGTAGAGGGGGAGGAGGGCGGGGAAGAAGAGGTGGTGGTGGCGGATGAGCCCATTTAGGAATATTGCTTGGCTGATATCGGGGAGGGGGTGGTGGAATCTTGAAAGGTTGGGAATGCCATGGTATATCAGAGCTCTTCCCTTGCGGCACAGGCTTCCTTGTAACAGGGGACGACACCCGGTTGGGCCTTGAAAATGCAAACAGGGGCTCGGAAAAGAACTCGGAAACCTCGTCACCGTGTATTGGGCGGAATGATGGTTCTTCGATGAGATGGATCTTTTCTACGCCGCTCCGGATCCTTTTGTGGCGTTCCTGGTCGAGAGAGCCTTGGACTGCGTCGATATCGAGCAGCAATGTCTTGATCAGATAGTAGTACCGTCGAAGTTCGCTACACGGTTCAATCGCCTTCCTAAGCAGATCGTACTTTTCCTCGTTGGCAGCTTTCTCTTCAAGGAGAGTGTGTATCAAATCACGCTGCTGTGCCAGCGCCCTGCCTTCTTTCTTGCTACTGTTGGTTAGCTAACGGGAATCGTAAGGACACCCCGATTCTGTCACTCACCTGCGAACCTGGCCAGCGTATATAATGACGCTCAGCATGAGGAGCATGGTGGATTTAAGCCGCTCCAGATTACTCCCCAGCACAGTAAGGTAGGACTCGCGTCGAACCTCTGTCAATTTCTGCGTGACTCGTTGGAGACGTGACAGGTTGGAAATCTCCTCGGGAGGCGTGATGGCGTCGTCGATATCATTAAAGACCTTCTGGCACTCATCCAATACTTCTTGGGCCGTGTTGAAGGCTTCGGGGGAACATAGCTTGGCGTCATCGTCTTGCTTCAAACTATCTCCTAGCTGACGCATAACGTTACAGGTCAGGGCTACGTCCCTAGAGAGACCCTGAGCGGCTCGATCCGCATGCTTGACCTTGTAGCAAAGTGTGCAGAGCTTGACTGACAAAGTTGACCCAAGATCGGCAATCTGGAGGGCAGCTGCCACAATGCCAAGGATCTCCACCCCAGACATCGTGTTCTTTAGGGGCTGGAATAAGGTGGGTAAAGCTATTGGGGCCGCATAGTAGAGAACTGAGGCGACGAATATTGGGAGTTGACTGGAGTTTACGGAGAATTTATTGAATTTTATGTTGGGGAAGTTATTTTGGTCCGTGCTCTTCACCCGGGCGCGATGCATCGCCTCCTCGGTTTCAGGCTGTGCACCATGCAAGGCGAATCTCGTATTCGTGGAACTCTGTGCTCAATGCGGGGGTGCCTCACATGATGCAGTAAGGAGCCTCACCTGGATTCATGTTCCGAATCAATGAGTTGGCTGAAGTACTGCGCAATATCTCGAAAAGAGATTCTGCTTTTGGTATCTCTCATCAAATGTGAGAAGTAGGAAAGTGCGATTCAATATGATCAACGGGGCGGGAACTGTGCCTTGTCCATGGTGACTTCGTGATACGAAGGTTAGGCCGAGAGTTGGTGGTCTTATCTACCCAACCGGCGGACTAGGTATGAAGGGGGATTTCTGAATTGTGGCGAGGCTGAAATATGCAGCACCAGAACGGCGAGTGATGAAACCCCTCAGTATGGCTGTGGGAACAGTTCCTTGATATTATAGCTGCGATGATTCTAATATTTTATATTTCCCTGCACTTCTACCATCAAGGCGAGCTCCACCAATATCCATCCCCTTACCTATAATATACTATCCCTATACAGAATCTAACATTCCAACGCCTCCACAACCCTCTTCAACGCCTCTGTCAAATAATCCCTATGATGCGAGAACACAATCCTAAACCACCCCGGCTTCTCTGACCCAAACAACACCCCACTAGCCAAAAACACCTTCTTGCGCAGCAAAAGCTGCATGACCGTATCATCCAGATCCACATCCCCATTACTCTCCGCAGAGTGCAACTCCCGATACCGCTTCCCCAGATTAACCCACAGGAAAAACCCCGCGTTCCCCCCAGGCGCATACTCAATCCCATTACTCTGCATATACTTCGCAGCAAAAGCATACGAATGCGCCAACCGCTCCTGATTTAGTTTCACATAGCGATCCGTGAAATCCCCATCCTCCAGAACAAGAGAGGTCAAGTGATCTGTTACCTGAGATGCATAGGAGTAGATACTCGTTCCGTTGAGGGCCTCATGCACGGCGTCATTAGACTGGGAGATGATAGCCCCGAGACGAAGACCGTTCGCACCAAAGTCCTTGCTCATTCCCCACAGCACATGCACGAGGCTGGGGTCGATGATTCCAGCCAGGTCAATTGAGAGGATAGATTCAAAGGGTACGGGGGCGGGCGCCTTGTCAACCGTATTCTGCCAGAGGGAAAGGGCGTATATTTCATCGCTGACGAGGTGGATTTGGTACTTGTGACAGAAACGTAGGAGGGCGACCAGGACTTCTCGTGGATAACATCTGCCTAGCGGGTTGTGTGGGTGGCAGAGCATTAAAGCCTTGACCTTTTGGCCTGACTTTTCCTGGAAGTTTAAGAGTGCGCTTTCGTATTTTTCTACGCCGTCTACGCTGAATGGGTCGATCTCGTCGAAGTCAACGGGGACGACGGTTGTTCCCGGCCGTAGGGAGAGATCTGGGATGAATGTGCCGTAGTACGGTCTTCCCAGGAGGATACCTTCCCCCGGATCCGCGAATAGCCATGAAATATGTTCAATGGCTGTTGACACACCGTTGGTCACCACCACATGGCTGAGCTTTATCGGATGGATCGGATGGAGGTGCCGATTCAGAAAACTGGCAATCGCTTGTCGGAGTCTAGAAGAGCCCTGGCCGCCATCGTTATATGTGAGGTACTTGTCCGGAAGGTCTAGTTTACCATCCCTGAAATATTGCAGAAGGTGGTCGTGCATGAGAAAGTTCTCTGCGACGCCAATGTTGACGTAGCCGTTCGGGTTGGTCTCGGGACACCACGGATCCCGCATCACGTCCCACATTAGGTTTCCGGCGCTGGCCTGCGCCACTTTCTGGGCGCGCTGGGAGAGTCCAGCCTTCATGGTGCTTGTCAGGGTCGATTTCGGTCGGGGAGGTGTGATAATTGGGAGAGTGTCTCGACTCTGGAGGCTCGGGTTGAATCATGGCAGGGGAAGTGGGAGATTTCTGATAAGGTTGCGGTGGAGTGTTGCGGTTATCAGCGGCTCCACACGAGGAAATATTGTCCCCACGAGTTCGCACCGTAAGGGTGAGCGCTTTCTTGACTTCTCTTTCTACAACAAGATATTGCTTCTCAAGAGTATTTCTTGGCCAATAGAATTCTGCTAGTAAAAAAGCAAATCTCAATATTGCGCAATCATGCGGTCGGGGCTGTGGTACTCTGAATCCGGTTTAGCGTTCCTATTTAGGAAAGGCGTGAATAAATGTCCTTGGCATCTCGGTGCCGGTCAATATAGCTTCATTTTGTCAACATCATATTTTTTTTTCACTTTGTCGATAAACCTAGGGTTCATACGATGGATACTTATCGAATATAGCCTGAAGGCAAGCTCAAAATGTTTATGATGAATATACTGACACAAGGCTTTACAAATATAGAGAATCTTACGTCCACAAATATTCCTACAGCTTCCCAGACGACCCTCCACAGATCAAGCATCCCACCTACCCTTATTACTGTTCCTCCTTGCTCGCCTGGACAAGACGCTGCGTTGCTGTTTCCGTCTTATGGAATCGCCACGGCTTAATCTTCCGTTCAAAGAGCTCGTCTAACTCTGCTGCCGAAAGTCTAGGTTCACAATAGTCAGCGTCCGAACCAATCAAAAGAACATCAAGTGAACTAACCTTGCAGTCTCCGGAATCAAGAACCACATTCCCAGGGTAAATGGGAGCCCAACACCGGCGTAGAACCAGCCCGTCTTGAGCCCCCAGTTCCATTGATTGACATTGGTCATATACGGGACTAGTACATTCATCACAACGCCAACGACGCACGTTGACGCGGCCCCAAACCCGGCGGTATACGGCCGGAGACGCTGAGAGGAGATTTCACCAATATAACCCCATCCAGTGGCACCGTTGGCAGCCAGTCCGACATCTATCTCGCGGGTTAGTTTCAGATTTACACCGGACGAGAAGAGGAGGGAGCAATGGAAAAGGACTGCTTACTCCAGAAGCATGCAAACAACACGAACACATATGTCGAGGCTTTTACCTGTGGTGCAACCCCAATGATCCCGATTGCAATACAAGAGAGCCACGAGAGGGTTGTTCCGCAACATGCCAGCAACCTTCTGCCTAGCCGATCCGCGACCGCAACAAGCACAAGCACGGTAGCGATTTGAATAGAGGAAGTGATAACCTTGATCTTGAACGGCTCCTGCATCCCAGCCTGCTGGAAGAAATACGTCCCAAATGTCCCGAAGAGTGTAAGACCGATAAACTGCTGTGTCAAATTCGTCCAGAGCGAGATGACGGTCCTTAACCCATCAGTGCCACGGAAGATAGCATACCATTTCTCCCTTCGTTGTTCCACAGCAACCGTACGTTCATGTTCAACAGCCAAAGATAGCACATGGAGCTGGTGGTCGACATCGAAATCTTTCACCCCGCGATATAGCTTCAACAGTTCCTTGCGGGCACGCTCAGGCTTACCCGCATTCACACACCAAGCCGGAGACTCCGGAACAACGAGGTAGATGAGCAACATCAACCCGATCTGCGCCCACTGGGTATAAATAGGCGTTAAGTAGTTAGTCGGATTACTTGCAGAGAGGTGCTGCAGTGCAACCTGAGCGAAGAATGAGCCCAATGTCCACCAAAGACTGTAGCACATCAACAGCCCACCGCGGATCCGAACGGGCGCCACCTCAGAAATATACGTGGGTACTGTTGACTGGACGCAACCCACTCCGATACCAGCTAGAAGTTTGGCAACTAGCCACGCTGGCCAGGAGCGGGCTAGACATTCGGCGATGACGCTTGCCACCAACACCAGCCAAAACGAATACATGGCCGGTTTCCGCCCGAAACGGCTCGATAGGAAAGGGAGGGTGGTCATGCCGATGATTTGGCCGCAGGACATGATGGAGCTCCAGCCGCTGAGGATGGGGGATGCGAGGGCGGGAGCGCCGTCGTCTCCCACTTGGGTTGCGAAACGGGCTACGAAGCCGCTGTTGGCGATAATACTGGCGTTGATACTGGTCACGCAGTTAGCACTGTAAGGGAGAAGGGTTGTGTTGGGTGCACTCACCCAATTTGATAGCCATCAGTTGCGGCACTGAACGCCATGGCAAAGCAGACGAGGGTGCATATCTTGAATGTCTTGATTGTTTCCCAGACGGTCAAGGTCTCATATCCAGAAGCCGCCTGTCCCTTGATCGCAGCATTCAGCTCTACATCGGAGGGTTTCAAGGGTGGATCTCCGGTAGTCTCGACGTGCTCGACGGGCATCTCCTTTGTGGCCATGATGAAAACGGTAGAATCCAATAGTTGCTGGATATCTAGAGGGGGTATCTCCTGGCTCTGCACCGTTGAGGCATCTCTGCGTTGCTTTTTGAGTGCACTGCGTCGGCGTTTGAACCGCGTAAAATGACTACAGGTGGCTTGATCATGTGTTCCTTTTGGCTAGGAAGGCGATTCTCAATAGCCGTCTGGCGTCTAGCTCGGAATAAAGGGAACCGCAGTGCTGGACCCTAGATGGAAACAGGGGGTGCCCTCCCCGGATTTGGGATAACGCGGGGGCGACAGGCTGTGGAGCAGGATAATCGGGTCATTATGGCCCGAACCCAGAGGAGGAGCAGCTTATTTGCCATGGTTGTGTCTTGATCATTCGAAGATATCAAGCCATCAGGTTCCAGCCTGACTCCAGATTCGAAATTTATGCCTAATGTGGGAAGAAACACGATTGGCAGCCGCGAATGGGGAGGATTTGGAGTTGGGGATGGCTTCGAAAACTATTCCCGAATAGGAAAGAATCACGAATGTTAACCAATATTCTCTCTCACTACCGGACTTAACTGGGTTACAGGTTATCATTTAGAGGATTAGGAGAGTTAAGTAATTCTATTCCATCTACCAAAACAAGCGAGCTAACGATACTTCCCCCTTACTTCCTCCTACGCTCCTCGAATGTTCGCTTTAGATACCCGGCAGACTTCTTCGGCGTTCGAACGAGGGTGTCATAGTCAACATGGGTAATGCCATACCTCGGTCCATATCCAGCAGACCACTCTAGACCCCGAAAGTTAGCACCAACAACCATGATCCAAGGAGTGTAAAAAGGGGGGCGTACCAAAGTTATCCATCAGACTCCACACATAGTACCCCTCCACCTTGACCCCATCCTCGTATATAGCACGAGATATAGCATCCAGATACAAACCAAAATACATAATGCGGAACTGATCATCCAATGCCTCCTCCCGACTCATCTCCCCTTCCCCAGGACACGGACACCCATTCTCCGTAATGATGATAGGCACCTGATACCGATCCCACACCCAGTTCAGAAGCTTCCGGAATCCCTGCGGTGCGATTCGCAGCCACGACATTCCCGACACCGGTCCAACCACCTTCCCCTCTTTGTTCATTGCCACCTCCTCCACGTTCCCCGTGCAATCATCCTCTGCCGGTGGGTCGGGGAGCGCGCGCGCAAATTTCGTCGAGTAATGATTCATCCCGTAGAAGGCATTGAGTGGGGCCAGTCTACGAAGCAAGTCCAGTTCCTGTGATGTAAATTCCGGCAGTCTTTCGCCTAGCTGAGCTCTCATGACAGCGGGGTAATCCCTCCCCAGAAAGATTGGGTCCCCGAACCACCCGATGTAAAATTCCAGACGGCGCTGCGCGGCTGCGACGTGGATCGCGCTGCTCTCATCCCAGGGTTCGTAAAAGTGTCCATTCAGCACGACGGAGATAGTGCCGTTGTGGGAGGGTTGGAAATCGGTCGCGTAGGCCTGGACAGCGGCGGCATGCGCTAGGATGACACTGTGGCCGACGCGCCATGGTTCGGTTCTCGAGTCACCCCCCGTTTTTGTGCTGCGACCTGGTGCGAGGACTCCGCTGTGGTGGCTGAAGATGGAGATGATGTATGGCTCGTTGAAGGTGACCCATTTCTTCACACGGTCGCCGAAGCGCGAGAAGCAGAGTCGGGCGTAATGCTCGAAGTCGGATTGGAATTCGGTTGTGTCGAGGAAAGCGCCGTACCGGTCGTAGATTCCTTGTGGGGTATCCCAGTGGAACAGGGTAGCGACGGGGGTTATTCCTCGAGCGAGAAGTTGGTCGATGAGCGAGTTGTAGAATTCGATGCCCTTTTCGTTGATCGGGTCGTTGCGACCACCGAGGGGGATGATACGAGTCCAGGCAATTGAGAATCGGTAGATGTCGACACCGTATGAGGCCATAAGGTCGATATCCTCGGTCATGCGGTGGTAGTGGTCGCAGGCGATATCTCCGTTATCGCCGTTGGTACGAGAGGGTTCAAGATGCGTAAAGGTATCCCAGATGGAAAGACCTTTGCCATCCTCACCAATTGCTCCTTCGATCTGGTATGCAGCCGTCGCAGTTCCCCAGGCAAAATCAGCGGGGAGAGGAAGTTCCTCAACGTCAAGCTGGGGGAGGTAGGTTGGCTCATCTTCCTGGCGATGAGCCCCGTCTCCCGCCCCAAACATGTTCACATTTTTGTCCATGATCGAAGATTCTCAGTGCAATCACTGACAAAATTGGTCTCAATCAAGTCAGATTGAATGTGAGTGGAATTTCAGGACTCCAAAGGCGAGTAAAGACTGGATATTTGTCCCCTCCAAGAATTCATCTTGGGCCAAAGATGGACCGAGAGAGTCATAATTACCCGACTACTATGGGGCATCTCCAATAGCTCGTGTTAGATGGCCCCGAGCGTGTAGAAATAGAAATACTTTCGCCGGTTCAGAATCCAAATTCTAGTTTTCATTCAATTGCCGATAGTCGACCGCAATGGCCCGAGTTGTTAGCGTCCAGTTCGAGCACTACCATCACCCCAACGCCCTCGGTGTTCAGGAAACCCACCCCAGGATCTCGTGGAAATTTGAGAATGTCCCCCGAGACTTTCTACAAGAGGGCTATGAGATAGAGGTTTCTGAATTGTTACGAGATTCAAAAACCACTTTCCTCTCCTCCACTAAACACACCTGTTCCCTCTCACATCTCGTCCCATGGCCCCATTCTCTCCCCCTCACTTCCCGTCAAAGGGTTGCCATTCGCGTTCGGGCCTGGGGTACAGGCCAGGTTACAACCCCCTGGAGCGATTCGGTCACTCTCGAAGCCGGCCTCCTCCGTCGATCTGACTGGCGTTGCGAGCGCATCGGTGCACCCTGGGGCCCTGGCACCTCCGAGCCGGACCCGGAACAGCTCTACCGTCGAGAATTCTACCTTCCTGTCTCCATTTCCCATGCGCGTCTCTACATCACAGCACAGGGTGTATACGAGGCGGAGATCAATGGCCAACGCATAGCCGACCATTTCATGGCCCCTGGGTGGACCGCATACGACGCACGACTTCAATATCAGACCTACGACGTTAGCCAATTCTTCACGTCCGGAGATAACTGCATTGGCGTGCGGGTAGCAGAGGGATGGTTTTCAGGACGAATCGGGTTCGAAGGCGGACACCGGAATATTTGGGGTCCTCATACCGCTCTCCTTGTGCAGTTGGAAATCACCTTGGAGAATGGGGAGGTGCAGACTGTTGTATCTGATGGGTCGTGGATGGTTGCACGCGGGCCAATCCAACTCGCGGAAATCTACGATGGGGAGAAATACGACGCCACGAAAGAAATTGTGGGGTGGTCGTCTGCGGGTACAATTGCGCACGGTGATGTGACCTGGATGCCTGTTGAAGTCATGCCCGAGTTACCAAGTGAGGTCGAGCTTACAGCCGGATTTGGGGAGCCAGTGCGGCGTGTTGAGGTTCTTAAGCCTGTTGGGAGGATCGACACTCCTTCCGGCAAAGCTATTATCGATTTTGGTCAGAATTTGGTGGGACATCTCCGACTAAGAAATATTCAAGGACCCGCTGGACACAAAATCAGGCTTTCCCACGCTGAGGTTCTGGAGAACGAGGAGCTGGGTACTCGCCCGCTGCGAATATGCAAGGCGATCGATGAGTACACACTCCAAGGTAATAGAACCGAAGAACAGTATGAGCCTCGTTTCACATTCCACGGGTTCCGTTATGCCCAGATAGACGGGTGGATAGGCGATGTCGACTTGGAAAGCTCCGTGGAAGCGGTCGTCTGCCACACAGACATGCAGCCGGCTGGGTCATTTTCGTGTTCTGATTCCTTGCTCAACCAGCTCTACAGAAATATTTGCTGGGGCATGCGAGGAAACTTCCTATCCGTCCCGACCGACTGTCCACAGAGAGATGAGAGGCTGGGGTGGTCGGGAGATCTGGCCTTGTTCGCCCCAACCGCCGTACTGATTTATGACTGTTTCAACTTCCTCAAGAACTGGCTGATTGATGTCGCGCACGATCAGACGGTTCTTGATGGGGTCCCGGCTATGGTGACTCCCAACGCGACACTCCCGGACCCAATCTGGTGTCGCAGAAAGCCCTGTGCCATCTGGCACGACGTGACAATTCTAGCGCCGTGGGCCCTGTATCAGGAAACCGGTGATAAGAGCATTCTCGCTCAGCAATACAGGAGCATGACTACCTGGATCAAGAAGATCCCACGCAACCAAACGGGTTCCACTCATCTCTGGGATACGAAAATATTTCAGCTAGGTGTAAGCCAAGACTACTGAAGCATCCGTAACCTCGGGAGCTAACACATCCATAGGACTGGCTGGACCCAGCAGCTCCCCCGGACGCCCCGTGGAAGGGTGCAACCGACGCACAACTAGTCGCAAACGCGTTCCTCATCCACAGCCTCGACCTAATGGTGCAAATCTCCCGCATCCTAGGCCAAACCGCACACGAGGCCCATTTCGACTCTGACTCCCGAGCCGCCCGAGCCCAGTTCCAAAACGAATACGTCACCCCCAACGGCCGAATGGTATCCGACTCCCAAACAGTCTACGCCCTAGCCATCTGCTTTGACCTCCTAACTCCCATTCAGCGTATCCACGCAGGCACTCGACTCGTATACCTCGTCCGCAAGAATGAATTCAAAATCGGCACTGGGTTTGCAGGAACCCCGTTCATCTGCGAGGCTCTTGCCTTGACCGGACACATCCAAGTTGCCTATTCTATGTTACTGGAAACGAAGTGTCCGTCATGGCTTTACCCGGTTACGATGGGGGCGACCACTGTATGGGAACGGTGGGATAGTATGCTTCCAGACGGATCGATTAATCCAGGTGAGATGACTTCATTCAATCATTATGCGTTTGGCTCTATTGCCAAGTTTATGTATGAGAGGCTTGCTGGGTTGCAACGCTTGGAGCCGGGGTGGAAAAAGTGCCGTGTAGCGCCAGCAATTGGTGCGGAATTTGACCGTTCGGAGGCTACGCATGTTACGCCTTATGGGATGGTGGAGTGTTCTTGGGAGACTACGCGTTTGGAGGGATCGGTGGAGAGGCTTCAGGTCAAAGTGATGGTTCCTTATAGCACAACCTGTGAGATCGTGATACCGGAGGGAAAGGGGAACAGAATGGAGGTTGTTGGACAGGGAGAATGGACGTTCGAGTCGACGTTTGAGAGAGATTATGAGTGGCCTATCGCGCCATTGCCTCCGAAATCGTAATCTTTCTGGGGCATAATCACTGTGAGATTGATTTAGATAGCCGTTGGGCCCATGCTAGAGGGACTCTGGTGACTTTCGTAGATTAAAAATCGAACAGTCATTTCTTACTCAGTTTATATTAAACCTACTCCCCCAAAGGCCAACTCCAGACCACTCAGTCGATCCGTCGTATGGCCATGGTCCATTCAAGTCTGCTTGATTCAGTTAGAGTATGCGACTGGGCCAATCATAGACGTCCAGTGACATGTAACCCCGCACCCCTAAACCTGCCCGTGAAGGGAAACATCTCAGAAGCTCTTTCATCAACTGCAGCAGAGGCAATCAATCGACTTGATCCCTTCAAATGGCGCTCCAACTTTACATCCCACCTTGCATTCACACTCCCACTAGCCATCTCCCACCGCCCGAACAGCCGCTTCGAATCCAAGTTGAAGGGCTCCTAATTGCCATACAAAGGCTCCTACCAAGTATCACATGGAATCTAGATTATTAACATCGAACATTCCCACAACCCGCCGCGCCAGAGCTAGCCCGGCTGACATACCAAAAGCTATTTGGACGAGACGTTGACCCGGATATCCCAGGTGATCTGGTGATTCGAGATGAGTACTCAGGCTGGATGCCAGGGAAACGTCCAGAGGAGTAAGTCTGCATAAATCTCTACGGGTAAATCAACTCTGTTAATCTGTCTAGATTGATTGACTATTCCGGGGTAACATTCGACCATCTTGTAGCAGCTGATGATACTAACCCTGAGGTGTTACAAATTAACATCATTGAGGTTGAGGATGATAATGGGGTTTATGCAAATACATGGCTTTTATTCGAAGTAGATCCGGCTGATTTTACTGGGAGGAAGGTACTGGCTGTCCCGAGATGTTGGCAGAAGAGAAAGGGAACACAGGATCGTCGGCGGGTGAATACTCTTGTGGACCAAAGGGTTCATGGGTTGCAGGCCACAGTTAAGGGAGGTAAAGAATTAGAAAAATGTAACTGAAAGGGCTCTTGCCTCCAAACTCCGGTGAAGTCGACAGCGAAGGGTTACATTACCTCGATTTTATTGAAAGGAGTATTTGTGTTGGTGGTGTTAAATAACACCAACGGCTGGGTATCGGGCCGTCCATTGTATACTTTTATTTTCTAAGCTAGATAAATTATTTCTAGGTTTAAAAGATAATCCTCTAAGATTGATAGCTTATAAATAAGCTATATTAATCAGGTAAAACAGAGTAAAATGAAATAAAAAAGAGTTTTTCAGAATCAAATTAAGCTTCCTAGATTACAGATTTCTAGCTAGTAGGTTATATCAATTTGTAGAGGCGCTCACCTGCCCCTGTGTAGGCCGGACCTTGTTGAGCGGGCCACCAACAAACAGGTAAATCGACAAGGAAATCTTAGCACCCCCATTTGGTAAATGATAGAGAATTGCGAGCGATCCCATGGTTGGAGCGGCCTCCCAAAGGATATAAGTACTCTGAAGGCGTATGTTCAAGATGTGTTGGACTGCCACCTAAGGTTATTGCCCTACTATACCTCTTCAACCTCTCGATAGACCTCTAGACATCTCAATCCCAACGTTCTTGATGATCTCATCGTTCAGCTTCTGAGCCCTCCCTAGCTTAATTCCTTACCCTTTTTATCTATCTTGACGCTATTATAGCCACTATCCAATTTATTTATGGATCTACCCGCTGCCAAGCAGTCGAACCAACGAATTGAATCCGAAATCCTTTCTTAACAAGCCAATTAAAAGGGCCAAAGAGCTTCCAAAAAAAAGACCTCCCAAGTCTAAAAGACCTTTACATTGAATCTTTTATTTCAAAGGATGAGATAGCTAATCTATGTGATTTGCTTGAAATTTTCCACAGTTCTACCCCCGAATCTACCTCCAAGTTTACCCTCGAATCGAAGCCAAAATACATCCCTTTATTGGATCCACAAAACCTCTTGATGAACGCCTACAACGCTGCCATACGGAGTAAAGGCTACAATTTAAACCTTGAAGAAGTTGAAAGTTGATACACTTCTTCCACAAATTATCTAAAAACATGAGCTTGTTCTCATCGACGAAAAGAAGGACTTAGTTCCTAAAGAAAAGGCCTTAGTTGCCACAAAGCAGGACCCAAATGTGGCCTCAAAAGAATCCAAAATCAAGGTTCAAAAGCCTCTTAATAAGGCACAACGAAAGACCTTTATCTTGATCAAAAGAGGACGGATTTTACGTTTACCACCTCCGCCGGATAGCCTTGGTAGGGGCCGTGGCAAAGACCTCGAAAAAGACCTTGAAATTCATGCAAAAGAGTGGCGTACGAAGCCTATACAAATGACCCCAAAGGGAAGATGTGTGTATTGCAATGGCAAGCACCACGAGCCATCTGTTTGCTCTTATCTCAACCCCGAAATTCTACCCAAGAATTGGGTCCCACGCCATCGGCATATTATCAAGATGTGCTCGAGAGGAAGAACATATTCATTAAATCTCGGGGCCCAGGAACTGCCTTGCTTTTGTTGTACCGTTCTTCCACTTCACAACATCTTCGGGAGAAACTCATCGCTTAGAAAGATCCACGTAACCCAGCATAAGGAGGAAATACAAGTCAGCAGCATTTCTCCTTCCCCAACAAAGGTTGTCCATATTCTTTCCTTGAGGGTCAACTATAGCCGCCATTCACATAGTACACGCAGCCAAGCCACCTCTTTGGGATATAGGTAGGATCGCAAATTTCGAGAGGCTTATCCAGAAGAGACCCGCCTCACGGGGCAGTCTTGAATGCGGTAGGTTGATGTACCCTGTTGCGGGTTGGTTTTGTTTGTGAGGCGCGTTTATCCGGGTTTTCAGTCCTTTAAGGCGGGAAGGGGTGCGAAGGCTGCAATATTATGGAGGGGAGTCTTTTTTTCTTCGGAATATATCAGGCGCGAAGATAAAACAACACAATTTAAAACAATGAGTTAGATTACGTCCCTGAGAATAAATGCGTTGACCTCTGAGATTTGACGAGGGCGTCCTCAGTCTCATCGACCAGGGATAGGAATGGGGCAGTGCAGCGTCAGAGAAATCAGCCCAGGCGGCGGAAATCTTACCACCACGTTTCTGCCTTGTCTCTTTCATCTGTTGCACATCCCGAATTTGATTTGAGCCATCCCGATCCAGATGACTAGATGGCGTTTGTATTTCAGAATATGCTAAGTACGAAGCAACCACAAGATAGAAGAAAACCCAAATAAGCACCCATCACCAACAAAGCTTCTCCTCGACCACTCCAGCAGCGTCACGGAAATATCTCACCTCTCCCCTCCTGCCTTCCCCGAATATCCCCATGATAACCCTCACCCTTGCCGCCTCAGGAATGTCTTCAGGCCCATAGTCCACGCCTTCTCGCAAGCCAGCCGCCTCCTCCTCCAGCCGTGCAACTCGGGTAGCCACTTTAGCATAAAGCTGCGAGTCCCAGATCCCCTCCTGTCGCTTGCTACGAGCGATGAGGTCGATCATCTGGTACCGGATCCTTGAAGCTCGACAATTCGTCGCCATGGTCCATAGGATGGGGAGAATGCCAAGCGTTAGGGAAAACGAGGGGGTGTTGGGAGCTGGTGTTCTGGGTAGTATCCTGGAATAGGACATTCCCGTGCTCTTATCGGTCGGCTGTAATTCTATGTTATTTTTGACATCAGTGCCGGCACGGAAAGAGTTTTGTTCATCTGACCGACCGATAATTTGTTCGGCCAAGGAAACGATAGTAGCAAAATCAGGCACGTGGCGATCCCAGTCGCATTCTCCAGGGGTGAACCCCAGATCGAAAATCACGTCTAGTGCCAGTTGCCACATTTGAAGCGCAAGGATAGTGTTCCGCGACTCCGGCTCCCGTTCGGCTTCAGGGTAGGTAAGCAGGAAGTCATCAAAGGCGGCGGACCACAGGTTGACTGTCGCGTGAATCAGGTTACCTTGGACGCGAATCTCTTCCTCGGATAGGTCACATATTCCGATGCGGATATTCTGTGTGAGGTATACAAGTCTCATGAACCGGTTATAGAGTGACTGGAACGCTTCGATGATATCCTCGAGAGTCGCAGAGCTCGATGGCGGCAATGGGGATGTGCCAAAGGTAGCCGAGACTTTCGGTCGGAGATTGGTTGGTAGAGATAGCCTGCCATCTAGTTCCAGCATCTGAGTCTCCATACTGGCCAGGATTGATCGAATCACTTCTGGGGGCCGGTGTGACCTTGGTGAAGATTGGCTTTGCACAATCCGTAGGCCAGATGCCAGATGACGTAACGCCGCCTGGAAGTGGCCCTGAAGGCTCTCGAAGCAAAAGAATAGGACGCACATAGTAAGGATAACGTTAGCGGAATCGCTTGTAGACAGAGAGAGTTGTTTTAAACCGCGCCGAATTGCAAGATTGTACTGGGAAACTGCGATACCACGATCACACTCGTAAGAAGATGCGTTACCGCGATTTGAAATAAATATTCGATGCAACGAGCCTAATGCCATGGCTGCGGATCGAATATCGGAATCGTGGTAGGCGGCACGGAGAAGAAAATCTCTTGTTTTTCGATCGAAACAAG
Source organism: Aspergillus diversus (assembly GCA_027569885.1). Lineage (NCBI taxonomy): Eukaryota > Fungi > Ascomycota > Eurotiomycetes > Eurotiales > Aspergillaceae > Aspergillus > Aspergillus diversus. The sequence goes on from JAPDKZ010000022.1 coordinate 469,786, forward strand.
AAAGGCTTTGTGCATAGAAAAAGTCCCACGACTCATATCCGCGCTCCGTAAGTGATTCTTTCGGGTAGGAGAATGCCCAGGCTTGAACATGATTGGTGAATTGGGGTGTATACTGAACGATCCTCATATTGTGTCGAGTGGCCACACCAGACGGCGAGGACCGTCCACTCATTGAGTAACCATCACACTGACGGCCACTGGAGCGGCACCTTTGACACAAGGGCTTCCCTTCATCGCACTTCACCTTCCTTATTCTACAGGAATCATATGTCAGAGTTTTCAAACACTGGACGGCCACTTTGTGAGAAATTCCGTTGACCTACTTGCAAGTAATACACCCTGTTCTCGACCTCCCGAGTGAACACTTGGGGGCGGTGTCAATCATGTTTTCTTTGCCTCAAACTAGGCCCAATAAATACTAGCACAATTATTGGGGTATTCCCGAATGAAATCGTTGAGAGAATGTCTTCTAGGAAGAGAGAGGGAGAAGCTGGCGATTTTGATCGGGAAAAAGAAAAATCCCCGAAACGGCGCTGCCTGAAGCATTTTTGACGCCAATCGTACTCCGCCCCCAAGTCATCCCCCAAAGCTGCCAAACCATTCAGTAGATCCAGCGCAGGGCCACAGGGCTTCGCATGCTTAATTCAGTTAGGGTATGCGACCGGACCAATCATATCCATCTTCAGCTTCGAGATCGCGAGTCAGGCCTCCCATGGGGCTGAGAGATGGAGCTCGTATATTTCACGGCCAAATTAACGCCTATTCTTAGACAGCTTCATCTGTGACTATGTTTTTTTTATCACACTCATTCTTCTGCCTGGCCTCGAGCAAATAAAATGGGCTATATAATGGAGACGGTTTCTCCTCCGAGTCCTCATCGTTATCATCATCCTCAGCTCTCTTGTCTTATCGAAATTGGGCGACAGCCTGCCATAACCGCCCCCAATGTCGACAACCACAACCACATCGCCAACTCCGGTGCCAACTTGCACAAATCCCAAGCCAGGGAAGAATGGCTATCTCCCCCCTGAAGCCTGTGATGCGATCCTGTACTATGAACCCTCCCACGCGGCTGCAATCCTTTTCGTAGCCCTCTTCGGGCTCACAGTAATCGCCCACGTCGTGCAAGCCGTTATATACAAAAAGGTAACAAGCAATCCCAATACCCTTGATTTGACCCAAACTAACCAACCCACTAGCGCTACGCATGGGTACTCATCATGGGAGCAACATGGGAGTGTCTCGCGTTCGTCTTTCGTACCCTCCTCACCTTCCACCAGAACAGTCCGGGATATGATACCGGATATGTCCTCCTCTTCCTCTTATCACCCCTATGTAAAGATCCCCAATAATATCTTCAACACTTCGAACGATGATTCTAATCTCAATATCTTACTAGGGATCAACGCATTCATATACATGACCCTCGGTCGAATGATCTACTACTACATCCCCACGCAACGCCTAGCTGGCATCACAGCATCCCAATACGGCTTAATATTCATCTGGCTCGACATTGTCGCATTCCTCGTGCAAGCAGCCGGTGCCAGCATTGCATCAAACCAAGATGCATCCACTAAGACTACCCTGCTCGGACTCCACATCTACATGGGCGGAATCGGCCTCCAGCAGTTTTTCATGGTCATCTTCGCTGGCATGATCATCTACTTCCATCGCCATATGCTGGAGATGGAACGTCACGCCCTGGCCAATACCGACAGGTTATCGGGTCGTTGGAGGTGGCTCTTCTATACGATTTATTTTGCCTTGACTATGATTACAGTACGTCCCCTTCTGTCAAACGATCCCTATTTCTGTATTAACCACTAGTGAAATAGATCCGAATTATCTTCCGATTGTGTGAATACGGCCGCGGGTTCGAGGCCGATAACCCTGTCCTTACCAGTGAGGCTTACGAATATGTGCTAGACGCCACTCCCATGTTTTGTGCGATATTGGCCCTGAATCTGGTGCATCCGGGGACGATTCTCAAAGGACCAGAGGCGGAATTTCCCCATCTTAGTAGGAAGGAGAAAAAGCAGCTTAAGCGGGAGAAGAAGGAGATGAAAAGGCAACGGAAGCTGAAGGGTACTCAGGGGGATGGTTTTGAGAGTCTTTCCATGCAAGAGGAGGCTAACGCTAACCACCCGACCGATTACTCGACTAATCATTAGATATGGTTTGGGGAAGTTGGAAGTTGAGTTCGGAATATATATATTGTTGGTGGAAGTCAATTTTTTAGAACGTGTTATTATTTTATAGTGTAATTTGGTTGGAAGGCTTTTAGAGAGACTGAATTTTGGGATTTGATTAATTTTATGAATTTTTTGGTTTAATTTTGATTCTTTGTGTGTTGGTGGTATGTTGGGCAATTGATGCCGTGACCAAACTTCGGCCGCCCTTCGCCTCGTCTGCCAAGAAAGAGCGATCCTGAATTATGATAGGATGGATAGGAAAGGGCGGGCCACATCAAACATAACTACAGCCAATTGGAGAAGAGGCCATCGCGAGGCATACAACGCCCTGTTTGATTCAGTTTTATGTCACTAAATTATTTTGTGAAAATAATCCAAACACTGGAAGAAGATATCTTCTTGGCTTATCTACTATTGTTTCATGTTAGATGCATTTTCTTCTTAACCATGAAGTTTTATTTGTGATGTAATTCTTAACATACATTCAAGTGCAAAGATACCATTCATGATAGCCTGGTACAAACCAAATATTTTGGAACAATGAGGTTTTATAGACTAATAATAAACAACAGCAGATCACTATTGAAACAATACCTATTCATGATGGGGGGCAGAGCACTGGTGCCAAGATCATTTGCTGGTCCAGCCTCGCTGCAGGCCTTTCTGACTGTCCAATGAGATTTATGCACCTCAGGCTCTCAGCCTCGCAACATTTTCAGCCTTGCGGCCCCTTTAATCCTACTGACCGCGTGAAAAAACCTCTCATCCAAAATGTTGGTTCTCCCGACATCGCGGCCTTAGAGAGCTTTCTTGTCGGAATGGTCGCGCCATACTTTGGATGGTCCGCCGGGGACGTCGTTAAAGCTATCGAGGTAATCGGGAAGGTAATCCAAGCGTTTGACAGCGCGAAGGGCGCTGTTGCTAGATTCGCTGCTGCAAAGAAATCTTTGAACGAGATCCGGGCCCTTCTGAATGCGCTTCAAGCACATACGATCGATTCTTCTTCTGGGCCATACCCGACCGATATCAAAGGTCTACTTGAAACTGTTGCAACACCGTTCGAAGAATTTAGGGAATTTGTTGAGAAATATGAGTCCAGCCTGCAACAGGGATCTAAAAAGTCAAAAGGAAGGAAAGTCTGGAAAACCATAACATGGTCCCTACATGACCTAGGCATCTTATCTGGCAAAGTTTCAGAGTTGGAGGAGGCAGTGGGCCGGCCGCTACTAGCGATTCTTGTGCATATCACCCTGCCGATATAGTAAGATCACCTCCACCCACACGTTTCGGGGCCTATACTAACCATGAACGGGGATATAGCAAAATGATGGGTGAAATGCTACATAAACAGGCCACAAATGCGACGGACATCGTTGATATGTGGAAAAGCCTCGACGCCTTACCGTTGCTCATACAAAAGCTACAAGAGGAAATAAAGAAAACCAATTCAGCTGTCGCCGCCCTCCATTCGTCAAAACAGCTCACTCCACCGACTTCGTCCCTCAAGTCCTCTCTATCGCCCAATGCGCAGGTTAATATCCTATTCAGAAGGATGCAGCTTGAGTTGTTTGAGACCATACAAGGCGTCAGTGGTGTTATTTCAAACCAGAGTCATCCGCAGGATGAGGAGTTCTATAAAGGGGTTCTCGGAGACATCCGTGACTCGCTGGAATCGATTATAACTAGACTTGATCCGCTCGATGACCTTTTAGCCGAACGATTTATCCAGCCTCAGCCGGTTCCAAGCTTGTGGGAAAGACACCGTAATACACTCGTGGGGGTAGCCTTCGGCAGCACTGCTGGCTATTTCCTAGGCACATACCAGGGGCAAGCCAATTTTAGGGCCCCTGAATATGGCGACAGGCCGGTTGAAGCTGTGCGGCACCATTCTCCTCACCATGAGAAAGGAGAAGGCGTTTACCGATATCTGGCAGCCTACGATGTTGGAGTTATCGCACAGACACTTGTATCGCGAGACATCCCCGCAGCCCCCAAATCCGAACTATCTTCCACCCGGTTTACATCTACAGATGATGGTCATGCCACTGGGAGGCCTTTCTCGGCAGCACCGGTTTCAGTGGCACCAGCTTCAGCAGCGGTGGCTTCAGCATCACTAGCTTCGGGGAACCGAGCACAACTGATCCAGCCGGCCCCGCAGAAAGCCAATGAAAGGAAGACCGACGAAAGGACGGAGGAAATGGCCAAACAGAAGGAAGCATATGTTCTGGACGGGGAAGAAAGCTCGGTAAGCGCTGTGGATATTACACATGACCGGTTTGGATCTCACCGTCTATCGGAGTCTTCTTCCCAATGGAACGTGACGACTGCTATTACCTCGATCGTTTCCGACAGAGCTATAATGAATTTAACCGACCCACCGGATTTAACCAATACCACCGGGAGTCATACCACCCCCAGTTATGGGGGATCGCGATCGGTAAGAACCTCTGCATCCGATTTTGAGTCATTCGTGGGTACTGGCAACTCAACGTATTCGGCCTTTGGGGGAATTTCCGTCATGAAAGCGATCGGCGATTGGTATGCTGGTCGAATCCAGGATGAAAATAATGATTGGTGGAGATGCTGCCGCTGTCATGAGCCATCCAATGCCCGATTATCAGCGCATCGTTGTCAATCCTGCGCTCATTATAGATGCCCGGGATGTCAGAATCTGTGGAGTTGCTGCCACTGCGAAGCTAAGGTAGATCCTCGCTCAGGGGATCGGTGTTATTCCTGTGCACATTTGAAGTGCCCGGGCTGTGGGGGGTAGGGAACTCGATGGTCGATGAACTGATAATATCCGATTTCGGCCAGCTGAGGTTCTGTGCTATTCCTTTCGGGCGAGACATCTTGCGAGACGCATTCTATATAACTGGGATAGCAAAGGATTTTTGGGGCGGCGGTTTTCATGCATGGTGGTGTTGTCACAGGTCCAGATCGGGGGGTCATTTTTGTCGATATCTCAAGTTCCAATAATATAGAAAATGAGTGTAAATTGTAAGATTGCCAGGCCCTATGTGAATAGAAAATGGGAGGAATAGCTGCATGAGGTGGGCTATACCCAAAAGTCACCAACTTTCAAACCTCACAAATCCCGATATTATCTCATCGATCGGCTACCCTTATCTTGTTAATTTGGGGATCCCATGTGGAATGACGTGGGTCTGGGCTGATTCATGCACCAAACACCAGTTTTCTGGGTATAACATGGCGCCTATAGCTGCTTTACCCGAAACAGACGCCTAACGGGTGTGGCGACCACGCAGAACGACAACCAATCACGACTCTTTATGTATATGAGGTCGATCGTACATTTACGTCACTCCATGGCAATGCTTGCGTAGAGCTCTCTCCATATAAAAGAAATAATCTTCATCAAAGTAGAGGGAAAACTGCCCATTTCTTCAAATTTCCAATTTTCAAGACCTGTTTCTTAACGTTACCTGGAGCAATGTCCCTCCCTATCCCCGGTACCAGGGCCGTAACCAGCCAGCTCGACGACACCGCCACCTCAGTCACCCAAGGCGAAGCCCCCAAAGTCATAAAACAACCAACGAAAAAGCTCGGTGACACAGCAAAAGGCTTAAAAGACACTGCCCTCCCAGGCTCATATCCCCCCGACGATGGCCAAAAAGACACCCCGGAGAAAAACAACATCACCGTCCCCTCCTTCTCGTCCATGATCGCATCCGTCACAGGATGGATAAAATCCTTCTTCCCAAAGCTGGTTGACTGGTTCGAGTCTGCGGTGGAAGCTCTAGTGATGAAACTGTTCCCCCCACCTCGTCAGGCAGCGATTTATGAGGCTGCGTTGTCGCATCCGATTGCGGCGACGTTTTGTGTGTGTCAGCTTATTTGTTGTGGGGTTCCATTGTTGATTTTCTTGGCTGGGACGTTTCTTTTTGCAGCGGTGGCGTTGCTTTTGTGGGGAATTTTGAGTCTTTTGATTCTTGGGCCGGTTGTGTTGGTGGCTTCGTTGATGGGGGTGTCATTGTGGGGATGGGGGTGGATTCTTTATGGGTTGGTGAAGTGGATTGATCGGTTGTTTTTGGGGGGGATTTTGTCTCGGTTTTGGATTCCGAGGACTTCACAATCGCAGGGGGAGAAAGAGAACGGTGCGGATGGAGATGGAAAGATGGGCGAAAAGAGCGAATAATGGCATTGTTGAGAGGAGCGGTTTATGGACAACAGAAACATATGGCACAGAGATGTGGAAATACATATAGCTTTGTAGTAAAAGGCGACTAGAATCCCCCAGGCATTAACTATAATTGATAATGATACTTTTTATCAAACTTGATATGGCATCTAGACAGTTGGGGGATTTACTCCTATCGGTTTCTCATCAAGCCTTCTTGACAAGTACGCCCTGAATCCTAGGCAGAAGACTAACCGGCTCTTCAGGCTCCTCAATATCGCCCGGGTTCCCCCACTCTCCACTAGCGAGAATATCCTCCAATACATTGCGAGTCAGATGACATCCGATAAATGTACTCCAAGCTGGATTCCAGAACACTTTCTTCACATTAACCCAACACAATCCACGAAAGAAAAAAAAGGTAAGCAGAAACATACCTTGCCCTGCACTCGTCAAATGGTTCTTACTCCACCCGTGTTCCCAGAATATAAATTTGCCTCCAGGTTTCAGTAGCTTCCACACCTCCTTCATCACGGCCTTTGGGTCCTTTACCGCACAGAGGACCTGGATGCATAACACAGTATCCAAACTCCCTTCCGATATTCCCTCCGCCCTTAGAGCATCGCTATCTTCAACTCCAGCAATTATAACCTTATACTTATCCTGCAGGCCATTTTTCTTCACCTTGGTATCTAGCCTGTCTTTAAAGTGTGCATTAGGTTCAACACCATAAATATAATCAACAGCAGAAGTATCAAAACGATGGATCTGATTGCCTGGCCCGGGCCCTAGTTCGAGAACAACGCCACTGGCGGCTTGTACGAGCGATGGGACAATGGTTGTGTCTTCGAAAGCGATGAAACCGTCAGCTACACAGGATTGGTCAGTCTATAAATGGGTTGAGTCGAGATTGTGGGCGAGAAGGTTACAAGTTATACTCAACAGTTTTGCTGAAGCGGCATCTCGGATCGGTTGTAAGTGTATAAGTGCTGCGAGACCGTCTCTACGAACCGCTTGTGTGAGAGCTTCCCAGTGCACTGCAAAAATTCGGATTAGTAAAGCTGCGGGCGTAATGCGGGGCAATGTCTTACGGCACAGAGAGAGCCAGATGAAGCCGAATGGACGGGAAAAGGAAGCAAGGCGGCCAGGTTTCGGGGGCATGCTTATTTACGTGAGACGGTTGTAAATAGTGTCTAGGGTTTACACAAAGAATAAATAAGGAAGCGGACGGGCGCTCGATATCATCGCAGAATAAGGAGGCTAGAGCTTTGTGGGGGAGGAAAGAGAAGGTTGTGTGTATGTTGGCAAGGTATCAATTTATATTGTTTGAGCTGTCGCCTACCTGGACGAACTAGCTCTCGGTTGAGTCTCACAAAAGCAATCCCTGCCCTGTACAGCCTAGGGCTTATGGACGGAGTCGCGTATGAAAGTGTCTGCCAATGGAGTACCCGCACTTACATGAATTGGGTCAATTGGGTGTGGCGGCAAGGATGATCTTATCTGGAGTTTTGCACCACACCTAAATTCTATTGCGTCATCTTGGAGATACCCAACATAACCGACTCTTCGACTAACAAAACACCATGGCAAATGAAGAATCTGAAGATAGGAAGGCCATAACCGGAGTGAAAAGGGATGACTTTGCGATGATAGGGAAGGTACCTGGGACTACTTCCCTCCGTTTCAGATGAATCATACCAAACAACGTATATCAACCAAGGACCATAACCCCAGAGGGGAAGGAGTTATAAACACCATCGCATAATACCCACAAATACCAAATACGTTACTCAAAAGCATATCGTGCATTTCCCACGACATTCTCCTGGTACCAGCTCAACACATCCGCGTTGGCCTCAATCCGACTATCTCCCCACACGGAACCCTCTCATCCATGCGCGGTTCATAGGCTGTTGATGTATGTCCACCCAGCAAAGTCGTACGTCTCGACCATATCTTTCATCCGATTTAGATACTCGATGAAGGAGACGGAATCGCTCGACGCAGGCGGCTGTGCACCCGATTCAGCCACAATCTTGGGTTTGGTCGCGAACTGGATATCCTTGAGGACGTTCGGATCGAGTGTATCGCCATCGCAGTTTGTAGTTGTTCCGACTGGGAGGCAGACGTCGTTGTTGAAGATGGAGAACCCTTGGAGGGAACGTGAATGTTACTCTCCTTCGAGTGGTACTATGTTTTGTTCCGGGGGGGGGGGGGGGGGGGGGGTAGAGCACGTGCCTTGCCAATCTACGACGTCGTCCCCTGGGTAGAGTTGTGACGCCGATCCCCGGACCGGGTGGAAGACAAACTCGACGTTTGAGATTGTTTCGAGGATAACAGATCGGACATGGGCGAAGGCAGCAGGGTATGCGGTAAGATCGAAGGTGGCAGAATCGAAAGTGTTGGGATTGGTGTTTGCGTGGAGATTACCGGAAACCTCGTAGTCTATGCGGAGAAGGTATTTGACGTCGGGGAACTGGGCGAGATACTGAGAAAGTTGGTTGAGGGAGGCATCGTACTTTCCCTGGGCGATATCATTGCATAGCTGGGCACCCTAGAGGAAGAAACCTGTTAAATCTTACTCCACGGGGGAGGTGGGAGAGTATTACCTGGTAGATGGTGTATCCATGATTTGTCATGTCATCCTTCCAGCTGACACCAATTTCGACGAAGCCACTGGATGGTGAAGGTTTAGTGTTGGGTTTGCCTGGGTTGGCCGGGTGATGTTTACCTATGACTAGCAGCATACTCGCTCAACAGGCTCTGGGAGTCAGGGTTCAGAGCTCCATCGTAGATGTTTCCATAGACACTTATTCCAGAAGGAGTTTTGACGTTTGAGGAGAACGCCTGCCATTCATCCAAATATTTTTAGCCGATGTTAACCACTGTCTGGCCTGCTATAGTTCCGAGCTGCGTCTTGCTATCTCGCCTGTCGGATGAGCAGCGGAGATCACGGAATTGGTCAAGACAACGAGAAGCAGTTTCGAGCTAATCATTATTGTTCATTGCAATGATAGTAATAATTTAGATAATGATATGCCCATTGACAGCCAGCAAATAATAAACCACCATATTCATACCATTTCCCTGTCATTCTGGCGGAGTCGATGCCGTTTCGAATATCCATCATTGCCTACAAAACACAAACGACCTCTATACTATTAACCATGAGGCTAAATGGTTAAAGATGTCAACGTTTTGGATGCTGTCTGACTTTATATCCATATTGTTACTGTAGTATTGAACTTCACCAAAAAAGGCAGGTCGTTGTCCTCATTCATTTCTGGAGATATGCTAGGCCGAGGCATGTGAAGACTCCAAACCACACCAAGTGGAGCTGACGATCAGGGACTGAGCGTCCGGGGAGTCTCGGTTTTAAACTCATACCCCACAGCGTACCGACTCCGGTGGCACGGTCCGACTCATGAGCGATCTATTTAGCCATAATTCTGCAGCAGAAAGAGATGCCATTGGCGAATGGCACCGGTCTCCCCTTGAGTAGAGCGACGGCTCCGTGTCTGACTCGGAATATGCAGATCCACGCCACTGCCTCGATTCATATTGAGATGTCGGATCTTCCTTTCTGCAGGCATGCGGAGTTACCGGCCCGTCACGCGGAATTAAGAGTGGACCTTCCTGGCAGGAACGGATGTGTTTACATGATGCTGGAAATGGAAGGCGCGAACCACACTCCCCAGTGTTCGAAGAAATCAGACAGTTCATCGTGTTCACCACCAAAACGCCATTCCTCCATCCATGGGCGGTGATTAATTGTGCTATACGTACACGCAACTATGGTTACCAAATCAAAAATCCACCTTCTCGATGTCATAGTCCAGGATACCCTGTCCCAGACCCCAACGCCCCAACCCCAACCAGTGATACGCCCCGAACATCACCGTCATCAACACCTCCTTCAGCCATAGACCCCATGGTCCAACCGCCTTTCTCACATCTCGCACCGTGACCGCCTTCTTGATAACCTCCTCGATGCGCGGCCGTCGAACACGCTCGTACCTCTTCCACCCATCCTCCAACGATACCTCCTTATCCTCGAGCACCCGCGACAACGCAAAAACATCCTCCAGCGCCATCGAGACTCCCTGACCCGCATGCGGTGCCGTAGCATGGGCTGCATCTCCAATCAAAATACACCGACCATTCGTCCACTTTCCATCCCCAGGAAGGTGAAACACACGAAAGAACTGTACGGTTTCGGTGTTGTTTACCATCCCACGCAGCGTCTCTCCCCATTCACCCCTGGTTTCGTCCAAAACACTCAGCAAGATATCTTGGAAGTGACCGACTTCCTCCTTCTTCCGTACTTCCCATCCGTCCCGGCTATCCTCCGACTCCGGTACTGGCGTTTCTCGCGAGAAGAACCAGAACAACTCGTCATTGGTAGGCGAGCAGGGTATTAACGTAAACAACCCCTTCGTGGTGAAAGTAACATGCATCCCAGGTTTGGGGACAAGTTTCTCGGGTAAGGAAGAGGTGGGTACAATCGAGAAGAAGGCACTGAACCCGGTGTAGGCTGGTTCGACCTCCGGATCCACATTAAGCTTGCGTACACCAGAGTGAATCCCATCACATCCAAGTTTGCTGCACCGCGTCGAGGAGAACGTCGACCAACTCCCTGCGTTTAACCCGCATGTAGCCATACCCAATTTTCTCTTTGACGTAGGTTGTCCAGTCGGCTTCACCGATGAGAGAACCGGTGATTGAATGCTGGATGAGACATGCCTCTAAAGAAATTCGCAAGGGTTTCGTATACTCCGAGGCGATCGAGTAGGCGTAGTCCATTGCTGGGGATTCCGATTGCGCCGCCTAGGGTGGAACGTATGGATCCCAGCCTTAGCGTTTTGCGGCGTCTTGCTCGCAGCATCACCTTAGAATTCTTCTGAGCTAGGATCGAAAATCACTTCTAAAATTTTCGGTCGGCCAAAAACCCGCGCGATACCGCCCTTGTTGTACAACTCGCAAACACTGGGACTTGTTGATGAACAAAGCTCAGCTTCCACCGTCCCATCTCCCTCCTGTGCTCTTCCGATAAGTGCACGTAGGGAGGAGGTCCCGCATACTCCAATGGCGGATACAACCGCCGTCAGAATTCCAGAGGCGCCATCGCGACAATGAAGTTGTCGAAAAATGTCAGCGACTCGCTCAAGAATTGTTTCGTGACCTGCTCACCGAAGAGAGAAATAAGAGGGGTAAGGTCGGTCGCCAGGTTGTTCGAAAAGTCATCCCACTAGCTTTCAGCCTGGGCTAGGTAAATGGCAAACGTGCTCCATAGGAGCCATAACCGAGATAGCCATGATCGCATATTGATTTGGGTCGAACAGCAGCATCGAGATTCGATGGCAGAGGAGTTTATTTGATGAAAGAAGACACATTGTGATGAAGAGCGATCCTGAGGCTGAGTAGAGAAAGTTGGGGGCGAAGATCACCAACAAACTGGTTTGGCGCTTGGCCAGCTGAGTCCTGTCTCGGGCGCGTACCGAAACCGAGTTGACGCTCAAGGCTGACGGTGATTCGCAGCGACTCAAAGTACGTTCCTAAGATGAACCCATTTGAATGTGAAATTAATTTTCTCGATACGAAATTGATGGCAGCCTCAATCGGTTCGGCTAGCTTCTGCCTGTTGCTGATGAGTCGTGGCTTCAAAACAGGTCAGCCTTGCCAAGACTCGTATCTCACCAACCAGCGAACCTCGTCTCTCCCACCTCTCCCATCTTCTTCACTCCTCCTTCCTTATCATCCACACAATTTTATCCCAATGTTCTTCTGTAGTCGTGAAAGGCTGACGCGATGGGACTTGTTCATGTTTCTCGTAGGAGGGGTTTTCTACTTCCTAGCCATCGGGCCCATATACGTCGTGAACGCCTGTAAAAACTTTCTCGGCTTCACCGGACAACCCCAGGGAAGCCAGAGAAGCCAGAGAAGCCCGGGATGCCAAGGTAGGGGTCAATATCAGGACGTGCAAAGGCCGCGCGTCTGGCAAACCAAGCGACCAGAACACCTCCCAAATCCACGGACAAGGTCCCTCACTCTACCTTTTTCTCCGTATATCCCACCCGAAACAAATTATGCCCAAGCAGGGTCATTATTTTTCTCCAAGTTGCCCACTGAACTTCGACGCATGATTTACCGGGAGACTCTCGCGCCAGAAGGAGGTGGGGTTTTGCATGTGGCTACTACCTATGGCGCACTGTTGAGTCGACGATGCTCCCAGCGAGAAAATGGTTTCCGGGGATGGCAACATATGTGCTGGGGGCAACTCGCCGCCGATGGGAGCAGTTTGAGCGCCGAAGATTCAGAGAATAGTCCCCCCCACCAAATCTTGGGCTTGTTGTGCTCGTGTCGAAGGATGTACGTGGCCCTCTACCCAGCCGCTTGAACCACGCTGACGATATAGCCAGATACTCGGAGGCAGTCGACATCCTCTACACAGACAATGTCATCAGCGTCCGCCAAACAAGGACATTAATGGACCTCAACCGTAGAGTGCTCCCTCACCGCCTTAATATGATCCGCCATCTCCACCTGGACTGCCTCATGAAAGCCGTTCGCTCTGGGAGTGGCCTCTTTGCTGTGGAGTACCGTGCACCATTCGATATTGTTGCCTTCTGGCGCCCGGCGTTCACGCTTATTTCAATGATGAAGGGACTTCAGGATCTCCGCGTTTCTTTATCCACGTACTCCGGTAGCGTCTATGCTATAGAGCAGGACATATTAATCAGGCTTCTGACGCATTTGAAGGATGTCCGCGTGGCCAAATTCGCCGTGGAGTGTTACTGGCCGATGGATCCCAAGCAGGTGCTTGAAGGGCTGGATTTCGAAGCCCCGTTTACCCTTGAGACAAAGCCGGTTTGGGTGCGTGGTGGCCTTTTCGGGGAGTATCTCTAATGAGGGATGGCTAGACAAAAATATCTTCAGGTTCGGGAGGTGGAGCAGTAACAAAATGATGATGATCCCGCCCGGCATTAGGCCCATCCCGTTGCTACCCCGTACAGGGCTTTGAGGAACTACCACAGAACGATGCAGATTGTCCGGTGACCAATGGAACTGCCGGGCAACTGGACCGGAAAGGATATCGAAACCGGTGTAGCGTCCATTGCCAAAGTGATGAGACGCACGTGGTCACCGTCATCACGTTCCGGGGGGGCCGGCAGCGCCCCAAACAAGCACAGCTATGGGAGGCTCGGGGGCAAGACCGGGGATGGCACGAAAGGCCAGAACGTCCAAGATCATTAATACAAATCAGGGCTCTCTTCATTCTGCAACTATGTACATAGAAAGCCTAGCTCAGCACGCCCCTGTGTCCCTCTGGCACACTTGAATTGAGTGTCCTGCCAAGGGAACTTTGCGCGGAGTCACGTGCGAATTCTCTCCCCAAAGACATATCACCTGAGCCTCTCTATTTAGTAGCCGCAAATACTAAAGGTCTAGGAGCACAAACCTGGTCAGCATAGGCTGGAGGCTTTACAGGCAGGCTCCTGTTTTCCCACTTACGTCTTCAAAGACTTCGTTTCGGCCCAGTACTCCTGAAAATTTCCTCCCTCAAGCAGCTACTGACAACCTAAAATAAGTTGAGGTTAGCTGTCGCAAGGATATAGATCCGTGTGAGACTTACTCATGTTTGAATGTGCCAAAGGCGGCAGGGAGTTTCACCGAGGCTGTAAAATTACCACGTTAGAGTGCCTGGGTGTGGCACTTTGGCCGGAGTGCTTGGTTGGTCTGCCCGTCAATAGACAGGGTATATCAAGTGGAAACAGGGGAGTCATGTTGGATGGGTGTCGTTAGCTGTGGATTCCAGTGGGCAATTCGCTCGCCGCCCCTACTTTTAGGTGAGTATTCAGCCGCGATCGTGAGATGACCCTGAAGGAGGCCAACGTTGACCGTGGACCTTCCTCGTTGCCCTTTGTCGGAGCCCTTGTGCCTATTTCTGTTGCGGTCGTCGTTCACCCCGGTCTGAGCCTAGCGGGTAATAATCGGCGGAGTGCCTGGTTTGTGGCATTTGAATTGAGTGCCTGGCCAACGGCCCCTGGAGCTCGGAGCCCTTGAGGTTATCACTGAAGTGTTTCCAGGCCGCTTCCTAGAAAAACGGGCTATTAGAACTATGCCATGAAACCTGAGATCTTTCAGCATACTGCTCGTCTGCCCGTCTGCCAACTTTGGCAATGGCTTGCCCATTTCGTACGTTCTAGCTGCCGCTGCATCGAAGGTGGTAGGCTGTCTAACAAAAACATAGGGACCATTGGCTCCATGTCATCAACTCGCGGTAGATCACTGTACACATACTGTCCACCCATATTGGGGACAGATTCGCCCATTTCGTGAGTTATACTGCCACAAAGTACCGGTGCACTGGTTACACCACCCGCCGCAGGTGCACATTGTGCTGCCGGTTTTTCTATACATTGTTATTATCGGTTTGATGTAATTTTGGGGGTCAAACTTCTGGTTACTCACCCATCGTCTCGTTTCAGCTGCCCATGCCTGACAGTCTAAAGTTTCTCAGTCCCATACGAGAGAAAGAAAAGGATCTCACACAAGAGCGGGAAACGGCGGGAAGAAGGCCACAGGGGCGCATAAGGCGCAGGGGAAAGTATTCCACACAGGAGCGGAAAACGAGGGAAAGGAGGCCAGAGAGGAGAATCAGATGCAAAGAAAAGGATGACACAGAGGAGCAGAAGACAAGAGAAAAGGACGCCACCAAGGAGGATAAGACGAGAAGAAGAAGGTTCAGAGGAGGGTAAGACGGAAAGAAAAAGAGAAACACAGAGTCAGCGAAGGAAGCCATATTCATACTCCATCAAATAGCCAGGTAGAGTGAAGAGAGGATTCATGAAAAGACGAAGGTCATTCCTACTTCACGCCCACCTCCTTCATTTTTGACATTTTATTGGGAAGATTCTCGCTTGTTTCGGCGAAAGCTATCAAGTAATCCATGGACATTAGTTATCTCATCCTCGAAAACAAAGGATCTGATGAATTTACAATCCTCAGAATCCACAATTAAATTCATTTTGATTGGTTCCTTTGGGGACTCGGGGGATTTTGTTCGATTCAAGCGCCCGGTTCAGTCGTTCGATTCGTGAGATGTCAGAGCTGACCCTACCCCGGTGGTCCGTGCGGGAATAGTACAGCTCGCGCCACCCCACTAAAAGGTGACGCGACCCCGGTGGCCTTAGCGCACAGACCACCGAGGTTAGCTCAGGTCTTAGGGGGTCCTCCCTTTCCCACACATTTCAGTGTAACCCGTGAAGCTGGAAGTATTGAAGGGAAACAAAAAGCAAAATCAGAACCAGAGTCTAGTGTCTCCGATTCGCCAGAACATAATCACCCACTGAGCTTGTTTCTTGTTTGTTGATTTTCGGTCGCGAAAAAGACGCGCCAAGAACTTTGAATTCGGCCTTCTCCACGTTCTCTGCGATACGTACTTTCTGGATAAGTTGTTTCTATTTATGTGCTATGTTTTCTTTCTGGTATAGTGATGCAAATGCCTTTCTAAATGTGTTTTTAGATACTAGGGGATTACTTTTGCTGGGTTCTGTTTCCTTGACGACGATTGCGATGCCAATAGTTATATATTTTGGTACCCATAACGTAGTTAGGGACTTCCGCCGCTAGCCGGCTTCCTCCAGACTTAACTGTCAGAGTAAACACCCTTCAACAATGAAAAGCCAACTGATATTTTTGGTTAACTCAGGGGAAAATAGCCCCTTGGTCGACCTTAACCAAGGATCCCTTCCAAGTTAAATTCAACGACCTATTACCTCGAGTAACACAGCTTTGTCAGGTGTCGGCAAATATTCGGCTGACTTGCAAAAAGCCGAGGCATGTGATATAAGCGACCGAAAAATGAATTGCATCATAATTTGAGGACAACACAAGTCTTCCAGTTTCACCTATTCATACGGAAATTTCTACCGGAATATTCATCATGAAGATCGAGGATAATACTTTCATTGTATCTGGGGGGTAAGTTTGTCTCAGGATGCAACACACTGACGGTTTTCCTGACACCACGCTAGTGCCTCGGGGCTGGGTCGTGCCTGTGTTGAGGATATCTGTGCTCGTGGTGGCTATGCCGCCATTCTCGATATCAATGAGGAAATTGGAGACGAACTGCAGAAGGAGATTAACAGGGGGCGAGCTAAGTTTTTCAAGGCCAATATGATGGAGACGGACAGCATTGCGGCTGCTGTGCAGGGCACGGCGGATTGGTCCAAGCAAACGGGCAAGCCAATCCGGGGAGTCATTCCCGCTGCTGGTATTGGATATCCTGCCAAGGTTCGTTTAAAACACTTTATATTTTTGTGGTAGATCTGCGGATGGCACGATTCCTGGTTGCGCGATGGGTCGAGCTAATGCATCCTAGATTTTGGATAGCAAACTTCAACCATTTGATATGCAGGCCTTTGACATGGTCATTGGTATCAATCTGCGAGGTGTCATCGACCTTATTAGACAGACGTTGCCGCATATCGCAGCCACTACTCCGGCAAATGCGGATGGCGAGCGTGGGGTCGTGATCATGGTGTCATCCTCCGCTGCCTTCGACGGCCAACCGGGTCAAGTAGCATACAGCGCTTCCAAGGGTGCCGTAGCGGCTCTTACTTTACCGATGACGAGAGATCTTGCTCGATACGGTATTCGAGTTGTCACGATTGCTCCAAGTCTTTTCGATTCTAGGATGACATCCATGATGTCCGATAAGGTTAAAAAGAGTTTGGAGAGAACGATGGAATTCCCTGGTGAGTTAGTCCGTACCCCGATGAGTGAGATATGAACTAAATTAGGAATAGTGAGAGCTGGACATCCCGAGGAGTTTGCGCAGCTCGCCTCCCAGAGCATCGAGAATATCATGCTTAACGGGGTCGTTATCCGGTTGGATGGCGGCATGCGAATGCCGAGCAAGATGTAAGGACCCAATTGTATACTACAAGGCAATTTAAGATCATGATATGTACATAGCTAGCCAAGTTATTGGTCTTTTGTTATCATATTGCACAAAACAAAGTTGGATTTATCCTAATATTTGTGCGTGATTACTAAGCGGCATAAATTTAACCTCAAAAGCCTGTTCTTTCTTCCCCTGTCTTTCCCCTTTGTTTTCATTTCTCGCCCTCTTCCCCATCATCTTTCCCCTCTTGTATTCTCGTTGCATCATGTATTGGACAACCCCCGAATACACCGAGGGAAATAGCGACGATGAAACTCCACTCACCTTCGCAGCTGCGAATCCCAACCCGACGCGACTGAAGGTTCTTTTGGCTCAGTGGGCGGCATGGAGCAAGGAAGAGAACCCGACCGAAATGCAACGGAGAACTGGTTATCCCCAAGTGTACACATCGGCGTCTACGGCGTCTATAACCCACCGTTGAAATCTGCCATTAGCGCTAATTTAGCCGATAATGTTCGCCTTCTCCTGGACGCGGGCGCGGATCCGAGTGGAATTGGGATCTTCGACATGTTGGACTATTCGGTCCAGTTTATCCGTGGCCGCCATTTCCAGGACGATGTCACCAGCTTCGCGTTCTGTAAACCCCGGGCTCCTGTTTTGGCGGTCGCACAAAGCGAAAAAGGTATTAGTAACCCTGTCTGCCCATTGACAGAAGCAGAGTTGGATGAGCGCCGCCATGGGCTTGCCCGTTTCTGGACAGAACCCAATGTTCCCGGACAGTGCATACGGATGCAAAAGGCCTTGACAGTGTTGGAAGTCGTTGCGAAAAACGGCAATCTGGAAATCCTCGATCTCCTGCGTGCGGCCGGGGCGGATGAGTCTGCCTGGCTGCAGCCGGAAACAACGGATGACGATGGCGATGTTGAACATTTCAAGATCCAAAGCGATAATCCTCCGATATCCGCCTTGTCTACGTCGACACCCGTCCACGAGGCCATTGCTGCCGGTAATCAGTCCATGCTTCGCCATTTGCTCTCCTGCGGGCATTTACTCAATTATTGTCCCCGCGTTGCCTCAACCGTTGCTCTCCCTCCACTTTCCTACGCCATAGCCCGCTGCGATCTGACTAATCCGGGCGTCCAAGGATGCGTAGTTGATCTGCTATCCCATCCAAAGATAAATACTGAACTGCGGACCCCGGTTTTTGACGTACATCTACTCCACTTTGCTATAGCCTATCACGATCCGGATCTTCTCTCGTGGCTGGTAGGGTTCACTCCTGGTGGGCTCGGCGTGGCCGGAGTAACTGCCCTAGGCCATACACTGCTCCATATTGCATCACTGCCCCTCACAACTGGCCAGATAGTAGCGCGCAATACCGACATCGCGAAAAGTCTCCACTGCGCCCGGACTCTTGACTCCCATTGGCGCCCGTATCGACTCCTCAGTCCGTTGCATACGCAGTTTGTGACTGCGGTAGAACTAACTTCAAGGAACCCGACGCCGTTGACTATACCACAGCAGCGTGCGCAACTGGCTACTATTCGTTTGTTAGTAGAGCGGGGAGGTGTCGATGTCAGTGCACAGGACGTCGATGGTAACACCACTTTACATTACCTGGCTGGCACTTTGAATATGAGTGAGGAGACGATTGAACTCGTCCGGGGGATGAATGAGGGCGAGAACGTTTGGCAGCATGCTGCGAACTACTGGTCTGACGCCACGCCAGTTGTGGGGTGAGTAAATAAGGGTTGTTTCAATTCTGTTACCCTTATCGAGAGCACAAAGGCTCTACCTGTAGCATGTTGGAACCGGTGAGTCGATTTAACGAAGGTATATTATTGAAGTTGGTTGCTCTGTTGAAGGTGAGTACGTAGGGTGAATAGATGTTAACAAGCCTGGTAAACATAGTATCGTGGGGCTTGCCCGATAAATCGTCAGTTCACCTTGTTGCTGCTTGGACAAGAAAGGCAAGAGATCCGAGAAACCGCCAAGCCAGATCAATGCCTAGTTCTCCCCCAACCGGGGAAGGTAAGATCCATCGACATGCAGTAGTGTCCCCAACAGAAACGGGGGCCAGCCGGATATATTCTTATTGCATATTCAACCTATCACATCTTGGAAAATGGTTATGTTGCTCTATCACAAGCAAAAAAAAGAGCCTTCCCCACCTTCCTAAATCAGCCGTGGACCGAGGCATGCCACCCCAGATAGCGGGTTACCCAATTAAAAGCACCAAAAGCACCAGTTCTCCACACGAGAACAGCGTAGAAACCCTCACAACCTTCTATATGACATATTGGGGGTAGATCGGTGGATCGTAAATCTTCAAAATACGAAGCACTTGCAACTGATGGTGTGGCGGGGTTGGAGACCCTTAGTTTCACATGATATGGCCATCTATTATACCGAGCTACTTTGGCCTGATCTGGTAATATAAGATATAACTGTAGATCTGACTCACCATATATCTTCTCTTCCATCGAGAGAGAAAGCAACTGCAAAAATGGCAACCCAAACGAATACGAAAACTCCCAATCCGGCGGATTCGATGGTGTCCACCTGGCGCCGTGGTGACCGATGGAAATGGCACGCTGGTCACTGGATCCTTCAGTTGGTAAACGGGCATCTCATCGACCTCGACACGGAACCACCAGTTTTCTCCAAGACCGAAAAGGTCCCAGCCGTACGAGAATGGACCGTCCATCTATGGATCATGCTGCACTGCCTGATCCCACTCATCCTCCAACAAGCCTACACGACCTATACAGGCCACACGCTCAGCCCAGTCGCCGCCTTTCTGTTGTACGCCGGCGCGTTCAAGGTGAACGGTATCCGTGAAGTCAATACGATCCGCCGTCTTGGCACAATATACGGCTTTTTGGATGGGGACAAACACCCACGAGACGACATCCCAGACGTTGGAGTTGGCAGGGTTGCACGGGAGTTGCTATCCACATCAACGTTCCGCATGCTGATGGCCACATACCTCGCCTACCAGCCGAGCCAAACCCCAGCCTCGATCCCATGGGGCTGGTTAGCCCTCGAAATCGGGCTCTACAGCGTGACTGTCGACTTTTGGTTCTATTGGTATCACCGCCTGATGCACCAGGTGACTCCTCTATGGCAGTTCCACCGCACCCACCACCTAACCAAACATCCGCACCCTCTCCTCGGTGCCTACGCAGACCACGAACAGGAGTTTATGGATATCCTAGGCATCCCATTCCTTGCATACTGCACCCTGAAGGCGATGGGATTGCCCATGGGATTCTACGAATGGTGGATCTTGTTCGAATACGTTGCCTTTTCAGAGATGATTGGGCACAGCGGGCTCCGAGTTCATGGTGGTGCACCGTCTACGTTTAACTGGTTGTTGGAGCTCTTTGATGCGGAACTGGTGATTGAGGACCATGATCTCCATCACCGTTATGGGTGGAGGAAGAGCTCTAACTATGGCAAGCAGACACGCCTATGGGATAGGATTTTTGGGACTTGCCGCGAGCGGATTGAAGGTGTGAAGGGGAATATTGATTATGAGAACCGAGTCACTTTTCCACTTATTTGATTAAATGAATAGAGGAGGCTCATACTATTGGAAATAGAGAGTCGAGAGGAGAAAAAGTAGACTGTCATGAACATATCATTTATTTATTTGGCTAATGGTTCCCAAAAGAATAAAGGGAAAATAACAAGTCCCTCTGGATGGCAATCCAGGCAAGGGGAATACTCCTAACTTTAGAGAAATCTGCTTCTTGCGTTTCAAACAACTCATTAAAAGTGGTTTGGGTTACCTTGGGGCTTGTCTAGGACCGACCAAAGGCTTTCTGGGCGTTCTAGAACGGTGATGGGACAATCCCAATCCGGAAATACTTGCGATTACTAGGGTGGATTTCGTTCCACCTCGGTTGGGTTGGATACCCAACATGCCTTTATGGGTATGATGGGATTTGTGAAGGGCATGTTTTCATTATGCAGAGTATAAATCCGGCAACCCAGCACAAGCATAACACGTAATTTTGACTCAGCTTTATGAACTTTATGAACCAATGTCGGTGAGGATTATACAGAACTTGGTATCTCAGGGAAATTTAACTTGTTTAAACCCCTTTTGTAACGTGGCAGTTCGGGCCGGCCAGGTTTCTTTTCTACCAACAGCGTAAATATTCACGTAAAAATTATCCGTCGCTCGCAAAGATGGCCTTACAAAGCTCGACTCACCCAACTGGAACTTATGGTCTTTCCTCGAGAATGTGGAGAGATATAATAGTTTAATTAAAATAAAATAGGAAAATGAGCTGATAAAAGGTGCATATACATGATTTGACTCTGATGTGGGCCGAAATGCTAAACCTTCGGATTTTATCTCCGATCACCTGGGTCGGGTCGCACCACTGGGAATGTGTCACTGTAGACGAACCGCAACTCAGACCACCCCACTAAACTCCACCCGGCTCTAACCCGATCAGGCGATATAGTACGGCCATGCGTTGGGATCAATACCGTTATACCTCGGCCACGACGCCCAAGACCTTTCGAAATACGGTAATCTCGTTACACCTCATATATCACCGTGGTGGTGAAGTTTTAGCGCGGTGGCCTTTGCTGCACGGACCATCGGGGTGGTGCCAGTGGGATCACCTCACCACCCAAAATCCACATTCCACAGGTGACTATAAAATGCGTAAACAAAACTCCAGTAGGTCGACTGGCGGCGATATAAAGAAAGGAGAGCCGATCGGTGTAGTTGGGGTATTTGGAGTCACGGTAGCCCCTCGCGATGAACTGGATGTTTCTCCACGGCTAAAACTATACCACCAGCTCTGCTATTACCCAGTTTTTGTTCTTATTAAAATAAGGGTGAACACCGAGTACCAGACGTGACACTGTAAACAACCATTAAAGAGGCCAATACCAGAGCGGATAGATTAGTTTCACGAGGGAATTTTGCGAAGACTGAGCTTCTGAGAGAGGAAGATCGGGGAGGATTTCCGAGGGTCGCCCCTGCCGGCATCACCCATACGAGTCCTCCTTTCCTTCTTGCAGTCACCAGCGATCTTCACACATTACTGCATTTACACATATCCTACGCCTCCGAACAAAACAGTAGCCTTTCACCTTTGCAGAGCAATGGATATTTACTTGTCTTAGGCTGTTTTCTCTTTTCCTCTCCTCAAGTCTTATGACAACTCTGAACCTTTTTGGCGTTTTTCTTTTTTAAATTAAAACATGCCTTATCAGTCTGAAAAACCTGCCTGGGACAGAGTCCCGAAGGATCAACCACCTCGGACTCCCACCCCAGTCCTGAGCAATATGACTCGCCCTCACCCTCGCCCGATGTCGTTCGTGTTCGCTGTTGCGATTCAACCTCAGACGCTGATAACCTCTCTGAATTTTCCCTAAACCAAATTGAATCGCAAACCATGACATTTCCATCATGGATATCAAGGATCGCTACGTTTCCGAGGACTACCATTACAGAGATTGGTTGTGTCATTAACTACACCACCGCTAAGCCCACGAGCGAGGCACTGGATGAGCCTGCGCGCGAACCCCCGGGCACCCGCACCCGCCAAGTGCGAACCACGTTCAGAGGCTTTGTACTTTTCTGTTATCGGTTCATCATAGAATCGACCAGCGGTATCAGAAATGTCACTCTGTAGCCAAGCTGACCGAGTCCGCTTTGTTCCACCACGGTGGAATCCACAGGCGGCGACTCAACTCCGTCCTAAACAAGGTGAGTTCGTCGGAGACAAGGGCCTTCTGCAATGCCAACGCCGCAATGGGTACCCCAGGATTCCCCACGTTCCACACAACGAGCAAAACTCCTCCGTTAGACAATGGCTTGCCCCCTCCGTGCGCGGAATTAGGAAATAGATCCGTAAAAAAAAAAAAAGAGATGTTGGGAGTTCAAAGCCTTGAACTACGAGACCTGAAGCCTTGTGCAAAGCATCTACTCACTATTCGAGCCCCTATCTTAGATAGTTGGGCGGGCGTTAAAACCAAAGAACCGATGCGAAAATTACGGAATGCCTTTGCACATGGTGGCCAAGTGCTTGCAGATCTTGCGATAATCCGAACAAGAATGGGAAGAAGCAATCCTCATAGGGCGCCTGAGTGGAAGCGTGGTTTTACGGAGGAATATGTGCCCGACTTCGATAAATACTCCGAGCATATTCAAACCGCTCCTCAACGCATAGCTATCGTAGTGGACCTTCATGGAAGAATGTGGAGGTGAGGACATGGCTATGGTTGTGGCAAACTTGATGTTGGAAACGGGAGCTTGGACTCTTTGTTATGTATAGCTTCATCCTTTCCTATTTGGGCCTTTTATGTATTTAATTATTGAGGTACGAATTCGCTGCAAAAGCATTGAGGGCACAACCAGCTAGGCTCCATTAGGCTAATAGAATTTCCTTGATCGATTGATCACTTGGACGCCCAGCATTGTTGCCTCGATAAAAAGTGGGTTAAACGAGACCCACGAATACGAGTTTGCGCTTTCCTCGTAAAACAATCTACACAGCCACACTTCTCACGAAGGTTGAGTCACCGCCTCATTCGCCTTTAAATCAATGACTCGGAGCATCCCAGCTCCTTTTATCCTTCACTCTCTTCACCCCCTCCTTTCCTGGTTCTGAACCAGAAAACCAGATCACCAATGGAACTCATCAACCTTCCGGTGGAACTCCTCACGGCAATATGGGCGCACCTCGAACAACTCCGCGATAAGAACGCATTCGTCCGAACCTGTAAATTTCTCTACTCGGTTTTGAACGGCGGATTTTATCAACAGGTGGTCCTCCATGAATTCGAGGGTGTACTCGGGTGGGCGACAACAAAAGGCCCCCTTACCACCATGCAGAAACTCATAGACGCCGGTGCCGATGCATCCGGGAATACCGACTACTCCCCTCTCTGCGGGGCAGCATACGCAGCTCGAATCGAGATGGTCCAGTTCCTCCTTGGGCTAGGGGTCAAGCCAGGCAAAACAAAATCAGGAATGCAGCCGATCGCTTCCGCAGTGCGTGGGGGCGATATTGAGATAGTGCGCATGCTTGTTACCGCCACGAGAGAAATGGTTTCGACGGCGGAGTTCGATGAGCTAACGAAATCTGCGATGGAAGGTGCTATTAATCGTGATAGGTGCGATATCGTCAGGGTTTTAATTGAGGGAGGGGCGGATATCAATGCGAAGGGGTTAGTTGATGGGATGGCGCCGCTAGCACGCGCGGTTTATTTGAACACGCCGTCTATTGTTGAATATCTGCTCGATGCAGGAGCTGCGGTGGAGGGTATGGTGTTACCGGACGAGATGGATCTTCTCTACTATACTGCATCGCGGGGATATACGGAGCTAGCCCAGTTGCTTTTGCAGAGGAAGATCGCAGGCAGGAATGTCGAGGCGCTGGCAATGGCCGCGGGATCCGGACACGACGACATGGTTAGAGTTCTACTCGACGCTGGAGCTGATCCCAGTGCTCCTGGGTTTGATCGTAAGACTCCTGTCTACCGCGCGGCGGAAAGTGGACATGCGGAGATAGTGGCCACGCTACTTGAAGCCGGGGCGAGCCCCGAATCCATGAATGGAGCGCTGACCCCGGCGGTTCATAATCACCATGATAGGGTGGTGGCGGTTTTACTTCAGAACGGCGCACGAGATTCCAAGAATCAACATGGGCATTCAGCGTTATTCTGGGCGACTCGAATCGGCCGTCTGGGAGCGGCCAGACTGCTTCTTGACGCCGGCGCGCATGTTGATACGGGTATGGAACTGGACCCAATGCTCGTGAAGGCAGCGAGCGTCGGCAATAGCGAGATTGTCGCGCTTTTACTGGAAAGGGGGGCCAATCCCAGGTTCCAGGATGTGAATGGGCATACACCGCTCTCTCGTGCTGTGCAAGATGGGCATACCGAGGTCGTAGAAGTTCTCCTAGACTTCACAGGTCGAGAGAAGGGGCCCGATGAGCTGGGTACAGCATCTGAGGGGGATCTTCAATACATCGACACCCCAGACGTGTACGGCCGGACACCCCTCTTCCATGCGACAATACATGGATATCTAGATATCGTGCAGATACTGGTAAAGCGCGGCAGCACCGCCACCAACACCGCCGCCCACTCCGGTCTCACGCCGGTATCGTTCGCAGACACCCACAGAGGCAGATCGTTCGGAGACTTTCGCGATGGCATCTTGCAAATCATATGGGAATACCTATGCGATCCAGCGAGGGAGGTCCCACCGTTACCTGATCCTAACGACGAGTACATATCTTGCTACAACTGCGATCTATGCGCTGCGCCGCCCTCCCCGTTTGAAGATTATGTTAGTTGCACGGGCTGCCGATCGCCTTACAAGTTTAATTTTTGTGGCGACTGTGTTTCTCGCGGGGCGTCTTGTATGGATCCCTCTCATACTCGGGTTGTGACGGCGGCGCGACCAAGAGTGAATTTACAGGAGCTTCTTTTTAGCTAGCGACGAACCTGGAGTCCGGAAACCAAATCCTTTCTTGGGTGATGAGTGTTGAGTCCTAAGGCTACACAAACCATCTCGATACCTTTAACGCTAAGCAAGTCGCTACGAGCCCCGATCCCGCCATGGAGGTGATCGGAATTGTCACTGGTACTCGAAACGGTGAACAAGTGGGCTACGAGTGCCCGTCTTGTGGGCAACAGTACTCTTGCCTGTCGATGCCTGGGCACCATGTTGTCAGGGATAAACAACTTCTTGGGCCGAAATTTCAAAGCAACACCATCATCCGGGTACTCGAAGGAGAGAACCTCCATTAGATGAATCTCATTAATATCTGAGAGGGTTGAGGTTGTTTTATAGCTTTCAAGTCTGATGGGTGTGGTTCTGCGGAAAAGAAGGCTTCAGAATGATGCCACTTGATGTCCTATGGCGTGTCACCACTACATAATCCTGAATATAAATTTCACTGTATATTTTCCTTGTTCTATTAACTCACAGCCAGAGCATAGACGACGGCGTGTATCGCTTAGTAGAGTAGGCGTTTCTAATCACTCACTGAATTACCTAACGAGTGCACGCTCAGATGCTGGGCTCTATATATAGGTCAAACTCATATATAGTATCTTTCCTCGCCTGCAAGGAGATTACTAGGGAACTAGCGTAAACTAGCCGACAGCAAGACAAAATGCCTAATCAAAGAAATCGCTGTAGACAGAAACTAGTCCCCCAAAGTCTTCGCCACCAAGTCATAAGCCTCATCCTTCGCCCTCTCCCCCTCCGAACCAGGGTTACAACTCTTATCCCAAGCATGATCACACCCCTCCATCCGTCTCAAAACCGCCCGTTTCCCCTCAACCTTCTCAATCTTCTCTGCCACCGCCTCAGCTTCAAGACAAAGCCCATCCCTCGCACAGGTGATAATCAAGACATTATCGGGAAAGCTTTCCGCTGGGGTATAAAACGGCGAGACCTTGGCCCCCTTCCTATCCACCCCAGGAGGAAGATACGAATCATCGAAAATACTCGCCATCCACGCTGGGATCGGTCTGCCTGATGTATCGGGTGCGACTTTTGTTGATGGATCCCGACCTAGATCGGTGGGGGGGTAGAAAGCGATAAGGTGCCGGAATGTGTTCGGGGGAAAAAGCCCCGATGAGGCAGCAGCGAGGGCTAGATTTCCGCCGGCGCTGAAGCCGGAGATTGCGATATTGGAGGTGTCGAATTCATCTGGTTGGGAGAGAACCCAGTTTACGGCATCTTCGACATCGTCAAGGGCTGCCGGGAAGGGGTTTTCGGGGGCAAGGCGGTAGGCGATATCTAGGACGGCATAGGGCGTGTTCTTGGCGATGTAGTGGGCGAATTCGTCGTCGCTGCCGTGGAGGGGGATGATGAAGCCGCTACCGTGGAAGTTGAGTAGGACGGGCCTTGGTTTGGTTGCATCGGATTCGGAGTTTGATCGGTAGATGTGAGTTTGGATTGTTCTGTTGGGGTCGCGGGATGGGATTTGGAGTTTCTCGGTTGGCGTGGGGACGATAGGGCCCATGCCACGCGGTGCGAGGAAGCGGATAACGGATGCTACGGCCTTGTGTTTGATGTATTGAAGGTCCATGATAGTGGTAGTGGGATCGGAGATGTAACTTGAGGTGTTGGGTGGGGTTGGGTGTGATGTGCGGGGATGCGCTGTAAATATGTTTTTGCTCTATTTTAGCTCTATTTTAGCTTCAAAACTCGGCAGATAGAAGGAGCTATCGGTTGCCGTAGGGAAGCGTACCCCTGCACGCTTTGAGCGTCACATGAAAATACTGTTGAAATACTCGCTCCGTTCACAAATAGAGCATTAGCCAAGGACTATTTGGTGAAGTTACAATATGATAGGATGTCGTAGATAAAGTAGATTTATGGTTGTCCGAGACAGAATCAATAACAAACACGTGATCAAACTGATAAACATGAGGGGGATCGGCAGGAACCCAAGAATGCAACGCGGCAAGGGTGAAAGAATGCAACCTTGGAGTCGGAAAGATAAACGGCCATCCATGGTACATAAATATAAATTTTAAGCCACGCCGACTGACTCGTGGAGATCAGGGATAGCGATATGATGGTCCGAACGAGTGTTATCGCAGCCGCCGTGCCTGCGCTTGCATCCCTTTTGCAGCTGTTGCCCGCGCCTGTCTTCCCTGAGCAGGACTCCCTCACTGAAGGGACTCGGGTGAGGGGATGGAACGCCAAGGTAAGCTGTAGAAAAATCTACATCGAGGAGGCCTTTGCCTCACAAAAGGACACGGATGGACTCACCCTCATTCCACCAACCGGGCATGACTTCGCCGAGGTCTTCGTTGAGGACCTCACCCTCGTCACCGGGTTGAGTTGGTCTCTTGAGACCGTGGCATCACTGCCCGACCCGGCTGGTGCCCATGGTGCGATCCTCCTAGGCGCCTTTGCCGGTGACAACTCGTCCATGACCTACGAGAATGGCAGTCCCACATCCGAGGGCTACGAACTAGACGTGTCACCATCCGCCGTCTTCATCGGGGGCACTGGCGCCCGGGGCATGTTCTGGGGAACCAGAACCCTGCTCCAGATGCTGCTCACCAGCGGCAAGAATACCCTCCCAACCGGACGGGTATCAGATGCCCCAGCATACGCAACCCGCGGGTACATGTTCGACGCTGGGCGCAAATGGTACCCCTCGGAATTCCTCAAGGAGATGTGCAGCTACGCCTCCTTCTTCAAGATGAGCGAGTTCCACTACCATCTCAGCGACAACTATCCGCTTAACCGTGGCAAAAATGAAACGTGGCAGGACGTCTATTCGCATTTCAGTCTGTTGCCCGAGGACGAGTCGCTGAGAGGGATTCTCCACGGGCGCGAGAACGAGACGCTCTCCCGTGAGGAGTACACTGACATGCAGAGACATTGTGCCCGGCGCGGGGTCGCTGTTATTCCTGAGATCGAAGCCCCGGGCCACTGTCTCTACCTAACTAAGTGGAAGCCTGAGCTGTCCCTTGAGAAGCGCGACCTGCTTAATCTCTCGCATCCGGATACTATTCCGACCATCAAACGTATCTGGGCTGAGTTCCTGCCTTGGTTTGATGTGAAGGAGGTGCATGTAGGGGCTGATGAGTATGATGCCACCCTCGCGGATGACTATATTGGGTTCGTCAACGAGATGGCCGACTTTATTAAGGAAACTTCTGGCAAGAGCATCCGTATCTGGGGAACCCCCATGGATCCCCCAGAGCAAGATATAGAGATCAACCCCGACATCGCCATCCAACATTGGCAGTACGGCCAGTCCGACCCTCTGCAACTCATCGAACAGCGCCATGAAGTCATCAACTCCCAGGACTGGTGGGCCTACATGAGCATCAAAAACGACCATATGCCTATCCTCCCAGCCCCGTACCCCCAATTCTTCAACGAGTCGCGCATTCTCAACTTCGCCAACCAGCCCGGGTGGCAGTGGACCCCCGCTGACTTCAACAACGTCAACACAACCGAGCAAGTCGAGGCCAATGAGCCACTTCTCAAGGGCGCCGTAATGGCCGCATGGAACGACAACGGCCCAGACGCCTCGACTAAGTTGGAGATGTACTACGCCATGCGCCGGGGGATCGCCCTCGTCGGGTCTCGCGCCTGGAGCGGTACCCGTGGACCCCCCATCTACCCTGACACACTAGACACCAGTATCGATTTCTATTCACCCCGAGCACCAGCCCAAAACCTCGACCGCGTCCTTAAACCCTCGTCCTTCTCTAAACCCACACTTAAATCTAAATCTAATGGTTCAGGCCCTCTCTTCACCTGGAAGCGTTTCACTCCCGACGGCTACCATATCCCCCTTGGGAAAGGCAGCAAAGGAGTGAACTACACCCTAACCCTAACCACCACCGGCCCCTTCACCCTCTCCAGCAAAGACAACTCCCTCTTCCTAGACAGTACCGGAACCCTTTCCTTCACTGAGGACGGGTACATCTACCCCCTGCGCAGCGTTACACATCAAGACGCGTTACTGCTAGACGAAGGCGCCCCGGGCAGAATCTGGGTTAATACCACCTCTACGCATGAGACTGTAACTGTGGATACCCCGGCCACGATAACTATTTCAACGGATGTACAGCATGGGGCTGTTGTATGGGTTGATGGGGAGTTAGTCGGCCGGTTTGAGGTTTTTGTGTATGGGGGGAAGAATACGCAGTTTAGTTGGAGTCAGATGGCGTTTGTGGCGCCACTTCAGGATATTGAGGGGGTGGGATTACAGAGATTGTCTATATGGGGGAAGACGATGTTTTCTTGACTTTAACATGGGGGGAGAGTATAACAGATCCAGGCAATAGTTAACTAAGTCTGTGTAATTACATTATCTAAATAATACACCATTGATGCAATGCAACCCTTCACGGTTCTACTCTATGTTCACCACCCACTCTTCGCTCCAGGAAATGTGAGAGATCCAATTAAACAGAAATAGTCAAGGGCCCAACCCAATCACAGTGCTCCAACACCCCCTCCCTCGGGTTCTCCTCACACTTCCACGGCGAAGGGGAATTATCCGTGATCCCCAGATGCACCTGTTCCGCAGCCACCCCAGTAAGACGGTTGATTTTGATGCTGAACGAGCCGAAATCCTGCAATCCCTGGGGGAATTTGACGGAGTATTCGCCGTTGTTGCAGCGGGCGCCTTCGTCGGGGTTGGAGCCGGATGGCCTTAACAATATAATATTAGTATTCGTCAATCATAAATGGATAGGGACAAAGTAGGTTAAAGGGAATTACCAGATGAGGTTGCAGTCGGTCGGGGTGTCGGAGTAGTTTGTGGAGGTGAGGACGAAGCTCATGGTGGAGGTGCCGTCGATGGAGCGGTTGGCGGACCAGTTGGTGATGCTGATTTCGCCGTCGCGTTTGACGGTGGCCGGGGCGGCGAGGGCGGAGGTGGCGGCCAGGAGGGTGGTGGCGATGGTGAACTTCATTTTGATTATTTATTACTTATTTATTGCGATGAAGTGGAAACGAAAGGCTTTTAAGAGTTTGGTAAGCGAGTGTTTGGCTTGTGAATTGTGTGGTTGGATTGATGGATGTGATATCGCGAGATCAAGGCAGCTTTTATATTGTGTTCGAATCTGAGTCTCTAGAGACAGTGGAGAGGAAGAAATGCATGCCAAGAAGGATCAGACATGTCTTAGCTAAAATTAAGCCAGGCGCCCAGCGTGCATCTCAGCTGTTCCAAGGCCGTCACCGCCGCCTGATCGGCAGGGCTGAGCAACAGCAAACCGGACGCTGTGGTTGGCCGTGTATAAACTGCAGAAGGCCGAAGATCCGAATGAGATTGAATGACGAAGAAGAGTGTCGATCATGTTCCTTTCAGACGAGGCTGAGCCCTATTATTGAGTTCACAGCATTCGCTAGCTGTTCTAGGCCAGCCACTGCCGAGACTCAACCAGTGAAGGATTGATGGCTCAGCCTTGGGTATCCAATCACTGTCATCCTGCAAGCCTTGTCGCAGCGTCTGGAAGAATGGGGAATTTCTATGGGGTAAGCTGTGAGTTGTTGTCATACTTGGCTTGAGACCGGAGTACTTTGTTAAGCTTTGTTTTTCTACTTGACCACCTCGTGAGGTTTCTATTCGTTCAACTTGTACCCAATCTATTATTAGCGAACCGACCGCTTTACGATGAGTTCCTTTAAAGTATTCCTGCACTCGTGGAGCAGCAGCGAAGTCGACAGATTTGTCATCGAAAGAAGCAATCCTGGGGCTAAGCATCATCTCTCATCTAGGCGCTTATAGTATACGGGGTACACGTGTATAGGGGTGGCTTGGTAAGGCGTCCATTGCTAAGATACGTTTAAATTTCAGGCGACCCAGATTCAGATCCAACATCCTTCAAGCCCGAAATATCTCTCATAGGCTACTCAGAAGCCATCCATGAGTCGTGAGTAGTTTCCATCGGCTTCACCGACTGTTCTTATTCAAGAGAATTCACCATGTCCCCGAACAAGTCCAACCGGCAGGCAGAATACAACATTGGCGCTCGTCTAATATCTGGCCATTGTAAATAGAATCAGATTATCATTGCGAAAACAATTTGGTAAAGTAAGATGATAATATGAGACTGATACAGAATAAATTGGGGAACGAGTCGGTAAAAAATAAAAGATATTGACCGAATAGGTAGGGCTACAGGACAGCCTTTCTCGCCTTGCGACACCTCTCATCCCTCGCCTGTCGTTCACGCACGCCCAACTCCCTCAGCTTCTCCTGCTTCTCCATCACCCCGGCCGCAAACGAATGCACTACCTCCTCCTTCGACATCGGCACCAGCTCCCTCACATCATACCCATCATCAAACCCCGGAAATACCGGCCGACTCGAACCCATCGGCACCAACAACCCCAACCCCCCCTCATACCCGACCTTCGTCACACTCATCACCGGCAACGGCTTCAACGTCCTGAGATACCCCAACCCCGTCTCCCCCTCCAACACTTCCGGCCCCAAAGCCTCCCCTTTTCCCACACCAGGAAACCTCTCCGTTTTGAAAAACCTCAAAATCCCCATCGCCGTCCCACAAAGACTCGGACTCACCACCCACCCTTGTCCCCAATCACTCTCCCCCCTTACTCTTCTTAGTATAATCCCCATAACCGCCAACGCCCCAAAATACGCCGTCGTATAATCATTAATCACCATCCCCGGCGGCCACCGCGGTCGTCCATCCCCCTCCCCCTCACCCATAAAAGCCATCAACCCACTCGATGCACTCCCCTGCATATCAAACCCCGGTTTCCACCCCCAAGGTCCCGTAGCCCCATAACATCGGATATGAGTTATAATCAACCCCGGGTTGACGGTATGGAGCTCCCCATCCGAGAACCCGAATTTAGATATCCCGCCCTCCCGATAACTGTCTATCCACACGTGCGCGTCTCGAATGAGTGTCCACAGGCGTTCCCGATCGGTTTCCTTATGCAGGTTTAGGCGTGTTGAGGCGGTCCCTAGGTTCGCGTATGTGTAGACGAAGGCGTGCTCGAAACCGTGCGTGAACATTACTTGCAATACCGATGCACCATGTTCGGCTAGTGTGCGTCCTGCACCGGGCCCCGCGATGGCGTGGGTTAGGGCTAGGACTTTGAGGCCGGAGAGAGGGCGGGAGGGAGTTCCGGCGGGAAACGGCAAAATATTCTCCGCCTGAGCCTGGGTGGTGGATGGTGGGACTTGGACGGGTGTAATAGGGACGGTGGGCTGCTTGGTCATAAGCGAGCCCTGGGGGTGCGTACTCCACTCCCTTTCGGATTGGCATATGGCGAACGGCATACCTGCTTTCGTGGACAGGGCTTCGAGGTCGACTGCATCCCATTTCTTGACTGCGGCGCGGGCGCTAGACTCTGTCATGGAGCAGTCGAGGAGAGCGGTCCATTTATAGGCGAGGTCGACGTATACGGCGCTTAGGATGACGAATTTCCCGTCGCGGGTTTCGAAGATGTTGCGGAGGAAGGGGTTTCCTGCTACCAGGTCGAGGGTGATTTCTTGACCGTTTATGGAGGGTGTCATTCCGATATCAGGGTCGATGTAGTTGTGGCCGCGACGGAGGTCGATGGATATCTTTTGGCGGGCGCCTCCGCGGGCTTGGAAGATGTTTGCGGCGGCGACGGCGTTGGCGAGGGCGGGGATTGCGCCGATCAGGGTTAGGTTGATCTTTTGGCTTTTGGTGAAGGACGGGGAGGGGATGGTCCCTGTGAAGGTGATTTCGGGGCCATCGGTGGTGGTGGGGATGGGGATTTGGAAATCGGTGAGGATGTCGGAGAGGGTGGAGAGGGTGGCGGTGTGGGATGGGTCAGTCATGTTGCAGTCAAAAAAGGTTGGTTATGAGATAGGTAGGTAAACGACGGATAAGATGTGGCAGGCGAGGGGCACAAAGGCTATAAGGGAGCGTCCAGGCGAAATGTTGGATGGTTTCATACCCATGTTCAGGCGGATGTAGGGCCGGATATAGCAGCGGGCGGATATACGTCGATTATGCGGATATAGACGGCGGATGTACGAGTGGGGGATGAGCAGCGGGGTTCAGTCACTCCACAGGCGCCAAGTGATATTCGGAGCTCGTTTATTCTCTATTGGATGCTTGCAGGGAACCTGGTTGGGTGTAGTGGCCAGGGTTCCCCATGGAGTAGGTGTGTGAATTCGGGATACTTGATATGGCGGGAAATAGTATATAAAGCAGTAATCCGACCCGCAAAATTGGACCCTACAATTCTCATGTTAACTTGATGCTTTGCTGCCATGACGGCAATTAACATGGAGAAAACCAATCCCACACGGGAGCAAATTCAATCAGTCTACAAGCGTGGCGAAACAGACAGTGACTCAAGCCATGGCATTGAATCCCCAGGTCCAGCGGAGGCAAAGCGCGTTCTCCGCAAAATCGACCTCGTCCTGATGCCTCTCCTCATGATCACCTTCATGCTGCAGTACATGGATAAAGTGATCCTCAGCGGTGCCGCCCAATTTGGCATCATCGAAGATCTCCATCTCTATACGATCATTTCTACACCAACCAGCCATAAAGAACCAGAAATAAGCCTGCACCGGTTTTCAAACGCAACCTTGATCTTCTACTGGGGATGTTTAGCCGGATGTACGTCAAACACCCTCATCCCCTTACTACCCGAGCACAGCTGCTAACATACCTAGTAATCCCCGCCTCATGGCTAGCCCAGCGCTTACCCGTCGGTCGCTATCTAGCCGGTACAGTCATCGTCTGGGGTGTAGTGGCTATGCTTTCCGTAGTCGTGAAAGGATACCGTGAATTTCTGGTATTGCGGTACGTCACCCCCACAATACTTCCCCTATTCCACCCTTTCAGTCCCTGGTTAACGGTTTAGGTAAGAATAGCTTCTTCCAAGGCGCCACCGAATGCGCCGTAGCCCCCGGCTTCTCCATAATAATCGCCATGTTCTGGACCCGAACCGAACAACCCCTCCGCTACGCCTTGTGGTACACCTCCACCGGGCTCGGCGGCCTCCTCGGCTCCCTTGCCATCTTCGGCATCGGGCATATCCACGGCCCGTTGCGTGCATGGAAATACCAATTCCTGATCCTGGGTTCGGTGACGGTGGCTTGGGGAATTGCACTCCTCTTCTGTCTTCCTGATAATCCTTCTTCTGCGAGGTTTCTCACCCGGGAGGAGAGGGGGATTGCCGTGGGGAGGATGCGGGCTGACCACGTCGGGATCGAGAATAAGATGTTTAAGGTTTATCAGATCAGGGAGTTGATGACGGATCCGAAGATGTGGATTCTGGTTCCGACGACGTTTTGTTTGCATTTTGTTAATGGGGGTGTTTCGGGGTTTGGGACGGTGATTATTAATAGTTTTGGGTATGAGGCGTTGGATTCGGTGTTGCTTACTGGGGCGGTGGGTGGTGGTGTGTTCGTGACCTGTATCGTTATGGGCTTGGTGGGAACATTGAAAAAGGATTGTCGGGTTTGGCTTGTTGTTTGCGGGGAGGTGGGCGTGATTATCGGCGCGACTCTCGTCTGGAAGCTGGACTGGACGACGCAGCGCGTGGGGGCGATTGTGGGATTCGTGATGTGTGGCTGGTTTGCGGGTGGGTATATGATGCTGCTGGCGTTGGTTTCGGCGAATATCGCCGGACACACGAAGAGGACGTTTGCGTCGGCGTTGATATGGTGTGCGTGGGGGGTGAGTAATGGGGTTGCGCCGTTGACGGTGAAGCAGACGGAGGTGGTGGAGCATTATCCGAGTTGCTTTCAGGCGGTTATTGCCACGGGGGCGATTACTATTGTCGGGGTGTTGGGGTTGAGGGTTTATCTTGTGCGGGAGAATAAGAGGCGGGAGAGGGAGTATGGACCGGTAGATGGAGTGGCGGCGTTGGAGGTGGCGTTTGAGGATCTGACGGATAGGGAGAATAGGCAGTTTAGATACTCGTTGTAGCTGGGATAATATAAATGGGTTAATCAATGGTGAACTGGTTAGTCCCAAATGAATGACGAAAAGTCTGGGTAGGGCAATGAGGTAAATAGATCTGAATCATATTCCCACCCGAACAATGCCAGGGGATCCGGCTGTTCTACTGTTTCGCTAGAGGCTATGATTGTTTCATGGTTCGTATCCATGCCCATCAAATCTGGAACATCTTGGGTTGTGGAAATCAAACCCTCAATGTATGCTTCACTTCCCAGCGGGAGCATCTGAGTCAAATATTTGCGAAGATCAAGACCACTGAGAGCCGCAGTAGACCTCACGGTATTTGTGATTTGGGTAAGGCTGCTCGTCCATCGAATGCGCTGGAAGTCAAGGAGTAATACAGCACACGCACAACACCGGGCGGCCTCATCGGTGGAAACTTCCCCTTTCCAAAAACCGTACATAATAATGAGTATGGATGTGGCGATGCGATGAACCTGCCGCCAGGTCGGAGGTAGTTTGATACTTTCCCGCAACCGCTGCTTGAATTCCGTTTCGGATGTGGTGGATGCACAAGGGAGCACTTGGATAGCCAGTCCAAAGATATCAAAATAGATGGATAGTAGCATCTGGGACGCTCGGATGCAGATTGCGAGTGAGCAGAGCCAGTGCTCTGGGGATGTGATCAGAGGAGCTCGAAGCATAATGCGTGACCTGTGGGCGTGTCAGATCGACGATATTGGTTCTGGTGGGTGAGATCATACCAAAACATGTGTATCCGGGCCAGAGTCGAGTACTGAACCACAAAAAGGTCCTTTTCACCCCCCTCATTTTGGGACGGTTGGCCAATTCTACAGCAAACTTCCCCGATCAAGGACTCTAGGGAGAGGATGGTTCGGTGAGTCACCGAGTGGCTGTGAGTACCGTGGAATACCCTCCCGTTGAGTACCAAGAGGTCTATAAGGGTTGATAAATGCGGGTATGTCTCAATTAGGGGATTGAAAAGGTTCTGTGAATAGTCATCGGGCTTGATACAAGGCGCGGTGTTATAGGTCATCGCACAGTATCTATCGCATCGTTATCCATAATAGCACAGATGAAAGAGTCAGTTGTACGTACTGATCGGCAAAGTAAAGAAGCAGGTAAAATTTAAGTCCTTGCAGAGGGCTTTTTGTAGGAATTCCTCGGTTGATTCCCAGGTCGTGTGCCACCTGGACAGCGTGGATAATAAGAGCTCGGCTGCGGTTGGAAGTGGCCGTGCGGAGAACGCAGGTATGTTGAAGGAATAGTGCAAGAGCCAGTTCAAAGGTCGATCTGCCAGGGTACTCCTCAGCGCAAGACATGGATAGATGAAGAAAAGCCAGCGGTTCAGGGTCAACCAAGTTTGGAAAGTCACCAAGTGCCAGGGCCAGAGTCGAAAAGGACAACGAGAGGTGATCGAGGGGGGTATCGGTCGCTTTGATATCGATATCGCCTAGTTTTTGAACTTGTGCGGCTGGGTGGAACAATGATGCCATGGCACTTTCTAGACTCGGTATATCAACCAGATCTAGTAGCGAATTTTTCGACCGTCTATGGCTATGGAGGCGATGGCGGATATCAGCCAGGGTCAAATGGGCGATAGGTACAATCGCGATTGGATCCTGCGACGACCTCAGCAGGCGGGCCTCTCCTAACGATTGCTTCGGCTCGACGAGATCACATCGCAGCTCATATCCTGGGTACCATGTCGTTAACTCCATCCTTCCAAGGAGGGGATCGGAACCATACCGTATCGCTCCAGAGCAAGCTTTTCGGTTAAGTGTAAAATAATACCAAATGGGTCTTGCGAACGCCCCAGTGCATCATTTTGCCCTTCGTATGACCGATGACTTTCCAGCTGGCTGGTGCTGAACGATGAATCAATCCCAAGCGGCCTGGCACAAGGGTAGTCAGGAACGGCCATGGGCAAGCTGACGGAGTCCTTTGGGGCCCGCTGCGGTCTGTTTTCCAGTCATCAGCACATCATTCCAGGCAAGCACTGGCTCGTTTCCTCGGTCGGCAACAATTACCTCGCTTTTTCCCTTACCAGACATTCCTGGCTGCGTAAACGGCAGAATCGGCAGGGATACGGAGGCCGACAGCGACGCTTTTTAAGGCGGCAGTTTTCGCACGCTTTGGCCGATCGCCTGCGGCTGTTGCTGTTCATGCTTACCCGGTTGTCAGTACTGGGTATGGCCACAGCTGATCGTAAATTCGGGGTCTAGAACAGGAGAAGTTCGGCGGCAGGCGTCAAGAGACCTGGTCAGGCCCGTCCCTAAGCGTTGACCGAGGCTCAGGCATCGATTACTTATTGCCTTAGGTGTCACGGCAGCACTTTCTTGGCGCGGCATTTCTAGGAATTGCACGCTTGTGATTGGTCCATGCCGGATTAAGTGAGGTTATACAGGAACTGGAAGCTATAGCACACAGCTCACCGATTGCCCCCCAACAGCGAAGCATCAAGGTATTTCTGCAAGGTTCTTTGCGATCATCATGACAACACTCTATTTTCACATTTAGTAGCCAACAAACCTAAAGAGCCTGTTCCAGAAGACCGGAATCGAAGGAGCGGCGAATTATTCATAAATAAGCTTCTCGCGTTCATACGTCATCGACGCAATGTGCGTTTATTTCACCATGAAAACCACCGATTTTCTGTCGTTTCCATCGCTCGAGGATTGCATCCTTCATCAATGATTCTGATGGAGATGCAATCCAATACTTCCCGGCTACATCCTCTACACCCCAATCTTGACGACATCCTAGAGGATGAGGCCCCCTTTCCTTACACCCTCGCCGCATTCATCGCCTTCCTCGACGAAACCCACTCGTTGGAGAATGTCGAGTTCCTCCTAGAGTCAAAACGCTACTGTCGCTCATACGAATGGCTCAAGGCCTCCACGGACGCTCGTGACACCCCCAGCCTAGGCCTTCATCTCTGGAGTATCTGGAACCGGCTCATTGACCGCTACATTCAACTTGGGGCCCCGCGCGAGATTAACCTCCCCACTGAGATTCGTGAAGAGCTTGTAGCCTATCAGGAAACACATGAAGAGCACCCACCGCCGCATGTTGTGGAGCCGGCAGTCAGACATGTGGAGGATATGATCCAGCAATGTGTTCTGATGCAGTTTATCAAAGCGTCCTCGGCGACGTCCCGGATTCATGCGCACTCTACGCCGAATTTGCTGGAGGCGCTTTCGATGCCGTTGAAGGAGCGTGAGAGTGTGGCGGAATACCCGAAGATGCGGAAGAAGTCGAAATTGGGGCAGTATTTGTCTCATCATCCGACCTTGCAGGATCTGGGCCATTTGGTGACGGGAACGGGGACGGGGACGGAGGCGAGCACGGATGCGAAGGCGGAGTCGGTAGCCTCATCCCAGGAGATCGCTCAGGATCAGGCCCGGTTGAGTTGGGAGGGGCTGTTATCTCAGGCGATGACGCATACCACACTGGGAGGTGAGATTGAACGCCCGAGGACGGCTCCGATGAGGCATCCTCGTAGGCGATGGGCGATCTTTACTCGGATGTTTGAGAGGCGGTCTTCCCAGTCTCCGGAGCGATGATCTTCCCACATCACTTTGGTCAACTTCATGTAGTTGTTACGGTTGGAAACCTTCCAGTCCTTTCCTTATCAAGCTGGAAAAAATGCATGGAAAGTGAATCCTGCTATCTTCCGGTAAGATAAGGCCCACTAACGGGTATCTAATCGAATGGCCGTGCCCCATCCTATCCAGCTGCGAAAGCGGGTTCACCGAAATATTCTGGAAGGCTTGACTCACTGCCCCTCCAACTCCCAATCCAAAGAGCGGTTGCAGAAATATTGCGAATCGGAAAACCGGAATATCAACAATCCTGGACCGGGCGGTTACATACTGACAGCATCGGGATACCGTCGCCAACCATGTTGCCCTCGGGAAAGAGCAACGGGGCCAACAGGCAGTTAAGCTTCGGGCTTATGACGAAGGAGTAGTGTAACAAACTATTCTCCAGATACTTTGAGTACAAAAGTTGGATCAGAATTATTTTATTGAACACCGATTAAATCTACACTGCCGTGGAGCATTTTAGCGATGCTCCTTAGGATGCTGGGGCTTGAGTGATGTCACTCGTTGGCCAGTTAATGCTCCAGCGGATGGTCACAGGGCATCTTGAAATGCTGAATATAAAACCTGTTGTATATTCGCTTCTTGGTTTGTATTGCCCCTTGCTGCACTCGGAGATCAGAGGGTGTACCTGGGTTGGTCCAGTAGTGTTCGGTGCCTCGGTTCTCCAAGATAGCCAGCCAGGTTCCCCGGATCGACGACTGTTTAACCAAATAACCGAGATTTCCCCGCATCAACTGGATACCTTCGCAACAACTTTTAATGCTAGCTATTTCTTACCCCAAATCTCTAGTCTTCCCAAAAAAAAAAAAAGAAAAAAACCTCATTTCCATCATAGTACCGTCCGTATAACTCCACTTTCCTGCGAGCGAAAATGATCAAATCCCCCCACACCGTCGACATCCCATGCACAGATGTAGCCTCCTTCGTCTTCAGCACCGGAACCCCCAGCTCCCGCGAAACGCCGCAGTATTTCGACGCAACCTCGCCCTCCAAATGCTTCAGTCTGTCCCAGGCAGAGGTCTACGTTAAACAGCTCGCGCGCGGTCTGCAAGCCCTCGGACTCGGACCCAATGACAAGGTCCTCCTGTACTCGAATAACCGGCTCTATTTCCCCGTTTTGCTCTGGGGTGTTCTCGCCGCGAGATGCGTTTTCA
Source organism: Aspergillus diversus (assembly GCA_027569885.1). NCBI lineage: Eukaryota > Fungi > Ascomycota > Eurotiomycetes > Eurotiales > Aspergillaceae > Aspergillus > Aspergillus diversus. The sequence goes on from JAPDKZ010000022.1 coordinate 510,210, forward strand.
CCGCTGCCTCGCCTAGTGCCTCGGTTTCCGGTTGGACCCTCCCCTCCCTTATCTTCCGATTATCCCTTGCATAGATTGTGGGAGTTGAACAGCTGACGTGAAAAACAGAATTGGAATATCAATTGAAGAACTCCGATGCGAAATTACTCCTTGTTGGGCCGAGTGGGATTGATATTGCGCTGCAGGCTGCGGAGAAGACTGGTCTTGGACGGGAGAAGGTTTATCTATTTTGTGACCCTGGGGAGGATCTGAGTCAGTATGCGTCTTCTGGTCTTGCGCCGTGGACGAGTTTCTGGAGGCCCGCAGAGGAGGTGAAGTCGTGGTCGTGGAAGAAGATCACCACTCTTGAGGAGGCGAGGGAGACTACCGCTATTCTGAATTATTCTAGTGGGTATGTTGCCTACCACCCTTCTTTCTAATTTCACCTGTTTGCGACACTGAATCAGAGTCTGACGGTGGGTAGAACAACCGGCTTCCCCAAAGGCGTCGAAATATCGCACTACAATGCGGTCGCAAACTCCGTCCAACTCCTGCACAAGCGCGCAATGGTAGCCAATACCCCCGAGGGCAAGAGTAGGGCCGCCAGACTTGATAGTTCCGGTGAACGCTGGCTGGCTCCTCTGCCCATGTATCACGCCTTCGTAAGTTTCCTCTCCCTTTCCCCTTATCCCATTCAACTAGGCAGGTAGAGATTGTTATTAATAATGCGATGTCAGGGCCAAACATACTACTGCATCAACGCCGCCCGCTGCGGGGCAAAAGTCTTCATCATGCCCTCCTTCAACGTCTCTGACTACCTGCTCTATCTAGACCTGTACCGGATAACATTCATGACCGCCGTCCCCACCATCATGACCATGCTCTCCAAACAGGCCCGGCCACACAAATACAACCTCCACGCACTGGAAATGGTGACGAGCGGTTCTGCCCCCCTAAGCCCGGATCTAGGCCGCATGATCGCGGAGATGTATCTCCGTCCTGGGGTCACCGTTAAACAAGGCTGGGGGATGACCGAGACAACGTGCTCGATTAGCGGGTTTGCGCCGGATGAGGAAGATGATGGGCGGGCGGTGGGGTGGTTGAATGCCAACTGTGCGGCGAAGATCGTCCCCGTTGATGACCGGGAGTTTAAGGAGAAGGGGTTGGAGGGTGTAGCTGTGGGTGAGATCTGGGTGACGGGGCCGAATATCATGAAGGGGTATTATAAGAATCCAACGGGGACGGCGGAGACGATTGTGGTGGAGGGTGGGGTGAGGTGGTTGAGGACGGGGGATATTGGGTATGTGGATGGCAGGGGGTGTATTATGATTATTGATCGGTTGAAGGTGAGCATTTCTAGGAAGATTGTGGGGGGAGTTTGCTAATGAGGTGGTGGTTAGGAACTTATCAAGGTCAAGGGGCTTCAGGTGGCGCCGGCGGAGTTGGAGCAGTGGTTGCTTACCCATCCTGATGTTGCGGATGCTGCTGTGGTTGGGGCGAAGATGTTAGTATTCTCTTCTCTTCTCTTCTTAATCTGTCGTAGAATTCGGGGGTGACTTAGTGGATGGGAAAGCTAACTGACTCTAGTAACGGTGATGAATACCCCCGCGCGTTCGTCGTTCGCAAGACCAACAATGTGACCGAACAAGAGCTGATCGACATGATCAAGAGCAAGTTCGCACGACACAAATGGTTGACGGGTGGTGTCTATTTCATCGACGCCATTCCACGCACCGGCAGTGGAAAGGTGATGCGCCGTCATTTGCCTGTGCCTGACAAGCACTCTGCAGGAAAGCTGTGAGTATGCACAGAGATGCGATATTGCCAAGATAGGTAGATTTGGAATCTTTGAGATTAGATGTGCTGCTAGATAGAATATAGTGAAATTGTTAGAATATTGATATGCATTTACCCTGTTAATATCATGTTCAATCTCTCCCCGTCCCATCGCGCCCAGCACTACTCGTCGAAGCCTGGTAAACACCCTTATACCCCTCGACCACCTCCCCCAATTCCTCAAATACAATCTGCGCCAGCTTCGCATTTCGGTAAAGAACAACCCCATGCGGATTCTTAACCTCCACCAAAGCCCCCATCGCCCCCTCATATCCAGCGTCTACCACCCCGGCGGAAATCCCCACGCCAGACCGCCACAGCGACGAGCGAGGAAAGACGCTTCCCATGCAATTCAGCGGAATTTGGACGGTTTCGTTGAAATCGACCAGGTAAGCGCCTGGTTGTAGGGTGATTGTGTCGCTCGCGCTGTCGAAAGGTAAACTAGAGGTTTCGGCTGCCTGACGCTTCATGTTATCGAAGTCGAGGCTGGCGGGCGAGGTCCATTGTGAAACCTGACGCAGCGTGAGATCGACCCCGCAAGGCTGTTGCTGCTGGGCGACGTGGCGGAGGTTCCGCACCAGTTGGCGGGTGATGACTTCTAGTCCGCTGATGATCATGCTTAATGACTTGGATCACGATCCTGGATACCGAAACCGATTAATTCCAGTGTGATCTGATGGTGGCGAATGCACAAAGTCGTTGTTTCCGCTCCTCCCAGCCTCCTCTTTTCCGGGATGGTCAATGCGGCAACGGTCGGACACAGGTACTCCCAGTGGATGAATAGCTGCACTCCCAGAGACTTCAGAAGACATATTGACATGCGATTATAGGAACAGATGGATATTGAATAGGACGCCAAAAGTTTCATATCGAGATCCAAGGCGAAAAAATCAGGAAAAATGTGGAAACACAACATTCCAATTCACCGCCTCATACACCCCAGCCGGCATCGACTCGAAGCAGTAAAAACCAAGCACGATCAGGCCCAGTCTAGAAATAACATATATAGTCAAAGCGACAACCGATAAAACCTGAGCAAGGGTCTCTTCATCATCCCGATCCAGCGCCCAAAAGATGATGATAACAATAATGGGCGTCGCCGCTCCACCCGTAGCAGCCACACTGAAAACCCTCCAGAGCAATTGAACAGTATGGGATGGGAAAGCCCAGTTCCAGCTAATGATATGAATGCCCGAGAAGAGGATGCCCGTGGCATTAAACATGAGGGGAGTGATTTTGCCCTGTTTGATATCTTCAAACACGCTATCGGAGTGGCCGAAATAATCATTAAAGTCATCGGAAGTTAGGTTCTTTCGGCGATCTTCTGGATAGTTGACCGTTTCTCTTCTCCAGTATGGGGCCAGTCGCGTTCTGAGATCTTTCGCTTTGTCATCGGGACAAATGAGCATGGTCCTTCGCTGGGCGTCGAAGGGCTTGTACCACCAAAACCCATACATGATGAGGGCAGCGGTGATGAAAGCCAGTGTCATCAGTTCGAGCTCACTTAATGGGAGGCCGGTGGATGTACGTGCGATACTCTGGATTATCAACCAACCGCACTGGAGCAATGCGAAGGCTTTGGTAAATATATCGGATTTGGATCGGTCGTCAATGTCGTTTGCTGTTATTACGGGGAGACATCGTCCGCGCGTTTCCGCTCCCACTGTCGCCGGGAACACATCCAACTCCTTCAGTATGTCTATTTCCAAAACTAGACTCAGCACTCTCTCCTTTTTTCAATTTGCATCTCAAAGAGAAGGATAACAACATGGGCTGGGCACTTACCAAAATCCTCAGGCAACAAATAAAAAACATCCTGGCCCTCCACCACTTTCCCCTCCTGCTCTCCCTCATCTCCAACCCGAGGGATCGCCATAAAAAACCCCCTCATACAGGCGTAGAAGGCATGCGTTAGAGTAAAACCCATATCCCGGAACCTCAGACGAAGCTCGTTGGCTTCCGCAAACTGATGTACCGCCATACCCACCCCGACTTCCGGTGCAATGGCAATCACGCACATCCACTTGAACTTTCGCAGATACATCTTAAGTAGCGGAACGCTTGGGCGGTATGGCAGCCATCCCCATAGCTTGTGCCACTCAGCTTCAGTTTCTTCGATACTCGGGAGATGCAAATGTACGCATTTCCATGAGCAGACTAAGAAAATAGAGAAACAGCTCCATAGGATCCCGGATGTGCTTCTGTCGTTGCTGTCTGAGACCCAGCCTACTCGTTCGGTTGTCGTTTCGCTTTGGGCTGATACAATGTATGGGAAGAAGGATATGATCACGAAAAACGAATTCAAACTCCGATATGCTTTCATCATTTTTTTTATTGGTGGGAGGGTAGTGGGAACCCTTCTCCAGGACCTTGATCGGGGCCACAACAGGTGAATAGCTCCTAACGTGCGGGAAGCCCGTCGCGACCTCGTATTTATACATTAGCCTGGACCCAACCAGGCTGTCAAAATGTGTCGATGTTGATTTGGAGGGAGGCGCAGCTACTCACCAAAGGCTGCAGCTCAGCCGCACGACGGGCCAAACAAATGACGGCTTTTCATTGGCCAGAGTGATATCTTTGGCGTAGCTTTTGAGATGCTGATCATTTTCATTATCCACAGGCTGGAACATACACCGAGAGCCCAGCAGTTCTGTCAAGCTCCTTCGATCGGCACCAAGCATCCAAATTTTTATTCTCGAGGACCCAAGCATCGCCTCAGGGACTGGAAGTCGACCAATAAAACGTCTGACTTAATCCCTGCAAGAAGAAAGCCCTCTAGCGCCCGAGGAGTCAACCAATAGGAGACAAAATTGCCAAGCGTCAGCCTCGCCGTCTGGCCGTGAGGTTTCTGTTCCTTAAGTCAACGGGTGATGTCTTCCTTATTCAGGTGTTGTGACTGGTTTATCTTCGCAAGGCAATCAAATCGAGGCTATCATCGTATGCTTGTGGTGGTGATGATGGTGCTGCGGGTGAAGGAAGGAAGAGGATTGCTGTAGATCCATGCAATCCCTACTTAACCACCTTTTTTATATCCATTCGTTAGGTATCATTGAGAAATGGTCATGACGTAGAAGCTAAAAAAGAAGCTGTCCTACCATAAGAAACGGCCGCCGTAGGGCTCGACCACGTTTCCCCAGATGCAGGGCAAAATCAAAGCAAACATCCCATCGTCTAAGCGCGCGGGTGGAGAAGCTAAAAGCAATCACCCCAACGACCTCTTTCATTGGCCATAATCAATGATTAAAGCAATGCCCATCCATGCTAATTCTCTCAGGAACCAATAAGGTCTATCCGGACAATCTCAATCACGCCTCAACCGCCCCCAAACTCTTTAGTGTGGTGTCTTTGGCTATGATGGCTTTTCCCCAGGTTTGTTTTCCCCATCTTTTTCTCCTTCTTATCCACTCAGAAATCCAACCCAACTACCCACAGGAAAAAGGGACAACCACTTATAGTATCAACTGTGTCCCAGGAACCGACCACGATGATTGTAGAATGGAGCCCGGCATAGCCTTCATCCATGAACCCCCCTATCACAACTTTTGTATGGGATGAAACGTACACATCCCCCCTTTCTTTATCCTTCAATTGCTTATGAAACTTATTAATATCTCTCTGACAGGCACAAGACGGTGCAATGCCACACTTGGCTCTCACTTATTGAGTGTTCGGTACTTGGCAAACATGAGGCCGAGTTTATCGGCACCTCGGATCTTCTCAGGTTCTTCCACGTGACGAGTACGACGGCCTCTGTCGCCAGAATCAAGACTCCGAGTCCGAGCCCTACCCAGCTCCCGTCCTCGGTCCCGGCCCCGACGCCTACGGATATGCCTACGGAGGCTGAGACGGAGACCGAGACCGAGGATGGTAGTGCTGGAGTCACCACGACAACTGGGTCTGCGGATCGCGTGGCTGGAGCTACACCCACCGCGACGAGTGAGTTTGGGGGTAGTGTGGCTGGAGCTACGGAGACTCCTACGGGGGGTGTGGCGTCGGTGGTTGGTGGTGTTGCGGTTGCGTTGGCGGGGGCGATGCTGTAATTGATTGGGTGAAATAGGGTTTATCATCAGTGGGTTATAGAATATAGCAGTGAGCTTTGTAGGATAGAAAAGTATATATTCTTCAATTAATTATTTTCAATGTTTATTAGTACTATAACTCGACATATTTTACCAACTCTATTTCTACGCTTAATCTTTTTTGGAAGTCCTTATCAAGAGCCTGGAGATATTTACAGTGTGGCCGACACATCCCTCCTAGGTATGAGGGCACCGAGACTCGAGTCGAGTATGCAAGAGTTCCCGGCTTTAGGGGAATGTGCCAGGTTTTTAAAATTTACTTTCAAGATTGAATAAAGAATGATTTACTGGCAGCATCCTGTAACCTATTTTCTTATGAAGAATGTAGGGGGTTGCTTAGACTATTATATTATTGGTACGCAGCGCTTCTGGCATGTAAAGACAAAACAAAACAAAATGGTATCCTCGGATTCATAACAAGAGGCGAAGAACGCAGGGGTTAGTTTCATGCGCAATGTCCTCTTCGTCGGCCCAAGCCGCCAAAAATTTATCGAACGTAGAAGAGGACGAGTTGACAAAAGAGAACATCAGGTTCACTTTATTAACACTGTACGGTGTTCTTTCCCCGGCTTCATTAGTCAATAAGGCCAACCTTTCACAGTACCCAGAGTGATCACTATCTGCTGCTCTCCTTCAAGGTTATTTAGCCCTACTACCTCATTGAGACGGGTGCAGAAGCCCAATCTAGACGCAGAATACTTCAGTTTTTACTCCAATTGGTTGGAACTTCTATCCCAGAAACTCACAACAAACCCAGGTAGAATTGCAAGGAGCAGGAATTCTAATCTAATTAGTATCTAGCTTGTCGGACTTGAGACTATAAGTACAGGTATCCTCATTCCACGTGGGGGGTCAGAATCTTCAAAATAAAAGTCCTTTCCTTTTCATCTCGCGGTCACTTCTCGACTCTTCTTTCTCCCATTTCATAATACACTAATCATTTGTATTCAAAATGCAACTTCTCTCCGTAATCTCCGCTGCCCTTTTGTTGAATGGGGTGTATGCCCAAGACTGGTGCCAGGACGCCCTGCAAGGCTGTATAACTTCTCAACAGAGTTTACAAAAACAATCCAGCTCGCATACGGCCTATGATCCTCCATCATGTAAGCACAGAAACGCCATGTTGTAGATCCTATGCTAACCATAAGCAACCCGAAAGGCCCCAAGTCCGATGACAAGGTGCGGGTCGTTGGTGGTCAAGCGTGGAGGATCCTGTGCGAAACCAGTAATCGTTCCCCCCCAAACTGGAGATTGAAACCCCTTTTCTAGATATCTAATCCGTCTCCATCACAGCAAATAACGCCCAAGACCTTACCAGGTTGACAGACATCGCATCCCTCGAGGATTGTATAACGGAGTGCAGTAAGACGGATGGCTGCGCTGGGGCGGATTACTATGGCAATGAGTCGGATAAGGCATGTTTCCTGAAAAGCGCAGGAGATAGTGTGTCTACCATAAAGACTATAGAAAAGGATGATGTCGCTGCTTTTTTCGCTGTCGGGGATGTATAAGCGGTGGGACTGGTCATAGGGTACAAGTCTCCTGGGGAATATCGCTCCTGGGCGATTCCGGCTTTTCAAGAGAAGGCTCCACGTTCTAGGTCTACTATTTGCGTGCCTCTTAGGTAACTTAATACGAAACGATTCGATTGTTTTATGAACCTACTATTCCCTGCGTGTGTTCTAGGCTTTCCTCCACAAGAACTGTAATTGGCCGAGGTAAGTATTACAGTACGGTGTGCCATTAGCCAATGAACTTGGGGAAACCGGTTTATTGGGAATCAAACTACACCGCAAATACAATCTTATCACACATGGACAGGTTTGTTGGGTTCCCAATAACCCTCTACACCCCTGTATAAAGCGCGAAAGAATTGGCTCGTACTTGAGATATTCTGACTCGCTTAGAAAAGGAAGACGATCTTTATGCACGGCCAAAACTATTATAGCATTCTAGCCAACAATAGCGTCCTCTGTTCAATAGCCGATGAAAACAGGGACCGCCAAGAAACTCCGTCCCGCCCATCCGTTCACGCTCTGAGCCTCAGTTAGGTTAGCCCTATGTCTGCTGAAGTGGATCGAAAATAGATATCCTTGATGAACTGGCCACGAAGCGATTAATAAATTCATTTTTGTCTTCCAGGCCGCTTCGTTGAACCTCCGCCCGATTTCAAGTATCCTTTTGAAAGCATCCCGTATGGCGTCCATTTGCAGATCATAAGGTGGAGAGGCGAGACGGCCCAAACGGATCGGTTGCTGCACGATTTAATATAGTCCCTGTTGATGCGTAAGATCAGCCCTTCCCCGATAACGTAGCGGGGAGCTAGATCCAAAGCAAGGAACTGACCAGTCCTGCGGTCTGTGGCTTACAGGGTATTAAAAATTTAATAAAATTGAATGCATTGACACATTTAGGAAGGTAAAGATTCAATGGGCGATCCTCGCCCTGCGTCGTTGATTTTCAGTGGCCGCCTACTTCCAGTATCAAATCCCGAATTCCTACTACCACGTATTACATTGAGGATTATCCCCACAGCCCTTCTCCCAATAGCTTAATCACGCAGTCCATACATCAACCCTTTGGTTCTTGGTGTCGTACCTTTTCCATTGGGCCCCGATTAAGACGAGGCGTTCTAGACCGATGGAGACAAAATTTCTACAAACGCTTTGCCCGAACAAAACAACTTATTCTCTCAGCATTAAAGCTACCACGTCTCAAGCGTTATAAGCGCATTGAATATCAGTGCCTTAGATGCTGAGTGAGGCTATTTAGCGAAAACACAAACAGCCAGGACCGGGGCAAAGCATCAGCCAAGAACCTGAAAACGCGAAATGTGGTGGCAGCCTGAGGCAGCAGCATAGTCGGTCCCAGAGCCACCCACAATTCAAGTGGGAAGAACCAATCGAATCATGGTATGAACTGCGGTCACATGATCCAGTAGTCAGGAACCAATCAGAGACCAACCCTCCCGGGGCTTGGAGTGCACAACCTTGACCAATCAGACGCGGGGTTCTAATTGATGGAATTTTGCCATGTCGGAGCCGAGGCTGTAACTCTTGAACATTGTCAGGCTCTTCTCCACCACTTGATCACGGATATCATACAGCCTCCAGTTAGTCATCGATATATTGCCCCTTTGCCACACAGGAAGTAAGAAAAATCTGATCGGGTTCGGAGCAACTCCTTCTCATGAGCAGCAATATATATCTACGTGATTGGGATACCGGACCACATAGTCCGACAAAGAAATGGTAATTTGCAGCAACAACACCAATGTCATCCCCCAACTCTCAGTAAATTGGGGATTTCTCCTTTGGTAGTTACTACTAAGTACGGTTAGCACTTTGTCTTCGAGGCTGGGCACGAAAAAAATGTTGGAGACGATTCTGCAGGAACGTCGGGGCGAAGCATCAGCCACGAACTTTAATCCCAAAGTGCGGACTAGCGGCCGCAAGTGCATTGCCCTGAAGAGAAGAAGAACAGCAGCCTGAGATAAGAATAGTAGCGCCGATCCTTGATTTGCGTTCTTTCCTCGCTATGTTTTTTCGTTTACGGCTAGGTTTGGTTTAAAGTGATGAGCAATCACTGACGAACCTGGAAGCTGCCAATGGAAGCCTGGAGATCTTTATTTCATCTCACGTCAGAGCGCCCAATGCTTCTCCAACAACCCTTGTTAATCCCTTGTCGTATTTGGAATCTGCTCAAGAATAACGGTGAGGAGAAACAACTCCGTGTGGATGTGCCTGTCGAAATTGAGCCATTGTGTGATGTCATCTGCATGGTATATAACCCTTACATCCCCTTCTGCAACAATTGGATCAAACATAAAGAATTAATTGAAATCATCCACTTCTCCCTCTTTCCTCGTATTCCTATCTTCTCACTGTTTACGATCAGGGTACATTGATGTATTTTTCCTTTCTTGCCTTGGTCCCCTGGGTGGCCGCCCTCGCGGCTGCCACATCCATGGCACACCACCCTAATCAACCCAACCAACCCAAACACCTCGCCCCTCTCAAGAAAGCCATTACCTCCGGCCCCTCTCCCCTGAGCGTGGAATACTACGAAGCCGGCCCCGCGACCGGCGAAACCGTCTTCCTCGTGCACGGGTTCCCCTACTCGATCGATGCCTTCGCCTCCGTCGTCCCCCTCCTCGTCAAGGAGGGCTTCCACGTCATCGTGCCCTATCTCCGCGGCTACGGTGGCACCCGCTTCCTCCACCACAGCACCCCCCGTTCCGCCGAACAAGCCGCCCTAGGCTCCGACCTCATCGCCCTAATGGACAGCCTGGGCATCGACTCAGCCATCTGCGCCGGCTACGACTGGGGTTCCGTGGCCGTGAACGTCGCGACCGCAATCTGGCCCGAGCGCTGCACGCGCATGGTCGCAGCAAATAGCTACCTCATCCAGAACCGATCTACCGCCTGGGTTCCTCTCGACCCCAAAGCCGAATCGACACGGTGGTACTACTACGCCTTCCTCACACCCAGAGGTGCTGCCGGTCTAACCGAGAACCCGAAAGAATGGACGCGCGCCCTGTGGACGGATAACAGCGTCGGATGGAATTTCACAGAAGAATACCTGGATTTGACGGTCAAGGCACTGTATAACCCGGATTTTGTGGATATTACGGTCGACTTCTATCGGAATAGGTTGCTGTATGCGCAGGGTGACCCGGCGTTTGAGGAGTTGGCGAATAGGCTGGATGACCAACCGCCTATTAGGGTGCCGGCTGTGACGCTGGATCCGGAGGATAGTGTGGTGCTTACACCGGCTGATGCGTCGGCGACGGCGAAGTTCTTTACGGGGCCGAGGTGTCATCATCGCATCCCGGATGTGGCGGAGAATATCCCGTACCAGGCGCCGCGGATCTTCGCGAATGCGGTTATTCAGGCTTCGAAGTTGGGGAAGGGGGATGTTACTTGTATGGATATTTAGATGGGCGATGGCACGGCCACTAGCACTGGTTTAGACATAATGTAAAGGTACCCATAAAAGCTAGACGTTGCATTGAAGCTTTTATTCCATACCTATTATTTTTTTTCCCTACCGTTGAGCAGAACGTTGGTGTGTGCCGGGCTGGAAGCACATAACGGTTTTATTTTCGGAATTAGCCAATGAAAAGTTGGAGCTCCATTCCTTACCGCTATCTGTCAAATAAGCTTGAAATAGTGCTTAAGCACGGAAAAAAAGCAAGTCCTCAAAAAATAGCGGATGTGATGAACCGAAAGTCCTCCGCACTGATGGTAACATCAGCCTCATCTGGCCCTGGTTCCCTAAGAAATAAATTCCAGATCGGCAACACCATAGGAGCACCAACCACCTCATCGGCAGTGACCTCCACAATATGTGGAGGGTCGAACAGCTGCCACCATGAATTCGACTTTGCCCCCTACTCTATCGATCCTAATCATGACTACAAATTCAATGTCGTCCTCCTCGTTGTAATGCCACCACCTCCGGTCCTCAGCTAACCTGTCAATGGACTCAAAATCCCCAGTTTCAATAACCATGGTAGGCCAAGCCAAAGGCTCCCGGAGGGAACTTTGCCGGGGCGGAGAGAGAAATGTCTGATCTGCCTGTTTGCCTTTATTGCCGGCAGTGAATGTGGTGGCTCGTGCCCACCGTATCTGCGTCCATGGGATTTTCATTCCGGCCAGAGCCACGGTGACCACTTGCGTGGACCTGAAGGTGGTTATCTCATGAGTATTGGGAACGACCTTGATTAGGCCGGTGTTGCCCTCCCACTGGAAGCGGGAGTTCACTCCCTCGAGAGGGACGTCGTTCCAGGCAAGCTTCTGGATTGCGTCCTCCGTAAGATCTGAAACTAGAATCCACTGATTTCCGCTGTCTTGGTTCTTTTCGAGGGCGTCGTAGATAGCGATAGCATCTTCTTGCAGGTGTTCGATGCCGTCATATGCTTTTCTTATGCATTCCTGTGGTATATCCCTCGTGATTTGGCCCTCGCTGAGTGGGGCCATTATGTCTGTCTTTTCGGGGGGGGGGTAGCGTCTAGTTCTCGCCGGGGCTGTTGGGTGAGAGTGAGAACCTAAAATCCCAACACTTTTTATTCCGTCGATAGGAACATGGGAACGGCATTGGGATTTCCATATCCCATGATAGATATGTAGGCAGGCGTTGCTATTTTGTCGGGTCTGATTCCGCAGCCGCATGTAGTATGTCGGATATGATTTTGCTAGGGAGTGACAAGACATCCACAATGAATTCTTTAATCAAAGCCTACTTTTCATAGAATCTATTAGAGCCTTGAACTATGCCTGAATCAATGCCATTTGAAGCTTATTGTTTGGAAAGTGATCTACTGTTTGCCTTCACCTTCATCCTTGATTTGGAGCCAGCCTGCTACGATCATGTGTGACTGTCTTGTTCATTTAACTCTCTGTAAGTACTACAATAGCCTCTTTTGAATAAAGATATGTGGTGAATATCTGACCACCTCTAGAAAGAGTGTGACAAACGTGATGTTTGCCGCATTATTCACTGGCGTCCCCAAAGTACATAAAAGCTCGTTTTCCCCTCAGTTTCTGGCTTCCCATTTCTCATTCTTTTCTATCTCTTCCTTGTCTTCCATCATTTTCATCATTCCCATCCACTTCGTCCACTCCATCCAGGACACATGATGGAAGACATTGGTCCCAGACTGTATTTATATGTGTCCTTCCGGGAAAGGAAGGACCTTCCCCCCGGCCTAAGTACCTTTACACGTGAGGAAATCAGGTACGTCGACGAGAAACCCATATTCGGGCCCCATGCTGAGCCAAAAGTAGTGCGCAAATGGAGAAGGAAAAATCCCCGCTGCGGACAGTAATGAAATGCGGGCACTCTGGGCATATTTCCCTGCTTTGCTCCCGATCCATCTCGGCGAGATCAATGTGCTGTGTCCAACCTACAGGACATCTATTGCAACTATTTCATCTTCTTCATTAGCTTCAGTCAAGAGTCGGGGTCTCAGGCCTAAGAAATCCCAAAGACTTTTAACATTCCCATGGCAGAAGAAAGCGTCGAAGTCCTAGAGTACATTGAATTTGTGCCAAATGCTGGGAGACTCATCTACGACAGCCTGATCTAGGACAAAGTCTGGATGATCTCTTCCGGAATTCAATTGGCTAGATCGTAAGTAAGCCCCGGGTTTGCGTGTCCATTTTTTACTTGTGATGTACTAACGATGACGCTAGACGTTCCATGTTGACCGTTGTGATCAACATTGAAGCAGAAGGTGACCCCTGGCATCTTATGCGAGTTGCAAAAACATGTCATGACAGTGGTTGGCATCCTTCACAAAAGCCAATGTTAGTTTTGATTAACCCCGGTTAACTGATTTCCTGCGGGGAAATTTGGTGGCGAGAAAGCGAAGAACAGTTGGCGAGGTACATGGGAGATATCGTCAGGCATTGGGGTGAATCTGCCTACCTTATATTTGGCATCATTGCCATCAGGAGGAAGGTTCAGTTTTACGGCTGGATTTGGCGAGTGTACGAAATTGAGCTGCTTGGCACAGGGATGACTCGACAGCTACCTGGTGTCTTGAAGCCCGTCTTAAACTTATAGGTAAAGGCGAGGGGCTTGACATCCACAGAATCACGCATCAAGGCTTCCAAACGGATGATGCCTTTGAGATTGCGAGGGGTGAAAGCATGAAATACTAGAGGGAATATACGAAGAAAAACCCCCACCCCATGTTGTCACCGGCCTTTGCCTCCGGAATGGATGCGGTTGCTACCACAAGCATGGTAAGTATATAACTAACCGCATGTTTCTGATGCTATTCGCTTACGGTTCGGTAGAGGCGGAATCCGGGGTTTACGAGCTTCCAGGCATACCCATGTTCATTATCTTGGGATATTATCGCTATGTTACTATAATATTTATCTTAACCTTTCCTTTTACCACCTATTATCCATACTAGTATGGATAACATTTACGAATACCTTGGGGATCACGCTTTTCTCTACCTCGTGGGCGTCTTACGAGGACGTCATACACATATCCCCGCGAATGACGACATGTTGTGAAAGGAGACAAGGTACAAATTTTAAGTAGGGATTCAAGGTTCTTTATTCCACCCAATGCCCGCAAAATGATGTAATGTATTCCGAGCCTTTCAACATCTCTCGTCAATATGCCTGGGATTTTATTTACGTCCCTGTCCTTGGCCCACCCGGGGGTTTCTTGGTCGCCTTGCCCTATCGGGGGATATCGCAGTACTCATTGGGTGATGCGCCCAGTGTTCAGCAGAAATTCGTTTGGTGTTAACCAACATAACGGAAACTAGTGGATGTTGGTTTCGGGACTCACAAAACCCGCGTTCTCACAAGTGGCCGACAGTGACTCCCCTATCGAGGGAGGAGATATCCGTTTCCAATACGAGGGGAGCACCGGTCTGATCAAAGTCCTTCCGGGCATGGCACACGAAAGGGCCACCGCAGACTTTGCCACGTTCATCAGAGTAACCATCATTGAAATGGGAATGCGGTGGATGGAAGGAGGGTGGGGTATGGCGACCACTTACAAGCCCATCGTTGGTAACAAGGGCAAACAAGGTGATCAGACCTTTCTTCCCAACTCTCGCCTGAGCGCCCCCCGTCAAGCTTTGGCGTGGCCAACCCTTGTGATTGAGACGGGGGTGTCTGAGTCCCTTGCACAGTTGCGAGGATGCCAAGTGGGGGTTTGACCACTCGGCCGGCCAAGTCAGAGTGGTAATTGTGATCAATATCGATAAAAGATGTGAAAAGGTCTTGCTCGGAAAGTGCCGGCTGGTGCTCGTGTCTGCCAACGCCCCTAATCCAGTCACCCAAACCTACATAAAGGGACCCCGTCAGCTGTTGCCGCCTATGCCACCCCTCACCAGCCAGCCAGCAACTCTATTTGGCAAAAGTGGTGGAGGTTTCTCCCAATGGAGTGGCTGGAGATCCCATAGTTTTGCCTTTCAGGGCGTTGTCCGATCGACTCCCGGGACCGAATGAAGGGGATATCATCATCAGCGAGCAGGATTTTACGGACATCACAAAGGCTGTTATCTTACGTTTTTATCGTTCTCGCTTTATTGTCCTCGCAAAAGCACAATTTTCCTTTTTTTTCTCCATGTAATTTAGATAGCATTGAGAACTAGCCGCTACGGAATAGAGATATTTTATTCCTTGAACACAGCTGATAAGAACTTGCAAATAGCTTTAGGAACCTCCTCCCTATTTCTCTTATCCCAAGTGATCATATGGTTATTCCCCGCCTCCACCAGGACCCGATTCTGCGGGTTGCACAGGTTGTAGAGCGATATACAAGCGCCCAAAACGGGGTCATCATGCCCAATAACATGGCAAGTCGGGAGCTGGAATGGCTTCCCATGTTCATCCGCAAGAACAGGCCGCGTACCATCCGCCAACAGGGCGGGAAGCGACTTGACGAAAATCGCACACCTGAAATCGGTTGAGGCGTAATCGGCGGAACATTGATTAAGACGGTCGATTAGGAGCATGGAAGCCAGTTGCCCACCCTCGGAGTGTCCGATCAGGCCATCGAATGGTCCCTCCTCGTCGATGATTTTGTTCAGGAGAGAGAGGTTATCGGCGATGATCAGGTGGAGAGCGGGGTTGGAGACGGTGAAGATGCGGCGGGAGAAGTCTTCGGGAGATTCGGATCTTGGAGACTCTCCGAACATGGCCTGTGTTTGATGGAAGTATGACTCAGGGAAATATGATGGATATGGGGGCTCGTCGGTGTCGACGAGGAAGCCGGAGGGGATGTCCCGGAGCTCATGGCTTCCGGTCGCGACGCGGAAGGTCACGTCGCCGTATTTTGATTCTATGGCCTGAAATACAGGCTCTTTTGGATGGCATGGTTAGCGATGCGTTCGTGGTACGGATGCATGGTAGGTAAGTGGTACTCATAAGGTCAAGAAAGGGCTATATGATTCATTGATGGTTAGTCTCGCGTCTATCAAGCAGTTGCATATCTTTACCTGCTCCCTTATTCCGATACCTGGAAGACAGAGGAACTTCATTCTGCAGGGCGATGGGTTTTGCTCCCGATTAGCTGGCCCGGACGTGGGATTTGGTGAAGCGCTGGTTTATATGCAGTGCAAACACGAGGGCCATAGACACCTTCAGAACGTACTGTTCCCACGGAGGGGGTGGTACTGCCTTTCCCGATCGTTTGCATGAACTGTGTCACTCGATGCTGAACGATCATGTCGTACAAATAGCACTGTGATAGGTTAGAATGATATCAATCGGCGCATTGACCCCGAAAAGATGTCAACTAACTTTCCCTCATGTCAACCCTGCATATCGATTGATCGTTAGAGCGCAATAGTCTGGGTTTCCTGTATTTTGCATGGTTGGCGGTGTGTGACCTGCAGGAAACTTTGCTTATATTGGGTTTCGGAGCGGTCCGGTGGCGGTCGTCGTTCGCAATGTCACTAGGGGAATGCTATCGGTAATCTGTCCCGAAGAGGGAGATTGGAGATACCTATCTCGTAACCCTGCGTCAATGAG
The DNA here is from genome assembly GCA_027569885.1 of Aspergillus diversus. NCBI lineage: Eukaryota > Fungi > Ascomycota > Eurotiomycetes > Eurotiales > Aspergillaceae > Aspergillus > Aspergillus diversus. Next base: position 526,615 of record JAPDKZ010000022.1, read on the forward strand.
TAAGGGATATCGCAATGCTGACAGGAAATCAGTTTTTCGTGCAGGCTTAGTCTTCCTAATCAGGGCATGACGATTCTACTTCGGATACGGCGATAGGTAAGGGCCCAATCTGGGGGAAAGAATTGGCAGAGCTTGGGGAAAGAACGACTCTGAGCGACAGCGGGGATATAAGGACCGCGCGAAGCATGAGGCGTGGGTGGTCCGAGGGTGATGTCTGTAGCTCTTTTCACTTTTCGAGCTGCCGGATCTTCGATTCGAACTTCCTCCGGCTTCTCAACAGCATCCTCTTCGGGGCACACAGAGCTACCATGGCACGAACTGGAACGTCTTCGGGACTTAGTACCAACTTGATGACGCCTTGTACGAGCTCACGGGGCTCTTCCGGAGATGGTCAAAGTATGATCCAAGGAGGCGAGCGAGAGAGTGCAGGACAGACCGGAATCGCAATAATCGGCATGGCCTGTCGTCTTCCTGGCGACGTTAACTCACTTGATGATTTCTGGAAATTTTGTGCGCAAGGATCCTCCGGCTGGAGCGAACCACCAAGCGACAGATACAATAACGATGGATTCTGGAACCCGGATCCAGAGGTTCCTGGGACTGTAACTCCCCTTTCCCTACCAGACCGGCCTTCGATAACTCAAGACGTGCCAGGAAGCGGCATTGCTAATTCGTCCATAGCTGAATTACACCGGTGGCCATTTCTTGAAAGATGACTTGGCGCTTTTTGACGCACCCTTCTTCAATATCACGGCAAAGCAAGCAGAGGTATGACCGTTCGCCCAGAGATCATCTTGTCTTATAAGGCTAAAGGAAGCGCAGGCCATGGACCCCCAGCAGCGTCTATTGTTGGAAGTTGCATACGAGGCCCTCGAAAATGGTATGGTTTGGCCCCGTAGATGGAATGAGCTGCGCGAGACTAACAATTGCCTAGGAGGCGTTCCCCTTGAGTCCATCTCTGGTGAGCGCGTTGGCGTCTTCGTCGCCGGGTCCCTCTCCGAATACGGCGCGCAGCTCCACCGCGACACCGAGACCCTTCCTAGCTATGTTTTGCCAGGCACGGATACCACTATGCTCGCCAATCGCATTTCATATTGCTTCAATTTCAAGGGACCGAGCTTGACAGTGGATACGGCGTGTTCATCCGGCCTAACTGCCCTGCATTTAGCCTGTCAGAGTATTCGAGCGGGGGAAATATCAACGGCTGTGGTTGGAGGCTGTCGTCTGAATCTCAGTCCGGATTATGGCGTCGGAATGTCCCGGATAAGGTGCGTGCTCTTACGGAGCAAATGGAATACGTCGTTTTAATCGACCACGAGCAGACTGTTTAATCCCGACGGAAAGTCACACGCGTTCGACGATAGAGCCAAGAGCGGGTATGGTCGCGGGGAAGGTGTTTCCTGCATCGTGATACGGGCTCTGGATGAGGCCATAGCGGCCGATGATTCGATCCGCGCCGTCATTCGGGGTTCAGCAATTAACCAGGACGGGAAGACGGACAGCATCACCTCGCCAAGCGCGGATGCTCAGGAGGCTCTCATCCGATCAACCTATAAAGCCGCGGGGCTGAATCCGCGAGATACTCAGTTCCTCGAGGCTCATGGCACCGGTACAGCAACGGGAGATCCCATCGAAGCCAAAGCCTTGGGAGCTGTATTCGGTCGCGCTGCCGGTGCGAGGGAAACGGTATACCTTGGCTCCATCAAGTCGAATATTGGGCATTTAGGAGTAGCGAGCGGGCTTCCTTCGGTGATCAAGACGGCAATGATGCTCGACCGCGGCTTTATGCTACCTAATTGCGACTTTCAGCGCCCGAATAAACTCATTCCATTCTCTCGCTGGAACCTACAGGTACCTATCCTTATCCAGACTAGAAGCGGGTATAAAGGCTGATGATGACTAGGCGTGCAATTCGCTGAGATACTGGCCCAACAAGACCACTCGTAGAGCGTCAATCGGAAACTTCGGTTTCGGGGGCGCCAATGCTCACTTTATTCTCGAAGAGCTAATTAGCCAACCAGCCACGCCAGACTCAGATACCCTCGTCGGGAGTGACGAGACCGCCGCACTTGATACCAGTCGTCGCCGTGTATACGTCCTGAGCGGGAACGATGAGGCAGCCGTCTCGGGAGGGATGAGCAGGCTGGCCGGGTATCTTGAACGGCGGCGGGAGTATCTTTTTCCCAACCTCCTTAACGATTTGGCCTACACGCTTGGGTGCCGTCGCACTATGCACCCCTGGCGGCTCGCCGTTAGCGCGGCCTCGATAGCTGAACTAGTAAATAAGCTGTGGAGCGGTGTCCAGCGGCCCGTGAAAACCAGCGAAAGCCAATCCATCGGATTTGTATTCACAGGGCAGGGCGCCCAATGGTATGGCATGGGTCGTGAGCTGCTTGTGCAATATCCCGTTTTCAGAGCGTCGATGGAAAGATCTACGGAGCTGCTTCTAACCATGGGCTCAAGTTGGTCGCTTACTGGTATATGAGTCCATCCAGCCTTCGAAGTACACACCTGGGAGTGGCATTTGCTGACCATGACCGGAACAGAGGAACTGATGAAGGATGCGAGGCGGTCCCGTATCAATGAGGCATTTCTAAGCCAGCCAGCATGCACCGCCATCCAAATGGCCTTGGTTGACCTCATGCAGTCATGGAATATCGCTCCGACTGCAGTGATCGGTCATTCTGGGGGCGAAATTGCCGCCGCATATGCCGCCGGTACAATGACAGCGCGGGACACCATCGCGGTCGCCTACTTTCGCGGCCAAGCGATGGACAAATTATTGACCATCCACCCGGAGCTCAAAGGCGGGATGATGGCTGTTGGACTAGGAGAGGCTAAGGTTCGTGATTTTCTGGATCGACTGGGCGATAACGGTGTATCGATTGCCTGTGTCAATAGTCCGTCGAGCTGTACGGTCTCCGGAGATGTTGCAGCTCTCGTCAAGCTTGACGCCCTGCTGGACGTAGAGGGAGTCTTCCGCCGTCGCCTGCGGGTCAATATCGCGTACCACTCTAGCCATGTTGCTCATATAGGAAAATACTACCGCGAGTGCCTTGAAGGTGTCACTGTCCATGCCGCCTCTGGTGTGCGATTCTTCTCTTCGCTGGCCGGTGCTGAAGAAGCTCCATCATATCAGGGCGCTTCTTACTGGGTTTCCAATCTCCTCCAACCGGTGCGGTTTTCCCAGGCGTTTGATGCGATGATCCAATCCCGCCGTCCGGATGGGAGGCCTCTGGTCGATGCGTTAGTGGAAGTTGGGCCGCACTCTGCGCTCAAGGGACCCATCCTCGAATCATTGCGACATACCCCCGGCGGACCCAAGGCGGAGTACACCTCATGTCTTATCCGTCAAAAGGACGCTGTCGAGTGCGTGCTGAATATGTTATCAACCTTGATCACTCATGGCTGTCTTCCTAATATGAGTAGCATCAATCACCCGATTTGCGATGCACGAAAGCCAGCTCTGCTTTCAAACCTCCCATCGTATGCATGGCGGCGCGACGAGCGATACTGGCATGAGTCTCGCATCGCGTACCAACACCGAATGACTCGGAACCGCAGTCAAATTCTGGGCGTGCTAGTCCCCACCTCCAGTGATCTCGAACCGGTGTGGCGGAATATCGTTCGCCTTGAGCATATGCCCTGGCTGCGGGACCATAAGGTGCAGGGCCGCATTCTCTACCCCATGTTTGGATATATCTCCCTGGCGATACGCGCCAGATATCAATACGCCTTGCAGCGGAACACACAACCTAGATCCTTTACCTTACGCGAGATTTCGATCCTGAACCCCATTGTCCTGGCCGAGGACTCGGAAGTGGAGCTTACCGTGTCGCTCCGGCCCATGAGACAGGGGACACGACAGGACTCAGACGTATGGAAAGAATTTGTGGTACATTCATGGACCAAGTCCAACGGGTGGACAGAGAACTGCCGGGGATACATCAGCACAGAAGGGTCATTTGTGCCCCCAGCCCGGCCGCTGCCTGACGAGTCGCATGCAGCCATGCAGGCCTATCTTCGCGGTGAGGCATCCCGCACTGGCTATTGCCTGTCTACAGCAGCCATTTATGATATGAAAGATACCATGGGGATAAACTACGGGCCGGCATTCCAAGGGCTTGATAACGTTCAGATGGGCAATGGATTTGCCAGCGCCCAGGTCCGTATACCAGCCGCCGCTACTCAGCAAATCAGCGCTCTCACGTTCGAAAATGACCCTCTCATACACCCAACTACGCTGGATATATGTGCACAGTCGACAATGGCAAGCTACATGACGTTACACCCGGAGACGGAGCGAGGTTTAGTTCCGACGTTTTTGGAGAGTATCGTCGTCCGCATGCCGTCAAATCAAGTAGGACGCGAAAGGTTGGATGTCTTTGCTTTCACGGATACCTCGAGCCAGACCCCGGGGACTGTGGAGTCGTCGTTCATTGTAAGAGACACAAATAACCCTACCGGCCCCCTAATCATCCGGGCCACCAACATGAGGGAGACGGAGATTACGGGACCCAAGGGGGGTTCTGAAGGTGAGATAGATAGACTCTCGTTTCGCGAAGTCTGGAAGCCCTGCGTGGATAACATCCAGAGCTCCGGAACCCGCGCGTTGTTCGATGATGCGATGGTGAATGTCAAGCCGACCAGTTGTAAGTCCACGCAGATACTCATGGCGGAAGTCGGCCTGTATTACATCAATCGGGCCATCAAGGCTCTACACGGTCGCGATAGCGAGATTGCCGCTGGCCGCCACGCAAGGCTGTGGCACTGGATGAAAAAGCAACAAGCGCGTGCCATGCAGGGTCTTGCGTTTGTCGATGGAGCCCGTTTACTGGACACCGATATCGAAGAAAGGCTCATACACTGCCAGCTTCAGGGTCCGATATTTAAGCTTCTGGTCAGGGTTTGCGATCGACTGCCTAACATCCTCCTGGAAGAAGATGAACCGCAGAGCCTCATGATGGAGGACGGTCTACTCAATCGCGTCTACGCTACCGATGAACTCCCTTTCACTCGATTCTACCCAGCTGCAGCACGGTTTATGGAGCTGTCAGTGCACCAGAATCCTCAGTTGACCGTTCTCGAGGTCGGAGCGGGTACTGGTGGCCTCACGCTGCCCCTATTAATGGCCATTGAGGAGGCTGGGGGGTTGGACGCGCCAGCGCTTCGCTATGACTTTACAGATATCGGTCCTTCGTTCCTGGAGACAGCCCGCGAGAAGTTCAGCAAATGGGGTACACTAGTAGGCTACATGACTCTGAACATTGAAGAAGACCCAGTTGCGCAGGGGTTTATGCCTCGCAGCTACGACTTGGTGGTCGCGTCAGAGGTCCTGCATGCCACCCGGAATATTCGGCGGACTATGCAGAATATACACACCCTGCTCAAGCCTGGTGGCAAGCTTCTTCTGATCGAGGAAACGGCTATGGGTGTCAGTCACCTACCATTTGCGACTCTATCTCGCTGGTGGCGATGTAAGTGCCTATTTCTTGCGTTCTTGAGATTCTGATGACCCTAGGTCTAACTATTGTTTGCTCTGTCAGATGAGGATGGTAATCGTACAGATGGGCCCCTCCTGTCGCCAGATAAGTGGGATAATCTTCTCAAAGGGACTGGCTTTTCTGGGGTAGACTATATGCTCCAGAGTCCACCGGAGGAGCAGATAGCGAAGTCCTGCCTCATTGTTTCAAGTGTACCGCCAGAGCCAGCTGAATATCCCGCTGGTGTATCGATCGTCCTCAGTGAGCCTACAGGCCGGATTTGCATGGAGCGCTTGACGTCCGGTCTCGCGGGGCTCGTGGGGCAAGCCAGGGTTGAAACACTTGCCACGATCACTAAGAGAAATATGAAAGATGAAACGGTGATCTTCTTAGACCCGCTGGAAGGCAACTTGTTCCCCAACCCGAGCTCTGAGCAGCTCAATCGGATCAAGACCATCTCTCTCACAAAAGGTATGCTGTGGGTGATGGGGGGCGCGACACAGGACTGCCCGAACCCAAACTCGAGCATGGGCGTAGGGCTTTTGCGTACGTTACGCAGCGAGAACAATGACCGGAAAGTCGTCACTCTCGATCTGGATGCTACCTTGAAGCTCGATCCACATAAAGCGGCCGAGTGTATCCTCCACGTGTTCAGAGAATCGTTTAATACCCGGGTCCGTGGCTTCGAGGTGGAGACCGAGTATGCTGAACGAGATGGTGTCATCCGTATCCCGCGGTTTATGCCGTATCCTAGTTTGGATGAGGCTGTTCTGGTCGAGTCAGGGCGCGGTGAACCCCTTCACCAAGAGTTTCCCATAGAGGAACGCCCACTGCAACTAGCCATTAGGACACCGGGGACTCTAGAGACGCTACATTTCGAAGATATAGACATTCCCGGTTTCGAGATGCCGCTGAGCCCTGGTGAGATTGAGATTCGCGTGCACGCTGCAGCACTCGGGCATCGAAACACCCTTATAGCGTTGGGTGAGATACTAGGACCCCTGGCCGAGGCTGAGTGCGCAGGCACGGTGACTTCAGTGGGCGAGGACGTGACGGAATTCTCTATCGGCGATCGAGTATGCGCCATCGCCCGGACAGGTTTGGCTACTTCTGCGCGCGTCCCTGCCCTCAGTGCGGGTAAGATACCAGAGGGCATTTCATTCAACCAGGCCGCCCGTATACCCGCGACGTACCTCACAGCATACTACTCCGTCGTGGAGGTCGGGCGACTCGCCCCGGGAGAACGCGTCCTGATCCACGTGGCAGCAGGAGGCGTGGGGCAAGCCGCAATTATCATCGCCCAGAAGATCGGGGCCGAAATCTTTGCGACCGTGGGGACCGAGGAGAAACGGGTGCACCTGATGCAGGCTTACGGAATCCCACCGGAACGTATCTTTTGCAGCCGCAAAACCTCCTTTGCAACAGGCGTGATGGAGGCCACGGGGGGGCAGGGTGTGGATGTCGTGCTGAACTCGCTCGCGGGTGAGGCCCTCCGAGCGACCTGGAAGTGTCTCCGTCCGTTTGGGCGGCACGTCGAGATCGGGAAACGGGATATGCTCAGCAACACCCTGGTGGAGATGGCGCCGTTCGAGCAGAACGTCTCCTTCCATTTCGTCGACTTGGCTCTGCTCAATCAGGATCGACCGGATATCATGCGGCGGCTTTTCGACCGGGTGATGCCGTTAATCGCGGATAATCGCATCAAGATGTTTTACCCCTTACCCGTTTTTGCGGCGTCGGATATTGAAGACGCATTTCGAGCCGTCGCCGGGGGGAATGTGGTGGGTAAAGCGGTGGTGGACTTTATAACGCCTACTTTCGTGAAGGTAGCTGGGCTCGTTCCATTCTATGCCCATTTCCAAAGATGAGAGGCTAATGTGTACTTTAATAGGCAACACCCATGGCCGCACCCCAGCAGCTCTTCCGTGCAGATTCCTCTTACCTAGTCACGGGAGGCAGCGGGGGAATCTCAAGGCTGCTAGCACGGTGGATGGTGCGTCGGGGTGCACGCCATATCATTCTTGCGTCCAGACAGGGCCATGCGTCCCAGCGAAGCCAGTATGACCGTCGAATGCTGGCAGCGGAGGGGGCTGAGGTAGCGCTGGTCAAGTGCGATGTCACTGATGCGACACAGGTCGCGGCCATGGTTGAGCAGATGTCTCAGAGAATGCCTCCCATCGCGGGGGTCTTTAACTGCACCATGGTAATGGGGGTAAGCAATGAATCCCACGAATAAAGAACGGTCGGTAGCTAATATCGTATCGCAGCATCACTCATTCGAGGATATGACACACGAGAGTTTCGAGACTGTTGTCAAGCCCAAGGTGAATGGCACCTGGAACGTTCACAATGCTCTCCTCGACACCAAGCTAGACTTCTTCATCTCCCTCTCCTCAATATCAGGCGTGATCGGGAACCGCACCCAGGCCGCGTACAGCGCCGCGTCCACATTCCTTGACGGATTCACGCGATACCGCCGGTCGCTCGGCCTGGCGGCGGACTGTATCAACCTGGGCCGTCTGCGATCCGTTGGCTATGTCGCTGAGAACCGGAGTACGCGTGAGATTATGGAGAGCTACCTTACTGAGAGCATCGGTCCCGCTCAGCTCCTCGCCATGTGTACAGCGGCTGTCGTGGGCAAGGCCTTCCCGGAGAGTCAGCATACCGTCACCACCGGCCTAGGAGATCTCCGCCGGCTGCGTCGGGCGCTCAACCCCGATTTCAAGTTTCGCCACTGCGATCTCGCCGTCACGGCCGGGCGAACGACAGTCAGGCCGTAGCCGTCATTTCTCTTCGCGAGCGATTAGCCACGGCAGCAACGGGTGATGAAGTCCGGGCGGCGGTTGAAGAAGCGCTAGGCGATAAGCTCCGTCAGATTCTCTCCCTTAATCGTGACGATCTCGATCCAGCCAAGCCTTTGACGGTGTACGGGATCGACTCCCTCAGCGCCGTAGAGTTACGCAACTGGATCACCCTCGAACTGGAAGTCTGTCTATCTCTGTCCAATATTCGGCATCTCTCTATGTCTTCCCTAGCAGCGAGTGCGATGGAGGCCTCCCAGTCTATCCCAAACCGCCGTAGATTGTATGGTGTCTTGTTTCTGTGGGTACGGATGTCTTACCATCCGGAACGGCCGGGGAGGGCAGTTCTAAGAATATATCCTGATTCAGCCAGTTCCAGGAAATCAAGATATTATCGTAGTAGCATTGAGAGAAATGGAGGGTCTGCGGGGATACTGTGATCGTTGTGAGGTCTAAGAGAGTTCGGCTGCTGTATGTCTCATTTTAGCCTCGAATTCGCCCCGCTCGCCGTCAGCTGATGCCTTTTTTTTCTTTTCAATGTCTCACTCCTCGGCTGCTTTTCCTTGACATATGACTCTTTTTCCTTTTTGGTTCTCTTTCTGCTGTCATGTTGTTGTCAGCGATGCCTGATGTCACCTGTTGCCGCCACTGCACCTGTGAGCGTGGTGAGTGTGGTGAGAGCATGGGCGGCCTGACTCCCCGCACCACAGGATCCGGATAGCAGGATCTATATTAATCTATAAATAAAGAACTTAATACTCCAGTAACAGAATATAAATACCCTCTGCCATCTTCAATATTCGTCAATCCATCCATCAATCACACAATCAATCAATCTACTCTCCTCCAATCCTCTAAATTCAACCCAAAACCTTTAATAATAACCAAAATGAAGTTCCTCACCCTCACCACCCTCCTCCTCTCCCCCCTCGCCATCCTCGCCGCTCCCCTCGAGGAACGCGCCGTCGCCTCCACCGTCTCCTGGGATGCCAAGTTCGACGTCGCCGGCACCTCCATGACCACCGTCTCCTGCTCTGACGGCGTCAACGGCCTCATCCCGAAGGGCTACAACACCTTTGGCTCGCTCCCCTCCTTCCCACGCATTGGCGGCGCCCCGACCATCCCAGGCTGGAACAGCCCGCAGTGCGGCAAATGCTACCGACTCACTTATAAGGCGGGCGGTGTTACGAGGTCGATTGTTATGACGGCGATTGACGCTGCTCCCGGTGGTTTCAATATTGGAAAGAAGGCGATGAATACGTTGACGAATGGACAAGCGGAGGCGCTTGGTAGGGTGGCGGTTACTTATGCGGCTGTTGACCGGAAACTTTGTGGTTTCCCCTAAATCCTTTCAAAAATTACTTCCTCGACGAGAACCCTAGTTAATGGTATTATACCCTACCTAGGGTAATTATGGGGAGTTAGTGATGTGGTTATGATGATGGGATGATCTGGTGGGCTCGGTTAATTCGGTTGAGTGGGAGGGAAAGGTGATCGGCGGCGGGGCTTGCATGGCAGCAGTCGTTCCTTTGGCATGGCATTATGTGGATTATGATAGCGTGCGGGGTTCCCTGCTTTTTTTTTTCAGTCATTATTTATTTAATTTATGAGCATGAAATAATATTGAGATAATATTTCGGGTTTCTACGAGTCATTCAAATCCACAAGGATGGTTTCCCTGCTGATTTAAAAAGTCAGGGTCTTGGTTTGAGACACTCGGTTTTTGTCCTTTTTGGTAAAGATAAATGCCTCTTGGACTAAGTACCAGGGTAAGCAAAAGAGTTGGAATCCTATCCTACTGCGTCAGGGGTCAGGGACCGTGGTTTGGACTCTGCTTGAGACAATCTGGCCATCGAATCCAGACTACGCATGTTTCCAAAACCAGTTCTCTTCTTGGGACGCCCTGCTTATCCTCGGAATGGAATGTGGGTGAGAAAAAGCAATATGTAGTCTAATTAGGATATTTGCAGATCTTATCAGGGTCAAGAACCTCTATCACACACGGTCGACGTGGACCATGCTCTTCTGGCGTACGAGTCCTTGGTATGGCTCCGATGGTTGCAAGCTGAACGTGGTGCAATGCAGACAACCAAAGTAGACCCAAATAATAAAAGTGCATGTTCAGCGCTATCGGATTGTAGGCTTCCTTAACTACTAAGTCTAACCGCATGAACAAACCCCGAGCCATTGATAGATAGAACAGTTACACACCCAACGGAACCCCGTTCCGCTATTAAATGCATCACTGGCCTGCAGTCCTCCTCCCAATCTCCTGCACCAGGTATCGATTAATCGGAGTCTCAACCCCCACCTCCTCCCCCCGTCTAACCCAATACCCATTAATAAAATCTATCTCCGTTTCCCTCCCCGCCTGTAAATCAGACACCATCGGCGACGTCCCATTCAACGCCCTGGTAAGGAACGTATTTGCCGCTCGCTCCAGTGCGCCAACCGAAAACCGTTCCTCTATACCCGTTACACCCTGTAGCTCAGGCAATGCACAGATAACGCTTGAAATCTCACGGAAGATCGCGCGCCGGGTATCGGGGATCATGAAGCAAAAGGTATTGGTTGCGCTCTGGAGGGCCCAGAACGGTTGGCAGAATGAGTCGATGGCGAGTTTTGTGAGCTGGAACTCGAATATTGAGTTTGGCGGGGAGGGGCGGGTGTGGATTGGTTTGGCGGTGGAGAGGGCGTGGAGGACGTAGCTCTTCGGTTCGTTATTGTCGGGTTGTGGGATATGGTCGAAGTCCCGGCATTTGGATGGGGAGTTTATGGCTACTGGTCCAACCACGATGGTGTCGCAGCCGCCGTTCTCGATAACGCTGAAGGGCCCGGTGCAGGTGGCTGTGTGGAAGGGGACGACCGATGAGATAGTTGGGTCTATTGTCGGCGTTGGTAAAGAGCTGGGAATTGGCCTCCTGGATCGTTCCGATTCCATTTTGCAGGAAGAGAATGGTGGAGTCTGAGGTAAGTCGGTCCTAGACAGTTCGCAGCGCTTCGACCGTCTGGGTGGCTTTGACGGAGACAATAAGATGGTGAATGGGCTCCTCGGCGACGGGTTCATATGCCGCGCTGGGTGATAGCGGGTACCAGTTATCACCGCGGAGGACTTCCGCATCATAACCCATAGACTTTGTAACTTGCTTCTTCCCATCTTGGACGTATATCGCGCCGTGTCCCCGTTCGAAGTGGGCGGCTACGTCCTCCCGGTGCAGTAGCAAGGTAATATGTGGGCTTGGTGACGTTCCTGACAACGAGTGCGCTGCGAATGTCCCGATGGCTCCGAGTCCGAGAAAGTAAACACGAGGGGTAGGATCTTCGGCAAGCATTGTCGAGATCTGACTAGAAGGATTTGAGCCTGGCGTGTTCTGGCACCCACATCCCGTCCAAGCGCGAGGGCTGTGGGAGTAATTATAATTATCCCTCACTGCTTTCAAGGACGCAAGGTCACCCGATCCCTATCTTCGCGCTCGATACGTGAATGGTAGCACAATGTCGGTCTGATTCACCCAGGGCGCTTGCAGAGGGGAGATGTTGCCTCTGCCACTCTCGCGTCGTGCGTCTCCCCCTCCTGTAAGAGGATTCCATTACATGAAGGAATCCGAATAGACTTTAAGGGAGCCGGTTTGCACGTCAAACGGTCTTGAACGAAGTGTCAATAACCTGCAAGATGTACATACTCAGCGCAGTGCAATCCTCTTTTGGACATAGGGACATATTCCCCTTACAACTAGATAGGGGATAGTACTTTTGATGATCAGGTCCAGTGTGTCAAACCTGCCATCAGCATGCACGGCGTCCATTGGCAGGATGTTTCAATGCCAATTCAGGACTGTGCGCATCCAAGGAAGTCCCGCGAAAAACAGTAGGGATAATTTCCTGTACCTTCCACTGTATTTGGAGCCTCGGGCGGGTATGTTAGGTTAGTTAGGTGGTCGCACTTACTCGAGGTGTGGATGTGCGGCTATGAAATTTTGCAAGGCACTACTTGTGGAACGGTGCGTGTAGCCTGAGCTGATGTTGGTGGTCAACACCGGCAATTCAGTGCCAGAACACAGCAAGCCCTACTATTCATAGACCACTGATGAATGTAGATCCTACATCAGAAGGTTCCGCGATAATATGATGGAGATCGCTATTGTTCAACAACCGAAATACTGCCGGTAGGCCTAACAAAAACCAGTGGAGTGAAGAAGAGTCTGCGTTGTGCGAACCTGCCAGAGAAAGTAAGGCATCGTACAGGACTCGAATATGCCACCAAATTCGTCCAAGTGCTGCAGTTCCTCTGGGTGAAACAAGTAGTGAAGAGCTGTGACTTGAGCAAATGAAGCTATAGCACCGGTCTCGATCCGTGTCTGTGCATGCTTCTTCCCCATTCCGGCGTCTACAGCCTCCTGACTTGTTTCAGCACGGCATTCCTTGATTGACACGACTCGCACGCGCAACCACTAGCTGGGTATTTTCGGAGCATGCCGCAAAATAACGCTGTGCCTCCTAATTGGCCATATTTCCACTGTTTTGATTGGCTAACGATGTGGTAATCACATGAGCATCATGTGACTCAGATTCAGTCTGTGATATCATTGGTTGAAGAATGCCAAGAAAACAGCCCTGCTGCCTCAGGCCGCACATATCTTGAAGGCTCGCAACTAACTTGGTGTCTCGAGGCAACAAGCGGGTTTTATCAATTAAATAGCGGTACCGCAACTAACCAGCTTTCGCCGTTTTAGTCACTATTTTTCGCTATGCCTTAGCCGTATTCACGTAAAAGGCCTTCGAGTCGAAAGTAGAGCGGATAGCCCGACGGAAGGCCTCCGTTAGTGACTTCATATATAACGGAACGGGGCTCACCCGAGATAACTCAATGGGAGGAATGCCCCTCTTCCACAGGGTATAAAAGCATCCTTGTCTTACATACTTGCCGCTTTGATATTTATCCAGTGCTTTGCTCTCTATTCTCCGGTTCAGTTCATAGGCGCTTACAATGACGCTCGTACATATTGGTAAGCTCCCCATTCTTAACCCAGGGCCACACTAATGTACTTTATCACTGAACAGTTCTATTCAAATTCCGCGCAGGGGTCAGCGAGGAGCACAGGAAGATATTTGTGAACGAACTCAAGACATTGAAGAACCTACAGTGTGTCAAAGGGGGGCGTCTCATCGTCGGTAGTCCGAGCGTCACGGACCCCATTGAGCGCAGCCAGGGATTCCAGATTGCTCTCGTGAGCTACCATGAAGGTCTTGAAGCCCTGGCGGAGTATCAAGCTAGCGAGGAGCATCACCGGTATGTAGCATTATATATACCCGAAGGCTTTTGGGTTTGGGACTAATTCGATGACAGGGTGACTTCCACGTACTTTGGGCCGTATAAGGAGGATTTGGTACGGTTTGATTTTGAAGTGGCGGAAGAGGATGAATATATGTGTCATTTTCCATTGACGGTCGCGGCCTAATAGTTGTTTTGACATAGGTAAATACTGGTTTCTCGAGGCTGCGAGGTGTCCATGGTCGTGCCTTCCGTTTTCATTTCTGGTGAGGGAGGATCGACTCCGCTCGGTCGGAGCTCTTCCGCCCCTCTTTTTCTCCCTCTTTTTTCTGTTTCTCCCTCTTCTTTTTCTCCCAACTGCAAGCGATTCAATTCCTCTTCGGTCGCGATTTTTGTAAATATACCAAATGAAATCCTTTTACTGTCAAGACATACTCCGCAATTAGGGCGATCATTCAGCATTCGCGATTCCTGTCCCGAAACCATCCCCATCTCCTCCAACAACGAAATGAACTCACCCCGTCGCTCCCGGAACCGAGCCGCGTGTCGCCGATGTCAGAGACGGAAGATCCGCGTCAGCCTCCTCACCGAAATCCCTTGCTTACATCTAACACTCATCTCTTATCTAGTGTGACGGAAACGCGCCATCTTGTGGCTCCTGCCAGAAGGCAAGCGTCCCTTGCGTCAATGACGGGAAACTAGAAGTGGATCGCTCGTTAGTTTCCCTTTCCGCTCGCTCCTTACGGACACGATTTTGACGGCAAAAGACATATTGCGAATCTGGAAAATCGGATGAAGTGGCTAGAGTCCATTGTACGGGAGAGATGCACTGATATTGATATTGATGGTGCCCGTCGTCGGGGTTATCCCGACATGACCTTCAACAATGCGAACGGCGAGGAGAACTTGAACGATTCTATCTCGCGTCTGCCCGCCGTCGAGGGAGATATGCCGGGCGGCCCTTCTACTACGGTCGCGAGTGGCGTTCAACAAGGCGGGAATAGTAGCACGACAGATCGCGAAGATCTCGATGGGGAGAGAAACCGAAGATCGCGTTCTGATAATCGGGATGGAGAGCAACTTAGAGGTCCTGCAAATAATGAATCAACCACCCCGCAAGCCCACGAAATCGGTTTCGTCTCGCTATCCCCTGGCGGCGACCCTCGATATATCGGTCCCTCGAGTGGGTACTTTGTCGCTAAACGGATCATTTCAAGCGCGGGTTCGGGAAGAAGAACAGGGACAGGGAAAACAACGAGAACGTCTTTTCGTCCCCAGATTTTGTCCGCTAAGTTACTTAATACACCGGCCCCGCTTCCGATAGACAGGGAATCCACATTCGAGCTCTGCGACAATTACTTCGAGACTATTCACCTTGTTTATCCCTTTTTGCACCGCCAGACTCATATGGCTATAGTGGATCGCGCATACGCATTGACGGGAATCGACCCCATCGAGAGTTTCCAGGTGTATATGGTGCTGGCGATCGCGGCATTGAATGTGTCAAGGCAATGCAAACTACGGCTTCCAGCGGAGGGCTACTTTGCATCCGCTATGCAGTATGTGGATTATGTGTGTAACCATGGCTCTATGGCAGCACTACAGGGGCTCCTTCTTTTGATGGTATATGCACTGTATAACCCATCCTGCAACGTTAACATTTGGAACCTGAATTACCAGTGCCTTGCGAGTGTGATCGATTTAGGCTTACAGCGGGATGTGAGGGCATCCTCTTCGGCTCAAATCACGGTATTCGACCAGGAAATGCGCACCCGTGTTTTCTGGGTGGTGTACACCTTTGACCGGACGGTGTGTACAATGATGGGTCGACCAATTGGGCTTAGGGATGAAGCATGCGATATTCGGGTAGGACCTTGTGCTAATTCCGGTTACTAAGTGACGTTGTGTGCTAATTTTTAGTTTCCCCTGGATATTTCTGATGGCGACCTCATGAAATTCCGCGAGAACCCGCCAACGCGGACCGACTTCTCAACGCACATGTCGCACTCCATTCACCTATTCAAGCTGGCACAGCTAAACTCAGAAATCAAATACGTCATGCATAGCGTTAACCGCGATGTCCCAGCGTACGCCCTTCCCCCCGTTAGAGATATACTCTCGTGGCAAAGCGACATGATAAATTCTCTCCAGTCCTGGCTTTCTACCATTCCCGAGCCAGAGAGTGATCAGGACCATATCATCAAGCAGTTCTGCCAGCTACGATACCACGAGACAATGGTCTTGCTCCTTCGACCCAGTCCCGGAGTTCCCAGCCCAACGGACAAGATCCTAACTCTCTGCTTCGAACACGCCCTCCACCTAATCAAAGGATATGGCGCTTTGTACGCATCCGGAAATCTCCTATACAGCCGATTTGTTGTTCATTCGATACTCCTGGGAACGCTATTCATCATGCACTGCATTTGGAAACTACCCGGGATCGCGAAAGAAGTCCCAGTACGGGAACTGATTCCCGTTTTCAATATTTCCCAGAATGTCTTGAGTAGTATTGGAGAGCACTGGGACGAGGCTTCTCGGGCACGAGACTCCCTGGAGGAACTGTGTGGTATCACCATCGAACGACTACTCAAAACACCTGGGTCTTCCACAGGCACTAGCTCCCAACGAACGAGATGTGCGGGGTCCGATTCACAAGGTGCAAACTCTCATGGCGACGGAGCAGCATTCCCGCCGTCTGATGGTACCTCCGGCGCCGGTTCTCCACTCCATCCGCAAGAGATTCCACCGAGTGACGAGTTCTCGGGCCTATTCAACGATCTATTTACCAGTAGCTTCCCTGATTGGAGTGGAATCTGCGATTTTGACGGCCTGATGGGTGATCTGTTCAATATCCCCGCTTGATGTTAGGTCTGCAGGCATGCAGGGACTCAATAATATTCTATCGCCTGCGACCTGGTTGCAAAACCTTTAATTTTGCTGTAGCGGAACTTTTGACGGACAAGTACCACTTGCCCCCTTCGACTCCCCGGGAAGCGTGTTTTGCATCAAGCATGTTCCTATGACTACCTCCTCGAAACATTGTCTTCCCTTCTTAACCACGAGTGGTCATATATTCAATATCCGGGGCGTTTTTATTGATAGTGTATTCCTTTGCCTCCTTGTGGGGTCAGCGCGATGCTTTCGGGAATGGCCGGCGCAACCTGGTAGACTGTTCTTGCAACTAATATATGGCCTTCATAAATTTAACAACATTGCTGTTGCACCGTAAGTAGTAAGGAGCCTGAGGATCGTGTGCAAAACTATTTTTCTTTAGTTCTGGCCTTTCATTAGTCTCCTTTGTCCTCCCTTGTTTGCTTTTGCTGAAATCTACTAGGTACGGCAAGCGATAACGGCCACAGCAAAAACATATTTTAACAACTTTCGAGCAGCATAATTCCTAAATAGACTTAGTCTAAGTTTAGTTTTTATTTATGCACGAGTTCTCTAGGGCGTCTTGCTAGACGGGAGCTCTTTAAGCACCCTTCTAAGCGCCCATCTAGACACCCACCCTTCTAAACCCCCTTCTAAACGCTCTTCTAAGCACCCTCCTAAGTAATTTTTGAAAGTTTTTCTAGAATGTAAAGTCCAGTAAGGTCTTGGGGAGATAATCGGAGAGATGCTTAGAGATGTGCTTAGAAAGAAGGGTGCTTAGAACGGTGCTTAGCAGGCGGCTTAGGAGGGTGCTTGGGGAGCTCCTGCCTAGCAACGTGCCGAGAGCCCCTTTTAGGGGTGGTATTTATAAAGGCGGTAGCCTCCTTGGTGTAGAGGTTTGTCAACCTGCAAGAATATTGAAATACCACGTTATGACCATCTATGACCCACTTGGTTGGCCGGCGACCTTTTTGGCGTAGTGGTTATTTTGACCACAATTTGGTCCACAAGATTTATGTAGTGATAAATTTTTGTTTTCGCTGTTTGGCCGTTATCGCCTGCCGTAATATAATGCAAGATTATTGGTCGTGGAAGCGCCTCCGCCTCGCAAACACGACGACGCTGCGCCTCCTTTCGACATCACTGCTCTGAGATTCGAATCCTCCTGCGAGACGGCTTTAAACCATGGCTATTCAATTTGAGACCTCAGTTCGCAAAAATCACAAGTTTGGATTCTAGTCTTGCCTCTGTATGGCATGCGAAAATGGTCTTCACGCACAACGACTATACCATAGCATGGATATGCGCCTTGCCGCTGGAAATGGCGGCATCACAAGCCATGCTAGATGAGATCCATCCTTCGCTGCCCCAGCCACGAGTGGATGATAACGCCTACACTCTTGGAAGTGTCGGTGGCCAAAATGTAGTCCTGGGCTGCCTCCCGCTGGGTGTCTATGGAACAGTTTCTGCCGCAACTGTGGCTCTCAATATGCTCTTAACATTTCCGTCTCTTCAATTTGCCTTATTGGTAGGCATCGGGGGTGGTGTGCCCAGCCAGAATGTTGATATTCGGCTTGGCGATGTTGTGGTCAGCACGCCAACGACGACCTCGGGCGGTGTTATCCAGTATGACTATGGCAAAACACTACAAGGCGGCGAATTCACGCGTGTTGGATCCCTTAATAAACCCCCTCAGGCTCTCCTAACCGCTATTACTAGAATGCAAAGTAATCATTTAGCAGGGGAGAGGGCGGTTAGTGGAATCATGACCGACGAAGGTCAGAAGAACAAGGTGTTTCAACGGCCTCAAAATGATTTGCTATTTGAACCAACGTACAACCATCCAATAGACAAGCCCGACTGCTCTACATGCGACCAGGCTCGGCTGGTAAGCCGCCCTAAACGGTCTACCGCAGAGCCATATGTTCATTACGGCTTAATTGCTTCTGGAAACCAAGTAATGAAGGATGCTAGAATTCGGGATCTTACTGCTCGAGATCTAAACATTCTCTGTTTCGAAATGGAGGCTGGCGGGTTTTTGAATAACTTGCCATCTATCATAATTCGAGGTGTTTGTGACTATTGCGACTCTCACAGAAATAAGCAGTGGTAGGGATACGCCGCTCTAGCTGCAGCCGATTACGCCAGGGCTTTGTTGTCCTTTATTCCGAGAACACCGAAAGCGAAACAAGATACACAAAACCCAGGTGAGTTGAGCATAAAGCTATTATCCTCGCTATGGTTTATTTTGTAAGGCTAGCTTGGAGTCAACGAAGATTTCCCTAACTTATTCTATAGAATTACGGGCGTCTATCGCGGACTGGATGCTTAAGGAGGACCTACCGTCTGTGCAT
The DNA here is from genome assembly GCA_027569885.1 of Aspergillus diversus. Lineage (NCBI taxonomy): Eukaryota > Fungi > Ascomycota > Eurotiomycetes > Eurotiales > Aspergillaceae > Aspergillus > Aspergillus diversus. Next base: position 545,396 of record JAPDKZ010000022.1, read on the forward strand.
TATGAGATATTGAACAAGTCTCATTTCGAAACTGGGGTTTGGCTACTTGACTCGCCAGAATACCAGACTTGGATAAATGGCCAAAACAGTACAATTTTCTGCCAAGATATCCTGGGAGCTGGTAAAACCGTCATATCCGCGATTTTGGCGGAGCATCTACGGAATGAATATGAAAACGGCTCTGTTGGCGTCGCGGCCTTATATTGCAACCACCGGAAGGGTGATGAGCAAAATCTTGTTTATTATCTTTCCGCTATAGTGAAGCAGTTGACCCAGGGGCTTGCTTTCCTCCCCGAAGCTATTGAAGCTCTCTACCAGATTCATCACACAAGACAAGCGCGCCCAAATTATGACATTCTATCTCAAGCCCTCCAGTCACTCATGGCCCCCTCTTTTCGGCACTTTATCATCATCGATGGTCTAGATGAGTTGTTATGGCGGATGGCACCTTGAAGTCCCTGTTGTTTGAACTGTTTGAGTTACAACGACAAGGCCAGGTCTCCATTTTTGCAACGTCTCGCCCGATCCCGAAAATCACGATACAGTTTCAGGACGCTATCCAGCTTGATATTCAAGCCCAGAACGAAGATTTACGGAAATACATAGACAGTTGCATACCCAGATTCCCTTCATATTTGGAAAGGGATCAAATGCTACAGCTCAGCGTGAGGGAGGGACTGATTAAAGCATCGGATGGAATGTATGGGGCAACCCCTATAATATTTTAACCAACGTCTCACGGATTTGATTAGGTTTCTATTTGCAAAGCTCCACCTGGAGCTGATTATATCAAAGCCTCGTAAACATATTCGTGCTGCATTGGATAATCTCATTGCAAGATCCGAACATTTTGAACCTTACTGTCAAGAAACAATGAACAGAATATTCAGCCAGATACCCGAATTCAAGAGCCTTGCTATTCGCACCCTATCTTGGATCACTTGCGCTCGAGCCCCTTATCTATTACCGAGCTTCAGCATGCCATTGCCGTAGAGCTCGGCAAATCGAGTTTTGATGAGGATGGAATCCCTGATGTTGAAGAGATACTCTCCACCTGTTGTGGTCTCCTAGTATACGACAAAATAAGTCATACAGTCTGCTTCGCTCACCCGGTATTCCTGGCTTCTTGCAAACGAATGCAGTAGACCTGGCTTCCCGACGTAGAAAGGTATATTACACATACTTGTCTCACCTACCTTTCCTATGATACCTTCAACTCTGGGTCTTGTAAGACTTATGAGGCTTATGTTGAGCGCTTGCGGGCGTTTCCCCTTTTTCAATACGCAGCTCGAAACTGGGGCCACCATGTTTCGTTTGATAGCCCCGAGGACGATAGGCTACTCATCGCATTTCTAAGCGATAAGCCAAAGCTAGCCGCTGCATTTCAGGTTATTGCGGTTTCAAAATGGAGATTTGATCTGACCAAAGCGGGTACAAACCAAACTAGTGGACTCCATCTAGCTGCGTACTTCGGGCTGCAAAGAGTTGTCAAATATCTTCTTGATGCCGGGCAGTCATCTGCTTTATTGGATGCTTATGGAAACACACCTCTCTGGTGGGCTATGGAGGAAGATCACAAAGGAGCAATGGAAGTACTAAGTGCAATGGACGAGAACACATTACCGATGTTAATACAACGACGGGAATGGGGGCCGGTTGAATCTCTTATTGAGGCAGGGTACAACGTCAACGTACAGGGTTTCTGGAACCGAAGCCCGTTACATCAGGCGGTTCTCACCGGAAACATTGATCTGATGCGCAGGTTCATAGCTGCTAATGCGGATTCAAATCTAAGAGATAGTGATCACTTGACCCCATTGCAGCTCGCTGTCAGTCGGAGCGACCACGGATTTGTTGAACTCTTACTGAAGAGCTTTGCCACTGAGCATGGTATGATGTCCACTGACTGGCGAAAGGCTTTCACTAGGGACCTAGACACACCTGTACAACTTACGGAATGTGCAACCTCGGGGAAAACCTTGAGCTTCCCCAGCCACGACAGTATTTGCTGGCCCACTCATAATCATGATGGCGGGATATTAAGGAGACTTTGGTAAGAAACTTGTTGATATTACACAATATTTACTCTTCACCTTTCTCCTGGGTTTTGCACCGGCGTGAAACAGCAGCTAATCTCTCATAAAGGATACTTTCGGATAGTGTTAACCCTCCGGCGAAACCATGTGAGGTTTTTGGTTCCCTACAAGACTCCCGCCCGTTCCAACTCAAGATTCAAAAGACCCCGACCTGTGAGGGCAGTTGCTATCAATATTTGATGAAGGTTTACATACCTAAGCGAAAACAATCCAAACCATACAACTCTCGCGAAGATATGATGGTTGCGATAGCATGGTCGGTTGCATGGGTTGATGGCCATCGACGCTGGAGATCCATTGAGCATTACAGCACCCTTCCCTACGGCTGGATCCCGAAAAGTGGATTTGAACTGATACAGCAGTTCATATCTATTGTTGAAATGCGGTGGAAAGAATTATGCAATGCGGAGCTGAAGGAGCTCAATAAGCAAGTATGGCTAGAGTTGCTTCTAATGCGCACTTGATATGTGAATACTAACAACGAGATAGCGTCAAAGGGTATTGCGTTCGCGAGGAGAAGACGTCTCTCTCGTGAATAACCTTCTTAACGACGCGGAAGAATGGGTGGAGTTTCGAAGTCTCCTGCAAACTCAGGCTAATGCTATGCTAGATTTTGTCCAGGAGTACAATCGCCGCCATAATGAGGGAGTCATGGACGACATGCAAGGCAAAATAGGGGATTTCACGCGCCATGTGGGGATGAAAATAAATCAACTCGATGAAAGCTCAAGGGCTTTAATCCAATTGGTCGGTAACGAATTTTCCTTTTTTTTTTTTTTTTTTTGATAGCTCCATCTAATGATATAGGAATTCAATCTTGTCTCCATCAACGAGGCGCACAAGTCAACCAGTACTGCTACAAGTATGAAGCGACTTAGCTGGATAACAGTAAGTATGGCTCCAATCCTCAGATACATTCAGCGCTAATTATTGGCAGTTTGTGTTTTTACCGGCCATATTTGCTTCCGTAAGACCCTAGCCCTACCCCAATTGGGTCCCCTGCTGATCCCAATTTCTAGAGTTTATTTGGGATGAATGTGAATTTATTCCAAGATAACCCCGATTGGCGCTGGTATCTTCTTGTTGTTGCAATAATGCTTGTCGTCACACACTCTGGATGGTTGGTTTTTAAATATAACCCTGTGAGTATCTTGTTCATTCTTCCTGCTCCGTACTGAGCCACCACTGATAAACCTAGATTGAGGCGTGGGTGGAGAAAGAAATCAATCGATTATTCAATAAAGCTCTTCATGGGAATGTCAGAAAAGAAGCGAAGGTTACAGGAATGGCATAAGACTCAGCGTGCCTTTTTGGGCTATAAACATCTAGTCGCTCGCCACCTCGAATTTCCTCCAACCCAACAAGCCAAAAAGGTTTCTTGCAGAAAACATGTCTCTAGATATTCCCAAATGCCGACGGAAAGACCCTCGCCAAATACGCCGCAACACTTTCCCCCCTCCCGGCAGAATCACACGCAGTATCAAAATCCGGCACAGTCCAATAATTCAAATGAAAACCCGAACTGCCCACTGGCCGCTCAACATAATGCACAGAGTGTTTCATTTCCTCCCCGACGAGCTTCCTGAGCAGATTCCCCGCCAAAACAACGAGTTCCCCCGGTTCGCAAGTAACAGGAACAAACGTTGCAGCCCCTGAGACAACCTGAGAAGATAACTTCCCCGTTAGCCGACTGATATCCGCAACCTTGAGTCCGCCATGCTCGTCCTGGAAATTGAAGAGCAGCGTCGTGGGATCGATATGTGGCGGGACGCGGAGGGTGTCTTTATCCTCGCTGTCGGGGAAATAGTAAAAGTATGGCGCGAAAAAGGAGTTTCGGGTAGTATGGATTGAGGCTAATGGGTAAGGTAGATTCATTGAGGATGAGAGGGAGTTTAGGAGGGTGCTGTGGATGCGGTTACATTCTTCGTGCAGGGCTCGAGAGGAATCGAGGAGCTCGCGTGCTGGGCCCGGCGTGGATGCAGATGAATCGTAAGTGCCGTACTGGAATTCGAGCGTCTCGTCGAGATGGGCCTCGCCCCGGATCTTCTCGCTTGCGAAGGGGACGTAGCGGGCTTTGGGGATGAGACTGGAATCGGCGGCTTTGAGCGAGGGGGCTCGATTGAAGAATGTCTTGCTCTGTGGGGTGTTAATAACCAGAAGGTGTTTTTCAAAGGAAAGGAACCGTGGACCTTTTCGAAGCAACTGTCTATTATATCCTGTGGAATGCCGTGCTCCCGAACCCGACAGGCTCCGTAGGACTTTAGAGCTTGCGTGAAGTTGCCTGCGGCCAGTGCCCCGGAATTTGCATCCTCATGCAGCAGCTCAGCGTAGCTTATTGACGGGATCAGAGATGATTCTTCTCCCGGGGATCCCATTTCAATTGCCCTTCCTTTTTAAGGTTTTGGGGGAAAACAGGAAGCATTTGAGCATCTTGTGGGCGAGGAAAAATTGCCGAGAGGGCGGAGTTTTAAGACGACCTCTCTGAGAATTTCCTGTTATATAACACGTCACCCCTCGGGCATCGAATTGTGGCCGAAGGAAAAGGCAATAGATAGCCCACTTGGTACTGCTGCAGATCTCATCCTCGAGTATTAGAATTTAGACTTAGGTTCCGCTCTGGAGTTGAAGGATGCATAGACCAGGCGGCGGAAGATATTCCGATAGGCTAACCAGGAAACGGGGATACTGGCTTATGCTTAATCCACTTTATTTGCTGTCCCAGCAGGTTCCAGCTGTTCAGGTTGGCAATGACGGTGTGAAGAGTTAGTGCATGTGCATCGCATATGCAAAGCGTACTACGTTAGGCAGGTTGGGCAGCCAACGCCTTAACCTTACCTTTTATTCCGGGTCGGATCTATCCCAATGGCAAAGGACAAGTTGGAGCGGATAATAGTATATTCACTTTTCATTACATCGTCCATAATCTACCTATCATTACAGCACGGATTATCGGTCTATTCCCGTAAAACACTCTACAACATCATTAGCAAAGCCCAAAGCCGCAACCAAGATGAGAAGAAAGGAAAAGAGAAACTTACAAACCCCCTCGTCACCCGAATCTCCCCTTCATCCTCTGACGTCGTTCCCCCATGCTTCCCACTCGAGATATGTATATCCCTCGCATGCATCTCGTACAGCATCCCCGCATCCGTGTCCAGGGGCATATCACTCCAACTCGTCGAGTGCGCCAGAGACCGTTTCTGGCGGGTCGAGTTCGCGCTTCGGTCGTACGTTGGCGGGTAGCGAGATACGTAGGTAGAATTGCTTCGCGAGAGGAAGGTTTTGAAGGGTGGGAGACAGCCCACAATCACCGCTATTTTCATCACTATCATTAGCATTCTCATTCTTCCCTGCCTAAATATCTAGAGGGGGGTAGTTTAGGAAAAGGAGGCAAGGTACAGATGGATGACTCGGCGATACTCCAGACTGCAAGGCCGGCTTGGTCGGAGTAGGAGCGGCCGGTGATATTGACGGCGCGGACGATGGCGAAGGCGATGATGATTGCGCCGAGGGAGAAGACGACAGCCAGGCCGAGCTTTTGGTGGGTGTTTATCGTTGTCGACCAGACGATGCGGAGGGAGAAGGCCATAACTATCTTGTTAGTCTCTCTCATCTCATATCAAAGGGGAGTGGGAGGGGTACTCATGAGGTCGGTCAGGATGTCAACGGCCGTGCTGTAAGAGATGGAAATGACGGAGCCTTTCTGGTCGATCGGCTTGATGCATCTCGCTACACTCGTTAGCTCTTTATACATCCTCCAAATTTGGAAAAGGGGAGGTACCGAATTTAAAATAATTCGACGGCGGGTGACAAGTATACGCCGACGCAATCCAACAGCCAACATACGATCCAAACATAAACACGGCAATCCCCCACCACCATCTCCGATAATGCGGCAATCCATCTGTCATCGCCCAGAAGAGCGCCATAAACGCCGCTTTGATCGCCCACAGCACCGACCAGAAAAGCCCGATGATGACAAACTCCAGATGCAGGTACATTTCCACATGTTCGACCATATTCGGGCCCGTGGGCGTGAGCACAATAAAATACAAATGCGGCGCTTGTAATGTCTGCAGCACGGCGTTGGCGACGAGAAACATTAAGGCCAGGAGAATAAAGCAGTCGTCGGCCAGGAGCCGCTTCATGCGGGTGATGCGGATAGCCAGCCGCAAGCCGGTGAAGAGAATACCCAGTCCGGCACCGGTCCATGTTACTGCGATGAGGCCCTTTTGCGAGAGGTGCGTGGCGACCCCAGACGGGCTGAGGAGGTCGAAGATGCTGGACATTTCTGCCTCATTCCTTTTCCTCCACGTCTCCCCGTGTTGGTGTTGGTGTCAGTACCAGTGCCAGTTCCAGATAGACAGAGGCAGCAATCGGTCCATATTAAGGATCCACTTGGGGGAGGAGACGGCAGGGAGCTGCATATTTGAACAACGAAACGGCACTTGGTCGGCCACACCATCACGGCTGGCAATGGTGCTGCACGGGAGCTGCACGGAGGTATGGCCGCACGGGATGTATGGATGAACGGCTCTTGGATGACATGAAACAACTGACAAACCCATGGAAACCCAGGCAGACCCATGGCAGGTCGACACGCACATCCTGGTGCAATCCTAGCACAACCAATCCGGCGTGGCGGGACGATAACTGGGCCGTGCGGGCGCATGTGAAATCCCAGCCAACCTGAAACAAAAAGCGATGCCTTTCCGCGGAAGGATTCGGCTGGCCAGACCACCGACCAGGGGGATGCACATGCCGTTAATCCTTTCTTTACACTACCTTGATTCTGCCCTAAGAGTGGTCTAATCCTGGGCGGGAATGAGTCTAAATATGCAGGAGCAGCGCCGCACACGGGGAAGGGCACGGTTCTGTCAAGCTGCATCCTTCGCTCGACTTCGCTTGGGAAAGAACGAATCAGCGATCGGTCTAGAGAAGAATCCGGAAATGACGATAGGCTCATCCATGGACATCGTATTTTGACTGGCCTCTCGTATTCATCCCCGGATGGCGATGCAGCAACAAAACACTGGCGCCCTCGTGCCTTTAAAACTCTTTTTTTTCGCCCTCTGACAGTGCAAGCTGCGACACCTCCGTGATTCACGCTGCTCAAGGAGGGCTACAAGGATCATGAAGTCGTTCCTGGTGCTGCTGGCCTTGTCGGGCCTGCGTCAGGTCGCTGCCGTCTGCAAATGTGTCAGTCTCCTTGGCTTGAATCTACCCTACTCTACCCTTTACTATACTCTCGGACAATCAACTGATAGATGATGTATAGACACCCAAAGACGCCTGCTGGGACTTTATCGACTGGAACGAGCTAAACTGCACGGTGTCCGGTAAGCTGGTGCAGAACAAACCCCCCGCGATCTCGTGTTACCCCGGCCCCGACTTCAACAAAGAGGAATGCATCTACGTCAACGATCAATGGTCCAACACGACGTTCCAATCCATCGAGCCCATCGGATACTCCTATCCCATCGACGACAACTGTCCTGTCGTCGACATCGCGTCAGGGGCGATCGCATGGCCGGGGAAATGCCAACTCGGGCCATCACCCGTGTACAGTATCAATGCGACCGAGCCAGAGGAGCTCGCGGCAGGTATTGCCTTTGCGAAGAAGAACAATGTCCGTCTCGTCATTCGTAATACGGGACATGATATCCTTGGAAAGTATGTCTCCCCATTGACCTTTTTTCTTTCCTATAGTAGATGTTGATCTAAAGTAGGTCGGTGGGCTACGGCTCCCTGCAAATCTGGATGCGATACCTGCGCAAAGGCATCAAGTACCAGAAATCCTATAAGCCGTCCAAGTCCTGTGCCAAATGCGACTGGAAGGGAGATGCCTTTACCGTCACCGGTGGCTATGTCTGGGACGACGTCTACCATGAAGCTTTTGCGCGTAACCTCGTCGTCGTCGGCGGAGGAGACCCGGTACCCCTCCACCCCCCCACCTTTACCTCAACTTTATATCCACCATCCCCTAACGTAGTGATTGCAGACAGTAGGCGTCATCGGCGGCTATATCCAAGGCGGCGGCCACTCCCCCGCAGCGCATGACTTCGGTCTCGCCACCGACCAAATCCTCGAAGCAACCGTCATCCTCGCCGACGGGACCACTGTCCTCGCCAATCCCTGCTCACATAGCGACCTCTTCACAGCCCTCCGTGGCGGCGGAGGCGGCACCTACGGCGTCGTGACTTCCGTAACCATCAAAGCCTACCCTTCAAAGCCCATGGTAGCGCAATCCCTAACTATCTCGCCCAAGTTCCTCAATATCCCGGGACTACTCGATGCAATCACGGACCTGTACGCTGAGTTTCCCGCTCTCTCTGACAAGGGTTTCTCGGGCTATGGGTCTTGGTCTGTGAGTAGTCCGATAGATAAGTATCATGATTCGACATCTGGGTATAAGCATGTGTTTGCGGCGATGGATTGTTCGCTGGAGCATGCGAAGAAGACGTTTAAGCCTATTCTTGATAAATTGGCGTCGTATGATTGTCTGGATGTCACTGTCGACTGGGTTCAGTTCGGTAGTTATGCGGAGTATTATCGGGCTATGTCGGGTGTACATCAGGCAACAGGCGTGCCGACATTCTCCCTCGCGAGTCGGATGTTCGATAAGAAGGCTCTTACGGCTGATAAAACGGCGTTAAGGAAGGTTATTGGTACACTGGCCGGGAACCTGTTAGAGACCACGATTAATCAGGTTATTCTCGTTGGGGGCGGGAAGGTACTCGATGAACCGGAGTATAGTGGTGCGAATCCCGCGTGGAGGAAGACGTATTTGATCCATGCGGTGGCGAGGGGATGGATTGAGCTCATGGGGCCAGTGATTGCGCAGGGGATCAAGGATGATGTGACGTATAATAAGTATGGGACGATGAGGAAGTTTACGCCGGGGATGGGGAGTTATCTCAACGAAGTAAGTTATCCTTCCCTTACTTATATACCCGTTTGATGGGTGAAAGGGGACTAACAGATGACAGGCTGATCGGCATAACCCCTGGTGGAAAGAGGACTTTTACGGCGAGGCTTATGAGGGCCTGCTGAAGATTAAGAAGAAGTACGACCCCGGCAATGTGTTCTACTGCCCGACCTGCGTGGGCAGCACGTCGTGGTACCAGAACTATCTACCAGGCGAGGACTATGGGCCATTGTGCTCCAAGTAATCACTGTACACCACTGTACCTATACAAGGAGTTTCGAGTTCGATTTCGATTTGTTTACGCCTACCGTTAGGTAGCTTAATTAGTATAGTAGTAATGTTAGATGCTATCATTCAACCTCCACCGGATACTTCTGCAAACTCTCATACCACTGGATCCCGGATCCAATCAAAAAAGCCCACGAGCCCCAAAACGTCGCGAGAGTCGCCTGGTATTCAACCCCCGAATGCCCTGTCCCCGGGCCCAATGCACCACATAACGTAAACCCAATCCCACCAATGAAGTTCCACATCCCGATATGCCAACCAAGCGTATGCACCGCGGGGATATACCATCTCCTCTGCGTCTCAAGCGCAAACAGGAACCCGGAGATGATAAAACACGTCCCGCCCACCATCTGCGGAACCCAGTATACGCCATTCTCGACCCGCTGGCTCAAGTGGTCGATTATACCGGGGAGCCCTGTAAACCCCGCGATCCAGAAGATAGATGCCCCGACCATCTGCACCGCGGAGGCCTGGAAGCCGAGTTCGTGGATGTAGTGCGTTCGTAGCTCAGCGAGGGAAGGGAGCCATTTGAATGTTCGTCTCTCTTTTCGTCCTTCGTTGGTTGCGCTTCCACTTCCCTCTTCTATCTCCTCTTCCGTGATAAGCGGCTGAGCCAGGAATGAGCGATGATTCCCATGATGATGCGAACATTTCTCTACACTTGGCTGCACGGTAACAGTTGCCTGTTGATGCCCATGGCCAGCTCCATGCCGTGACTCAATCCTCTTCAACTCCGTCTCGACCGCCCACCCGAAACAAGCCGTTGAGTTTTCATTCACGGCCTCGAGGAGGAGAAGCACACTCCCGATTTCGAAGACGGTGGCGCCAATAAACGCCGTTACGCCGCCAGCAACCAAGATCTCATTGGGGAATTCAGTAGACGGTGCGGCGAGGGGTAACCACACGAAAAAAGCATTAACAACCCAGATAATTGACCCCCAGGTGAAGACTACGGCTACCCAGTAGGAGATGTCCCAGTACGGGAAGACGGTGAGCATCCGTAGTACACCTCTAGCGATGGAGCGCGGTGAGGATGTGGCGCTGGGCAGGATGAGGAGGGGGGCTTCCTCGGTCGGTCGGGCGGGGACGCGGATGGCGTGGCGGCCTTTACGGTTGTCGCGAGAGCGCCATAGGTGTTCGATACCTTGGTTGTGGAGGGATATGTGATGAGGGTGAGTTGGTTGCTGGGTGAGTTTTGGGGTGGAGGCTGGCGGAGTCTGGGCGATGGGTTTGGTGGAGGTGATCTGCGCCCGGGTCGGGTTGAGAAAGGGGATGGGCCCGGATACGCCACTCAGCTCGGCGCTGGGGGTATGTGTGAGGGCGAATCGATGTCGGCGGGGCATCTTGCCTTCCTGGAGCCAAGATTATGCCAAGCAGGCTGTCAATGGCGTGGAGTTGGTTCTGAAACAGAAATAGAGATGATGGGTTTGGGGAGGTCGGGTTTCATGCCTTAGGCTGCTGCGTCATGCCACCGTCATATTTGAGGCTAGCTTTTTTGGGAGTTATGCGGGGTGACATAAGGCTTATGTGGGCATAAGAGAGTGCCTCGTGATGCGCCAGCCAACCGGAGGATCCTGTGGCAGCCGTGCTTGAGTAAACACAGCTAGGCCTGTTTAGGTCACGCTAGCCAAAAGTACGTTCCCCAGCTTGATGCCCGGTTATGGCCTGAGGTGTTTCAATCGCCCAATCAGCAAAAGACAATCAAAGATCAATGACATCTCGCTCCGGATCACCACCAGGGGTCTGAACAGGTGAGAACTCAAGTGATGACTTTCAGAATGTGTACTAGAGGACAAGCCCCCAATGACAGCCCTAGAATGCATATGAACAACCAACAAGCCTCTGGATGAGAAAAATATATATCCGCGGAGTCATTCGAGGAAGTACATTCAACAAACAGCGTGGTAAACAACACAACATAGTGCACACCCCCAGCATATATCAAACCCACCCAGCATTAGGGTTTCCACCACCCTCTCCATAAACAAAAATACAAAGACCCAGTTACCACGACCCCGTCTCCTTGAAAGTCTTCCATGCCTCACAGGCAGTCCCATACCTGTCACGAATATAACTCAGCCCCCATTTCAGCTGCGTTTCCGGGTTGGTTTGCCAGTCGTCACCAGCGGTGGACATTTTACTGCCCGGAAGTGCTTGGAACAAGCCATAAGCGCCGCTGGAGGGGTTTTGAGCCTCATAGTCCCACCCGCTCTCTTTGTCAATGATTGCGTCGAGGCAGTTGTATGAATCGGGGCTTTTGACCATTTGGTGCGCCATGGCCTTGATATGAGCGATGACGACGGGGTTGTCATCGCGCCTTTCGGTGGCGAGGGTGGGTTGGAGGAATGCGAGGAGGAGGAGGGCTGTGTGGGAGAGCCTCATTTTGATGCCAAGAGTATGAGGATTTTGATGGGGAGGAGAGAGGGTTCGTGACTTGGGAGAGAAAAGACAAGAAAATGAGAAAGAGAAAAAGCCCTGAGAAGAGTAGACAACTTATTTATGGGGTGAAGGAATGATTTGGGGAGAAAGGGGGAGGCTCATCGTGACGATCCATTCCTCTGTGTTGTTCGGGCATCTGATCTGGAGCGCGGCGTTTCTCTGGATCTGGTTTCTGTTGGAGTCGATAAGCGTGGAGATGTCTTGAATCGAGGGAGCCAATGGCTTACGGGCATCCTTGAGGTTCGCTCCAGGATTAAAATCCGGACCTATCAAATTCACTTACCATGAGTAATGCACAGCCCACCAGCTCGTGTTTCTGTCCAGCTGGAAATGGGCTGAAATTCCTGGCAACGTATAAGATGACGAGGCTGAGCCAAGAAGTTCCCCGCTCGTTGCAGATCAACGAGGATGGTGGTTGCTCTCCCTGGGAACAAGAAGCGAGTTATTATGCGTCGACCAAATCACCACAATTCAACGCCCGTTCCATCGCCTTGAGCGGCTTCAAAATCTCCTCTTCCATCATCCTCTGCAGCCTAAGTGAGATCGAAACCGGCGTCTCTCCATCATATAGCGGACTCTCAATTTCATCCGCCTCCAGACACAGTGTAACAATCCTCCGATACACATTTCCCGCCTCTGCGGCCACAGCTTCAAGGTAGGGTAATTGGTTCCCGTCATACCGATGATACAACAGCAAGCGTTTCCGGACATCGAGCAAATCACGCGGTCGGATCTTTTCCACTTTATCAAAGGCCATGATGTATGACATGCGCTGCCAGATGGCGATTTCGATTAACACGATACCTAGGCTATATAAGTCGTAGGACTTTCGGAATTGGTTTCCGATTTGGATTGACTGCGCTAGTGGATGGCGGTAGAGGTCTTCTTGTGGGTTGAACTGGGGTTTTTCTGTCATTTCTGAGACCTGGCTGGGTCGCGCGAGTTCGAAGCCGGAGACGTACGGAGAGCGTAAATCGGGTAGTTTGGCGCGGGACGATGAGAAGAAGATGATATTATCGCTGTGCATACCCTTATACAGCCAATTTACCGCGTGGAAGGTGTATATACTCTCAGCCAGGGCAGCGGCCAAAGCGATGCGATCTGAGAGTGACGGCTTGGGATGCTGCACTAGTAGCTGCTGGAGGGCAACTGGGTCGGTATTTTGACTGAGGCCCATGGTAGATGGCTTCTCAAAAACCAATCCGTACCGGAAGTCGTTCGCATCGGGCGCCACGTACCCTGTACATGGAAGGGCACGAAATCCCTCCGGCATCTGACTTCGGAGGAGCTCTGTAAGCATCTGGATTCGTCGTTCCACTATGGGCCCCGTCAGGTCTGTGGTCTTCCACTCTATCCAGGCAGGATGCCCGCGGTAGGTGGCGTTGACTCGCCGGTGAGGCGCATTGTCCGGGTCCAAGTCGTATTCCAATCCGCTCTGGATGGGGAGCAGTTTCCCGAACCCTATCGGCGAATCCGTATCAAGGCTGGGGGCGCTTAACCGAGTACATTGGATTTTGATCTCAGTCAGTTGTCGCATGTAGTCTCTCTGACCACGAAGGATTTCTCTCTCAGCGGTGGCTATTGCGGAAAACCTCATATCGTGGTCGGAAACTTGCGTAGAATGGAGTTGTTGTGTCGGACTCAAAGCTTGCATCAAAGTGGTAAGGCTCCTGATATCATTGCGAATCTGCAGAATCTCGAGATAGCTCGTATTCATCGCATCCTGGAGTCGCTTCATCTGGGCGTTATCCAAAAGACCCACGAGAAACGAGTTGAAGCGCTCTAATTTGGAGATGAGTGTTTGGAATTTCTCCTTGTCCACCGTCGCCCATACGAGTCGTTGGGGTTCCATGATGATTGTGCGCAGGGTCTTGCCGAATTTCCCTCCTCGTTTCATGAAACGATCCGTTCGCTGCTTGACATCCGGTGGTGCGGTCGAAGAAGGAACACAAAGCACCGTTGTCAAGTCTCCCTCTGGCTCCTCCTGACCGGTCCATCGAGGATTATCCTGTGGGAGGTGTTGGACATACTTCCCGTTGGCTGCAGCATGGTCTTCGAGAAGCGTTTTGATTTCGGCAAGGACCGCCAGTAACAAAGATTTATTGACCTGTAACGACGCGCAAATCGCCCGTTCCTCGTACAGAATGCCGGATTCCAACCCAAAATTGAGAAAACGTTGTTTTTCAATCTGCAGCTGTACCATCAAATATTCGTACTCCTCGGGCATGTTGGCGGCTTCGCTGTAGTACTTGTAACCTTTTACACACTCTCCGGCTAATTGGAGGACCAAAGAGGTGACTCCGACTGCGGCCCCGAGGATTGACAGGGGATCCATTTTTTTCGTTCCGACAAGGTGGCCCGAACCGAAAGATGTCGCGTTTACTGGTGTTCACGATATCTAGCCAGCTCCCCTCCCAAGAAAAATAAAACACTCGTGTGTCAATGAAATTACGAGGCTGAAGGATCCAAACACACGTTATTTTTGTACGACTGCCCTGACTGAAATAGGAGCAAAAAAAGCAAGCAGATCGACGTTTATACGACCAGCCTTGCTCAATGTCGAGTTATGATTGCCCCGCCTGAAGCGGGGTTGTGCCCCGCGAGTCTCAACCACTGCGTTATCAGGACCAGCTACCCTGTCCAAATTGGCCACCTCCTCTCACCTCATTTCAGCCCCCAGGATGCAAAATGGTACCTTTTGTTCCTGCTCTCGGCTATATGCTCGGAGGAGGATATAGATTGGTTGGATTGAACTGACGTTCTCTCATTCCTGGAGGAGAACAACTTCAACCTCATTCCAGCCCTTTCCTTTACCTATTAGGAACCAGAGAGACCTGCCCAGCCCAATACCTATAGCCGTAGTGTATATACATTACTAGTCTTCATATCCCTTCGATGGGGGTTGAGTGCAGCGACTTGGTCCTAGTCAAGTACTGTATATATAACGCTGCGCGCGGCATGATGCATACAGCTATAATAGTTATTACTTAACCCCTCTCTCATTGTTATTGAAAGGTTAGTATTATCTAATATCAGAAGTGCAAATTATATATTGTTCATATTGTGACTGAAAGAAACACTCTCTGTGTACTACCGTTTCGACCATCTTAGATCTCGATTCGTTGGTACGTATAACCAAAACACGGCCTTGACAGCCATGGGTTTGCTGGGAACATTTCCGGGAGCGGATATATGCCCTGGATTTACGAAATTGTTGCTAATAACTGTGGTGAGCCCTTGGGGCACTGCATAATCTCTTCTGTTTGGTCCTTCCACGGCCTAGTCCGACTAGTATCCGTCGATACACCACAAACCAGGGGTTGTATTAACCTCCACACGGCATCGGAGAATTCTCGAAGACTCTCGCCCTGCGAATCATTCAAGATATCGACAAACCTGTCGAATGTTTTATCTGGCACGTTCCGTATCCTGGGGACGTTTAGCAAATGACAAGGCAGTGTGGGTGATCCTGCGAGCACTTACATATTGTCCGAGATGGCCATATCCCCATTCAGGGGCATCAGGGCGAGAAACCCCTCTCCAAATCGTTCCACCAGGTTGAGATACCGGCGGCCAAGAGCTTGTAGCCCTGAAACCTTCTTGTATTTGGCGGAGTATCCAGGCGATTCTGGATTTACCTGTGGGAATATCTCTCGCATCATGAACGCGGTAACTTGGGCTTTGGCGTTATTGGTCGGATTTCCCGGCTTCTTTGATCCTGTCCCAGGACTAGGGCTTTGCAAGATAAATCTGCCGCTGCCCCTCGGGCTGACGGTGATGCAAGTCCGATATAAACACAGAACGTTGTAGCGGCGCAGAAGGACGTCGAGCGCAATGCTTGTATCTAGCGCTTCGATCAGCCGAAAGAGGGCTGTGGCCGACTTGTGCACGCTAACATCCAGAGCCTCCAAATTGGCCCGTTGCTGGTACGCTGCGAGAATGTCGGATATCGCAGCGATAGCATGACAACTTGCTGTCGTCATGTGTATCAACAGCAGGGTCTGCAAGTGTTTTTTCTCGAGTCTTTGTAAATGCTCCTGGGTGTCAGCTTTGAAGAAGGTGCGGTCCGGAGGTTGCCAGTTGCAGGAAAGACATCTTTGTCTCTCCTCTGCCAGGTAGGTCAAACACCATTCATCTAACCCCCCCGGCGAGCCACTACCCTTGTCCTTGGACCGGAAATTGGCCACTCCTGGCCCTTGAGTTTCCGTCGCCCGCACAGTCGGATGGTTTGCTAAATCGGTGTTATTGCCGGGTAGTATGCTGTCAGAATCCGGCATGGATACGACCCGTTGCATTTCCGCTGGAAACATTACTGCCCCTGGTTGCAACATGTAGCCGGTGCTTGTTGATGAACTGTTTAACCGGATTGCCTCCAGAACCTGGCTGTCAGTTGCACCTATGTCCGGGATTTGTGTGGAGGCGATGTCTGGCAAATCGAAAAGGGGATTGGCTCCGCTGGAGTTATTAAGTCCCAAGAGCTGCTCAACTGAATGGCTAACATCGGGGTGAAAGAACCCATGAGTAGTGTTCACATGAGATCGCTCCACTGGGACCTGCTGGCCGGTGGAGAATAGCCGAGGACTGATCCCATACTGTTCGTCTGCAAAGAAGCTATCGTTCACGTTAGCTAATCCCAGCGTCATTGTGTGCTGCGGGGGTTGAGCTCACCCGAGGGCTACCATCGCCTGGACCAATTGATTCAAATCCTTTGAGTCCATGAAAATAGCAGCTAAAAAGGCATTCACACACTGGTCGAGTATGGAGTAGAAATCAGCCAGTGCATAATCATTTTGTATACATCGCTCAAGGCCAGACACCCGTGCAACCTTTGTACAGTGGTCGGTGCTGCCGAACCCCGTACGCATGGTCATTCGATTGCCTTGTAGTGGGTTGAGTCAGTAACGGTTTCCTCCTGGACCATCACTTGTATGCTGTGACCCGGTCACTCACCATAATTCTTTTTATCGTGGTAGCCAATGAACAGTAGCAGTAGCTGGAGCAAAGTCCTCCCCATATTGGCCAACTGGAGGTGTTCGATCTCACTGCGCCCATCCGTACCGCCGGTTTTTGCGGTCGGAGTCCAGGCCAGGATGAGAAGGGAGCGATCCTTAAACTCATAGTCCGCGCGGTATTCCGCATGCCCCAGCACTTCGGGGCCGGACATTGTGCTGACTGTTGTAGTCGTAAAGTGAACAACGGGGGCGGTCTGACACTTGAGGGCTCGACGAGGCTCGTGTTTGTGGAAGGTCTACCGCGCATTGCTCAGGAGAAGCACGCCGTTCCTTAAGTACATATATACATCGCATGGGATCTCGACAGAATCTCCTGGAAGGTCTCTGAGATGACATCCAATTGCCATAGTTGCCCAAGACGTGCTCGATTACAACTGCTTGGGTAGGGGTCTGTTGCGGTTGCTAATCGAAGTGGCTCGCTGTTCCTAAGGGCAAGGCGTCTAGGGACTGAGCCCTTCGTTGTTTTCCCACTGACGTAGACGTTAACAAATGGAATGAAAGGATAATTATGGCTTAACCACACCGCCATTCTGCAGCCATACAATACGCCGTTCATCCAGCTTGTCCTCGAACTAGGTCGTCTTTCAGGGCTTAAGGCTAGTCGGGATTTCTGGTTG
Source organism: Aspergillus diversus (assembly GCA_027569885.1). NCBI lineage: Eukaryota > Fungi > Ascomycota > Eurotiomycetes > Eurotiales > Aspergillaceae > Aspergillus > Aspergillus diversus. The sequence goes on from JAPDKZ010000022.1 coordinate 562,776, forward strand.
ACCCTCCAAGCCATCGCGGGGCCACCTTGCAGGCGGTGTCCAACTGCACCAGGTTTCTAAGGGATTTCTCTATTTCCGTCGTAGCAACCAACACACGATAAGCCTCCCCGACGATTGGAGCCACCAGCCCGTGGAAGTTGTGCCAAGGATGATCGAATTTTGGGTGTCAGCCGCCAGTGGGGGTTTTCGCTTGATGCATGTCTTGCTGCACCTGTGGATGCGTCCGACTTGTGTGCAGCCTCGCCGCCCCCTCCCTTAGGCAGCCATGCGCCCGACCTACTAATGTCCCTAAGCCTCCATTTCAGCCTTTCCCTTTTTGGTGGTTACGCCCTCCTTTGGCCGCAACCACCGCTTTTGGTCGGCTTGGTCTCAAACGCAACAACCAGTCCAATGATGGTCAGCAGTCGACGATGGAATGGATCTTTTGATGAGGGCGAAAACCAACCAGAGGATCCCCGGGTAAGGCCGAAAAGGGAGCAGCCGCCTGGGGTACTTTTTCCTGCCGGGACCTGTTGCTCATTTTCCTAGTGGGATGTTCACCACAAAGAACTAGATGGGGGGGGGTGGGGGCTTAATTTTTCTTTTCCTTCTTTTCTTTTCCTTTTTCATTTGTATTTTTGTCGCTTTATGCAGCCCATGGTGGAGCCAGCGGTCAGGAGAGTCTCGTTTACCGTTTTGAGGCTGATAAAATCTTACCTACCTGGATGTCGGTGCAGTATTGGTGCCAGGCTCTGGATTGGTTTGGTATCTATCCCAGCCCGTCCTTCGTTAATTACCATGTCTCACCACTGGTTCTCAGGGAATAGACACACTGCGAGAAGCTGCATAGACTTTATCCATAACTGATCGACGGGTACTCCAACAGGTTCAGTCAGGCATAACAGACAACCTAGGGCAAGAATATGATACCCACTTTACCGCATATAGTCTACAACCCTTAATGAGCCAACCGGAATGCAGATAACAACTTACATGACCGCAAGGCCAACCACCTTTGCGCCTCAAAACGTGGTCATCTGTTTCCCAACACGTTAGAATTGCCGCACACTGGACACTGGGAAGCGGCTCTGGGTAGGTGTCGAGCCACCGCTTCCTATGCATCGGTTCCTAATGCCAACATGCTGAAGCAAAGGGATTGAGACAATGCAACAGTGTGCGTTATGCACATATTCACGCCTGCTCAACCCGGAGAGACGAAGGGCGGTGCTTAAATACTGAAGTTTTCCTCGCTGCTAATAGCTTCCCCTGTAACAAGTAGCAACGTCTTCCCGCTATGTCTCCATCGTGCGAGTCCTCCCTGTGTGCCTTGTCCACACCTGCGACATCCTCCCTCTTCTCTCGCGATGTTAAGAAATACCATCTCGACCTTCTTCACTCTGGCCATGATCAGTCACCAGCCGACGAAGTTTCCCTGGCCCCGATAATTGCAAGTTCGGCATTGCACTACCTTGATAAGCGAGGCAACTCACGAGATAAAAAATTACCAATGCAGATTGGGTTCCTGGCCGGGTCCTACGAACGCAGAGACCCGGTAAACGACGAAGTGGTTGATGGTTATGACGCCCCGGAAAATGACCCCCGCATTTTTTTCAATGTCACTACCCCCTCCAGCACCTTTATCTGTGGGTCACAAGGTTCGGGCAAGAGCCATACATTGTCATGCATTCTAGAGGCATGCTTGATCAAATCGAGGCTAGGCAATCTTGCCAATCCCCTCACGGGTGTTGTATTCCACTACGACACATTCATTTCCGATTCCTGTGGGTCCCCCTGTGAAGCGGCCTATCTTGCCTCAGACCCAGCAGTCCGGGTAAGGGTATTGTGCGCTCCCACAAACATTGCCAGTATTAATGTAGGGCTCCAAGATCCCCCCTCAGGAGGTCACATACCGTCTGCTGACCCCGTCTCCATTAGAAAACGTATCGCCGGTTGAATATTCAGGTGGAACCACTCCAGATCGACCAAAAGCATCTAAACACCAAACGGATGATGGAATTGATGGCGGTGGGAAAGGCTGATCCCCCTCTCTACATAGAGACGGTGAAACGAATCCTGCGAGAGATGCGCCTTCTCCAGCAGCAAAAGGGGGGTGGATTTGACTACACGGATTTTAAGATGAGAATAGCCCAGTCTGGCCTCACACCCGCCCAGATGGGGCCCCTGACTCAACGTCTAGAGGTGCTTGAGAGCTTTATGCCAACGGTTCAGACTGTTTACCAGGGCAAGACAGGAAGAGGCACCTCACCCGGCGGCACCGACTGGGAGCCTATCGTAAGTAATCCATGTATTGGGAAGAGTCATTGCAACTAATGAATCCCCCAGCGTGGTCAATTAACAATTGTGGATCTTTCCTGCCCCTGTATCACCCCTGAGACTGCGTGTGCGCTGTTCAACATTAGCTTGGGGTTGTTTATTGAACAGGATCCGGATGTAGGTCGAGTTGTTGCATTGGATGAAGCGCACAAGGTAGGCAATCTGACTTCATCCCTGGTGTAGGTGAAAGCAAGTCATTCCTTGAACATTACTAACTGGCGATGAATCTCATAAGTATATGGGCGATTCTCCCGAGGCAGCAGTCTTTACGGATACCATTCTCTCCGTGGTGCGGCTCCAACGTCACTTGGCAGCCCGCGTTGTGGTGTCCACTCAGGAACCCACCATATCACCAGCTCTACTTAACCTCTGCTCGGTGACGATTGTGCATCGGTTTACTTCCCCTGAATGGTTGCGTATTCTCCAGCACCATCTCGCGGCGGCGGCAAAGGAACGGGTCCTGCAGAGGAGCAAGACTGAACTAGAAAACGGTGATACGACACCTCCACTTTTCGATCGGATTGTCAGGCTACGGGTCGGGGAGGCCCTTCTTTTTGCACCAAGCGCAATCGTTGGGGCCGTTGATACGGAGACCAATCGACCCGGACTTTCGAGGTTGGGAGAGGAACATATGTCCATCAAGGTTAGAGCTCGGCTGACGGCTGACGGCGGGAAAAGTGTTCTTTCTTTGTAGTTCTTGCGAAACCTCAATTCACAGTACCTAAATATTCGTCTACGCCTACTTGACTATGCAGAGAAAATCCGGATGGTAACGGAATATCGTTGAGAGAGAACCATATTGACCCCAGTATGGTCAATCGGTTATATATGATCACGCCTCATTTGACCCTATGGTGCTTATAATATTCTCCTGAGCCTCAGGGACATGGATCCTGCTTGCATAGTTGTAGTATTGTCGGAGTCGGGGAAATGGAAGACATATGAACTCCCGCTCCCCCCCACCCCAAGTGGCAATGTTCGTGTGGGCCGAGCGCCTCAAACAATTACTTTACTCCTATCGAAGGGTATAATGGATGTAGGTAGTGTCCTATTAAGCGACCTTATGCAAAAGTCAACATTCGGCTAGCTGAATCATAGTGAGTGCCATCAATTTAGACTGCCTGCTATCCCAACCATACTTCCGTTTCTGGAACTAAAATCCTTTCAATGTTGTAACTTCCACATTCAGCTACATTGGGTCTGGAATATTGGATATCCATATGCGCTTTATCATCCCCCGACCATCAGCGTGTATCAGCGAATTATCCCGGCATCGTGATGATTTGCGTCCTTGAAGGAAAGACTGACAAACAATAGCCTTGGCATGGGAGGCTACTCTAACACGGCTTCCTCGGTTACGAGTACAATTAAGTACACACGATGAATCACATTAAAGCTAAACAATCCAGAAAGTTGCGGTGGTCCTTGATGGCGTCGACTCATCGCTTCAGCATCCACTGGAAGTGGTCTCTTTCCCTGCTATCATGCTGTAACACGCCGGTCATACAACAAGTTGTCGTTATAGCACTAGACCTCGAGACGCCTCGCATGACCATACACATGTGACTGGCTTCTATGACAACCCCGACCCCTCGGGGTTGCAGGATCCTGTTAATGGCATCGGCCACCTCCTGCGTTAGGGTCTCCTGAATTTGCAGGCGGCGGGCATAGACATCGGCTATGCGAGCGAGCTTCGAAAGGCCGATGACGCGGCCATCCGGAATGTAGCCAATGTGAATCTTGGAAGTTGAGTGAGCAACTTGACACCATTAGGGACTCTCAACAAGCTCATACCCTTCCTGTAAATGGAACCATGTGATGCTCACACATGCTGAATATCTCGATGTCTTTTACCAGCACCAGTTCTCGGCTCTCTGTTGGGAAGATGGCGTCGTTCACAACAGTCATGGGATCTTCATAGTAGCCCTTGGTGAAAAATAACATGGCCTTGGCGTATCTTTCGGGCGTTTTGGCAAGACCTTCGCGGTCCACATTTTCTCCAAAGCATTGTAGCATTTTCCTGGCGGTCTGCGTCAGGAAGGCCTCTCTCTCATTGGGTGTGTATTCATTCCCTTCTAGCCGTATTAGTACCCTCGTTGGGGATTATTAAGAGATTATAACATACCGTGATCGTTCATATTTTCCTCACTTGATACCGAACTCGGCGTACAACCGCCGTTAACTGGTTCAATTGCGGGACCTTGACATTCTACCGCTGATGCTGCAGGGGCTTCTGTTGTTTCACTGATGCCGCGGCAAGTTATCCCATCAGGGATTTGAAGAGTTTGAGTAGCCATCTTGCCGTTTGATGAGGATACCTTGAAGGACCAGGACGGATCCACGAGCTCTCATATATCCTGGAGTATTTTAGTTCAATTCGTTCGACTCAGAAGATACGTAACAGTTGATCTTCGATTTCACAGGCAGTCCCCAAAATACTTGTGCTAGCTGTTCTTTTGGGACCTACGAAGGTGGAGGCGAGTAAGGGCCTCTATTTAAGCATATGTCCATACCAGCTTCAATGACCTGTAGGCTCACGCTCTCGTACTCTACGGACCTTCGAAAGCGGCCAGTCAGTTCCCGTGAGGGATAAACACGCTCTCTATCTGTGGAACCAGAGGTCAGCCGGCCATGGAGGCTCCCCACATGAATTAAGAGGGCCAGTTTCAATGCACCATCGCCGCTGTGTTGCGTGTATCCATCCCTGTATATTGCCGACCCGAGGCCTCGTATTCAATAGTGACCGCATGCATTGGCAGTGGCATCCTTGGTCCGACTAGGTGGGAAGCTTGGGTATGACGTCCTCGGTGAAACATCAGGCTTCATTGTTTTGGGGCTCGACAGGCCTGCCATCCTACTGTCCGGTTCATCTTGCCTGGTGGTAGCATGGTAATTGCGGCATCCAAGGATATTATTGATCCGGTAAAGTACGCCATTATGTAACAGGGATGAATAATATAAGTTCATTGAGGGACCGCTCACGCCATTCCCATAATAGTAAATTATTTCTTTTGAAAATTATAGGCATACTGTTCCCCGGTTTCCCCGTCGGGCATGGATATAGGACTAACCACCATAGGCCAGCCATACACGTATCTGACCCGGGTTATTTCGCGGTAAGTCGTTGGCTAGTGCACGCAGCCTCGTGGATGGTCTTCTAAATTCAAGATAAACACCTTTCCCCAGTGGCAGTTGTGCTACCTCCCTTTTCTGGTGGCTTCAGCTCAACGCCACCTCCAACGCTGGACCAAACACTTTCGGAAGACTATCCTGCATTGCTTTATGTAAGTGTTGCTTCTAACATTAGCACCCATTCGATACAGTCCTAGGCGCAAGCAGATCATTTCCCGCGCAGATGAGCGTCTGTCGTCGTGTCTGTCATCGTTTGGCCCTAGCTTTTTGGATTCCACATGCATGTGGAATGGTGATATTGAACAAACACAATAGCCTGGCTGAAAGCAGTAGCGTTTTCTACACACCTAGCAGAAAATACCTTCCGTATACATTCACACCACTGCATTCAGAGGTCTCGGGACCGTAAGGGCGTGGTGCAGGATAAGCAGCAAGATACCGGGTTATGGTGCCGGCCGAGAGAGGGCATATTTCAGTCCCTCTCGTGTGACACGCCATGGGTATCCAGTAGAATTATAGATTGGGTAGGAGGCCAAACAAATCGCTTACTGAACCCATTTCATACCTGTATTTTGAATGGGGGCGGGAGGGTTTAATGCAATATTTGGGGGTCCTATAGGAGTAAGCAGTGGAGGTAACGCTATACGAGCCACTACATCCGACACGGAAACTGCCCTGAAATGTTTTCCCCGAGCCTGGTAGTGGATGTGCGTATACATCAAGCTAGGCAAATTGCTGCCGCATAAAACCTATAATTCCCTCGATCTCTCTTACAGACCTTTTCACGTACAAAAAAACAGAAATCGTTGTAAAGGGGAAGCTACCTCTTCTCACTGTGTAAACCGTCCTCCTGCCTTGACATGGCCACTCTCAACTCTCTTAAACAGGCCCTTAGGGATAAAGCCACGATAAGCCTACCTTTGCAGACCAAGCCACTGTCCGATGCACAGTATAGTGCTGGATTCGATATCCTATCGCAGAGCACAGCGTACCAAGACTTCATTATTCCTGGCCTAGCTAAGGCGCTTACCCATCTCTTCAAGTCACACGTCAGCATCTCGGTGCTAGAAATCGGACCAGGTCCTAAGAGTATACTTGGATATCTACCCATTCACCAGAGACAGAGGATCGCTAGATACGCCGCCTACGAGCCTAACACGCTCTTCGCTGCAAGAGTCGAGCCGTGGCTGTGCCCTAGTTCTGGGGCAGAGCCTCCGCTACCCTGCCTAGAGGATCGGCCCAACATCTATCAAACCCCATTCGATCCGAATCACTTTGCAAGGGGGGAAGATGGAAAGTTTGACCTCATACTGTTCTGCCACAGCACTTATGGAATGCATCCAAGGGCTAGGAATATTGAAAGCTCACTGGATTTACTTAATGACCGACCAGAAGGTGGGATGGTTGTGATTTTTCACCGTGACGGAGCTCAGCACTTTGATGGCTTTGTATGTCAGCAAATGGCTACTTTCCCAAACGGGACCCTTGGCGTGACCGATGATAACAAGATACTGGACTGTTTTGCCTCTTTCATTGCGGGATTCGATCCACAAGACTCTGCGTCCGAGATGGCTATTCAAATCGAGTGGCGGAAGATATGCCGCGCGTTGGGCCGTCGTGATACCTCCTACCCGAATCACCTCTTCTTTAGCTCGCCTGAGGTCATGGCAATCTACACTCGACATGCAACCATGTTGCCGCAGTTGATAGAACAGGTGCCCCTGCTGAAGGCCAAAAAGGCTGTTAAAAGTTGGGAGGCAAGACTGCACCATCCGGCCTCAATCTTCCTGCCAACACATGTCCAGCATATCCAGCAGTGTATCCAATGGGCCCTCAAACATAGGGTCGGCATGACGGTCATTGGCGGAGGACACAGTGGCCATTGCCTGTGGCCTGGCGTCGTTGCTATTGATATGGGGGCGTTTAACCAAGTACATATCCACCGGTGGGAGGATAAGGAGGACACATCAGGGCCCAGTTCCGCTCCCTTGGTCGTCGCTGGGGGTGGTTGCAAAACGATAGATATCATCCGCACTGCCATGGCCGCGGGCCTAACGGTTCCCTTGGGGTCTCGCCCAAGCGTGGGCGCGGGGCTATGGCTACAGGGCGGCATCGGGCACCTTGCCCGGTTGTACGGCCTTGCGTGCGATGCCGTGGTTGGTGCCGTACTAGTCAGCGTCAACTCCAGTCAGGTCCTCTGCGCAGGACATGTGCCAAGCCAACATTGGCCCCCAGGGGCTGTGCGCGCGGAGAATGAAGCCGATCTTTTATGGGCGTTAAGGGGCGCTGGGACTAACATTGGGATCGTGGTCAGTGTTACATTCAAAGCTTACCCTGCTCTATCATACCGAGTTCGAAATTGGGTCGTCCCGGTTGGCAACCCCCCGGAGGTGCGATATAGACTCAATGATTTTGATCAAGTGGTCTCCGGCGGGCTCCCCCGAGATTGTTCCGCAGATGCCTATCTATACCAGCACGACGGCCAGCTCCACATTGGCATAACAATGTTTGAATCCTTTCACGTGGAGGTTGCCTCCGAGCAACCTCTTTCCACGCCCACACCCGTACACACATCACTGGGCGCAGAAAACAGTATCAAAGTCGTGAACGGCGTGGACCTATTCGAGACAGAGATGTACGTGTCTAGTATGCATGGCGGGCACGGTGGGGGCAGGACCTTTTCGTTCAAACGATGTTTATTCTTGAATGGCATCGGAGCAGTCAAGGTCGCCAACCTTTTGGAGAGGGCCATGGCAACTTCTCCCTCACCACTCTGCTATATCCATCTAATACAAGGCGGAGGTGCGGTTCGGGACCTAGAGCCGGATGCCACTGCGTTTGGGTGTCGTGACTGGGACTTTGCCTGCGTTGTAACCGCCATCTGGCGGCGTGAAGAAGAGGCAACTGAGTCTTCTCAAGCCTGCATAGAATGGGTGTACAGTGTTGTCCGGGACTTATTGCCCCTAAGTCATGGAGCGTATGGTGCAGATCTTGGGCCGGACCCCCGCGACAGAATTCTCGCGGACAGGGCCTTTGGACCCAACCGGCTGCGCCTGGCGCATCTCAAGCACCGTTTCGACCCGTTTAATGTGCTTGCCTACACGTGCCCGCTGCTAGAACGACCGATGGGACCACAACTCATCATCCTCGTTACGGGAGAAACCTGTGCTGGCAAGGACTATTGCGCTGCCACCTGGGTGCCCCTATTCACATCATCCACCCACAAACCCCTCATTGCACGGGCGGCTAGCATCAGCGAATCAACGAAGCGAGAGTACGCATCAGCGACAAGTGCCGACATAACCCGCCTGCTTAATGACCGTGCCTACAAGGAGCACCACCGGCCAGCGTTAACGGCTTTTTTTCAGGCCCTGAAAGACCGTCGACCTCAGCTGCTGAGTGAACATTTTCTAGATGTGGTCAACAGTTCTGCTGGCGTGGATGTCCTACTTATTACAGGGATGAGGGATACGGCACCCGTGGCAGCTTTGTCACATTTAGTGCCACACAGTCGGCTGCTCGAGGTTCGCGTGATTGCTAGTAAAGCGACACGGGAGGCTCGTGGAGCACGCCTAAGTGATGCTGATAGCTGTGGCTACCGCCCCTGTCTCACCTTTGACAATGACAAAGCTGGCGGCACGGCCGCAATAAGGTTTGCAGAGCACTATTTTCTTCCACTCTTCCACTCGAAGTTTCAGCGCCTCGCCAACATGGTCCGCATCACACCAGACTTTCCACGGCAAGGCATCGAGTTTCGCCATGTGCTCAACATCTCCCAATCCCCAGATGGACTGAACCTCTGCACATCCTTATTTCAAAGTCACTTCACTGGCGACTGGGCCAAAGTGAATGCAATCGCGTCCTGCGAAGCCGGTGGCTTTATCTTCGCATCGGCGTTAGCCTCACGGGCCAATATCCCTCTGGTGCTAATCCGCGAGGCTGGAAAGCTTCCCCCACCCACCTATTCCATCCGTAAGCCCACATCACATATATCATCTTGGGGGTCGAACCATTCAAAGGTAGGAATGTTTGAGATGGAGCGGAATTTAATCCCTTCGAGTGCGTCAGTGCTGGTGGTGGACGATGTGCTTGCAACCGGGGAGACACTCTGTGGGGTATTGCAGCTGCTACAAATGGCTGGTGTCAATGCTGAGAACATTAGTATCATGGTTGCGGCTGAGTTCCCCGCTCACCGGGGTCGGGAGCTTCTACGGCAACGTGGGTTTGGCCGAGCTAAGATCCAAAGCCTCTTGGTCTTTGGTGGTGCTTAGCAAGGTTGTAAAGAATGTTAATGCTTGTGGTTGCTTAAGGAAGATAATCAACTGGGGCCTCATTAGAGTCTGCAACTTGGCCTCAACTACGCTCTCTACAATGTCAATTTTTACATAATCATTCTAACCCATTTGTCCTAGGTGTACTCCGTAAAATATAATAAATTTGAACCACTGGACAGTGAGGCGAGCGAAAGAGGGGTGTCAGCACACAACTTCAAAAGAAGCGTCAGAAAACTGGATTTCTTCGGATTATGAAGCAAGATTTATGGTGTATTGTTTCTGGTATGATATTTCAACAATTGCGCAAGCCTGGGTCCAACATCCTGCAGAATTACAATGAGATAGATGGAGGAGTAATCTTTTCTGAAAATTACGGGTGTCTTGTATATCGATCTAGTGTTGTTTTCATGTATTGAAGAGCTGACAATCAAGAGGTGTAGATACGCGTTGCTTTTGCAATTTGGCCCTAATTGGCTCCCTCGCGAATTTGTGAATTCCCACAAAGGAAAGGCGCACTCGCCGATGCAGTTATGATTGGCCACCTGTTTAACTCGCATAGGCCTGGATAAAAGGTTTATCCGGCTGATCAGCGTTCGAGCTTTGCCAACTCATCAACCGAGCAAGAGGGGTATGCATTTCTCCGCCTCACAGGCAGAGAGGGTCGAGAACACCGCTTGAAGAAACATGGTGGGTTCCAATGGCAAAGATCGGACAGCAATTGTCGATAGGAGAGAAAATGTGTTAATATATCCCTCTGTTAATTCTCCAAGTGTGATGTGTGTGGCCTCTATGGTTCTAGAGTGGTGTTTCTGAGACATGGTAATTTCCAGGGCATTATGCGGACCGATACTCCTTGGTGTTCTTCTTCCTCGCTCGTGGGACTGCACTCCGAATCGGGTTCCAGCCGTAGATTGATCGCGTCATGGCCAGATGCTAATTTGAGAACACTATGTGATCAATTTCCTAGGGTCCCCACTACTGGAAGGTGCTGACATACGTCCTACTTTCCGAGAAGCATGAAAGTTTTTGGCTGTGAGGCAGCCTCCCCATCCACAGGACCCTGGTCTGGCCCGGTTTTACTCGGGCTTTAGCATACGTTTCGTAGTAGCGCAGTTAGTGGTCTTTCTCTTGACGTAGGTACTTTCTTCGTCCAATGCCTCGATGATAGGGGGGCGATGCGTGGCTGCATGCCTTGGTGCCTTACTAGCACCAGCAATTCATATGGTTGGTGTCATATGAAAGATTAGCACAGCCTGTTATAGCCCCGGCAATCATGAGTCCATGAGTCACGGCACGGTCTCGCATATTGAAGGAGATCGGCCGAAGTCATTTGGGTACCCTTGCGTCGCGAAAGCCATACCCCGGTTTTCGTCTTCTGCTTCACGCATAAGAACAAGCTATCTCAACGGAGACCGATGCCTTTAGTTGAGTAGCGCCCAGCCTGACTTTCAGCCCCTTTGTCCTGTTCAGTTTCAATAACGGCTTATCCTGCCTCTTGCTTGCGAACCACAAAAACATTTTCTCTTTAGACTAGTCGAATTGTTACCCGAATCCTCAATTCACCCAGATTGCCAAGAAGGATGCCCTCAACAGATTTCCAGGCGCAGACTCGTTCATATGGTAATGTCACCAGCTAACGCTACATTTGATGAAGTTAACAATGTGGTAGATTGCGTGGTGGGGACTAGCTTGCTTGAAGGCTGTGTTACTTTGGAAGTTGCCAAAGACATCGAACCAAATGCCGACGAGAGCACGTTCAAGGTTGGTTGAAATGAACTGGTCCCCAGTGGCTTTGTTCCTCTCCTTGTTCCGACTTCGCTTTCCACTGGGTTTACTAAAGAACAGCCTCTAGGGTGAAATCCGCAGGGTATTCGAAACCTTCGATTACAACAGAGTACTTCGAAACCTGGACGATGGAAACTTTTCCGCCATCGAAACTATTCCAGATCCCAAGAAGGAGGTTCTTTTGGCTCTTGGCTTCCTTCATCGCACAAAATCAGAGAATAGCTTTACAACTATAATTACGACGTGGATCATACCGGAAATACGGGGTATTCTAGGCCACGTAGGCGGCCGCCGAAATGAATCTGAACCTGACTGTCGCGACGGCAGCTCACCACCGTCGTACTGTCATGGCACGGTCCAATCCAAAACAGTTGAGCCTCATCAGCCCGCCGTTGAACTCCAGAGAGTAACCACCACAGACGTTGAGATCTGGAAGTACACTTCTCGCTTGTGGGAGGAAGCGCAGGTCCAAAATCAACTGCCAAATGTAACAGATACACAGTTAAGTAACTTTCCCACGCGATTTCGAGTTATTGTGAAGTTTCATGGAGCACACGGCCAAGGTGAAGCCGCGAGCAAGAAGCAAGCGAAACATATTGCCTCAAGAGACGTCTGCAGGCAACTGGGGATAGTTATTTAGTCTTATGCTGGCATCTTCGTTCTGCCTTCCCAAAAATATAATTTGTTTTGGTTCTTAAATACCTTGGTAGGAAAAAAAAGGGGGGCCACGGCACAGGTATCTTTAGAAAAGCTAAGAGAATGGACAGTAGTCGGATGACTGTAGGATATCGGACGGTGGGCTAAGGATGAATGGGGGATTATACAGAGAAGAGGGTTATAATAACAAGCGTGTCTCAGATCTACTTACAAAAGTTGGTGGACTTTGTCAGGAAAACAGGCAACTATCAATCACATGGTTATATAATATCGAAGTATAATACATTACGGATTTAAACAACGGGATCTTTCTTAACATTAATTTTTCCTTTATTTACTATTAGCAGTATATTAGTAGAAAACACATAATTAAAGCTTTATCTAAAGTATTAAATGGATTACTTGTCGGCAGCCTAACCGCCATGCTACTTGACTAATATCTATATTTATTACAGACATCTTTAAAAGAATTCCGGGGGTAGTCTATATCCTATGGTGTAGAACTCAGCCCTATCTAATAATCAAAGTATTGATTTTCATAGGTGACAAGGGTGCCTTTATATATAAAGAATCTAAATCGCTAAGGAAAGCAATAAGATCACTATAAGGAGCTCGATTACTTCATCAAAGAATAACAAATCAAGTTGGTTTATAAACTAAGGAGAAACATGAATTGAGAGAATCAACTTCCTTTTTGGTCATAGAGCGCGCTGTTCGTGTGGCCCCAGGCGGTTGACCTTTAATTTGAACGTTGAACTTTGGCAATTCACGCGAAGCATAATAATGCCATGAGATCATCCAAGGAAGGGGGTCACTATCCAGGGTCACCGCAGCGCATCATGTATCCACAGCGAAGCCTATTGAGATAAAATAGCGACAGTCCATAATATTCCGAAAATGGAATGTCATTCGGTGTCAAATTAACACCACAACGTGTATTAGTCGCACCTTCAATCCTCTACAACCGTTTAGAGATTGGCAAAAATACTCAACATCCACCATTTGACAAATTCCCAGGGTCAGCTAAATACGTCTTAAGTAATAAGCAAATACATAGGAAGAATGAACACAAAAGCCACCAGTCCAGATCGCTGATATTGTGGTGCAGATTACGCCTTGGAATTATTCCGATGCCTTTTTTAGGCTTGGTGAGGCACCGTTTACAGATGTAGCGTTGCCAGAAGCATTGGATCTTCTCCGAGTGCGGTTTGACTGGACTCGTCCTATGGAGGGACTGGAGGACACCTCCTCCCGCTGTGCTGCCACACATGGTGGCTGTGAGCTGGTCAACTGCACCGCAAAAGTTAGCGGAAATCGCTCCCCCTTCTCAACGGCCGCGATACGCGGGAAAACCATAAGAAGAGATTCATCTCGAGTATCTTGATTTACCCGACTTCCTGCAGCGGCGGAGTTGGGGAAAACAAAAGGAGTTGATTCGTCATCTCCCCATCTGAGCGGTTCAAAGTCCGGCTCGTACCTTCGTTTCGCTCGCTGAATCGGGTTCCAAACCTCGGCTGCTTTCTTCACCACCTTCTCAAGCCTCAGACGAACCTCAGTGTACTGAGCCTGGGAGAGCATGTTAAATAAATAAGATGACACATTTTTCACAACATCTTCAACTCGGCTCTGAAGAGTCCTTGCTTGAACCTCAGGGTCAATAGAGAGGAGCATCGAGCGACAAAACGATTCCTTGTCGTTATTTTGGGCTGCCAGGCCGGCAAGGATCTCTCGGAGGTGGGTGTCCTCTGGCAATAGATATGTTGGCTGGAGAATCAGTCTGTCGATTTCTCTGGCTAGGATGGCCAGTATCACCGCGAGGCGCATTTGTTTTGCCGCTGGAGAATTTGAGATTGGGATTGGGACACGATGTTGGACAGCGAGATTAGTTTTATGCCTGAACGTTTCCCAGAGAAGACGATCCTAAGCAATTAGCTTGCAAACAATATGCGAAACTTCCGCCCACCACATACCTGAAGAACATCCTGGGAGAGATCCTTCTTCAACTCAGCATATATCTCAGTTGTGGCATATTCCCAAAGGGAGGCAAAGCTATCCAGCCTATGTAACATAAGTAGGTTTGAAACATGCGACAAACACTTCACTCACATCTGATCCTCCTCGCCTTCGTAGTATCCAGCCGTGAGCCCCTCTAACCTTCTCAATTGTGCTTGAGTATCCTCTAGCGATTTGCGTAAGGCAGAGCCTTCACCTTCCAGGGCTCCAATCTTGCTCTTCGTTGTGGATAGGAGGCCCTGGAGCCTTGATTCTGCCGACTTCACATTGTCAATGGTGTTACTCTGGTCTTTGAGCCTTTCCTGAAAACTTTTGATATCTTCCCGAGCCCGTGTGAGATCTGCTGCGGCTTTAGAGGATGTTGTTTGGAGCTTTTGGAGCTGGCTGGTAAGCTCTGCCAGCTTAGTCTCCCGCTCAGTCACATCTTTTTCCTTTTCTTTGATCGTTTTCTGGAGCTCCCCTCTCTGAATGGTAAACTGCTTCTGCTTGATCTTCTCTTTCTCATTTGCCTGGAACATCTCATCGATCGCAATGTCCTTTCTTCTCCCCTGGTCCAACATCTCATTCTTTAGCTTCTCCAGTTCGTCTTCCTTACATTGTAGCTGATGCTGGAGGAGTATAACATTGTCAATGGCTCTCTTGTGCCCGGCTTCAGAAGACAACTTTCTCAACAGAGTAAAAAATTCCTTCCAGTCCTGGCTGTCAAGTAAGGAGATATCAGGCATGTGGCCCGGGCGAGAATTCGGTTCGGAAGTCATGGGAGGGAATCGTGGTATGGAGAAAACAGGAGTTAACGGTCTGCTCGACCTTATAGCAAGCGCAATCGTCCGTGATCACAATCCATTCAGGGGCTGTTAGATCTTCTTATCCTCATAGAGGGTGGCTTAGGAACCAGGCAAGTCGATTTCCTAACATCTCGGAGCAAGGATTGTTGAGTGATGCGGTCCGTGGAGGCGACGGAGGAGGGAATATGCAGGGAAGAGGAAGGAGGCTGGTGGGCAAAGTGTCTTGCATTATGGGGATGGGATGATCGGGATGTCATAAGATACGTTCAGGGTAATGATCTGACAGTAGTTTAATTGAAGTATTCCCCGCATTGCCGTGAACTTGTGTAGTGAGCCTTGTCAGGCATCCATGCACCGAATAGAGTGGCAGCAAACGTGAGGCCTGGCCTAGCAGCGCCTCGCGAGGCTGAGTGAGGCAACCCGAGTTCGACCATCATCACCCCGCGTTTCCACGGGAATGGCGGGAATGAGGCGCCCATCCGAAGGTTCTTACAGCAGGGACACAAATTCCTTGCATCATGTTTTCTTATCATCGACATCTATCAGATGTCCACGTCAGACTGCTTATCGTATCCAAAAAAAAAAAAGACAGCATCGTTTGAACCATTCCGTTAGACCTCGTGGCGAAAGCTTATTCGTCGCTCCTGATCCCCCACTCCCGTGCCCCGACTGCAAGCTGCATATCAAACTAAGGGATCGTTTTCAAAGCTCAGTGGGGTTGCCCAATCCACTCGGATCAAGAATACCAAGATCGTGAACCCTTGCCTGAGTTTGAGGTTTGAGTGGACTGGGAAGGAGCAAGCAAAACTCACAAGCTGCGAATAAAAGTACCTTTTCCATTCACTTCCCTCTATTTATTAATTCGGGTAAGTTAGTAGCCACGGTGGCATGTGAGAAACCTAATAAGAAAAAGACAGGATCCTTGCTTAATCCAAGAAGACAGCCGAATTCTGCGAGTCTTGATTCCAAGTTAATGGTCCAATCCCGCCATTGTCTGTGCTAAGAACATTGAAATACTTTCCATGTTCTAAAATATATGGATATAAATGAGAATTTACTTAAACAATTTTTGGCAATGTTGCGGCTGTTTATAATATGTATACAAATTATATCTGCCCAGACTGTCGACCCTGGAATAATGGCGATTTTACTTCTGTATTAGTGAGCACAAGTTATGTTAAAAATCTACTATAGAGATTACTAGCTATCTAGAAAGAAAGCCATATAGTTGCTTCTAGGAGCGAGGATTTCCCAATGGACTTATCTACCACCACAACATGCTTCATCCTCCGTTCCATCAGCTCAGGTTTTGGTGACATGCAGTAAAAGACATTTTCTATGTGGGAGCGAGACATCCTCGCTAAAACCAAGTTCCCAAGGCCTATCAATGACTCCCAAGATTCGAAAGCCATTGTCGCCATTGAGGCTACGTTCCCCTCATCAATCATATAAAAGTACCCACTTCGACTTTTGGAACTTTGCTGTCACGTCGCACGATGGCGGGATGGTTTAATTTATTTATAATGCCAAGCTTATTATCTGTCAACCTGCAAGAATATTGAAATACCATGTTATATGACCATCTATGACCAACTTGGTTGGCCGGCGACCTTTTTAGCGTAGTGGTTATTTTGACCACAATTTGGTCCACATTATCCAACCTTTATTGTAGCTAACGGATACAGAAGTACTCCAAAACAACCACCGCAGCCACCGTCGATAAAGGTCTACACAAGGAAATGAGCCCTCCTACCGAGCTAGAAAATGCTCAGCCATTTCTAGTAGCATAAGCTATGCCGTGGGGGGGTGTGGGAAGTAAAGAAAAGTCTTCATCATCCGGCAGCTTGAGAGAGCTAGCCTCCGATGCATCTGCCGGCGTATTTTCAGAGCAATGGCTCTCTAGGAATGTATGAATTAGGCCTCTCCTATGTGTGTAAAATATCCCTTAGCACTTACCAAAACCAGATACTTGTGAGAACCGTTGGCAGATATCAAGTCCGTTACGAAGAATGTTGAGTTTTTTTGAGAGCTGCTCTCGGAGATCTCTACTCTCCCTTGACTCTCCTGCGATGAGAGTCACAAGCTCGGGAGGCATGTTGTACACTGCAACGGGCGAAAATATATCCGTGAGTGTCTGAACGAGCGTGGTCTCAATTATATTGATAGCAACGCCGTCGATAAATCTTTTTAGTGCCACCTAGTAGAGTTAGCAAAGTTCGAGCACCAAATACAGGGTAAAAGCCTTACTTTATAATAGGCTCTCATACAATTCAGAGCTTCAGCCGCGGCAGAGTGTGACATATCAACCCCAGTCAATTCCAGCAAGGTGTCCCGAAGACGTACAAGGTCGAAAGCGTCTTCGTGTACAAATGAACGTGATAGCTGAGAGGTACCAAAGAATTTGCCCAACGCTTGATTGATTTTCGGTTTCAGCGCTTCCCGCCGGGCGGTCTGAAGACCTTCGGCAAAGTAATGATTGTATGTGATTGGATGACCCTCTTGGCCAAGCTTGACGAGCTCAGTTGTGCCATCTTCTAGCCGTTGGAGGATTTTGTCCAGACTCGGATCAAACACTTGCTTCAACAGGGCACTTGAAGTTGCCACGTCTGTGACTTCGAAAGCCGCGGCCTGGATGAAACCCTTTACTTCTTTCCATGTGCTGCGTACGTGATCCATTGCAATCTTGTGCCAAGGCTTAGACTGCTCCACAAATAAGTCGTTCACAATCATCGGGTTGAAAGTTCCTGGAAGCTCCCTGCCTCTAGTCCGGTGCAGAAGCCTTTCGATATAATGCATATACTCCCTCTGCGTGACAAGGATCTGATTGTCTGAAATTTCGTCGGTGTACTCGTCTTCTTCCTCTTCGATATGGCGAAGGTGCCCATTAAGATACATACGTTTCGTGAACTCGTTATTTAGGTTCTGCACGACGGCCCGAATTCGTTTCTTATATCCACTCTCTGACTGCGCGCTTCCGAAGAATGGGTGATTGTAAGTTCCGTCTACCGCAGCTTTTGTCAGAGTTTGAAAGTTCTGGCTGACATAAAACAGATAGGATCTTTGATCGTCCAATGTTGCTCGTGGAGTCCCCAATTTTTCCAAGCTGCGAATAGTGTCGCCAATGTTGACTTTGATCTCTGCAATTAGGCTTGGTAGTTCGGTGGCGATCTGGTTAAGAAGTAACCCACTTAGTCGTTCTCGCAGGTCATCAATGCCTACATGAGACCGAGGCAAAGTTTCCCAGACGCCGGTAGAAAAGAAGCTGGATTCTTCGCGGTTTCTGTCCGACAAAGTCCAAGTACCTTTGTCAGTATCCATATTCTTAAGGACATGCCACCCTAGGCGAAACTCGACTTCCTGGTTCCTGGCAAGGGAGATAAACTGAGCCTCGCTTACTGAGCCTGAGACCAGAGTGTCAGGCTTCGTGACAACACCGAGTGTCCTAGCACCTGAAGGGTCTGCCTCACGCGCTAGCTTCAGGACGATCTGATTCGGAACGTCATTCTTAGCCGAAACTACGGCCAAGATGATGCTCCTAGGCTCCTCCATATAGGTCTTGACAATGTCACGAACAAGCTCAACGTCTGCCGCTGACTGCTGCTTAGTTTCCGAATGTATTAGACCTGGTAGGTCTACTATTGTCAAATGTGGTCGGTCCGGACCAGACACCTCGACGCGCAGGCGGTCATCTGAGAAGGCTTTCCCATGAGCCTGGGTATAGATTCCCATTGCGGACTTGGCTCTCTCTATCAGATCGGGCAAACTTTCGAAGCTGTCGAGTTCCTCGTGGAATTGAGAGAGCCTTTCTCTATCGATTTCACTTCGGGATGGATGAGGAACAATTGACACGCTGACTCTCGTGTCGACATTTTTGCGCAACACGAGTTCAGTTGGGAAGCGAGTGCACAGACTATTCCGGACTGGGAAGGAAACGCTGGATATCGCCTCGAGAACAGAGCTTTTTCCTGATGACTGGTCTCCGCAAACGATGATTTGAGGTAAGGATATGTAATGATTAATACCCTGAAAGCGGAGACGGTCAATGGAGTCCAGGAGCTCCATCTGATCCTTCGAACAGAGCGCCTCCAAAGTAGTCGTAGATAGATTACGCAGAACCATAATGATTGGTACACAGAGAATAATTTTCAAGTAGGAATAGAAAAGACGTTTGACAAGTAGTTCTGAGGAAGAAAGTGTCCATGTCTATATATTGACTCTGTCATGGGGGCTGTTACAATTAATACAAGGACAAATGGAATGTGGGCCTAATGTCCCGGAAGCCCCTGCATGTTCCCCAAGCCTTGTGCTAGGGTGTCGCAATCACCAGGAATTCACGAGCTGCATCTCCTCCAACGTAGGATTCCAGCACACGCCCAATAGATAAGGATCAGGCCTTGATGAAGCAAATTTCATAGAAACAGAGGCGGCCTTGTTTTCAAATACCTCCATCGGTAAGGAGCTTGCTAAGACCACCCAACTAGGCGTATGTAGCCGACTACAAGGTACTACCTAGCAATATCCCAATTTGGTATTTACGACGGGGCGCCGGTCTTATTACCAAAAGAGGAACAAGTAGAATAAAATAGAAGCACGTCAGGGACAATATGTTGTAATCAAGGTTTTTTTAGACTTATTTGCACCCTTTCTACTCCCGTAGGCCACCTTGGAAACACATACCAATTGGAGTCGGTTCGTAAAGCGCCTTTGTTGACGAACTCGAGATACTCAGCACTTCGGTTGCGCAATCTCTAATTTGCTACCCCATAATGTCACAATAAATGGTTTTTTGCTATTGAATTAGCAGGGAAGAAATACTTCCAGGCATGAAGTTAGTCAATTAAAACAAAGAACTCTTCCTCGAACCATTCAAGGAGTTGGGGGAATTCCGTAATTGGGATTCAAGATCAACGGGTTGATTCCGTGGAGGCTGTAGCACTGAAACCGGCGAATATGATTGTGGCATCATGAGCGAGCCATAGAGAATACTTTTGAAGGATGGCTTTATCTTTCAAGCCTCCAAGATTAAGGTCAATGATGAAGATCTGGGTCAGCCATTTCGGGGCCACCACTCTGGGGGACCCCGTGGAGTCCCGTGCCACCAAAAGTTAAGCAAGATATATTTCACTGCAATGATTTAATGATAGAAGAAGCGGGTTTGTTGTCGGGCCCAACCAAATGCCCTCCTCTTCTCCCCACCACTTACCGGTTACCAAATCTATTATTTTCAATATAACTAACACTTGCAATGGCAGCTGTTTCCTTATTCTTGCACGCAAATCTGTGCTGCGCTCATATTTTGAGTTGCTGGAGCCATGACCCTAATGATCAGATGGCGAATATTCGCCAAGCTAAAAAATACGGGGAAACAAAATTAGACCTGGGAAAGTTAAAATTTGGTTATTAGCCTCCTGGGTGGATTTCCCGCGCCACCAATAATAGCCTCTGTAACATGTTGGATCTAATATGAGCCAATTTTCAGCATGATCTTTATTTCTCTCTTTTTTCATTTTCAAGCCCTTAAACTGAGCATATCCCCTTCGGTATGTAGGCAGCTCGGTGAGCAGTTTGCCAGGGGTAAAGGAAGCTTCGTGTTCCAATTGTGGCTCCTTGCGTTATGGCTATCCCTTTCCCGCCACTATACTCGAAATGGTATTTAAAACCTGGGCTAGTGGAAACCCCCCGATTCGGAAAGCAGCATCACTGCTCGCCCAACGGGAAGCCCAAAACTGCTGCAACTGAGAGGCTCTCGAGAACTCGTGTGTGCCAATCAGGACAAGGTCCTTTGTTCATCCTCCACGGCAAAGCCTTGGGATTAGAACTGACACTCGAAGCATGCAGGACAGCTACTTAAACCTCGAGATGATCCAGTCCACTGCGATTAACATCCTACTACAGTTAATATTCTCTCTGTTCAGGAGCTTGGCCGTGATGAGCGCGCCGTCGGAACGACTTGACGAGATCGATGCCTTTTTTGCTCGGTACCCCAAATTTACTTATCGCCGGGACCAGCCAATTCACTCGGAATTTTATCGTATGTGCGATTTCTTCGCCTGGGAGCGTGAAGACTCTGAACGAGAAGGAGCATGGAAACAATTTCGAATTGCACTAATCCAAGCCTTCAACTCAACCGTCGGGATTGATGCACAGGACTTGGCTT
Organism: Aspergillus diversus; assembly: GCA_027569885.1. Classification (NCBI taxonomy): domain Eukaryota; kingdom Fungi; phylum Ascomycota; class Eurotiomycetes; order Eurotiales; family Aspergillaceae; genus Aspergillus; species Aspergillus diversus. The sequence goes on from JAPDKZ010000022.1 coordinate 583,892, forward strand.
CCTGGCAGCGGATTTGCCGCTGCTTGGGGATAGTGCCGATACCAGCTGGACTCCACCAGGCACAACAGGTTAGCTTGCGAGCCCATTTTGGTCAGCGCACGGGTTATAACATCACACAGGCCGTGACTGAAACGCATGTCAACCTCATTGATCTACTGGGATGTATCCGAATCGGCAGCGCTGTGAAAATATTCTCTACAGTGGAGGACTTGCGGGTTTACACGGTGCAAACAGGAAGGTATTTCCCGAAGGAAGAGGCTTATGCAGGTGGACTTTTACGGTTTCTCCTACGGGAGATCCTCAATGACTATGGAGGAAGCTATGGCCCGAGGCGCACGAGGAGGTACAGATCACATCGCATGAAGCCGGGCGAAAGCAAGGCCTAAGCCGGAGGGGTTTAAACGATAAGAGTACTATGGTTAGACAGCAGTCCCAATGAATTACTGGCTTTTATATCTACTATACTACTGGTATAATCCAATCGAGAGGCCGTTGGTTTTGCGAGCAACCTCTTATTACTACTAAAGCAGAGTTCAAGGTTAATTGATAGGTGATTGGCAGCACTTCCGGGATCAACCCGGCTAATAATCCACTCAATCAGTATCTGGCAGATGAGAGAGAAAAGTGCCTCGCCCACACGGTTGCGGGGCCGGAGGAACCCATATTTACAGTGGATACTCAGTGAAAACTCTGATTATTACATACGGAACATGCGAACACGTTTATGTTAAAATAGGTGTTAATTGCGCATCTTTGTGCAGCTGCTACTCTATGCGATCTAGGTGGCTTTGACACAGTGCGGGATGATTTCCATCACTGGGATATTCAATCAGTTGTATCCCCGAAACGTGATTCAGTATCATTAAGTCCCTGGGCGGGAAATTTGCTTAATATGAGCTTCTGCGTCAATATCATATTCTCCGCTTCTTTGAGGATTGTGTGCCCCTCGATTGTCGGACATTGACAAATTTAGTCAACTCAAGCCATCTCGAGCGGTAGCGCGCATAACGACCCGACCACATAATCCTCATGACACAAGCGTTTCTTGTTCGACATGATAAGATAGAAGGGGTACTCTTGTTTTGCTGGTTCATAGGAAAAGCGGATGAAAGAGGCCGCCTGCCGCCTCGCTGACGCGAGCCTCATTGGAAAAATGGGGGGCGGCAAATGAGTGGTGTTTAATGTTTCTTGGCATGTGCCTGTGCATTCATGGGGGCAAACACGAAACAAGCTACAAATGCTGTAATGAGCCCAACAGGCTTTGCATTCGTAGAGCTGATTAATATTGATTTTGCTGTGCCGCCATGGTTGAGCGCCGACCAGATAACACTCGGTCCCTGTTGGACGAGACTTTGTAGACCAGCGAGGTGTAGAGTGACCTCGTTCGCGCCCAAGGCTTCCTCGAGGAGCCATAACCATTGGATGGCGACATTCCAATTCATGCTGCGGCGCAGCACGCATAACACCGAGTTGTGAAAACGGCGAGGCTGAAAAAAGCATTTCATATGTACCAACAGGCTGGTGTGTTGTGCACGTGTACTTTTGCCCAGTTGCCCCTCTGCAACCTCCTCTTTCTTTCGATTTTTCCCCTTGTGTTTATTTTGAACGGGCAATATATATGCTGCTCACCATCTCGGATTTTCATCATAGTTTCTCGGGCGGGAATCATGGCGTTTGATATTGTAGCAATAAAGAGTCGTCATGAGGCTTTATGTGCGACCGAAGACACCAAGGACAAGATCATCGCGGTTCGTCGCTGATAGTCCTAGAGATACTACCGTACCATACTAACTTGCAAACAATACAGGATCTTTTTTCCCATATTGAATCGCTTCAAAACGAACTTCGACACGAGAAGGATGAAGTGGACAACCACAAGCGCCTGGTTACTTCGTTCAAGAGCGACATTAGGAGCTACCAGAGTGAGCTTGACAGTATGCGTCGTGACCAGGTATATCCCTTTTCCCATAGCCACAACCTGCCTAGCTTCTGATATGGTTTATTTTAGAATAAACTCGGTTTCGTGTCCGTGTTGGTGGATGGAGATGGTATGAATGTAAGACACAACGCTTCCCAGATATTCAGATTTACCCTACCTAACTCCTTCCAATCTTCCTTAGTTTTGCGAAGACCTCATTCGGGCTGGAAAGACTGGCGGCCAGGAAGCAGCCCGACGCTTGATTCAGGCTGTAGAAGAGCACGCTCAGAAAGTCGATCCCAAGACGAGCCCAAATACTTATTATAAGATCCGCGTGTATGCAAATGTGGAAGGCCTGACCAAGGCTTGTCAAGTTGCAAACATCCTTCCCGGTGATCATAATTTGACTGCGTTTATCCAAGGGTTCAATAAGGAACATCAGTTGTGCGATTTCGTGGATGTTGGCAGTGGGAAGGAATGCTCCGATGTTAAGTTACAAGGTGGGTAGCGTTCCCATACAGCAAATGCTAGGATAGAGGGCATCAAGCTAATTATATCTATCCGTTTAGGACTTTTCAAACAGGATATTGTGGATGTTCACTGTTGCCGGGTTATCTTTTGTGCCTCCGCAGATAACGGCTACGCGCGTCTTCTGGGTCCGTATCGAGGATCTCCACGGATTTCACTCGTAGAAGGGCCTCCCTTTGCACATGAGATGAAAGAATTAGCAGAGGGATTTGAAACCACTTCGTTTGAAAACGTTTTCATGTCGAGCAAGCTGCGACCAACCAGAAGAGTGTCTTTTAGTGCCATGGAAATGATAATCACCCCCCCAAGAACCCCGAACCCAAACTATGCATCAGCAGCAAGGACGGCCCTTTCACAGCCACAGTTATTGCCGATGATCACGGGACCGCCTCCCCAGGTTGTAAGCCGATTGAGGCTTTCTGTGTGCGTGAATGGCGCCGGCCAGCGAGTCGATCGGCCATTGCAATACTCGGAAAAGGAAATTGTCAAGGCCCTAAAACGGAAGAAAATGTGTAACCAGTTCCATATCCTGGGGTCATGCCCTTACGGGGACTGCACACACGAGCACGGCCCATCGCTCACTCCTCAGGAGATCACCGATTTGAGGCACATCGCGAGGTTGTCTGTGTGCCCAATTGGTTTGTTTTGCGATGATATCCGATGTATCTGCGGGCACCGTTGTCCGTGGGAGAAGGATAAATGCAGTGGAAATAATTGTAGATTTCCTGCCGATATGCATGGGGTTGATATAAATATTACGCGCGAATTGAGCGATGCGTAAGAGGTTGCGTTTCAGGACTTGTATGTAGTGTTTCTTTTCGCTATTCGAAGTAAGCATCGTGTGTTGGGTTACTGTCTGTTGTCGAGGTAGCAGCCATATCGCCCGGGGACATGGTCAAAGGCTTGAGAGTTATTTCTTTATCTATTGGTTTTTCTTATGCTTATGATCCGTTATCAAGTCATTTGCCGATAGAATGGATACAATGGGTGCCGGCCCCTTTGGATGTAGGGCTAATTTACAGGGGCTCAGTACTACTTGTAGATATTGCATGATCAAATGACGCACTCTAAAAAGTGCCATGAAGAAATAGAGGATGGACTCGTAATGTTCTTCCGGAAAGGAGCAGGCAATAGGCAGTTGGGCACACTTTGCCTTTGTGAAACTACTTGGCGGCTGTAATGACCCTTGTCGCCTCCACCAATATGACCCCATGGCGCAAAAAAAAAACATTGAATGATTCTCGCTGTACTTTTCCACTTCGAGATCATTGCAGATTCGAACGGCCAAGCATGTGCCGCAACACTCACCGACCCAAGTCACCAATCGTGAGGAGCCTTACGCCGAGATGCTGCCGCCCTGCTCCTTGAAACTGTCCCACGAGGCTGAAAAAAAAGGCTGTAAAAAAAAGGCTGTGAGGCCTGTGCGCATACCAGGGGCCACGGATCAGCACGTAAAAGTGAGGCTAATCGCGGTCCCCTAGGAGTTCGGCGGATAAGTTGATCTCATTATCTACATTTTGTAGGATAGCCGGAAGTTCATCCAAGGACTCCCGAATGGGAAACCTATATGTAAATTGGGGCGCCCTGTCCTCGTCCGATTCAAACCAGTATCCAGCCACCGAAAAATATTTCCGCATGGCGTTCCATTTCAGGTTCATTCCCCTCCAAATGCCATTAGCATACACCAGGTGTTTGAGCTTTTTTTTTAGTAACCTACAGCGCCCATTGATTTGAAAGGCTACCTGATATATTAGCAACGATATCCCTGGAAATCTGTCAGCCGTTGTTCTGCACTCAGCTCGTGTCCATTTTAGAAAGTTGCTCCTTGAAGGATTGGCAAATATGCAATCAGAGAAGGAATTGCCAGTTAGATTGTAAGGTGGTCTGCTTTAACAATTACTTTACTTTCTGAGAGTGCCGCAGCCACTCTAGCCACGGGGGCTATTGTGGATGCATTGCCGGCCTAAAGAGCGCAGATATTATTACAGTTGTTGATATATTCTTCTAGTATCATCCGTGCATCAGCATAATGGACAATAGTATAAAAGTGGTGAGATAGTGCTGGGATATTATACGGCATTTAGAAAAGAAAAAGTCGGAATATTTAAAATTATTTAAAATTATAGAATAAATATCCTGGTACCACCAGGGCCAAAGTAGGTGAGGCTCTTCATTCAGGGGAAATTAAGTTGGTGGCCCATTGAGAACAGCACTCTGGATCATAGTAGGATATTCTGCTTGCGTTACTCAACTTGGGCTTTCTTCTTCATCATACTAAGTCGGCCATAGATGAGATCGAGCTGTGCATGCAAAGAGGAGCTTTACCGTAATACTGTAGCTGGTACTAGCGGGCTGAGCCTTCCCTCGAATCACCCAAATCCATATGCTGCTCCAAGGGATGTCGGTTTTCAGCCTGGGGAAGGCACACATCGGGATACTTTCCGATTGGGCAAGACACTCCAACTAGAGTCCCATAACGTTTCCCCGTTTTGCCGTCGGATTGGACTGGATTATTTCTCTCATTGACCCAGGTGAAGAGAATAAGAACGGATCCGTGCCTGCTTTGGTGAAGTTGACCGATGCCACCTGCTAGTACTCTCCTAATTCGCTGTCACCAACAATGGTGATGCCTAAGGAGCTACAAGGCAATTGTTCCCCTTGGCCTGCAGCGGCAGGATCACGAAGTCCGATATATTTCAGTTTCCTAGTCCTAAAGGAGGGCAACGCTGCGAACATAGTTCTTTAGCGCACCCTGGGGCAATGGTTGATTCGCCTTTTAGAGAAGAAGGCATCATTATGACATAGTAGCGATTTACAGGGGCAGTAGAACGTGGTGATAGAAGCATGACGCCGGCTGTCATTCACGGAGATCGCATCACCCCCGCACTATGACTGGCAATTCCTCTTCCTTTAGTCAGATATTCGACGGCAAGAGGCAATAACATGACGAGAAACATGCAGCTGCGGACCCCAGTGGCAAACAGAACTTGTTTTGTGTTGTGATGAGAGCCAGTACGAGCCGATCCGTAAGGCAGGCCCACGGTCGCAACCCGGCAGTAGGCCGCACTGGCGGGATCTCATATCAGACTAATTTCCTGCTTCGGCTGATGGGTGCGTTCAGTGTGCGGCTCGTGTTAGCCTGTGGTAGCGTGTTCCAATTTTGAGGACTGAAGAAAGCCATGTATCCAATAGTCTCTTACACTCTCCATTACCTCTCCATTTTCAGGGTTCATTTCCCGGACTGACCTCTTCATCACAATCATCTGAACAATCAGCCCTGTCGCCACTGATCCCCACTTTATCCCGTCCCCGTCCATGTGCAGACACGGCCCGCCTGAAGCGAAAGGGAGCTACTTCCAGGGCGAACATCACTCGATCTGGCCCCCACATGAAGAACCCATAGTCCTCATCCTTCCCTGAAGACCAAGAGAACCTGGTGCTTTCCTCCTAGGCCACAATTAAAAAATTGTTTAAGACAAATTGAAGTTACGCTAGCATCCGCCAGCCTAGAGGATTGCGGAAGAATATTTTTAACATCTTCCGCTCATTTGGTGGAAGTCCAGTGTAGTAGATTCATTGACTGACAGCTGCCTGATTTTCTAATAATATATTAAAAAAGGAATACTGTGCTATTTACTAACAATATCAAAAAATAATTCTTAACTTTAATTATTATAAATATCTTTCTAACACATAGAAAATTCCCTGTATTGATGAATAATATATAGATAATATATTCTACTAGTATATACAGCAGAAATGCATAAATTATATATTTTTATATATCTTTTCATCTATTTAGGGATCCTCAAGAACTGATTATAAAAAGAAATAGGAAACATATAACTATATAATAAGAGCTTAATATAAAAATCTTCAATAATAATCATGATAAATTATATCAGCCTATATAAATAAGTAATTAAATAATTAATAAGGAGATAATATAAATAACTTCAATAATAATTCATAGCTGCTAGACTATCCCTATCCCAGAGATTCATTAAACAAAAAATAAAAACATAACATGGAAACCGAACATGAATGTATCGGATATTAATTCGGTATGCTCAATGCGGCAAAAGCAGTCAAAACAGGGCATCCACCGGCCCTCGCCCTCCACATACGATAAGTCAGGACCAGACTGTCTACCGATTTGAAATCAATGTTGTCATGGCCTGAAAGCGGATCAAAGGTGCCTAATACGAATGTTTGCGGAGGTGATATACAGCCGCCTGAGCTGCCTGCACAATCACCGCACGGACACCCTTTGCACCCTCAACAGCCACTATTTGATTGTTGTTGACCAACACAGAGCATCGATATATCGGCTTAGGTGCATCTAATTTGTGAACATGGTATGAAATTCCTTTCCGCGGACAAAGAGAGCGAAGAACATCCCGCGGATGATCAGGCACGATGTCCCGCTCGACCATCGCGTTCAAAATTGGGATAATCCCAATCCTTTCCGCAAAGCGATTACAGTCGTGTAATCTGGCTTTGGAATCGACATATATGGAACCGAAGATACTTTGGACCACATCAGAGAGCACCGCCGGTGGTGCAAGCTCGGTTAGCTCTACCCATGGATACCTCTCACTCGTATATAGGGCATCCTTTATCACGTTTGAAACCGTCGATGTCGAGGACATAGTTGTGGAGAGCTGATGACGTAATTCGTCGCTGTGTATTAGGAGGAAGTCCATAATCTGTAGGGAGTATCGCCTAACGACGGTGTTGATGTTGGTGGGATCAGACGACTCCACGTCCTTCCGTTCGAGTTCCAATTTTAGGTTTAAGCACAGATAGGCAAGGATTTTGTTGTTTGTGACGGCCGCTTTCAAGGACTGCAACCTATGAGGGGCCATCTTACCACAGCGGCGATGTAGATAATCCACGACAACCATATGGAGAACACTGCTGCCAAGGAAAGAAAGCCGTCGGTAGCATGTGGTGTGGGAGGGACCAAGGTAAGAGGGATGCGTCATAGCCTCTAGAAGTAGACTCTTATCGTGGTAGCTGTAGTCAAGTACAGATTCCAGCTGCGCCCACTCCCTGGAAACTCTGATACCTCGTGGCCGCGTCTCGCCATAGTCGCCATCATGCAAGGACGTGCCATGCCAACGCTTGAATTTTGGGATTATTGAGGCTGCGCATTGTAGGGCCTCGTCAAGCCCAGAAGCAATGTAAGCAGCGCCGACTAGGGCTTTGATCATATCAGCCAATGTAGAAGACCCGATTAGCCTCCGATCTAGGGTGCCAGGATGACCTAACGTGAGGTTGGATATGAAAGTCGGCCTCCATCCCTTGGCTCGAAATCTTTTGGTCACTAAGAAGCGTGCCAGCCCGCACTCGACAGCAGCCTGGGCAAGACCAGAGTCAGATACGATAATATCTCTCAGCTTCGAGAGCAAGCCTTCGTGCCAAAGAGGGTGGTGAAGAAATAGCTGCTTTACTAGGGCAAGCTGGATCACAGTATCCCCCCAAAATGCCATGGACTGGAATTGGGCGATGGTTTCCGTACAGGATGGTCTAACAGCTGTGGCCAGTAAATCCATTTGCCGGAAGGGGACGTGGGCGAAAAACTGTTGGTGCAAGCTCCCAGCCACTAGGTAGTCTCCAACTTCATGGTTGATACTCGGAATGAGGATAGAGGCCTCGGAAAACTGGAAAGGAAGCCTGTCGACGACGAAATCTTCCAGTACAAGCGGCCTTCCGGTAGCTGGGTGACCCGCTGGCGTGTTAGCACCAACGAGGGACGGATTTGTGGTATCGAAGGCGCGGAGAAAGTTACGCCGCCAGGGAAAAGGGCCTGTATTTGCTTCCGTTAATGAGGCTGTGGGAACCTCCCCAGGGGGGAATCCATAATTTCCGGGCAATAGCCGCTTGATTGCACCCCTGTTCTTGATGTCTCTTAGCAGTCCCATGGAAGAAAAGGAGGCACCCTTCCTGACTGCCGTTGCCAAACTGAGAGCACCTGAATAGTTGGACAGAAAGAGTTCCATTGCCGCAGGATCAATGTTCGGAACGAAAAGATTGATGAAATCATATTTCTTGGGAGGTAGAAGACTCTTGAAAACCGACGCAAGGATCAAATGTGTGATGTGACGAGCAGCTGAAACATTTTGCATGACACTTGGCTTCCCAGGGCTAATGGTTACCGTATATGTCAGATCTGGTTTTATATATAGAGGAATCTGGATTTCAAATGCTATTTGTATCGGCATAACCATGGCCAGCGTAGTATCGGTGTCCCCTGGGCGGGAGATTTTCACCTCGCTCACAAAAAGGTCGGAGTTGGTATTCCAAAGCCCTGCAGCATCAACCCAAGGGTCATATTGGGCTGGAATGTCATAGTGAGAGTTAGATCCAAACTCTGGGCCTAGTATGTCAGCTGACCGGCTAGGTACAAGGTGTTCATTCACGAGGTGTGAGTTAAACAGTCCTATATATGCCTGGAGTGCGGCATCTTGCTTTGCAAATAATTTCTTTGACCACCACTTAGAGCCAGTAATCTCCTGAAGGGAGGGATCAAGGCAACTGGGTAGCCGGACGGTGGCCTGCACTAAGCCAATATCGTTGCATCTGTAGATGAACAGCGGTCGGTTTGTTGCATGTGCCTTTGATGGGAGAGTGGAGCAAAACCTGTTCAAGTATGAGACTGATTCAAGCATGGTTAGTTGCGCTCTAGGTGGTCAGCTTATGATCAACAACTACCAGAAATGATCCTGCACCTACTTTGTCGTCTCAACCCGGAATGATAAGAAGGTACTATTGTACTTCTGATTTTCCTCTTCCAATTGCTCCTTGTGTCGCTCATTGCTTCGATAGACCTCAATGAGCTCCCTTTCCCCGTCAATGAATCTTTGTAGAGCATCGAGCTCTTTTCGCGATTCTCCTATAATATTCACAAACACCGAGCCTCTCTGTCGAGCACGGCCGCGGCGCTGAATGAAAGACTTCAGATTTGATGGCCTGTCAAAGTTAACCACAGTATTACATGCAGGAACATCGATACCCTCCTCGAGGGCGTCCGTCGTAATAATTAGGTTGAGATATCCCATACGAAAGCGGTATAGAGTCTCAGATTGACTTTGGGCATTGTGGAAGTCACCGATCTTTGACGTAAGCCAAAAGCTGGACATTCCTACAAACGTCCCACAACGGAATTTGTCTTTAGTTTCAGGGTGATTTTCGATGACTGCGTGCAAGGCATATACAGTGGATTTTTGTTGGACAAAAATGAGACCACAAAATGCTTCACTATACAGCTCAGATAACTTGCGGAGGAGGCAGTGACATTTGGGAGATAGTTGAGACGCCTCCGACAGTGTCTCCTCTGGCCCTAACTTGCCAAGGCGACAGATAACTTCCATTGCAGTATCCTTCTTGCGATTGGCAAATGATTGACATTCTGCATTGGTTCGCATCCGTTTCTTGAATTGTTTGATCGATGTAGTCATATATCGTGTGGCTGCCCAGCCACCAAGCTGAGCATTGACCATGGCTGAGGCTGATAGAAAATCGTGAATGAGTTGCATCCCGTTACTGCTTTTGACCTCTCCTATTGAACTGTCGATTAATCCTCGAAGATTTGTCAGCATATCTGGACTGGTGGAATCTGGATCGGTGGATGGTGTTGCCCGAGAATATTGCTCGATGTGAATGGTAGGCGAATTTGTAAAATCTAAAAGTTGCTTGTAATGATGGGTTGGAGATTTGCATATGCTATCAAGGTTTTTCTCGGTGGCCCTTCATACTCCTCTGGAATTAGTATCAAAAATATAAAGGCATCATAAGCAATTGGGACACTGCCAACGACGCTGACACCTTGATTGCACACGGGCTTATTTAACTGACCTCAACTGCGACGGTTTAGATATGACAGGGGATGCAGAAAGCCCAAGAATTCTTGGTACTAGAGCCTCGTCCTCAGTCTTTTGGAGATAGTAAAATTGTTGCATGATCCTATTTGCGGGATGATTCTTTGTGCAGTTATGGGCTTTCTACTATGTTAGAGGGGATTGATAGAGTTTGCTGCCAAAACTTGGTTTAAACCCACCTTCATCATATATGAGTAGCGATAAACGGTCTATTCGCACGAACCCACATACAAGGGCGTCGAGTAGAACTTGGTATGTGGATATGGCCACGCGGATACCCGACAGCGCAGTGTCCCATATCTTTTGATCTCTCCAGCTCTCGACGTTATCTTTGCTTGTGAAAGATCGACTGAGACTGAAGGGGATATGTTGATTTACTGAAGCCAGGTGTTGCGCACATAATGCAACGGTCGGACAGAGCAGCCAGATCAACTACTATTGGTTAGTTATAACTGTAGCCCAATGAGATATCATCTTACAAACTTTATCTTCACAGCCGGATTTGATTTCTTCGGCGATTCGTAGTAGTGCACTAGGGAAAAAGTAAGGAACTGGACTATGCTATACGAATGATCAGGCTCCTAACATCTTTGTCTTGCCGGTACCTGTTCCCATCTATCGAGAGTCAGCACCTGAGTCAACCTCCGTGGGGCCAGGACATACCGCGACAATGATATTTTGTTTACAACTCAAATAGAACATTTCCAATTGGTAGCCCCTGGACTCCAATTGTAATTTTGTGTAAACGGTCCTTTTGTGGGCACCGGAGTGCTCTTTCTTTCGGTCCGACATTTTCTTCTCAATCGGTGTTACCAAGGCGAATTCAGCGAGGCTGGGATACAATCAAGAGAAAGGGGTAAAATATTGTCCTATATGTGAAAATGAATGAACATATGATACTCCCACCGTTAGTAGGTTTTATGAGTTCTTTACGTAGGTATAGTGTAGGTATTTTCTTTATTTCTAGCCTCAACCGATCCAAACAATGCCAGCCTGACCGACGCCATGATAGGTTGTAACAAGCAAATAGTCTGGGATGCCACGCCTGGTAGTCTGCGGGGTTAGTGGGGGCGTGGGGGTCGGGTAGGAGTGCGTAACGATAGAATGAATTCATTGCCAGCAAACCGAAGCTCCAAGGGTTATTTTGGCTATATTTCGCATAACATGGTGTTCGGGGCACATGCCCTGTTGGCTTGAGGAATGGTCTGTGCGGAGTTCGAGAGACGATAAAACAATGTACCTCAAGGATCAGGCATAGCCGAGCAAACCCATACCCACCAACTATGCATATAATAGCGCAAGCCTCATTACCTCCCAACATCGACAGGGATTAGTCTGTTTGGGCATCCCCGCCTGGGATCTCGGTTGCGGTAAGACTTACAGGCGTGGAAGCTCGCCCGAGCCAAAGTACCCCCAGACCAACGGGCGGGGTTCGGGATAAATGAAAAATTCATCATACCGTCTCATTTCAAGGCTCTCGGTGCACTGGTATCCACCGTCAGATGTACGGGGGTTAGCTTTGCCTGATGTTTCGGACGGAGGGTATATCTCTTGGCCTTTTTCCATCGTTGTGTCTGTGGTAAGACAAGTCTCAAGTATCACTATTGCGACAACAGAATGGCTCCCAGTATTGACAAACATGGCTCCCACAAGCCCAAAGAAGTCCGTCGTCTCTACGAACCGCTCGCCGTTCTTTTCGCTGTTCTGGAACAAAATAAAACCAAACCACGCTCCACATTCTCCACCAGTGCACATGGAATCAACACCAAGCAACGACGCCGGGACTTTGTAGATGCGATTGCACATCTTAGTACAAATAGAAGGGGGCAGAGGATGGCGGTTGCGATAGAACGGCAACCAGATGGACTTATTGTTCGCATTGCTGGCACTGGCGATATTGAGACGGCCATCGTGCCGTTTCTGAACCGGCTCCTAGGCCACTTAGCGATCGTCGTGCGGCGCTCTTCTGGCAATTTACAAGGCCCTCTGTATGACAAAGTCTTTAGTCATATGTCACAAATGGTGCTTGATTTCAGTCGGACGAAAATACTTGCTCACTATATGAAGATCTTGCAACATATCGCCCCCATCTGTTTGCCGCAGATCAACGCAGGTTTAAACGGTATGAAAAAAAGACAAACCTCCGTCCCTACCATGGTATACGATGACGATACTGACCGAGTGGATAGGAAAGAGAGAGGAGAGAGTGAAATTCAAAAACTGGTTCACGGGGACCTTTTACAAAGATGGAGCACCTCTACGTGAAGAACAAATGGGAGATTTAGCTCGACAATGCTTCCAAGCACAACGGACCGGATTATTTGATATTTTTAAGCTTTTTTTATTTCAGGGATACGAGTACGTCACTCAATTCGAGAAATTCCACAAGGAACTAGTGAAAATAGGTTCGATAATTGATATGACTTTACGGCTTCTTGACTCTGGCCTCTCACTTCACCAAGATCTTGCAAATGAAATTGAAGCACAGGGCCTGCCACCCTCTCCAACTTTAAAAATTCCTTTGCTTCGAAGAAAGCTCACTTTGGAGGGAATTGCAAACCGTATGTTCTCTGATTCATCGAGTCGCGATATCTTCCTTCAGGAGCTTCATGAAATATCGCCACCTGGATTGTCCCAAACCCTGGTCCGTTATTCGGAGACAGTGATGACTGAAGTACACCCCGAGCTCATTATTGTAAACTATTTTGATGGACTCTCGACGGGAGGTTTTCTTGACAATGGTGACAAGTATATTGGTTGCACCAAACCAAGCTGCCTTCTGTGTGATATATTTATTTCGAACCACCCGGCAAAATATTCCAGAATATCCTCTACCTCGGACGTGTGTCTCAACTGGCGTCTCCCTGACATCTCAAAGCACGAATATAGGGCATTGGCCCGGGTTGAAACACAAAGGTCCATTCTTCGAAAGCTGGTCACTTGTGTCCGAGAACGATTGGAGGAGACCGTAAGTAGCCAGTGGATGCAGCAGAGTCCCAAGGAGCAGCCAGAGCCTGAGTGGGCATCGGTTGTTGATGATGCTTTTGGTTACAACTCACGACCTTCGACTCCATTACCGGAAGGCTCTGAACAAAGCGTTTCGGCCGGTTCGAGCCCTTCCAGCACAGAGCCGGGCACGGAAGAAGCTTCTCGCCCAAACAAAGAAGAAGAAGATGATGATGATGAAGGAGACACTGTGCTCTTCAAGGGCAGACGGCGCTTCTAGTGTGGGTATATTACGCGTATCTGGGAGCTTTTATCACCTTTGAACTGAAAAAAATATGGACAAAAGCAAAAGCTTTTTTGCGGAATACAAACTTCAAGTAGCCTTCGATGGTTTCAAACTAGTGTCCTGTCATGCACTCATCAACGTTATATTTGAATCTCCATCTTTAATACTAAACCAAGTGTACTAAGCCATTTGATAACTACGGGACCCAGTATCACAAACTCAGCCATAGACATCAATACCACCGTCTTCGTTATCATCGTTACCTATCCAGAATGAATGAGTTCTTCCATTATGACAAAGGGACTCGGCCAGAATTCGTACCCTCATGAAGTATTTTTAATAAGGCGGTAGTTGAATCGTCAATGTTCCGAGATTTCATTCTGGCGGTATTAAGGGCCGAACTTATCCCCGCGGTTGAATCTGCATATTCTGTCCGAGGGCTTAGCTGTTGGTGGGCCTCTTGTCGTAGATCGAGTAGAAGTCTTCTCTTTATCTGGGCCAAGAATCGTTTTTGACGGTCGAACCGGCGTACTGACTGAGGACCTATGCCTGATATGCAAGGCATACACCATGCATGATATATCTTTTGGTGCGATGGGGGCAAAACAAAGTTACCTGGGTGTTCACATATATAATAATAACACAGGTAACACGCCGGCTTGCTACAAGCGATATACTTCTCGCCATCATCGAAAAACTCTCCACCAACGCGGTCGAAATGATCGATCAATCGGAGTTCAGCGTGGACCCGGATCTGGCCCTTGGTGCAGTATTGCAGGGTCTTGTTTATCCCATCCCAGTCATAAAACTTCCGTAGATAATCGACAAACGTCATCCTCTCTTCAGAGTCGGGAAAGTTTCGAGCTAAGACCCCTTCTAACGTCCAATTGTCTGAGGTTGGAAGGGGGATCGGCGTGGGTTTATGTCCTGAAACTGGCTCAACCTCAAAGCCACCTTGGAAGCCTTGGTGGAGAGCATGGGTAGCTCGTAGCAATCTGATGAAATGATGAACATGCTTGCCAAGCTTAAAGACCATGTTATATAGTTGCTCATAATCCAACTCTCCCATGTTGCTTTGGCTTACACACCGTTCGAGGTCTTTAATTGTCCTCTCCCGAGCTCTATAGCAGGCCTTGGCGAGCTTGGGCATATCGTTCCTCTCTAGCCTGCCACCGCCAGACTTGAAGAATGTCCGTTGAAACCACTGGTGAAACCTTATCAAGTTTGTGTTTGTTTTGTCTAAGGGTATCAAATGTTAGGGGAGATAAAGTGAAGCACGATTGATGGGCCTCCTCACCTTTAGCATTCGTAAGCCCGCTACAACTTTCCCAAATCTCAAGCGCAGCTCTATAGTATTTAAAATTTTTGTCTGCGGTGAACCGCAGAACGGAATCGAGTTCGTCCAAAAGTTTTTGAAGCCATGCTTTTTCGGACAAAGTGGTGCCTCCAGGAGAAATCAATGTGCAAGCCAGCTCGTGTAAAACGAGAAGTAGCTTGGTCATAAATTCAACTACCCTATACTTGACATCCGTGTTGCATCCAATCCAAACGATGACCTTATTTTTTCTTTTACCCAGGGCCACAGCAGTGACCGAATCTGGGCCACGACTATACGCACCAAAATAGGCAAGCGCGTCCACAAACTCTCGCCGGTACTTGGCCAGGCTGATCTCACCACTTTCTGCAGGGAATCTCGGTTTTATTCTATCACCCCTCATAATGCTCACAGCACGCGAGAGGCAAATGACCTCATAGAATAATTCCAAGTCCTTTTGGTCGTGAGTCATTTTGGCGGCTGACTGGACCGTGCCGGGTTGCATTCCACGCTCTCCAGAGTCCATTGCAAAAGGCTAATTCGCTACTTCCTTCAAATAGAAAGAATGTCCCCATCAGAACTGAGGTTATAACTCTTCTTTCTTGTACCGGATCTTGATACATACCTGGGCTTGCTTTGGTGCCAGATTTGGTGAGGCCGGGGTATTGTTGGGGGGGGTGGGGGGAGTATGCCAAATACAGGCAGCCTTCCTCCTTCGCTCCCGCGGAGGCCCCTGCTTTATCTGAGTGGGCTTTCCACAGCCAGGACTTATTTTTCATTGAAGTTTCCCGTGTCACACCTCATTGTGGTATTTCTGACACACCTTGAGTGAGCGTGGATATCACCGACCATACCCGAATACCCCATGCTTGTGAAAATTCGGGTCCCTTCTTTTCCTTTTGCATTTCTACCGCTCAGCCTCTCTGAATTTACGAACAGGATATTTTCACATTCCTATTTGCCGTCTTTCTGAACAGGGGGTGACGTGTCGCGGCGTTGAAAGATCAATATCAGGCTTTAGTATCACGCCAAAGGCTGAGTAGACAAATATTATCCTAGGATTGGTCGGCTGATCACCCACTTGTTATAATCAGCCTTGGATATGAGTAGAGCCTAATATTCTCGGATTGATTGGACAAGGTAAGCTGCCCGGGTTCAGGCGCACATTTGCCTTCTCACATATAGCCCCAGACGAAGACACATCTGGCAGCAGGCCATAGGTTGGTTGCCTGAACGGATGCCTAATTTTCTGGACACACCGACAGGTTGCCAAATGATAGGCAACTCCTGCATAGGATAATCATTCGAGGTGGCAAGCCTGCCCCCGGTTTTGGAGAAACCCATCTAGCAATCGTAGACAACATGCAACGTGCATCACCCTATTATTTCCAGCCCAATAGACTGTTTTCATATTTTAGGTCGGAGATGGACTTTCCAGCCTTGGCTAGCTTTTCGATAGGAACTGTCAACGCCTTCTCCGGGTCATCGTCCGCAGCGGTGCCTTAGCAACAGAGGAAGTTAGTATTTATGAACTCGGTAAGGAAATTGATTGCCTGGCGACCAAAGCGTGACCCTTACTGGAAGACCCGCGCTGATGCACACTAATGCCCCAAAATAATGGATCAAGTTGAAGTGAAATGGTGTAGCCTGACAGTAAAAGTCATTCCAGAATAGAAAAGTCAGGATCTATGTTCAATCCTACAGTGCAGCGTATTCTAAGACAGGCATCGATGGCTGGTCAGATGGAGTTCTTGGTTCGAAAAGGTATCTTATGCCGTTCTGGTTTCTTGGTAATAAAAGATGGATTTGGAGGAACGATATGCATAGTGGTTGACAGAAAGCATATATCATTCAAAAAGGGTTTCCCACGCAGAGAGTCTTAATGTCGACATATTAGATCCTATAGTGAGGAAGATAATCCAAAATGCTTTATACCAAACAATTCCCTCCATACACTTCCTTCCTGTGTGATATTCTGGATGAAGCCGACGCTTGCCAAAAGTTGGAGTCGCCTGCCTTCCAATAATTCCTGTTATATATCCGGCTCTTGGTGGTCATTCTGCCTGGAGATTCAACCTTTCCATCTTAATCCTCTGTAGGCAGTCTTCCGACTTGCTGGGCAAGAATAATCGTTCTATCATATTCTCAACATCTACACCCGAAGGTCGGCGGCCGTCGGCCAACCTTTTCAGTATAGAATCATGGCAAATACTTGCAAATGTTGTATTCCAGTCCTGCATAAAGTCCTCTGCCTGGCGCCGCGTTTTGAAGTGTTTTTGACAAGCACCCGAAAAATTGTCAGTTTCAAGCTTTGCTTTCCCGCTATCACCAGTTAATATTTTAATCGGCGTATCGAATCGGGGGATCATACTAATCGTACGGATAAATACCAGCCTTTCTCCCATTAGCAACGGCGTAAAAAGCCTTCTTGCCCATAACTGGGGTAGTCATTCCCGCCCCCTTCTTTATATCCATTTCAAATTCAACTACTCCATGTTCCGCCATATATTCCTGGGCCTCGGTTAAAGTCCGGAAGCCTTTGTGCTCGCTGTGGCATCCGGTCACTCGTGGATGCGCATCTCCCCTACCGCGGGGCAATTAGTTGTTGGCTCTCAACGTGGGGGGTCAATTTACTGACCATGATGAAAAGATCGTAGGAATATCAACACGTCCCTTGATCACTGCATAAAATTCTGTCTGGGGGGCCATAATTTTTGAAAGGTGCATTCGGCGAGAAAAGAGTCGTTTTTGGTCGCTTTTATGGGAAGGGGGATTTACTGGATTGCGCCTCCTATGTTACGTCTTCTGTGGACTCGGTTAGGTACAAGGGATGGATAATAAATACTTATATGCAATACTGAGTGTTAGCTTAGTAATAGAATAACTTAGGAAGCATGTGGAAGGATATGTGGAGCATGTAATATATATGATAGGGCGTTATCTCAACCCAAAGCTAGGCTGTGAGGATGTAATTGAGAATAGACAAGGCTAGCTAACGCACATTATGCTCCCAGAATCAGAATGGGAGGAGGGATCGGCGGTCATGCCGGTAAGCGTCTTGCCGAAGTGAGCTGAGGCATCCAATCATAAGCCGAGGATATTGAGACTGCCTCTTTCTCACCAGCACGGCGAGATGCACTCAGCGATGGCTATGGATCTAGAACCTACTTTCTGTAGTGTGTCTTGCGTCGGTGCTTCCTGCATCAGCGCACCGTTACTTACATATATTCGAGGAACGATGTGTTGTCGATGAGCAGCACGGATATTGGTGCTGGCTAAGGACTAAGTCAAAAAGCAAGCAGGCCGACAGAACATTGAGTTGTGATTGCCTAGTTGAAGCGGGGTTGTGCCCGGTGAACCTCACCCCAACCACAGCGCTTTCAGGGCGAGCCACCCGGTCCAAACTGGCCACTCCTCTCACCCCACCTCAAATACCACAAGGTAAAATGGTACTTTGTTTCGTACTGTCGGGTACACACTTGAAGGAGGATACAGCTACATGGAAGCGCGAATACTTCGGGGTTTGAACCCCTAAATGTCTCCCCCTAGGCCCAAGAGTCCCACCCACAGCCATATTCACTAGCACCACCCACGGCCCATGATTCCCGGAGCCATACCGCGGGTGAGCTGTCTAGCATAGCAAAAGCGAGATTCGGGAGGTACAGCGAACGGCATACGGTGAGACACGGTGGTAACATTCATCCAAGTACAATCAATACCCCGTATCTTTCTAATACCCACAATATGTTGGAACAACGCCTAGTTTATTAGGAAAAAAGCGATTGGTAGGTGATAAGCAAGGCCCCCATCCTTTTTGAACCTTCCCATCCTCGATGGCTCAATGGATTGCGTCATATGGGCGAAGAACTGCACGGTATTATACCGCCACAGGAGTTCAAATACACCGATGATTCCGACCCTGAACCTGGAGTTTAAAGCAAGCCTTCCCAACTTCCGTAAGATGCATTTATATTCCTCAATTTTAACATGGTTCGGTGTTCATAGTCAGAGATGCAGCAATCGAAATGACGAACTTACCTCTCGATCTAGATCGACAAGGAAGCGTGATACGGGACGGACCTCGGGGGGCATGGAACCCGGGACGGGGCGGGGGGGGGGGGGGGGGGGGGGGCCCCAATGCAAATTTCCGGTGGCACGGCGGCGGGAGGGGGGGAAATGCAACAGTCAGAATTTTACAAAAACGGGGACTAATACACAGACGACGCGGCCGCCGAGGGCGGGGGGTTGGTGGAGGGGGGGGGGGGGGGGGGCGGGGAGAGGGGGGGGGGGGGGGGGGGGGGGGGGGGGGGGGGGGGGGGGGG